>JASVEL010004667.1:0-600000 GCA_032618575.1 Nicotiana noctiflora
TTTAATTACTAAATTTGGATAACGTGAAAGTGTATATCAACGAAAAATTATTGTTAGACAACTAAAAAAATAATTATTATGTATTAACTAATGGAATTCTCGAATAAGAATATTTTAGTTGATAATATGTTTCTCAACTTTTTATATTTTTATTAAATAGATGTATACGCATCAAATATTTAACAAAGTAAGATTGAAATAATATGTAAGTAACAAAAAATCCAAAAGCCGGAAAGCCCGACAAAACCGAACCAATCCAAACTAATATAATTAGTTTGGTTTAATTTTGATAAAAATCGAACCAACTCGATCCATATACACCCCTAATTGTATCTATAACTTCTCCATTGTTCTTCATTTGAAAGGAGGAATTAAAGATTAGTGAATTAAGCTATATTTGCAATAGTAAAATAATCCATGGGAAATAGCTATAAAACTTCCCACTATACTAAGAATTAACGACACTTTTATGTTATATACATCGTCAATATAATTTTTTTTACGTTATAATCGGATATAATAAATTATTACTCTCTTTTCCAGCAATTTAATTCTCTACACCCAATAAAGAAACCCTTAATTCAAGCGCAATCAAATTGCTAATTAATTTTATGAAACTACTAAGCATTCCCTCCAGTTCATAATAAGTACTCCCTCCGGTTCAAAATAAGTGATTTTTTAGATGTTTTCACACATATTAAGAAAGTCACCTTTTAACATTAATTAACAATAGAACTGACCATTTAAACCTTACTATCTCACATAAACACTCATAATAAATATTGCAACACTATTTACTCCAAGGACAATGTAGGAAAAACATCATTAAGTCATTCTTGAAATCCGAAAAAATCACTTATTTTGAACCACAAAAATAAGCCAAAAATCACTTATTTTGGACCGGATGAAGTATCTCTTTTACTTTTAGCACGTTCATTAAGAAAATACTAAATTCTATACAAAATTACCTAGTATCACTAAACTACCCTTATTAAATATTGGGCACATGATTATAGTAGCATTTATTACTCTTCTGCAATAAGAGTAAAAGAGTAAAAATAAATTAAATTTTTTCTTGATTACCTAACTAGACACTTATTTTTGAACAAAATAAAAAAATAAAAAAGACACTTATTATGGACCGGAGAGAGTAGTATCTTTCTGAACTAGACATAAAATGAAGTGTTGATCCAAAAGCTTTTTTTTTTTTTTTTTGTTGATGATTTTGCCTATCAAAATAATGCAAATAAAGAGAAATATAGCCAACTTGCTTCAGTATAGTAGCTGAGCATAGGACTCTCGTTCTTAATATATACGTTGAGGCTTTTATCATCAGTTCTGAAAATTTATGAATAATAAATGATGGTCTGTGATAATTCACGTGGGAAGGAAAGCCACACAATAATAATTAGTATAAGCATAGGATTTCAATTTGCAGCTCTAAGAATTAATTAAAAAAATTAATAGAGTAGTAGCTAAGCTCCATTTCTTTATAGTGGTAGGTTAATTTATGGCTGAATTAATTCATTCTTGTCCTAATGCATGTCTAATTCGTGGAGAAGCCAAAGCCTTTCGTTTTAAGAAATTGTACCTTCCAAAAACTATACAATATAGTTGCTTAACTTACTTGGCAATAATAAATCTTTCAAACTTAAGATTTTAAGTTATATTTCGAGTGTAAATTTGTCTTTCACCAACAATGTAATTTAGCTGATAATAATAACTTATTGTTTATATAAGGAGTTACATACTAATATAAGTTTGCTTTCAGTATCGTACGCAGGATTTTCATCATTTCTAGTAAAAAAGGATCGTAACAATCACTAAATTACTGAAGCTAACAATTACTAGACTACTAAAATATTTTATTACAAGCGGTGTCATTTTTAATGGTTTTATCTTGTATTTCTATTTTACGTATTATTTTTATATATATAAATTAAATAATAAAAAAATTCGACGAACCCGCACCATGTAAATTCGCCCTCGCCTTCAAGCTCTAACACCGAGTACGTACTTGAAAAATATATGGTAAGTAAAATGTTGAAGTTAATTAACTTATAATAGTATAATTCATTAGTGATATTGTTCGCTTTGGGCCTAGACCTGTATGGTTTTTGTGAAAATAGCATAGGCTAGCCAATTTTCGGACTGATAATTGAAAAATAGTCAATATTTGCAAAGTTATTGAAAAATAACCATTATTTTGCTTCAACATTAAAAATTTCACCATAATATATTGGAGATTGGTGCACCTATGTATGAACTTCCAACACATTATGCTGGAACTCCAACACACGGAAAGTTTCAGCACAATATATTAGAAATTGGAGCACCTGCTTATGAACTTCTAGCGTATTCTACCGGACCAATATGTTAGTAAAAATAGTATGTGCTAGCTAATTTTCAACTGGTCATTCAAAAATAGCCAGCACTTGCAAAGTCACTAAAAAATACCCACTATTTTGCTGCAACACAGAAAGTTTCAGTATAATATACTGGAGGGTGCACCTGTGTATGAACTTCTAGCATATTATGATGGAACTCCAGTATATTATATTGGAGTTCGAACATGAGTATACTGGAACTCCAGTATATTATACTAGAGTATTTTTCGAATTTTGAACAGTATTTTTGTTCAGATTTATCTTTACATGCAAAGTGGCTAAATTTTGATTACTTTTGAAACTATGACTATTTTTAAATGACTACTTGTAAATATGGCCATTTTGAATTTCTCTCAATATATTATGTTGGATATTTTCGGATTTTGAATAGTATTTTCGGACAAACTTATCTTTACATGAAACGTGTTATTTTTCAATTATCACTTATAAATCTGGTTAGTTTTAAATTTCTCCCTAGTTTTTGGGGTTCGAGGTGGCAAATAATGCAAGTCCGCACAAACCTAGGCCTAAAGCAAACAATACATACCACAGTATTGGGTCGTGACAAAACAACACTAATAATTAACTAAAATATTTTAGAACACTAACAATGAAAAAAGTTAAATTCCATATCCAGAAATGAAACACGTGATTACAGCAATGAACTATTAGATCTACCAAGAAAATGGCTTCGCCATGGGGCTAAAAAAATTAGATATGGTAGGTGGTAGCACATGTTAAGATTTAGATGTCCCCAAATTCAAGAATACAAGGTTCATTTCAATGTTCTGTCAAGAAGTTGAACCCCTCACATTCTTGAAGAAAATATTTAGAAAATGAGACTAAAAAGATACAGGAAAAAAGAACAAATCGGTATGGTTAGATTGATATGTTGATTTTATATAGTTGTAGAATAAATAATTTCAAAAAATCTTGAAGATGTGAAAGTCCAATCTTTAGTGGGGTACCATTTTCTAAGTGAAACTTCGCACCAAATAGGTTGATATCTGCTCATTTCAATTGTGTGTAGCTTTCAAATATTTTACATCAACGCAATTGAGAATTTTCCGAAAATATGCTTTGGTTACACTTTCTTTGACTTCTAAACCTTTACAACAACACCATGCCCGATATATTCCTATATATTTGGAGTTCGAAGAAGATAGTGGATATGCAGATTAGACGAAACGATGTCACACAACATCGTTTTATTTGGAAAATATATGTATTGAAACTGTGAGAAAACGAATAATTAAGAAAAAATAATACCACTTGACTTAAAATATCTCTTGGTGTGTTGGTTATATGCTTGAATTTGCTTTGGAAGTTCAAACTCGAACTTAAACTAACACATTCTTTTTGTAAATATATTTGAGAGGGCATCTTTGGTTAAACATTGTGATGAAAAAGAATTGGGTTCAAGATCTTTCTAAGATAAGACTAAAAAAAAACAATGGGCTAAGGGTATTTTTTGTCTAGAAGTATAATAACTAAAGTTATTCTTCCGAATTTTTATAAATCTCGACACCGCTTATAAAAATAATGCATATGTCCATGACACAGACCTTACCCCTACGGTCCTACCTTATGCAATGCAGGTGCATAGGCTGTTTTTATAGACCCTCGGCTCAAGCAAGCACAGTTAGAACAGATCTTCTAAGCCTTTGTTCGTTAAAATTCTAAAATATTCTAAATAAAACAACAACAAAAAAATAATTCAGTATAATCTCACGAGTGGGGTCTAGGGAAGATAGTATCTATGCAGATCTTGTATGAATCCAAATTTGGACGACCATGGCCACTGACAAGGGTACCCTTACGATACAATGTCCTTTGGTCGTTGAGGAAGTTGATGACTGGCAACGGCTGGAGAATGTACGACATTGGCAATAACATAGGTGCAACACGAGGTTGTTAGAATATACTTTCGAATATTCTTTTGTGTTACATCTTTTAGGGTTCAAGAGGGGATCGTACCTTATAAATAGAAGGAAAAGGCTTTGTAAAGGGAAAATTTTTTCTTGGGACACACTTATAAACAATGATATTCATTACAATATCTTTCTACATTCCAAGTTATCATATCGATGCTTAATTGTTCGATTTCGTAGTATTAAGAAACATTATTCATTGCATTCATTCTTTGTATCTTTCAATCTAGAGTTCATTATACTTAGCTGAGATTTACCTCTTCATCTTCTCTAATTGATTTAATCAAAAAGGTTTCGTTAACTTTTGGTCAAACAATTTGATGCCGCTTGTGAGGATTTCTTTAACTAAGATTTTAGTTTCATCTAGATCGTTGAAAGGGATAATCACCTCTTCTTACCTTTGCAAAAACCGACAATGGCGGAAAAGGGGGACGCAAGATTAAAGGCAATAATAACTATCACGAAAAACCTTCTGGATTCCATCAACGAAGTCGGTGGGGAAGATAACGAAAATGCAATACCAAGCGATGCATCTGAGGGAGATACCTCACCCCATCCGCATGAAAGTGTGACTTCCTCGAGCGAGAGGGGAACCTCAACATTTTTAGTAGGATAAGCACCACCAGCAGTGAAAAGGCTGTTAGAGGAGTGGTTGACAAACACTCTGAGAAACATACTTGACAAACCTGTTCAAATGGATATCGGAGACACAATACATACAGACACCGCAATGGTCGCCGGTGAGCTAGAAACTCCACGCACAGGTAACACACATATTGTCGTTGATACAGGTAACGATGCACTTGCAGCCATCCTAAAGAAAATGAAAGAAATGAAAAATGAGAACAAAATGCTTTGTGGTCAGATGAAGGAGCATCATGAGAGGGTCGATAAAATACTAGGTGCTCAGAAGTTGCTACCAAAATGAGACATCGGCCAATTCATTGAGAAACCATACATTGAAGGGGCAAACCCCCCACTCTATCCCACAAACCTTCAAAATGCCACCATACTTGAATATATATGATGGTACTAGG
This sequence comes from Nicotiana noctiflora, assembly GCA_032618575.1. Classification (NCBI taxonomy): domain Eukaryota; kingdom Viridiplantae; phylum Streptophyta; class Magnoliopsida; order Solanales; family Solanaceae; genus Nicotiana; species Nicotiana noctiflora. The sequence continues at coordinate 5,356 of JASVEL010004667.1, forward strand.
GACCCCGAAGATAACATAATCCACTATGTCACAGCTGTAAAAGGCAATAATCTATCAAAAAAATAGGTCTCACCGGTGCTTCTGAAAAAGTTCGGCGAAAACCTCACATGTTGAGCACTGACGTGGTATTCCCAACTACCAGCACGGTCAATACCAACATTCGAAAAAAGGGCAGACAAATTCGTCACCGCTCATGTGGGAGGCAAAAAAGCAAAAGATGGGTAAATAACATCTTCGCTGTTAGGTAGACAACGAGCGAAGGACGCAGGGACTTCCTAGACAGATTCAACAGGGTAAGAATAAGCCTACCGAATGTATCAAAGGGGATGGTGGTAGCGGCCTTCCAAAATGGGCTAAATAGAAATAGGTCAAAAGCAACCAAAACACTACTAAGTAGGCTCATGAAATATCCTCCCACCACTTGAGAAGAAATCCATAATGCCTATTGTGTCGAAGTAAGGGAAGATGAGGATGACTTAAATGGTCCGATTCAACGGCTAACATCAGTCCAAATTGAAACAAGGATAGATCGTCGCAACTATGGCCAAAAGGATCAACTACCCCGTTTCATTCGAGAAAGGCATCATCCCTACATCCGGACTTCTATCCCACCTCTTCCCCGACAGACAGCGCCATACCAAAATGGAAGAGGTATGCCTCCATTATTATCTGCTCATAACTTTTGTGTTTCACCTTCAGAAATAGTGTATGCACTAGAAAGCTCGGCACAAAGATGCAGTGGCCGCAAAAGATGAAATCCGATTTGAGAACCCGGAGGCCGAATGTTCTGTGCGAATTCCATCAGGATAGATGGCATAAGACCGAGGACTACATTGACCTGCGACATGAAGTAGTAAGAACGCTAAACTAGCGACACCTGAAAGAATTGTTGAGTGATCGAGGATGTGTTAACTTCGCTCGTGGGCTTGACCAACCTCAAGGACCCCCAAAACCACATTCACCCAATCATACCATACAAATGATTATCGGTGGCGATAATACAATAATCAACTATGTAAAATTAACCAATACACACAAACTCAAGCGGACAGTCACTCATGAATGGTACGACAATCTCGAAGATAGTATCATCTTTGATAATTTAGATACCAATGGTTTGTCGTTCCCTCATTTTGATACTCTGGTTATAACTTTACGTGTCGTGGATACCGATGTAAAAAGAATTATGATGGACGACGAAAGCGTTGCATGTATTATTCGCCCACGAGTCCTCAAACAGATGAGGCTCGAGGAAAAGCTAATACCATACTGTATAACACTAATGGGTTTTAATAATGCAGTGGAACAAACCTCTAGAGTGATAGTGCTGCTCGTTTTGGCCAGTGGAGTTACTCTGGAAATGACGTTTCACATCATAAACCATGAAACAACCTACAACGCTATGATAAGGCGCCCATGGATACACGCCATGCGAGCCGTCCCATCAGGTTTCTATCAAGTAATCAAATTTTCTACTCTATGGGGAATATTCAGCATCCGGAGTGAGCCACGCACCATCCAAGAATGCAACTGAATCGCCCAAGATTGCACCCACACCCAACAACTAAAGGGAGCATGTGCGGAAGCATAGAAATCAGCCATATCGGGGGCTAAACCCGACATACAAATAGAGGCCATCAAAGACCCAGATGTCGTAGAAACTTGTAAGGCAACCGTAGAGGACCTCGATCCTGCCCAATTGGACAACAGCGATAGCATGAAAAAGGCTTATATCGAGCATCTCTCAGAACCAAGTAAGTTCCCTAAAATCTTAACTAACAATGCCAATTTATTTGCATTTTTCCTATTCAGGTATGCTGGGAATCCCAAAGGATATCACCACACACATGTTGAATGTCAACCCCCTTTACCCGCATGTACAGCAAATGAGGAGAAAGTTCAACAATGCAATCAGCGAAGAAGTCAATAAGTTGCCCGCTGATGGTTCCATCCAATCAAAATATCCCAGTGGGTCACTAATATGATCATGGAGAAAAAGAAAAATGGGAAGGGGCGAATGTGTATCGACTTCACCGACCTAAACAAAGCATTCCCAAAATATTCCTTTACGTTACCACACATCGACCAACTCATTGATTCAATGATGAGACATGAATTATTAAGCTTCTTGGACGCCTACTCTGGTTACAACTAAATTCTAATAGCAGAAGAAGACCAAGAAAAAACCACTTTTATCACTCACCGGGGAGCGTACTACTACATAGTCATGCCGTTTGGACTCAAGAACGTGGGGGCAACATACTAAAGTTAGTCACCAAAATTTTCGAAGAATAACTCGGAAAGATCTACATTGACGACATGCTAGTGAAGTCGAAATAGAAGGAACATCACATTGATCATCTGAAGGAAGCCTTCAAAATATTAATGTGCTACGGAATGAAACTGAACCCCGATAAGTGCACATTCGGTGTAACCTCGGGTAAGTTCCTCAACTTTTTAGTGTCGCAAAAAGGCATCGAGGTCAACCCAGATCAGATCAAGGACATTGAAGGAATACCGAAGATATTAACCAGCAAAAACAGGTACAAAAATTGACAAGATGAATAGCCTCCCTGTTGAGGTTCATGTAACGATCATAAGACATATGCAATAAATTTTTCAATGTATTAAGGAATGACCACGAGCTACAAGGAAATTCAGAATGCGTCAACGCCTTAAGAAAACTAAAAGTGTACATGTCCTTGCTACCATTACTCGTTAAGGTAGATCCAGGTGAATTCCTCCTAGTGTACCTAGCAGCCTCCAAAGTCGTAGTAAGTGCAATTTTGGTCCGCAAAAATAAAGGTAAGAAATCTCAAATTTACTATATCAGCAAAACCTTAATTGATGCCAAAACATGGTACCCCCACCTTGAGAAATTGGTTGTGGCATTAGTCATAGATTCACGAAAGCTTAGACCATATTTTCAATGTCACCCCATAAAGATGGTGACAACCTTCACCCTCAGGGGCATCCTTCACAAACTCGAAATATTGGGAAGGTTGGCCATATGGACCATAGAATTAGGCGAGCACAATATAACATATCAACCGCGAACTCCTATAAAGTCACAAGTGCACATCGATTTCAGCACAGAAATATTGCCCGAAGCGGAGTAGGATTCGCTCTGCACTTCCTGCACGATTCAACCAATGGGTCCTCTATACCGATGGGGCATCTAATGTATCAGGATCAGGACTGGGACTCGTCCTTGAAGTCCTTACAGGCAAAGTGATTTGCCAATCCATACGGTGCCCCGAGATGGCTAACAACGAGGCCGGATATAAAGCTATGATTGTAGGATTGAAATTAGCCCTCAAATATGGCGCTCGACAACTCGTCCTTTGCGACTCTCAGCTCGTGGTGAATCAAGTCACTAGGACTTTCCAAATCAAAGAATAAAGATTGCAGAAGTACAGTCAGAAATTCACATACTACTACCAGAATTCGATGAATGTTCGGGCGCAGAATATTGAAGCAGATGGTCTCGCCAAGCTAGCAGCAACCACTAGAAATATTAGCAAAGAAAATGTGGTCACCCTTCTCTATTCCTCGATAGACCAGGTCGAGCTACACTCTATAAATTTAACTTGGGACTGGCGCAACCGTATCATAACATATTTGCAGGATAGAGCGCTGCTACACGATAAGAAAGAAGCCAAAAATCTCCAAATACAGGTTCCCATGTACAACCTTGTGAACTATGATCTTTACAAAAGAACATTCGACAGTACCTTGGCCAAATGCCTTCGGCTAAATAAAATAAGGAGGGTACTAGAAGGAGTACATGAGGGTCACTATGGTTCCTATATGGGAAATAATGCCCTCATCAGATGCCTCATCCGCGCAGGATACTACTGGCCTATCATGAAAAAAAAGCTGCGGATTACGTCAGAAAATGTGACCAGTGCCAAAAATACGCCCCTATGTAAGGTGTGCTTCCTTTTGGTTTTAACTGACTATTTCTCTAAATGGGTGGAAGCAAGTGCATACATTCAAATACGTGAGCAAGAAGTTATCGCATTCATATGAAAAAAAAATAATATGCCACTTCGGCATTACCAAAGAAATTAATTGCGACAATGGACCTCAGTTTGTGGGAAAAAAACAATCGAATTTTTGAAAAATAGCACATCAAGCGAATATTCTCCACACTATCATCTTACCGGCAACGACCAAGCCGAATCCTCCAACAAAGCGATATTAAATATATTGAAAAAGAAGCTCGAGGATGCCAAGGGGCTATGGCCTGAACTTTTACAAGAAGTACTATCGGCATACTGCACCATGCCAAAAGTCAGCACAAGCGAGATGCCATATTCACTAGTCTATGGGACCGACGTGATTATACCCATCAAAGTTGGAAGACCTAGCCTGAGATACTTCAACGAGAGCGGACCAAGTAATGACGAAAGTAGATTACAAGACCTGGATGAAGTCGAAGAGTGAAGAGATATGGCTCATGTAAGAATGATAGCCTAAATGTAACAAGCAGAAAAGAACTATAACAAGAAGGCCAAAGTACGACCACTCAAAGTTGGGGACATGTTCGCAAAGCTAAAACACAAGCAACGAAATAACCAAATAAGGGAAAGATGGGAACAAACTGGGACGAGTCATACAAAATCACGACATCAGCAAATAAATGAGCATTCGAATTAGAAACAATGGAAGGCAAACTACTCCAAAACAACTAGAATGTCAACCATCTCAAATACTTCCACTTCTGAAAAGAGGCGTCACTTACATCGTACTCTTATACCCTCACCCGGGTTTTATCTCAATCGGGTTTTCTCTGTGAGGTTTTTAATGAGGCGGCAAGGGAGATGCCTCGAGGTCCAAAGTATTGTTCATCATTTTGCCTGCCGACATCATCTCCAGGTCGAGCAATAAAGGGACTAGGTAATAGTCAAATCTCCATTGTATGTACAAAGTCAACATGCATTTCCGACAGGAATATAATCCAATCTCCATTGTATGTACAAAGTCACATCCATTTCCAACAGGAATATAATCAAATCTCCATTGTATGTACGAAGTTAACATGTATTTCCGACAGGAATATAATCAAATATCCATTGTATGAACAATGTCAACATACATTTCTGATAGGAACATAGTCAAATCTCGACATATGCAACACTCCAGCAGGTGCAATGGATAAGCCATCATCGAAGTAAAGAATTCAACATCATTCGAACCACGATGGGTATTTCAACACCAGCTCGAAAGTAACATCCCAATGGCTAAGGCCATCATCAAAGTAAAACGTTCGACACTACTCAAACCACAACAGGATACTACTTTGATGCCAACTCCAAAATAACATCCCAATGGATAAGGCCATCGTCTAAGCAAAGAGTTCAACATCACTCGAACCATGACGAGATACTATTTCGATACCAGTTCGAAAGTAACATCCCAATGGCTAAGGCCATCATTAAAGTAAAGAGTTCGACACCACTCAAACCACGGCGAGATACTACTTTGACACCAGCTCGAAAGTAACATCCCAATGGCTAAGTCCATTATCAAAGTAAAGAGTTCGACATCACTCGAACCACAACGTGACATTAATTTGATGTCAGCTCGAAAGTAACATCCCAATAGCTAAGGCCATCGTTGAAGTAAAGAGTTAGACATCATTCGAACCACGACGGGATACTACTTAAACACCAGCTCGAAAGTAACATCCCAATGGATAAGTCCATCATCGAAGTAAAGAGTTCGACATTACTCGAACCACGACGTGATACTACTTCGACACCAACTCGAAAGTAACATCCCAATGGATAAGGCCATTATCAAAGTAAAGAATTCAACATCACTCGAACCATGACGAGATACTACTTCGACGCTAGCTCGAAAGTAACATCCCAATGGCTAAGGCCATCGTCTAAGTAAAAAGTTCGACATCACTCGAACTACGGCGAGATACTAATTCGACACCATGTCAGAAGTAACATCTCAATGGCTAAAGTCATCGTCGAAGTAAAGAGTTCGACATCACTCGAACCACGACAGGATACTAGTTCGACACCAGCTCAAAAGTAACATCCCAATGGATAAGGCTATCTTCAAAGTAAATAGTTCGACATCACTCGAACCACGACGGGATACTACTTTGACACCAGCTCGAAAGCAACATCCTAATGGCTAAGGCCATCGTTGAAGTAAAAGGTTCAACCTCACTCAAATCAGAATGGACTTAATATTTTGACAAATACCAGGAGTATCATAAATACAACAAAGATTACCATGAATTGGCAAAACAATTTTCATTACAATAAAATATTACAAGCACATATCTTTACAAAGGACTCAAAGACGCCCTTACAAAAGTTGCGATGCAAAAGTTAGTACAAACCAAAAACTACACATCATTACCGGTGGTGTACACAACTTCGTACCAAGAGTTGAAGGCAAGACAGTTCACATCATCAGAGTTGATATCATTCTCGTCAAGCGTAACAGGGTCTTATCTGCATGCCTCACGAGTTGTACGGGCTTTAGAACACGTGTCCTGAAGTTCTACTTCGGACGCCCTCCCATCAGCATGAAGAGCCTTGTTCACATCAAGCTGGGCCTCAGCGTGAACCCATAACTCATACAAATGCTGAGGCGCAATATGATTGGTTGAAGCACGAGATGTAGAAGGTTGTGATCGTTGACGTATGTCCTCCGTTCTTAGTAATGCCATTTGTTCATTTAACGCGGATAGCACCACCTCCAACTCCTTAACACGACCCTCAAGCCTCGCTATCTTAAGCGCGGATGCCTTCTTATCCTTGGCCCACTCCGACCTACAAACACATATGGCATCTTCCAAAACCGCCACCTCAGAAAATAATAGTCGCCAATCTATTGGCACTCACGCTTAATTAATCCTTAAGCTCATTGATCACTATCGTCTTCATATATAGTTTGGCAGTTAAATTGGTCACCTTTACTTGTAGGTCTGTATTCTCGGCCATTCCCCCCTACTTAGCTCAAGCTCATCTTTCTTCACTTTAAGAGATGCCCCGAGCTCACTGTTACGGGCGATGGACTTCATAATGTCCTCGTCTTGCTCCCTCAACTCCTCGACATTACGCGCCAATTGATCATCCCTCTGTTTCAGCCCTTCGCGGAATAATTGTTAGTCAGGATCCTGATTATAGATGTTAACCATCACATGATGTTTGGTGCGATATCCTTGATATTTTGAAGACATCTTTCCATAGATGTTCGTCCTCCTCCTTTCTCGGCGTTCGCGCTCGATCTCCGTGATAAAGGTCTGGCACAACAAGTAAAGTTAAAACAAAATGACAAGCCAAAAATAATAACAGAAACTAAATGATGAAAGGAATAGACAAATATCTACCCGCAAGGCCATGCTGAAGACACTTCGAGACAACTTTGTATCGCTCATCAGTCTAAGCGCCTCGTTCTCAAGGGCAGCATATAAAGGGGCTAAAGTAAATGCCACATGATCACAGTTCGATGACAAGTTGTATACCCCAGGGATAACTATGTGTTGATCATAACCCTCCACTCTAACCTCTACGTGAGTGTGACATTCCAAAAAACCACGCACATCCCCCGAGTCAACATCCAAGCCCGAGCTTTCACCCTCGATGCATAGGCGACCTCCAACATTAGACAATATGCCACCCTCAGCAGAGCGCATGGAACCACCTCCTAGGTAAACCCCTTCTGTTTGGGGAGACCTCCTCGCCAAGATTGGTTTAGCCATAAACGTGGGCATATGTGACGTTTGCTATGCACCCGTATTGCTCTTACCAGTATCAATGGCCACGCCCTTCCCAAGCTCCACCCTCCTCCTTTTCCTCAGTTTTGATTCATCCCTATTAGAGGACTCGTCCATAAGGTGATGGATCGGTAAGGAAGAGGTATCTTCCCTTACGACCATATCGCGAGAAGAATCCCCCACCTGTATCGATTGAGCACGACCTTCTTGGACGGATTCACTGAGAGTAAATTGCATTCCTGCAACAACAATGGCCTCTCGAAATACAAGGATGCGGGCCATACTCCTAGAAGAACCACATCCTATCATCACAAAAAGTCGTATCAAGCATATGACAACAAATGGCCAGGTAACGGCACAAAGAGAGACACTCACCAGACGGAACCTTCGGCCCATAGCGTTTGACCAAAGCTGGCCAGTCTCGAGTCTCCAATAGCTGAAGCAACAAAAATGCTACCCAATCCCTTATACCAGCAATGGGATGAGGTGGACGCCCCATAAATGCAAAAAAACCGTAAGTAAATGTCATGATGTATAAAAGAAAAAAGGAAAGAATAAATAAGTTGCAACATCTACGATTCTCATTCCACCGTTTTGAAATTTGGCGGGATCAGATAATGTGTTCAGTTCTGAAGAAGAAGTACTTGTGCCAAAATTTGCGACTGGCCCAGTCGTCAATTTCAACCACCAATCCCTTTGTCCAACGATATCTTAAGTGCACCATTATGCTCCTGTGAAAGCTATGAGAAAACAAAAGTAGGAGGTGGTGAATGGTAACTTCGCACCTTGTCAGCTCCGCATATTTTGTCAGTACTAGAAGTATCTTGTACGTGTACGAGAAAAGCTGTGCTGGGCAAATCTGATACAGTCGGTAGAATTCTTCTGCCAATGGAATTAAGGAGAAGGAATAGCCAATCACAAAGGGGTACTCATAAGAACCACAATACTCCGGTCTGTGAACCTCCACGAAATCCCCTCCTGCATGAACCATTTCAATATCAGAGGCGATGTTGTATTTAGCACGAAGGGCATTGATATGGACCTACTCAGTTTCGAATATCACTGGACCAGGAGTGGGAGGAGGCTCTTTAAGGAAGTCACTTCGAGAAATGGGATGCCTCGATAGTAACCTTTCCACGGTGGGAAAACTATCCCCCTCCTCCACCATCTTGTCCTCACTGCCAGTGGGGGGCGCCACGGACAACGGGGTAGCGCCAGAAACACCCTCACGAGATCGATGTTATATATATATATATATATATATATATAGTGACAGAATAGAGAAAGTCAAGAACGGTAAACAGAGAGAAAGCCCAAAGAATTACTAGAGCAAAGGCGGGAGAGAATGTAAGGAATAATAAACAAAGAAATGGCCAAGAGTTTTTGAGAAAACAAACCCTCCACCTATTTATAAGGTTAGATGGCGCCGGAATCAAAGCGTAAGGCTGCAAGATGGCATCAAAATCGAAGCGACAAATCGTCAGCCTCTTCCTCGAAAATACGCATAATGATGACGCACATGGACGTGACGTTATTTTTCGTCAAGACATACCGCCCAAGATATCATTGAGCATGTTAACCTTCCGTTGTTGGTCAAACCATTACGATTCATAAGGCAAATTTCTCCGCAGACGTGGGCAATATCCGCCCATCGATGTCGTGTTAAGTTGCTACCTCAACAAGCGGAAAGGCTAACTGTGTGGGTCCAAATTTGGACGACCATGGCCATTGACAACGGATGAGACCCTTACGATACAACGTCCTTTTGGTCATTGAGGAAGGCAGTGACTCACAGCGGCTGGAGAATGTATGACATTGACAATAACGTAGGTGCAACACGAGGCCGTCAGAATATACTTTCGAATATTATTATTTTTTTGTTATATATTTTAGGGTTTAAGAATGGATTGTCCCTTATAAATAGAATGAGAAGACGGTGTAAAAGCGGATCTTTTTTCTTGAGACACTTGACTTATAAACAAGAATATTCATTACAATATCTTTCTATATTCCAAGTTATCATATCGATGCTTAATCATTCGATTTCGTGGTATTAAGAAACATTATTCATTGCGCTCATCCTTTGTATCTTTCAATCTAGAGTTCATTATACTCAGCTGAAATTTACTTCTTCATCTTCTCTAATTGATTTAATCAAAAAGATTTCGTTAACTTTTGGTCAAACATACCTTACCCTTACCTTGAGGATTAAGAGGTTATTTCTAAAATATTCTAAGTGAAAGCCAAAAATTGAGATAAATGGCACACGGTTTGAATCCCTTGATCATTGGTGTTAGAGATTTTTGTTTTTAATTTCTCGTATCGTTCCAATTTTATTGAATGTCCCTGGAGTAACAGTCACAATAGGTTGGTTTAACAAGAAAAACTAGTCTGTTTGTCTCTCTTTAGAAAAATATTTCAAAACCCCATTTTAGATCAACAAGAGGGCAGCCCAAAGAATTTTGAGCCTTACTATTCAGGTACATTAATGGGGGAAGTGGATCTTCTTGCTGCAACAATAAATTAGAACTGTAAATGCTAGCAAAAATTGGTTGCCCCTTTTAGATTTTTTGTTAGGTATTTTGCAGGTCACTGTATTCTTAGCTTTCCAGTGAGTTAGAAACAGTGAATTTGTTAGTTATTACTACTACTTATTCCTTGCTAGGCTGCTATTTTTAGCTGAATTTGGGCAGTCTCATTTATTCCACACATAGGGTTCTGTCATGTGTGTTCATTAATTTGTCCCTTGCTTAGCTTCTGTCAGCTGCTTACTGTAAAAACTTATTCGCACATGTGTTTACACTAGTTCAATAAATACATGGATGTGTTACAAACATTGTATCACTAATTCATAGTTAATTAATACATATTCTCATATAGTCATATTGATTTGTCACTTGATCATAATAAATAAACACCCGATACGAGTAAATTTTTACCTTAGCCTAATTCCAGTCTCTTATAACAGCTTAGATTTTGGCAGTTAGTGTTGAGGGACTTCATATTATATTGTATTAATTTTTTTTAAAGACATTTGGTATTAGAACCTAAAGATCAGACTAATCTGGATTCACATGGAATAAATCCAGGAGAAGAGGTCAAGCAATACCAAGAGACACTTTATTTAGAAGATAATGTTAAACTGTTAAAAGAAAAATGACCTTAGATTGGCTTGTGGATATGTTCTTATTTCGATGTCCTGTCTCTTATTATGTGGTTAAAGGGAAATTAATTCTATTTTTCCCTCTAGATGCTGTCTGTAACTGTACCTATCCATTGTGTGTTTATCAGTGAAGATTACAAATACAGTACTCTGCAACCAAATAGGCAGCTATTTTAGTTCATAGTTAGTTTAAGCCCATAGTCCAGTTGCAGCCATATTGATTTGATTAAGTTTAATGACTTGACCAGCTATAATTATAATAGACTCTCACCTTGTGGTCGAGACTCCATTTAGTCGTAAGCAGAAGAGGAGCCAGAATTTGAAGATTATGCAATAAGTTATTGAGTTCTAAATCAATAACTAATACATATTCTACGAATTTTAAAAGAACAAATACAAAGTTTAAACCAAGTTACTGGATTCGTCTAACCCGTAACTCATGGGTTAGCTCCGCCCCCGATCGTAGGTGTTTGTTCTATATTGATTTGAATGGGCTAAGATACAACAAAAGATAAGACAATGGTTTCTAATACTAGATGGACCATCAATTAAATCCATGGGCAAAAGTCTAAAGCTAGACTCCTTTGGGCTTTTCCCAGGCACGCGAAGAAATTCAAAAATAGCCAGAATTTACACTCCAAATTTATACTGAACTTCCAGCATAATATACCGGTCCAGTATAATAAGCTGGACGTTCATACATGTGCTCTAATCTCTAGTATATTATGCTTAAACTTTCCACGTGTTGAAGTTCTAGCATAATATGCTGGAAGTTCATACAAAAGTGCACCCATCTTCAGTATATTATACTGCAAAATAGTGACTATTTTTCAATGACTTTGCAAGCGCGAGCTATTTTTGAATGACCAATCTGAAAATTAACTAGCCCGCGCTATTTACCATTCATAGTAGTCGAAAAAAGAAAGAATGTAACAATGTTCTGTGATTTCATCCGCTACAGTCCTTCAAATCCTAAGTCTTGAAATGATGTTAGTTTCTTTCATTCCTTGGAGTTTAGACACTAAAAATTTCTGCAATAGAAATCATGAACCCCATCAAACAGCATAGATGTGTTCTGATTGCAAATTTGGAACCTCAGTAGAGGTTAAAGGAATACATAAACACAAAAATCTTCCTCTTAATCATCCACAAATCCAGGTTCTGAAATTACATTCTTCAACTCTTGAGCTTTTTCATCACTGAAGCCCAAAGCAGACAATATCTTATAACCTGGTGATCCTACTTGTGACCACACCCCAAGGAGCAAATGAGTAGTTGTTACCTCCCCATTGTCACCTGCATTTTCATAAATAATCAAATAACCAAGAACATTTTCACTTTCTTCTGCCAAACAAATAAACCTGGTGATCCTTAATCTGATGATTTTTAGCACATCGCTACATTTGGCTATATGAGTAGCATTACTTATCTAATATGACGAAAAGAGAGTAAAATTTTAAACAAGTGTTTGACGACAAGAGAAACAAATTTTGGACAGATTCAGCTGTTATAGAATCCATAACCACTATAGATTGATTAAACCGCCAACGTAACCACATAAAATATACCCTTCTTTCTTTTGGTTTGTGTGTGTGGGGGGAGGTTACGTAGAAACATAGAATGTCAAATTCTGATAGTTGATTTTTCACAACTAGGGTTAGGTTATAAGAAGTTAATGGATAGTTAGCTTATGTGAGGTATCTAGATCCTTGATAGGTAAACCTGGAGGTTGGGATTGTTTTAGAGAATGTATTGTGGGGCGAAGTCAACAAGTCGAGGATGCCACGTAGGAAGCTGAAAAAGAAATGAAAGAGAAATATCCCCATCGTTCGAACAAGTCTAGCAGTGATCGTGCAAACTGTTGTCTTTAAGCAATTTGAGGTAGTGTTCGGATTGGTACAAAGGCACCCCATGTTTCCCCGAATTGACTTATTGTTGTAACTTCCTAATGTGTGCCAAATTTCAACTGTTGATGCTATTTGTGTAATGTGCAACCCTTGAACTAAATAAAAAAAATTGTGAAACTTATGTGGTAGGCAAATGACTAATGGTAGTATAGATTGGTCATGATCAATTGAAATGCATGCAGTATGATGAAGCGGTTAAATTATATGGGACTCACTAAAGTGACTAATTTATGTGCAAAAGGTAGCAAGTGATTGAGTATGTGCAATTGTTGAGGTGATGAATTGTATACCATTTGTAGACATGATAGGAATTGTTTAATGGTTTTGGAAAGTATGTTTTGGGCGCTCTTTGACAGGTGGATATGTCCATATTACAAAGGAAACTCTAGCGAAATTTTCAGAAATTTGAGCAGTTAGCCAAATTCGGGGCTGTTGATATATTTCTTGATGTTAACAAGCCGAAGTTACATAAGGATGGCTAGTGAATGAACATGTTAGATATAGATATGTAGTTGTCCCACATTGAAATAGGAGTAGTATGCCTTTTGTATAGAGTAACTATAAATTAGCACATCTTGTATTGCATTAGACACACAATATTAATATAATATATTTTCTCCCGTGCCTTCTCACATGGTATCAGAGCAATCGTGAGAGATTTATCGCTGTGCAAAAATTCCAGCGACTCCGGGAAGGAAAATAAGTTGACCGGAAGTCTTTTTCCGGCAATCCACTTTTCGTTAGTGTTGTGTAAAAACCAACACCACCACAAAGTAGATGGGGCTCCGGCGACCAACCTATAAAAAAATCTCCGCCAGAATACCCTCCATGCACCGCCACGCGCCACCACTCGCCACCTGAAGAAAATTTTCCAGCGAAGTTCCGATGTCGCATGGGCCACCTTCCGGCCATTTTTTGGCGACGACTCTTCAGAACAAATTGTTCCCCTTGCAATTCCGAACCTACCCATCTAGGTTACACCAAATTCTGACAACTTTTATATTTTGCCGGCATGAATAGTGATTTCAAAAGTGGACTTCCGGCCATTTTTTGGAAACGTTTCTTCAGAACGGTCGTCTGGTAATTCCGATTCTACCCCTACTGTTTTTATTTCATTCCGGCCACTTTGAATTTTTCCGACTGCTACAGTAATTTTCTGACAGCTACAGTATTTCCTTATTCTATTTCACTATTCCTTACTCTGTTTCAGTGGATTACATTTGATTATTTGTCTAATTTGGTAATATTTTGCAACGATGTCTTTGGGAATTGATGCTTTTGGATCTAAAAACATGAGTTCTGGAAGCTCTAGTGTTATGATTACTTCGGAACCGTTAATTGGAGGTTCAAACTACTTAGCTTGGGCTTCATCTGTCAAGTTGTAGTGTAAAGGTCAAGGTGTTCAAGATCATCTAATTAAACAGTCTAGTGAAGGAGATGAAACGGCGATAGCGCTTTGGGCAAAAATTGATGCTCAATTATGTAGCATCTTGTGGCGTTCTATTGATTCCAAGTTGATGCCTTTGTTTCGTCCATTCCAGACATGTTATTTGGTTTGGGCAAAGGCTCGTACCTTATACACTAATGCCATATCTCGCTTCTATGATGTAATATCACGGATGACAAACTTAAAGAAGCAAGAATTAGATATGTCTACTTACTTGGGTCAAGTACAAGAAGTCATGGAGGAATTTGAGACATTAATGCCAGTTTCGACTAGTGTGGCAAAGCAACAAGAGCAGCGACAAAAGACGTTTCTAGTTCTTACACTATCTGGACTTCCTAATGATCTTGATTCAGTGCGAGACCAGATTTTGGCTAGTCCGACTGTTCCCACAGTTGATGAATTATTCTCTCGATTACTCCGCCTTGCTGCAGCACCAAGTCACCCACCGATCTCATCACAAATACTTGATTCCTCTGTTCTCGTCGCAGATAGTGGATGTCCGGGCGTCTCAAACTATGGAGAACAGAGGAGGACGAGGTCGTTTTGGGAGATCTAGACCCAAGTGTTCTTATTGTCACAAAATTGGACACACTCGTGAAATGTGCTATTCCTTACATGGTCGTCCACCCAAAAATGCTTACGTTACTCAGACCGAGACTACAGGTAACCAAGATTTTTCTGTATCTAAAGAAGAATATAATGAGCTCCTTCGCTTCAGTATCGAGCAAGCAGACATCTCCACAAGTAGCCTCAGTTGCCCAGACTGATACTCATGTTGCTGGTAACTCTTTTGCTTGTGTTTCCCAGTCTAGTACTCTTGGACTATGGGTCATGTACTCAGGCGCTTCTGATCACATCTCTGGTAATAAATCACTTTTGTCGAATATTGTATATTCACAGTCTCTTCCCACTGTTACTTTAGCCAATGGATGTCAAACTAAGGCACAAGGAGTTGGACAAGCTAACCCATTATCTTCTATCACCCTAGATTCCGTTCTTTATGTCCCTGGTTGTCCTTTTAGCCTTGCATCTGTTAGTGCCCTCCATTGTGGTATATATTTTACCGATGATTATTTTATTATGCGGGACCGCAGTACGGGGCAGACAATTGATACAGGACGTGAATCAGAAGGCCTTTACTATCTTAATTCACCCGGTCCTTCCACAACATATCTAGTTACCGATCCTCCGGACCAAATCCACTGTCGTTTAGGACATCCAAGTTTATCCAAACTTCAGGAGATGGTGCCTAGTTTATCCAGTTTGTCTGCATTAAATTGTGAGTCGTGTCAGCTTAGGAAACATACCCGAGCTTCCTTTCCGCATAGTGTTGAGAGTCATGCAAAGTCTGTTTTCTCCTTGGTTCATTCTGATATATGGGGTCCTAGTAGAGTCAGTTCAACCTTGAGATTTAGTTATTTTGTTAGTTTCATTGATGATTACTCAAGATGTACTTGGCTTTTCTTAATGAAAGATCGTTCCGAGTTATTCTCTATATTCCAGAGTTTTTGTGCTGAAATAAAAAATCAATTTGGTGTCTCTATTCGCGTTTTCCGCAGTGATAATGCCTTAGAATATGTATCTTCTCAGTTTCAACAGTTTATGACTTCTCATGGAATTATTTATCAAACATCTTGTCCTTATACCCCTCGGCAAAATGGGATTGCAAAAAGAAAGAATAGGCACCTTATTGAGACTTCTAGCACACGTCTAATTGAATCTCGTGTTCCGTTGCGTTTTTAGGCCGATGCAGTTCTCACAGCTTGTTATTTGATTAATAGGATGCCTTCATCTCCCATCAAGGATCAGATTCCGCATTCAGTATTGTTTCCCCAGTCAGCCTTATACCCTCTACCACCTCGTATTTTTGGGAGCATGTGTTTTGTTCATAACTTAGCCTCTGGGAAAGATAAGTTAGCTCCTCGTGCTCTCAAGTGTGTCTTCCTTGGCTATTCTCGTGTTCAGAAGGGATATCGTTGTTATTCACCTGATCTTCATAGGTACCTTATGTCAGCTGACGTCATATTTTTTGAGTCTAAACCTTTCTTTGCTTCTGCTGACCACCATGATATATCTGAGGTCTTACCTATACCGACGTTTGAGGAGTTTCCTATAGCTCCTCCTCCACCTTCGAACATAGAGGTTTCACCCATACTAACCATTCAGGAGTTTAGTGTTGTTCCTCCTAGTTCCCCAGTCACAGGAACACCACTCTTGACTTATCATCGTCGTCTGCGCCCTACATCAGGCCCAACTGAATCTCATCCTGCACCTGACCTTGCTCTTACTGTGGACCATGCCCCTAGTACACCGATTGCACTTCGAAAAGGTATACGGCCACACTTAACCCTAATCCTCATTATGTTGGTTTGAGTTATCATCGTCTGTCATCTCCCCATTATGCTTTTATATCTTCTTTGTCCTCGGTTTCCATCCCTAAGTCCACAGGTGAAGGTTGTCTCATCCAGGATGGTGACAGGCTATGAGTGACGAGATGTCTACTTTCCATACAAGTGGTACGTTGGAGCTTGTTCCTCTTCCTTCAGGTAAATCTACTGTTGGTTGTCGTTGGGTTTATGCAGTCAAAGTTGGTCCTGATGGCCAGATTGATCGACTTAAAGCCTGTCTTGTTGCCAAAGGATATACTCACATATTTGGGCTCGATTACAGTGATACCTTCTCTCTTGTGGCTAAAGTGGCATCACTTTTTCTATCCATGGTTGCGGTTTGTCATTGGCCCCTCTATCAGCTGGACATTAAGAATGCATTTCTTCATGGTGATCTTGAGGATGAGGTTTATATGGAGCAACCACCTGGTTTTGTTGCTCGGGGGGAGTCTCGTAGCCTTGTATGTCGCTTGCGTCGGTCACTTTATGGTCTTATGCAGTCTCCTCGAGCGTGGTTTGGTAAGTTCAGCATGGCTATCCAGGCATGACTCGTAGTGAAGCAGATCACTCTGTGTTTTATCGACATTCTGCTCGTAATCTATGTATTTATCTGGTAGTCTATGTTGATGATATTGTTACTACTGGCAATGATCAGGATGGTATTACTAATATGAAGAAGCATCTCTTCCAGCATTTTCAAACTAAGGATCTAGGCAGATTGAAGTACTTTCTAGGTATTTAGGTTGCTCAATCTAGCTTATGTATTGTTATTTCTCAAAGGAAATATGCTTTAGACATTCTTGAGGAGACAGGGATTATAGGTTGCAGACCTGTTGACACTCCGATGGATCAGAATTTTAAACTTCTGCCAGGACAGGGAGAGCCGCTTAGTGATCCTGCAAGTTATAGACGGCTGGTTGGTAAATTAAATTATCTCACAGTGATTAGAACCGACATTTCTTATCCTGTGAGTGTTGTAAGTCAGTTTATGAATTCTCCCTATGATAGTCATTGGGATGCAATCGTCCGCATTATCCGGTATATAAAATCCGCTCCAGGAAAAGGATTATTATTTGAGGATCGAAGCCATGAGCAGATTGTTGGGTACTCAGATGTTGATTGGGCAGGATCACCTTCTGATAGACGTTCTATGTCTGGATATTGTGTTTCAGTAGGAAGAAATTTGGTGTCCTGGAAAAGCAAGAAACATAATGTACTTGCTCGATCTAGTGCAGAAGCAGAATATCGAGCAATGGCTACGGCAACATGTGAACTAGTCTGGACCAAACAATTGCTCAAGGAATTGAAATTTGGTGAAATCAGCCAGATGAAACTTGTGTGCGACAATCAAGCTGCCATTCATATTGCATCAAATCCGGTGTTTCATGAGAGAACTAAACACATTGAGATTGATTGTCACTTCGTAAGAGAGAAGATACTTACAGGAGATATTACTACGAAGTTTGTTAGGTCGAATGGTCAACTTGCAGATATTTTCACCAAGTCCCTCACTGATCTTCGCATTGGTTATATATGTAACAAGCTCGGTACATATAATTTGTATGCTCCAGCTTGAAGGGGAGTGTTAGATATAGATATGTAGTTGTCCCACATTAGAATAGGAGTAGTATGCCCTTTGTATATAGTAGTTATAAATTAGCACATCTTGTATTGCATTAGACACATAATATCAATATATCATATTTTCTCCCGTGCCTTCTCACAGAACCTTGATCCTCATTCGATGACGAATGATCCTAAGTGGGGGAGAATGTAAAGCCCTAGAAAATTTTTGCTAGGTAATTTAAGATTTCAAGGTGCCAAGGTAGGCTAATTATTTCATTTTGTGTGGAAACGCGTATTAATGATATAATGGATACCAATTAGATGTGGTAATAAGTGTATGATTCTTGTTATAAGTTAATTGGGGACTAAGGAGAGGCCTAAGTCTAAGCCAAGTTGGAAAATTCCATATTAGACGAAAGTTGTAGAAGAGTGCGCAAAAGACCCCACTTTGAATGATCATATCTCCAGTTATATAAGGAGTTGTGTGAGTAGCAACCTATCAAATTAAAGCCTTTTAAGTCTAGTTTCCAACGCAATAAACCGTTCATCATTTGGAGGTGTATACAGAAAGTTATGACCACTTTACCGGAAATGCGTCACCAGCGCGCCCAGGCGCGCGGTCGCGGGGTGGACAGCGGGGCTTCCTGCCTGGAACCGCGGGGTGGACCGCGGAGGAATGCCGCAGACCGCGAGGGAACCTGTGAAATGTCTAAAATACCCCTGGTCAGTGTAAAAACTAAAGGGGGTATCACCCTTCCTTCATTTTTGTCATTCAAGCTCGAATTTGGCAAGATTTCTTCATCCTACCAATACCTCCAACCCCTCCCATCTTCAAGATTTTTCAAGAAATTCCTTCAAGAACCCAAAGAAGGATTTTGCAAGATTTCTTCCAAAAAGATTGGGATTGCCAGAATTTCCGAAACGTCGTAGTAACTTAAGGAAAGCTTAAACGAAGTATGTATGGCTAACTTTAACTCTTGTAGAATCCCCTTGTTGTGACGAGCATGCGGAATGTGTACCTTGTATGAAAATATGTTTATTGATTGTCTTAGTTGATTTCCATACCACCATGTTATATGTAATTGTGAGAAGCAATTTGATGTGCCTACCTTATTATGTGTAAAGTTTGTAAATACTTGAGGATATCGACGTGGAAGTATGTGTTAACGAATGAAAGAATGTTAACGTGTCCAAATGTGGGAATGTGTATAATGGCTAAAAACCCTGCATAGTAAGTAATGAAAGAGGGTATTGTGAAATGACGTAAATAAGTTAAACGATTACGACAACACCTTGTACATGAACTGCCGTTTGGTGACAGTTACGGTGCCTTGGGCACAAATGTATGAATTGTTGATACGAACTTGTGTTTCCTTGAAATGATGATTCTTGTGATGCATTGTTGTGGTTGTGATTACAAAATGTGATTGTCAGGCGGGGTCGGGTTGCGCGCCACAACACGAAGTAATAAGGAGTGGGTTGAGGTGATAAGAGTGGCCGAGGTAATAAGGGTGGAAAAGTGATTATTATCACTATTGAAATGAAAATATATGCAACTCTTGTATATGGAAATGTTGAAAAGAGAAAAGGAGAGATTGTGGAACTTTTGATTTTGGTTGTTTCTTCCTACGTGCAATGCTTGTTGATTTTCTTACTGTCTATTAACTGTGTATTGTTTGATTGTACTTGGGATAAAGTTTGTTCATACATACCAGTACAATTCAAATGTACTGTCGTCCCTTTTGGCGGGGCCGCTACATTCTTGTTATGATTGTAGGTGGTTCTATAGCAGGTACTCCAGTCCACCGGCAGTAGCATCTCCTCCACTTCCCGCAAGCTGTATTAGTGAGCCCCTTTCCTCTCGGGGCCCAACGTGGCTCATGCCACTTCTCCTCCCGGAGTTTTATTTTGGTATTTGTGTAAGGTATAGTCGGAGCCTTGTTACCGGCAAGTATTGTAACACTCTTTTGTATCCTTAAAGGCTCCGTAGACAGGAAAACATGGGTTATGTACTTATGTATTTTGGGTAGTATAACTTGTAGATCACGTAAAGTGAGCATGTATGTTACTATGACTCGTAAGAATGTGTTTAATCATAAATGGATGTTTCACTTTAATAATGAGTATTGAAATCACTGGGTAACGTGTGGGATAGGAAAGACATCCAGGTTCGCTTGACTGAGGTTACCCGGTCGAGCGCCGGTCACGCCCCTCAGTTTTGGGACGTGACAAACTTGGTATCGTTACTTTCTTGAAAAGCAATATGTTCTAATGGAGGTTATCAATTTCCAAGTTCGGTCCACTTTGTGCACTTCTCAATATTTGTTTTATTTCCTATCTTGTTTTTTATTTTGTTTCTATGCTCATCTAGCCTCTCTGCCCTCTCGGGCAGAGGTAAGGCATGTCTACATATTACCCTCCCCAGACCCCACTTTGTGGGAGTATACTGGGTTGTTGTTGTTGTTGTTTGTTCTATGCTCATCTAGTCAGTTAATAATTTTCACCAGAGTAGAATAAACAACTAAAACCGTGCTAGACTCCTTAAAGATTCTACCGTGATTCATGTAAATACTTAACATGTTCAAGCAGGAATTAACAGGAAAAATATTAAGGCAGAGAGATGCAGCAATCCATTAAACATGTGTAAAAGTGAGTGGGAGAATACACATACTGGATTTGAGTTTTTCATCGAGCGCCCAATCAAGAGCCTTTTGTGCATCTTCAGTCAAAGGAGGATGCTCGGGACTAAAAAACCACATGTCAGCTTTTCCAAGTATTTTGACAGTTTCTTCACGTACTTTAAAGAGAGTAATGCTGTTCGCCCTCAGATATTTTGAAGCAAAATTTGTCCCTGCAAATGCCGGAAGGAAATAAACATTCTAATATGATTTGCTTCAAGGAGCAGAATGAACATTCATGAAGCTACTTCACCAAAATGATTAAAGCAGCTTAAATCACAGTCGAAGTGTAAATTGGGGACTTGGTCTTTAGTAAGCAACTTACTGAATGACCCCTTTTATCAATTAACTATCTTCTTATTTCATCTCTGAAACTAATATAAATATATGCAGTTATAATCTCTAAAATGTACTTCTGTATGTATCTGAAATATGTTCGAGGTGTGCAGTGTTCTTAATACACATAAGCTAAAATCCACAAAGTGACATTTCCCATCAACTTAAAAGGGCTATATCTCGAATTCGACAAGCCACATTGTTCGAAGGCATAAGCTGAAATCCACAGAATTACCTCTCTAATCAACTCGCGATCATGTGCCGACCAATTTCTTTTTGGTTTCTCTAGAAGCAAAAGCACTTATATATTTTGCCTCAATAACCTCCCAATCCAACTGAATTATTTTCACATACTAAAACTTCGTATACATTGCAATGTTGTATAGCAAATATCATGCCCATTAAATGTACTAAAATGTAAAATGGCTTTGGTAACTACATAATGTTGAGTAAGTTCTGTGGGTTGCCAGATTTCAGAAGTGTAATCTCATTCAAATATCAGTCACTCAATGAATATATAAAAGGATTAGATGGACCCAACTACATTGGAGTTCCCTAGACTAAGAAAGTGTTCCAAATTTGCAAAGCCTGAAATACCTCCTCTTACTAAAATCTGTAGCACAAAATCCATTGTTATAAGATATGTCACATTCTTAAATTAAAGAAGGAGCGCAACATGGAATTAACTTCTGACTTCTGTCTATTGTTTATTCAAGTGTTAGTTTGATTATTGAGCCTCATGAGTACCAAAAGGTAAAGAGCTTCCATTCCATTGGCATGATCAAATAGAGTATCTCTACCAAAATAACAAATATTGTCTTAGTAAAGAGAAAAAATAACAAACCTTCAATCAAAATCCCCATGAGAAGTGCTTCTGTTCCAGTAGTGGGACATTTAAGTTTTCTTGCTTCCAATTCACCCATGGCGAATGATTTTATCGCCTTTGACGACCATCTAAAATTTCACTCACCCAATTCAAGATACCTCAAAACACATCCAAATACCAACAGATAAACAAACACAAGATAAACAATAATAAAAATCAAACAACCAAAAATCTCCTCCTCCTTTTCTGGGGGCAGCCAAAGAAATAAAACAAGAAAGAAAAAGGATAATACTCACTTAGGAATTTTTTCTACAGATACTGCAGCCTCCGACTTTCTGCAATAACATAATGAATCAAAGGTGTTATCTTTATGGCTCACTGATTCAAATTTGATTAACATAAAAATTATACAATCAACCAATAAACTAGGCCTGAATCCTAAATGAGCTGGGTCAACTACATGAATCCTATATATCCATCCACTCTATTCGAGCCTATCACATTTCAATACAATAATACTCCCTCTCGGTAGGGGTGTGCATTCGAATCGGTTTACCGATAAATCGAATCGATTATTTGCTATCGAAATCGAAATTGAAAAAATCGAAACCTTATTGAAACGATAACGATAAACATATGTACAAATCGATAATCGATAAGTAATTATTGATAAGGGTCAAAACCGAA
Source organism: Nicotiana noctiflora (assembly GCA_032618575.1). NCBI lineage: Eukaryota > Viridiplantae > Streptophyta > Magnoliopsida > Solanales > Solanaceae > Nicotiana > Nicotiana noctiflora. The sequence continues at coordinate 28,103 of JASVEL010004667.1, forward strand.
TGCACACCCCTAGTGTAGACACTTGTAAAATGAGTAATTACCTATTTGTGTCGATTAATTAATTTATCACAAATATCTTATATCTAATTTATAGGGGTATTATCACTTTTAGCTTACGCCAAACATTTGGTAGCAAAAAAAGTATATAAATTTTATACTATAAATTTTTAATATAACATACAAATATATATATATATATATTCCGCTATTATTTTGAAAGCGGCTATACAATATCATTTCTCTAATCTATACCCTTTCCTTTACCCTAAGTGTCTTACCTTATTATTTCCTCTACCATATTTAAGGAATTATCATATTTAAAGATCAAGGGAATAAAGTTCAAATTAATGAAAAACAGAATTAGCCGTGATGATATATATATATATATATATATATATATATATTTTATACCGTTGGAGTTGGTGGCATACATCTAATCCCTTGCTTTAGTTTTATTTCATGTGTTTGTTGACACAATTTCTATGTTATAAACAGTGTTCGTCTTATTTTAGCTTCTTTTTGTCCATATTAGTTAGGCACGCTTATAGCGATATACTGTCTGTGGAATCCCGCAAATTTTCTTATTGGTATAATCGATTAACAGAATCGATAAGTCCTCAAAATCGATAAATCGAAATAGAAAAAATCGAAACCTTATTGAAATAATAACGATAAGCATATGTACAAATCGATAATCGATAAGTAATTATCGATAATGATCAAAATCGAATCAATAAATCGAATGCACACCTCTACCTCTCGGTGGGGGAGCCACCCGTAAGCAAAGGATCATCAGGAAATTACACTGCGTAGTTAGGTAAATTATTCTTTTATGTATATAATACTATATGTTGAATCCCCTTGATTCTTCACGTGTTCAATTAGTTATATTCTGAAACCCATTAATAAAATCCCGGCTCCCTCTATCCCAATTTATGTGAAGCACTTTTCCCAAAAAGATTGATACATTTTTATATTTAGAAGAAAGAAATAACTTTAAACTTCTCATTTTAACCTTAATGGGATGATTTATAGCTACACAAATATATATTAACTTGTTTTAGACCACAAGTTTCAAAATTCCTTCTTTCTTAAACTCTAAGCTCAGTCCAAGTGGATCACATAAAATAGGATAGATGGGGTAGGTTCTTCTTTTTGAGAAAATTAGAGATTCTCCAAATCTCACACTAATCCATTAACAAATAATTACTTCAACTAAAACTACTTAGGGGTCGTTTGGTAGGGTGCATTAGATAAGCTAATGCATGCATTAACTTTGTGTATTAATAATACATTGTTTGGTAGGGTGCATTAGCTTTATGTATTAATAATATATTGTTTGGTAGACATTTTGAACTCATGCATTACTTATGTAAGCATTAGTTATACATCATATTTCGTATTATCCTATGCATAACTAATGCATAGAAAACAATGGTATTCGCAATGCAATGGGTTTTAATGCATACATTAGCTTAGTCAAAGACAAAATTGTCCTTCAAAATTTATGCTTGATTAAAATATGCTAGTTAGTATATTAATACAAGTTCAAAATAATCCAAATAATGAGAAATAAAATTATATTCTTAATAAATAATAAATTCTTAGCATATTTTCTTTTTTTAGAAATAAATATTTAATTTAATTTTTACAATATAGGTAGACAAATAAAATATTTTTTTTAAACCTTTTCATATAAAAACATTTTTCAACATATGTTTCTTTTTAAAAGCTAGAGTGTGGACTAGTTTTGTGGGCATTTTTGTAAACAAACAATTCTTTTAGAAATTGCGCAATGTTTTAATACATCACCAAACAATGGATAAGAAATATGTTAGCATAACTAATACTAGCATAATTAATGCAAGCATAACTAATACCAACATTACTAATATATTCTATTCAGCATTATTCTTATGCAACCTACCGAAGGACCCCTTAGTATAGTCCTAACATTCAAAAAAGAGATGAATGCAACAATAAGTAAAGGGTAGGTGTGAGAATTTACCCATAAGGAAGGCTAAAGGAGATGGTGGCTTTAATGGGGCAATGCTTTGTAAGAAATGGTTTGAAATTCTTGGACTGAAGAGAGAATTTGATTGGAGTGCCAAGCCATTGACTATGCAAATTTTGTGGGTTTGTCGTACAGAGAGATGAATTGGGTCCTACTCTGTAATTGAGCTGGTTGATGCCCTTTGAGGTGGCTGCCACTGTAGAAAGAGCAGCCATTTTTGCGGCAAGATTCTGCTCCAATTTGAGAAAATGGGTTGAATAGTTGGCCTTCTGGTTGGGATTATGAGATGATAAGAAACGACAGCGTTGCATAACCTTGGGCTTCATGTTTCTATGGGCTTAAGGAGTCTGGCCCATTATACTACTGGGCTGCATACCACGCAGAGTCCTAGTTGTTAGCCCGCTATCCACTGATGATTATCTATGTTATGCGGACTTTTCAAAATATAACCGTATTCATATCGGATCCTTCAAAAATATACTCCCTCCATTTCAATTTATATGAACCTATTTTTTTTGGTCCGTACCAAAAAAAGAAATTCATTTCCTTATTTGAAAATAATTTTCCATTATGCAATAATTTATAGCAACGCAAAATATATGTATTTCATTTCACACCACAAGTTTAAAAATTTCTCTCTTAAATTTCGTGCCCAATCAAATAGGAGTATTACTTTTGGAGGATCCAACATGTATTCTGCCATATTTTTGAATATGATATATTTCAAAAAGTCCGAACAACATAGAAAGAAAATCACTCGGTCTAACGTCAAGCAATCGTCATTAGATAAAATTTTAGCAATTGAAATTACAGAAAATCAGAACCATAAAAGGAAAAAGTTGAATCTAAAAAGTAGTCTTAACGTCAAGCAATCGTCATTAGATAAAATTTTAGCAATTGAAGTTACAGAAAATCAGAACCATAAAAGGAAAAAGTTGAATCTAAAAAGTAGTCTTAAAGAGTAGCATCATTAACAACTTGTTTGGATGGTTATTCCCCATTGTTTGGTATTATATTATTATCCCAAAAAAATATTTGTTTTAATTGTTTCATGAAAATTAATTGTATTGTATTATTAAATCCATTGTTTTGGAACAATGAAAAATACCCTCTAGGTGTACACCAAAATTTTCTTCATTATCTACAGAAAATAACAATGTTAAATGAAGCATATGTTTGTCACTCCCAACATTCACTCTTACAAGTACTCTGCCCTATTCAGTTCTACCCATAATTGGGTTATTCAATTCTGTACAATGATGGTCAAACAATATGAGACAAAGCCCTGAATGAGTGACTGCTCCTTATCTATGTCAGTAACGTCATTTTCTGGCTTTTGACTTCCTTGCATCGGTGCGCAAACCTGTGCAGCTATGGCACCAAAGTGCACAAAGAATTATCGACTTACATCCGCTATGAGGTGGTGTGAATCCTATACATCGATTAAGATAACTCGATGGATGCAAATGAACTTGTTTCGTCAGCAGTAAAGAACCTCCAAATTCCATTCCCTTTCATTTCTCCACCTGTCGAGACCTACAGAGACTACAGAAGCTCATTGTAGCAACAAATCCTCATCTCTCTGCAATTGCTTGAGCCTCCTTTTCGCATACACAGTGATCAACACCGTTGTAGCAACAGTGAAACTAAATCCAAAAACATTAAGAATAATCTGTGGAGCTGATAAAAAACGTTGCTCTTGCGAAGCATTCGCAAGTGTCTTTATCAGGATGCCACTGCAAAGAAAGTTGGAAGAAAACATATTCAGCAAGTTGGAAGAAAACGTATACACAGAATGAAACCCTCTTAAAATTACTAAAGGTCTGCTTTGTATTCATTTTGCTTTCTCCCTGAAAAACCAACAAAATCCAAATCCATGGAGCCCTTCCCATCGCACTGCACTCCTCCCGTGCTCCTTCCATTACACCCCTCCAAAGCAATAGTACAGAGGAAAGGAACCAAAACCCAAAGAATCACAGACAAGCAGAGTACAAATCTAGAAAGGCAATAAAACTCGTGCTAATAGAAATACAGAAAGTGTCATATCAAAAACACTAGCAAAGAAGCCAGGAGAAGACCAAAAAATCAAATGCTTTATTCCTAAAAGCATGTATTCATGGACTACAATTCCCTTAAAAGGATTTAACTAGAGAATTCCCCCATCATCTTTTCTTGTACAAATATGTCAGCCGAATGATTCCCAGTTACAAGCTACTGTTTTTGTCTCCACAGTTTGTGTAACTCACTCAATTTAACAGTCATATGAAGAACCATTGTTGTCAATGTGTTCCTTGCAATTAACTACTTATTATTTATGGGTTTTGGAAACACTTTTAAGTGTTTAATTAGAGTTATAAACTTTAGTTACAGCCATGAAGAGAGAATCTTTTTTTAACTATCACATCGCAATTCGCTTTATTTAATTAATATATTTAATTGAAAGAAAATAATGATTTATGCCTGCCTCCAAGTCCATCTGAGCATATAGTTTTATTTCTCATGTTCTATATGCAAAAGGCAAAAGCTAAAACATTTTCCACAATAGGTAAAATACAACAACTCTCCGGGGTTGGCTTGGTGGCAATTGACTTGAGCCTTGAGATTTGCTCCCTTTCAAGGTCTCAAGTTCGAACCCCACTGGGTGCAAACAATTTCTGAGGGCCATCGGATTGGGTAAAACCTGAATTAACCGTGGCACACTTGCGGGAAACTCCTTGTCGAGAGCCTGTGCACCCCCGGGATTAGTCGGGAATCCTAGAGACTCGGACACCCGGTGCAAAAAAGGTAAAATACAACAAAAATTGCAAATTACTGTTTTTGAAACATGAAACAAAATTCGCAAAATTATCCACAAGACCACAATAGGTATGATATTGCATGCATACAATGACTATCTTTGAATTGTGTCCCCCCCCCCCAACCCCACCCCCTCCTCATGAAGAGAGAAAAATATATAACTAATCTGAGACCATTGAAGGGCGTAACAGAAGCAGAGTGCAAAAAAAGTTAGCACAAGCGAGGGGGTAGAACAATATAGAATAATGCAAGAGATAATCTATGACAGCAAGAAAATGAAAAGCCTAACTTAGCTTTTCAAACAAAAAGAAATGACAGAATAAAAAGCCAAGCGCGAGCATCCTGCAACATACAGTCCCCCTAATGCCAATAATAAAATAGAACAAGAAAGTAGGGTACTGATTACAGTCCATGTCTAGAGCTTTTAGTTATGCAACGTCTATCTTACCGCAGAACTATGTAGATCACAAGGATTTTTACTTTGTTCCCTGTCGTATTCTTCAGCGTTAACTATTTTTTATTTTTGACTAACGGCATAAATAATCAAACAAAACCAAATTCATGAAGCCGAACAGCAGGAAGAATTAGCTTTTTCTCACTATTCAATTTAGTTTTTTCAATATCCTGCAATGATCTTCACTTGTAAGTGGCTAAGTCAGAACTACATGGCAGCAGAGAAAAGGAAAAGGCGCCCTAAACAAATTTTCCACCAGCATCAAATAAAGTTATGCAGACACATCGAACATGCTAGGAAAGCTTACTAACACCTCAAATTGCTACTACAGACCAACTCAAGCATTAACCAGTTCGATTATAACATAACTTGGAGAAGAACAATTGACATTCTATCCACATGCATATAATCTCCTTCCACACCAATGAACAGATCCCAACTAGAGAAACCAATGTAGGTATACAAGACTAGAAAAGGATAGTGGTGCAACCTCATTGAGCACCACGTTTGCATTGTCAGACATCAGAGCTAAACTACCTATCTTTGAATGTAAAGTGTATTAGCTTCACACTGAGTCGGTCATCAGCCTTAGAACAAGAGAACTGAGGCAAGTCAACATTCTTTTTTGAAGGATGATAGCATTCAGTAGAGTATCCAGATGTTCACGTATATGGTTCAACGGAAAGGTTGCTTTTATTTTCTAGAAATAGAGGTATGGTGTGAGGCGAGGGATTGAGACATGGAGGAAGGGAAAGAAGGATCTAGCCGAAACCTAACAGGTAACTTAATTAATCCAGATAAATGCTGTCATAAAAATACATCCGGAGAGTCAATTCTCATGAACAAGAAAAGAAAGAGAATGCTTACGTGTAAATTGTAACAAATATTTCTGGGACCATGCCAACGAGTGTCCCCAGCAAATAAGGACCATACTTGACTCCAGTTGCCATTGCACAGTAATTATAAACTATATATGGAAAAGGGGAAATCCTGATCAATGCAACAGCACGAGCCTGGTTAAACCAATTCCCTTCACCAGCTAGTCTTATAATGGAAGCATTCTTGGGATATCTTTCTATCCAGCTCTACAGGAGAAGAAAGAAAGAGATCATGAAATTTATTTTAAGTAAACAAAGCAAAGTGAGGAAGTGCAATCAGTCTGCGGAAGTAATGAAGTACGTACTTGGATTCTGTGATGGAAAATATGACCTATGAAATAAGGAAGAGATACACCAATAGGAAGTGCTCCGATGATAAGTAGAAAACCATATCCATATCCGAATGTCATCCCAGCTACCCACATGGAGGGAGTGGAAGGTAAAATGAGGGTTGGGAAAATTGCCACAGAAGCATAAACTAGAACTGCAAGTACCGGAGTACTGAATGTTCTTGTCTCCCAATTTAGTATGGGAATAATCTCCTGAAATTGGAAAACAACAGTCAGAAATTGGCATTAATCCAGAAATCATAAAACCATCCTGATCTGCATCATAATAAGTGCCATCAAATCAGAATCAGTAGAGGAAATACCGAAATAGCATCAGTATTCTGTACACATTACGCTCTATCCAGGTCCATTTCATTCCAATATAAACGAACGGAATTAACTGTGTGACTTCGAAAAATAACCTCAGTAAATCTTATCTCAAACTCTTCATCTAATTCAGTAAGCAGCACTGAACTCATCACCTACAGCTACAACAATTCTTCCACCTAAAGTACTAACTCCGATAAGTACTCTAAATCCAACTCACTCACAAAACAGCCCATACATAGGTCAGTTTAAGCAGCTCAGACTTCCTCCATAATCAGTCTAGTTAGAATCAGGAGCCATTAACAGAATACTAAATTAATTGGCTACAAAGACCACATTTTTTACAAGCATCAATCTCTATTTTTTGCTGAAACTTCAATAAATTCACTTAACGGATAACGGTGGTGTACCGGCCAGCTTGCGCCAATTCGACTATTCCACCAGGTACCTGCTATTTTTCCACCAGCAGAGATACTAGTTAACCTTGACTACCAAGACATAGGCAGATACAAAAAAATCAACTAATGGTTTTTTGTCTCCGCTAGAATTTGAACTTGATATCTCATGATTCTCCTCTCGCTCAATTGACCACTAGGCCACACACTTGGGGTGCAAATTCACTTAAATCAACTTATGAATCATTTTATCCTCTCCCTTAAAGTAATACTACATATAGCATGAATAAATGCACTTAAAGAGCAAGCAAAAATGTTACTAAAACAAAATGATCACCCTCAAATATTCACCAGCAGCTATAAAGAGTATGACTTTCTCACATGCAACAAATAATACAAGAGATAAATAACTCGATTAGACAAATATTTCCCCAAAAGAACAAAAGTTAAGCTAAAATTGACCTTATCCATGAAAAAGGGTCCGACCCATTTGAGAAAAACAACAGCCAGAACTCCAACAAAAATGAGGAGAAGCACCAACTTAGCCCACCACCAAAGAGACCAACATCTGCTGCTGCTATTAGCTTCATATTCAAGGCCTGATGATGATGCACCCAAGCAATTGCAACCCCCACCACCAAAGAAACCATTTTTCTCCTCCTTTTCCAATTCATTTCCACCTAATTTTACATAACTACCCTTCAGATCCTCCTCCCTCTCCAACCCCAATAACGGCGCTGATACCGCCACCACCAACCCTTCCTCCTCATCCTTCCCAGCAAACGTCATTAACCACTCAATCAACAATCCAATTCTAATCAAAATCCAAAACCCAGATTGGGTTTTACTCTTTTTTCACAAAAGAACCGTTAAACGTATTGATCGGCTCCGGTTCTTTATGAGAAAAAAAAAGTGTAAATTTTAAGCCCTAATAAAGGGATTGGATTGAGAAGAATTGAAATGCGTTTGCGTAAAGATAATTCTATTACGTGTCTTCTTACGTATATGACAGACACATTACATACATACAAATACAGTCATTACACAAATATTGGACGCTGATGAGTGATGATGAAGAAGAGGAAGAAGAATGGTAGATGAGAGGAGAAGCAATCAGTTATACTAATGAACAGAAAATCAACAAAAAAAGGATTTTATATTTTAATGAACAAATGAAACCGATATTTTGTTGAACTCTACAAATTGCACTATAGGCAGTCCCCAAGTTAGCTTTCGGCCGTTGTTTTATGAAATGACAAAAGTATCCTTCAAACTTTGTTTTTGGGTTATTATCATTAATATGAAAAATAGTTCTCTGCTTGATTTATGGTTCACGTGAGTTCTTACCCTACGTTAAATACATAAATGGGCAATTCATTTAATTAGATTGTCTTATTCAAGGTGGATTTAATTATATTCGACACTTTAATGAGTTATAAATATTTTTTGAGCTTAAATTTTATGCGATAATTGAGTATAAATTATTTGCATAAGAACTTAACGAAATAAAGATTAAAACTTTATTAACCTTCAGTTGATTCAACTCTAGCTTTTAGTGTTTTTTTTTCTGACTCTGCTCAAAAATAAATTTGCTTGAAGTGTTGGGTTGTAAATTAAGTTGTTAGGACCATAGAGTTCCAATGTAAAAATAGCACGGGCTTGCTAGTTTTCGAACTGGTTATTCAAAAATAGTTAGTAATTACAAAATTATTGATAAATAGTTATTATTTTTGTTGCAACACGAAAAGTTCCAGCATAATATACTGGAGATCGGTGCATATGTGTATGAACTTCAAGCATATTATGTTGGAACTTCAACACGCAGAAAGTTCCAATATAATATACTGCAGATTGAAGTATGAGATTAGAGCACTGGTACTCCAATCTCCAGTATATTATACTGGAGTATTTTTTCGAACTTTGAACATTATTTTCCTTCAAATTTATCTTTATATAAAAAGTGACTAAATTTCGATTAAATTAAGATTAGTTTTAAATGATTACTTGTAAATCTTGTTATTTTTGAATTTCTCCCTTGTGTAAGAGTTGGGCAGGGTCTTTTCTTCCACAAATCCTTGTAAAATAATATAAGAAATATTAATCCAAATAGTTGATCATCAATTATGTAAATTAAGAATAGACGGTGGAGGTATAATATATATATAATTTATGTAATACTTAAATATAGTTGTGTATAATCAATATATAATTTATGTATATAATTAAAAAAATAAAAAATATATATATGATCAACTATTTAGTTAAAGACCCCTTACATTTGTTTTGCTGATCATTTAAAAATTACTTATACGAAACTTTATTTAATAAAAAAACATCAATAAGAATGTACATTACTTTTAGGAAACATGCAAGAGAAGTACAAGAATCACGAAGAGTAGCCATACATAAATGATACTAAATGATAAATGATTAGTTATTAGTTTCAAGGAAAACCTAAACAAAATTGTTAGATGGGAATTTATTCACGAAATAGAAATCAACAAGTACAAAAAGTGTAACAAATAACTCGAGCATAACAAAAAGGTACAACTTGAATTCTACTATTCCTAAATCCTAATATGAGAAAAGATGAATGCAAGTACGAAAAGCGTAAACTATACAAGGAGAAAGCTTGTAGCCGAATGGTAGTACAATTATTTACTTATTAGTGGAGGTTAGTATATGGAGTTCTCTACGACAAAAAAAAAATTAGTTATATTCAAAGGTAAGTTTTATAGAGCGGCGATTAGATCGGCCATGGTATGTGGAGTTAAGTATTGGGTAGTTAAGAATTCACATATCTAAAAGATGAAAGTAGTAGAAATGATGGATGGATGTGCGGGTACACTGTTAGTAGACTGTATTTATAAAATAATTCTGAAAATATAAATAAATACAAACAAAAATGTGGATAAACAGAAATGAAAGAAAAAACAATTTGAGCCCACTGAATTCACAGTGTTTCCTTAAGGAGTTTAATCCCCACCTAGTACCCAAGGTTATGGATTATTTTCTTCCATGATAGAACGAATTACACACTAGTATAGTGATACTTCAAACCCCAGTGTTTCAGCGAACATAAAGTTCGGTAGCAAATCACACTTACTTTTTGCTTTCTTTGTAGTGAAAATATGCAGAAGAAAGGAGGAGAAACTCAAAAAATTCGTAGTGAAATTCTGAGCAGAATAGTGTTGTATTTATAGCCAAAAGTTGGGCTGAAATGTGAAGAGGTGCAACTCTTCAGAATGATTGTTTCTGCAAAATTGTCACGGCATAAATGTCATTGCATAAATGGCTATTTAATCAACAATAAAGAGGGAAAATAAAGAGGAAAATTGATGGGTAGTTAATTTTCTGTTACAAAAATAGAAAACTGAAATTTGGATTTAATATTAATATTTATTTAATATTAATATTATGTTATTAAAATAAGTATTTAATAATATTTCTGTTAATATTTTACTATTAACAAATAAATTTCGTCCAAAAAATGTAATCAATCAATCGATCATTTGACCAAATCCAAATCCAAATCCAAATCATAATCCGAAGCCGAAGCCGTAGCTGAAGCCGTAGCTGTAGTCAAAGCCGAGGCCGAAGCCGAGCCGAGCGAGCGAAGACAATGACGGCGCAAGGCTTACTTTCTTCTCAACTCTTTAAGAGCTAGAAGAAGAGCAATTACTTATATACCCATAAGAAAAACTCTTCCTCTTCCGATACCCATTTACCAAGGAGAGAGAACTTGAAATTTCACTCAAAAATTTCATTTCCCTCCATTTCCCATTCACCCTCTTTTAAGTATTTAATATATTAATTAAATATATTAAAAAATCCAACAATCCCCCACATGAATGGGGAATGGCTATATCACGTAAGTATGCATGAAAAATTGTGTGATTTGCGAGTAAGGATTAGTTGCATCTGGATAAGTAGGTTTCCCTTAGAACTTTCTGTAGTGAACTTATGTCGGATACACTCGATCAATCGGTAGATTTGATATTTTTGAACCGTCGAACTTTGGTGTATACCTAGACAATCACAAGTCACACAACCAACCCTTAACCGTATTTAATTCTCATTGATGTGTTCGTTTCAGCCATGAACATCGCCTGGTTTCATAAGTGCGTAGAGAACTGGCCTTACAAAGTTCTCCTTGAAGCGGATAACACGTCACACTTACATAGGTGATTCCTAAACGTGTTATCCCGTAGATACATTATTTGATCTACCCCATATCAAATATAGAAATCATTAAAAAGCCTTAGTGCTTTATCCTTGGTACTGAACATTGTCTTATACGAGAATGGACCAAAAGTTTATTTGACAATGTTGAACTGTCATGAATGATTTTGTTTGATCTCCTTGAACCTAGATCTTGAGATCTCCATACTTCTAGGTAGAGTTACCGCCACTATGAATTGTTCTCAGCCACAGTCCCATTCCCCTTGATGATTTCTCAATTACATCTCTAGTTAGGCCTTTTGTAAGTGGATCCGCCACATTATCACTTGACTTTACCTAGTCAATCGTGATAATTCTTCTAGATCGTAATTGTCTAACGGTTTTATGTCTTCGTCGTATATGACGAGATTTACCATTATACATAACGCTCTCAGCCCTTCCAATTGCCGCTTGACTATCGCAATGTATGTATGTTGGTGCCAAGAGTTTGGGCCAAAATGGAATATCTTCCAAGAAATTCCGGAGCCATTCAGCTTCTTCACCGGTTTTATTCAAGGCTATGAACTCAGCCTTCATTGTAGAGTGGGCAAAACAAGTTTGTTTGGACGACTTCCAAGATACCGCTCCTCCACCAATGGTGAGTACATATCCACTTGTGGACTTGGAATCAGTTGATCCAGTGATTCAATTTGCATCACAATATCCATCAATGACCGCAGGATATTTACTATAGTACAACGCAAAGTCCTGGGTGTGTACTAAGTACCCCAAAACTGGTTTCATGGCCATCCAATGAGATTGACCTGGATTGCTCGTATATTGACTCAATTTACTAATAGCACAGGATATATCTGGTCGTGTACAATTCATGATGTACATTAAGCAACCCAACACATGAGCACAATCCAATTGTGATATGTTTTGGCCTTTGTTCTTTACTAATGCAAGATTCACATCAATTGAAGTCTTTGCAACATTAAATCCCAAGTGCTTGAATTTTTCAAGTACTAGATTGTGACAACGCCAGACCTTGAGAAGTTTTATGGATTTAATTCCCAGAATTAAATCAGCAACTCCCAAGTCTTTCATATCAAACTTGCTAGTTCGCATACGCTTAGTAGCATTTATATTGGCAATGTCATTACTCATTATGAGCATATCATCCACATATAAGCAAATAATGACTATGTGATTTGAAATATTTTTAATGTACACACATTTATCACATTTATTTATCTTAAACCCATTTGACAATATTATTTTGTCAAATTTTGCATGCCATTGTTTGGGTGCTTGTTTTAATCCGTAAAGGGACTTAACAAGTCTACTGTCCTTTCTTTCCTTTACTTGGAACCACAAACCCTTTTGGTTGTTCCATGTAGATTTCTTCCTCCAACTCTCCATTTAAGAAGGTCGTATTAATATCCATTTGATGAATTTTAAGACCATAAACTGCAGCTAACGCTACTAACATACATATGGACGTAATTCTTGTAACTAGAGAGTATGTAGCAAAATAATCAAGACCTTCTCATTGTCTATACCCATTGACCACAAGTCTTGCCTTATATTTGTCAATAGTGCCATCATCTTTCATTTTCCTCTTAATGATCCATTTAGAACCCAACGGTTTATTTCTAGGAGGAAGATCAACAATTCCCATGTATGGTTGTTCAATATGGATTCTATTTCACTATTAACTGCCTCTTTCCATAACAATGATTCCGAAGAAGACATAGCTTCTTTAAACATTTGAGGCTCATTTTCCAATAAGAAAGTCACAAAATCTGGCCCAAATGAAGTAGACGTTCTTTGACGTTTACTACGCCTTGGATCCTCCTAGTTAAGTGTACTTTCTTTTGCTTCTTCCCGAGGTCATTTAGATCCTTCGCTAATCGACTCACATTCCTTTTTATACGGATATATCTTTTCAAAGAACTCAGCATTATCTGATTTTATAACTGTATTATTATGAATGTCGGGATTTTCTGATTTATGAACCAGAAATCGATATGCTTTACTATTAGTCGCATATCCTATGAAAACACAATCAACGGTTTTTGGTCCTATTTTTATCCTTTTGGGTTTAGGACCTTGCACTTTTGCCAAACACCCCCACACTTTAAAATAATTCAAGTTGGGCTTCCTTTCTTTCCATTTTTCATATGGAATGGATTGCGTTTTGCTATGGGGTACTCGAGTTAATATTCGGTTAGTCGTAAGAACGGCTTTCCCCCACAAGTTTTGTGGCAAACCGAAACTTATCAATAATGCGTTCATCATCTTCTTTAATGAACGATTCTTTCTTTCTGCAATCCCATTGGATTGGGACGTGTAAGGGGTCGTTGCTTGATGAATAATTTCATATTCTAAATATATTTGTTCAAAAAGAGATTCATATTCACCACCCCTATCACTTCTTATTATTTTGATTTTCTTGTTAAGTTGTGTTTCAACTTTATTTTTGTATTACTTGAATTCGTCTATTGCTTCATCTTTACTATTAAGTAAGTTAACATAGCAATATCGAGTACTATCGTCAATAAAAGTTATGAAATACTTCTTTCTGCCGCGAGATGGTATTGACTTCATGTCACAAATATCTGTGTGAATTAAGTCAAAGGATTTGAATTCATTTCAACCGACTTATAAGAATGTTTAACATACTTAGATTCCACACATACTTGACATTTTGATTTGTCACATTCAAATTTAGGCAATACTTCCAAATTAATCATTTTCCGTAAGGTTTTATAATTGACATGACCCAAACGTATATGACATAATTCATTTGACTCGAGTAAATAAGACGAAGCTGAAATTTATTATTATTTTCAACTACCATTACATTCAGCTTGAAAAGGCCCTCAACGAGGTAACCTTTTCCTACAAATATTTCGTTCTTACTTATTACAACTTTATCGAAAACAAACACACATTTAAAACTATTATTAACAAGAAGTCCAATAAAGACTAAATTCTTCCTAATCTCGGGAACATGAAGGACGTTGTTCAAAGTTACCACTTTGACGGAAGTCATTTTGAGAAATATCTTCCCACATCCTTCAAACTTGACCTTTGAAGCATTTCCCATAGAAATCGTCTCATCGGGTCCAACAACAGCATAAGTAGCAAACGCTTCTCTAACAGCACAAATATGGTGAGTGGCTCTAGAATCAATCCACCACTCTTTAGGATTGCCCACCAAGTTACATTCGGAAAGCATGGCACATAAGTCATCGACATCATCATGCTTTTCAACCATGTTCGCTTGACCCTTCTTCTTGTCTTTCTTCGGAGCACGACACTCTGTAGACTTGTGTCCGATTTTTCCACAATTGTAGCAGTTTCTACTGAACCGCTTCTTGCTTGGGTTGTATTTCGGTCCAGAAGCCTTCTTTCTTTTTTTGTTCTCTTCAACAATATTTGCTCCCATTATTGTTGAATTTTCACGGCCTCTCTTTTCAGCAGCTTTATTGTCCTTTTCGGTTCTCAGATGAAGAATGAGATCTTCAAGGGATATCTCCTTACGTTTGTGTTTCAAGTAGTTTTTGAAGTCCTTCCACAAAGGAGGTAACTTCTCAATCATTGCTGCTACTTGGAATGCTTCATTTATAACAAGACCTTCAATTAAATTTTCATTAGTAAAAATACTAAGATTACTACTTTCAACATCAATATTAATTTGATTTATATCTTCAGTAAGGAGATCGTGAATAATCACTTGCAATTCCTGGACTTGGGTAATAACACACTTGCTATCTACTATTTTGTAGTCCAAAAATTTTGCAGCAACAAACCTTTTCAACCCGACATCTTCAGTTTTGTATTTCTTTTCAAGCGCAATCCACAGTTCCTTTGACGTCTCTACGCCACTGTAGATGTTATACAAAGCATCTTCCAGCCCGCTCAAAATATAATTCTTGCATAAAAAATATGAATGCTTCCACGCCTCAATCACGAGAAAGCGTTTAGTTTCTGGAGTTTCATCGGACAACACAGGAACATCTTCCTTGATGAACTTCTGGAGACTTAGAGTAGTCAAATAGAAGAATATCTTTTATTGCTAGCGCTTGAAATCAATCCCGGAAAATTTTCCGGGTTTCTCCGCCGGTGTCAATGCTGCCGGAGTCGTTCGTCTTGTTGAGGCATTATCAGTCACCATTGGAACAACTTGATTCTCATTCTCATTAGTCATTTCTGTAAAAGAATGACACAATTATTAAAATCATGTAGATTTTAATAGAGTACAAAACCACAAAGGTTTTACTCTTTCAGAAACAGTAAGAACAAATACAAAAATATATTAAATTCATTAAGCATGTTAGTATACTGTATTTGAAAAATAATTCTTAAAATATAAATAAATACAAACAAAAATGTGCATAAATAGAAATGAAAGAAAAACCAATTCGAGCCCACTGAATTCACGGTGTTTCCTTAAGGAATTTAATCCCCTCCTAGTACCCAAGGTTATGGATTATTTTCTCCCAGGATAGAACGAATTACACACTAGTTTAGTGGTACTTCAAACCCTAGTGTTTCAGCGAACACAAAGTTCGGTAGCAAATCACACTTACTTTTTGCTTTATTTGTAGTGAAAATATGCAGAATAAAGGAGGAGAAACTCAGAAAATTCGTAGTGAAATTCTGAGCAGAATAGTATTGTATTTATAGCCAAAAGTTGGACTGAAATCTGAAGAGGTGCAACTCTTCAGAATGGTTGTTTCTGCAAAACTGCCACAACATAAATGTCATTATATAAATGGCTATTTACTCAACAATAAAGAAGAAAAATAAAGAGAGAAAATTGATGGGTAGTTAATTTTCTGTTACAAAAATAGAAAACTGAAATTTGGATTTAATATTAATATTTATTTAGTATTAATATTTTGTTATTAAAATAAATATTTAATAACATTTATGTTAATATTTTACTATTAACAAATAAATTTGGTCCAAAAAATTTAATAAGTCAATCGAATCTGAATCCGAAGCCGAAGCCGAAGCCGAGCGAGCGACGATGACGACGGTGCGAGGCTTGCTTTCTTCTCAACTCTTTAAGAGCTAAAATAAAAGCAATTACTTATTACAATGTCCATTTACCAAGGAGGGGAAATTTGAAATTTTATTCAAAAATTTCATTTCCCTCCATTTCTTATTCACCCTCTTTTAAGTATTTAATATATTAATTAAATATTTTAAAACTCCAACATACACTAAGATGGATAAGATAAGAATGATGTTATTCGGAAGAAGGTGGACGTAACTCTCATTGATGATAAGATGCGAAAAGCGATCGGTTCGGGCATGTATTGACGAGAAACCCAGGTGCTTCGTTAAGGATGTGTGAGCGGCTTGCTTTGGAAGGCACGAGAAAAGGTAGGGGGCGGTCTAAAATGTATTGGGATAGGTGATCAGGTAGGACATGATGTAACTTCAGATTTTCGAGGACATGACCATTGATAGTAAGTTGTGGAGGTCGAGTATGAGGGTTATAGGTTATGAGGTAGTTGAGCATATTTCTACTTCATACCAATGTGAGGTTAGTCTGATAAGACATAGACTGCTAGTGGTTAATATTGCGTTCTCACTATGCTTTAGTTTTCAAAATATCGGGACTATTTACTCGTCATTGCTTTTGTTTTTCATCTATTTTCTAGCTTGTCTGATGCTGTTATTATTCTTATGACTTTTTGCCTTTCGAGATGGGGTAAAGTTTGTGTACATACTATCTTCCCCAAACCTCACTAATAAAATTTTATTGGATTGTTATTATTGTTTGGTAATCCAGTACCATTATTATGTAATTGTTTGTTTATAACCTGTATAATAAGCAGTAATTTGTAACACCTTTATTTTTCAACTGCTCAAGTTATTGTTAATTTGTAACCAAAAATCTTTATTAAATCTAACTTTTAGCTTCGGACATTCCGTCCTCCTTACACTTTTCGACATTTCAGTTTCCATGAATTTCCTTTTTCTACTAAAAATAGTAGAAATTCCTGTAGTGCCTACTTTTTTATATTTCAAGTCTAATCTTGAAACGAAAAATACAAAATGAGAACTAAGGTATTCCAAATTAATAATCGGAGAGAATGTTCAAGTCTATTTCGAATATCTTCCTCCTTTTAACATATTATATAACGGCAGATAATGAATAAAATGTTTGTTATATAAGTTAAATTTTTATCTTTGTTAAAAAGTCATAATCTATTTGGCGCATTATGAAGTCACAATCTAAACCTTGAATAAAAATTATCACTAATATCTTAACTAGAAATTTAATTACTAAAAAGTCAAAATCTAAATTTTAATACATGAAGTCAAATCTCAATAATTTTGTCACCTCTAATTGGACTTGTTTTTCCACTTGTTAATAGTCGAAGGGGCAAGATAGTCAGTTACATTAACTTTTTGACTTTCGCCCTGTACCTTTTTTTTCTTAAAATATCATTTGTTGGTGGTCCATACCAAATAGGTAATATGCCAATAATGTGCCCCTATCGGCTTCATTACGGCGTCGTATATTAGCTGATACCAACACGTATGACGCAACTAATGCCGCGTAGCGGTGGCGTCGGACACGTGGCATAAGGTAGTTCATTTATGCGTGCCAGTGAGGATACAAGTGTGCTTAACGGGAAGTTTGGTTTTTGGGCTATATGCATAGGGCCCAGTGATGGGCCCATCGGGCTTTTATAAAAGACTTGTGTTTTTTCCTTTCTGTCGTGACTTCACCGCTACGCCTGGAATTTCGTGCAGAGTTCCTATTTTGGGAACAGAACATAAAAGGAAATATGTGTGATTGAATGCGCGTGAGGTCTACTGGAAATTGTGCCCTTAATTTATCTCCAATATAAAGCTGACACGTTGGAGAAAAAATTGAATTGTGGGCCAGAGTGACAGAAAACATATAGGAGTAATAATGTATCTTAAATAAATGAGGAATGATTATGAGAAAATGGAGTAGTTAATTATAATTACTGATAAATGAATTATTGATGCTAAACATAAAACGGGAATGAATTATTGATGTGAATTATGGCAAGGAGAAAGTATTTTAGAAGGAATAAGAATAATCTGGCAACAACAGACACAGTTGAAACTATTTTGCAAAAAGAGAACAATGACAACAAAAAGAGTTGGTAGCTATATTTGTTTCCTTTATCTTCTTTCTTCTACTTCTCTCTCTTTATCTTTGTTTATTTAAAGCGCTTCAAATGAAATAAGGAATAACAATGATAACTTCGAATCTGAATAAAATAATTTGTAGAATGATATGTGTAGTTTTGAGTGAGTATTACGAGTGCATAAAGTAAAGTATTAATAGCCTACATAGGACCATTTCGAGTTTCAAGCCCACATATCCGGATACATACTTGGCGAATCACTTCTGGTCACTCTTGTTCCGGATTGGATGAATGATCTGGGTTTTTGGCTCTCCTGCCTTTAGCATCTAAAAATTTCGAACCATTCTTGTTATGTATCATGCACAGACAAGCCACGTGTTTAGAGGGATTTTACCTAAGCACAATAGGCATTAAAATCAAAGAGATCGAGTTCATACAACATATCTTAGAAAGTGAAAGACAAGGGATATATTGTTGATAACTATGTCTTAAATAATAAGCTTACAACTTCAATATATTGTTCCGCACTTGTAAAAGCAAAGAAGACAAGGGATCAATACTGTTGACAACTATGGATCTAGCTTTATTGATCCAACGTAACAATGGAGATTACAAAGGTTTGTAACCCAGAATATAGACTTCTTCCTTTTTCCCTTGGAGGTCTCTTTCGAGTCTTCTCTTTTCCCTCCCTTTCTTTCTGCTTTGCCTTCCTTATATATATTATCAATTTTGTTTACCCAACAGTTTTACACCAACATGCAGTTTCATGACTATAGTCTTCCTCACTCGCCCTTATATTACATTCTGCCGTGTAAGCCTTCTGATGGCCTAAACTCGCAGTAGCTGAGATACTCATCACCATTACACCTCGTGGGCACGATCATGGCTTGATCTACCTCTTACCGTTCCCTTTAATGATAACCATCTGATGGTCAAATTTTGACCCATACAATTAGTCCCTCCGTTCGTTGGGGTCGCCTTTTGGCGAGCTCGATGGGCGGACCCTGTTGATTCAAGAGTTAAGAGAAATACGGATATCATGTGAGAGATGAGGTCCTCATGGCGAGGTGACGACGCAATGCTTCAAGGACTTTACCGGACCTTTACGTCAGTTCAGACATAGATCATCACGTCGGTTCAGGGTGCCATGAATACTTATTAAGTGTCATCCAGGCACCATATTGTTTCTCGTGCCCTTTTAGTTCTTTTTGATTGGCGGCTCTCAGGTTTCTCGCTCAACACATTTGCGTTCTTATAAATATGGGAATCCCTTATTTGATTGTTATATTTTAAAATTTACTTGAGAGAATTTTACAAACTTCCAACTTCTTCAGTATTTCATACTTCTGCTTACGTTAGAATTCGACATGACTTTTCTCTCTTTTCCTTGATTATTCTTGCTTATTTCGATCTAGACAGACAAATGGATGGAACTTCTTCCAGACTGGTAGATTATTTGAAGCTCCAAATCCGACCTCGATCCTAATGATATTAGGATGTTCGACGGCTTTACCCGAACTGTAGTAAGAGCTGGAGGCACTTCACCAATACTCTAAATTTCGTCGGATCTCAACCTTCTGTAAGACACGGTGGAATTTGTGCAGGAGTTCAACCTTCTATGCTTTTCCGCAGAAAGCAGAGCCCTCCGGGATGTTAGTGACGCCGAATTGTCATATAATATGGTGTGATGGGACTAAGGTAAGCCCCCCCACCCTTTTTGTTTGTTGTTGTTGTATTTTTTGGTTTTGCTTTATGACTTGGTCTTTACCAACTCCTTTTCTTTCTTTGTTTTTAGTCTTACATGCTGGAGATCAAGAGTCGTAGAGCTGAGACTCAAGGCGAAATTTTTCTGAAGACGCTTGTAAAGTATAAGTGGTATTGCAACAAGTGCCATGGGATGCACGAGTGTCTCAGGGCGGGTACTTGCACCCAGTCCACCAGGGAATAAGTTAGAGAAAAAGGATCAGGAGATGACGTAGTCCATCTGCAGATCATCTGCAAATGCAGTGAGCTCGAGGAGCTGCTCCATACCAAAGACGAGGAACTCGAGATGGCAAAGGGGTTGCCGCAGAATGCTAGGACCTTCAGGCAAAAGTGTTGTCTCTACAGGCCGAACTCGAGCAGAATGCTACTAGAGTCGAAGCCTTGAGCGCTAAATTGATGGAGAATTTGGCCGAGCTGGAAAAGAAAATGGCCAAAGTAGAGAGTACCGAGGAGGCTCGGACATCGGCTTTGGAGAGGGCGATGGCACTAGAGGACACTATCTGCGTCCTCCAACTTGAATAGGAATATTAGTGGGCTACAGCCACACTGATGGAGGCGCGGCTCGAGAAGCATATTGGTGAAATCAATCGGGAGGATTCGAGCCTAGGAGACATGGTTGTGGCACTCGAGGCTGAGAAGGAACAATTGTTGGCCCAGGTTGAGTCTGTCTCTGCCGCGGTCTCACACTGCCTATTTGAGATATGGGTCCACACCGAGGCCTAGTGAGATATTTACAAGGGTTTGTGTGAGGTGAGGACTGTCTCAGAGGCCATCTTTAAAGATGCTTGGGCAAAGGCATGCGAGGCTCTCACTGCATGTGGATATGACCATGCAACTCTAGAGGATGGGGAGGGCATCGATAATAGGGATAAGCTCCCTTCTGATGATCATGTCAATATCGGGGAGAACGGTTGCGGGGATGATACGGAGTGATGCTTCTGCCACATCCTATGTACTTAGTTAGTTTTTTTGGTACTTTTGTTGTTTAATTTCCCAAGGGCCCGTTTCGGCCTTTTGTAAGGTGCAGCTGTTGCACATGTATATTTGAATAAAATAGTTATTTCGCCTTCATTTGTGTATCTTTTGATTTTCACTGTAATGAGTCTCTGATTCTTTTGGTTGCGAAATCGAATTTATGTGTTTGGGCAAGGTCGACTTCCGATTTGCCAAATAAGGGAACCAACCTAAAGTCGGATGAGATCGAAATCAGATTAGCCATCCTGGACGAAGTGAGTTACAACTTGTATACTCGAGTGGGACTGAATTCTATCCTACTAATTTAGGCGGTCAATTTTTCCATATGTATTCGAGCGAGGTCGAACATGATGTCGCCATTCTTGGGCGGAGTCAATTTCTGACATATATTTGAACGAGGTTGAAATTATAACCAGTTGTAAATTTGACAAAGGTCGGGCTCCTCTTTTGGCAAAGGCCGATGTCCGTATGGGTGTTATTTTGAGCAAGGTTGAAATCGTAACCAGTTAAGAATTTGAGCAAGGTCAAATTCTTTTTGGGCGAAGTTCGATAGGCGTAGTGGTGTTATTTCGAGCAAAAGTCAAAATTGTAACCCGTTGTGGATTCGAGCGAGGTCGAACATCTCTTTTGGTGAATGCCAATGGCCGTAGGGGTGTTATTTCGAGCAAGGTCAAAATTGTAATATGTTGCGGATTCGAGCGAGGTCGAACTTCTATTTTGGAGAAGGCCGATGGGCGTAGAGGTGTTATTTCGAGCAAGGTCGAAATTGTAACCCGTTGTGGATTCGAGCGAGGTCGAACTTCTCTTTTGGCGAAGGTCGATGGTTGTAGGAGTTTTATTTAGAGCAAGGTCAAAATTGTAACCCGTTGTGGATTCGAGCGAGATTGAACTTCTCTTTTGGCAAAAGCCGATGACCGTAGGGGTGTTATTTCGAGTAAGGTTAAAATTGTAAGCCGTTGTGGATTCGATTGAGGTCGAACTTCTCTTCTGGCGAAGGCCGATGGCCGTAGGGGTGTTATTTCGAGCAAGGTCAAAATTATAACCCGTTGTGTTATCTCCGTTGGGGAACATTACCCATAGTCGTGTTGTTTACGCGTGCGTCGGGACAAATCTTGGTTCGTTTAATTTTGCTTTCATTTGAGTACTTTACGTTTCCTATATATACAATTATACATGAATAAACATATATTTTAATATGGGTCATAAAAGTATAACTAAACGTGACAACGTGTAGTCGCTTGCGATGATATACTTCACTTATCTTCTGCGCTCAACAGCTGCAGCAACAACATCAAATAAACGGGGCCATGGCAGTTCCAACTATAACCTCTCTCTCAAAATTGCCCCTTTTTCCCCAACCAAAACGAACCCAATTCAGCTCACAAACTGCGCCTTCCAAATTTCTCCTCTCCGTAAAACAAAGGCCTCTACTTTCAGTTCCCAGTTACAGCAGCTCATCTCAGAACTTGAAAAATGCAGTCACTATTTTGGGGGTTACTGGAATTGCTTTAGCCACACTAATGGTTGGACCTTCCACTGCCACTGCCACTGCTTCGGAATTAGCTATAATGGGTTCTTCTTTGCAATTCAATGAACCCTCTAATGCTCTCTCCTTACCCACCTGGGCTATTCATGTTTCCAGCGTTGTTGAATGGTATTTACTCTGCAATACACTGTGTTTTTAATCTTTTTTTCTTCAATTTATTTATCATTAGCTATAAATAAAGACTTTTGACATATGAGTTGAGTTAGGTAAAATTTACCAACAAACAATGTTTACGCCAAATTTTATCATGGTTCAGTCATAAATTAAAGACAGAATATATATTAGTATTTAATTATGGTTTAGTGATAAGAGTGTAAGCAAAAACATGTCTATGTATACACATTAGTGGAGGTAAGTTTTTACCAGTTAAAAATATATAAAATATCGAAAAATACCTTTGCACTAAGCAATTTGTTACGACCGGAAATTCGGATAGTGCACAATTTAGCCAAACAACGTTATAATAACAATAAGAAAGGCAGTGCTAGTTGATAATAATGACAATTAAAATTTATAAAGAAGGTACAAATTTAACGCCATTCAGTCAAGCTGACCTATGTCCGCAAACGACCGCAAGTGAAGAGGAGTAATTTACTATACCAACAAGAGTACAAAAGAGAGTACATAATTAAAGTAAATACTCTAACTAATCCCAACTACCACAAGAGTATAACCTCACTCAAAGAAAGTGTGTTTTCCAATACTCACTCTCTTATACTCTACAATAAATAAGGAGAAAGAAAGACAAAAGAATAAAAGAGTCTTGAATTGATGTGTTTTGAAAAGGAAGTATTGATCTCCTTTTATAGGAGAAAAGAAACGTTGGCTCCAAGTTTGCTACAGGAGGAGTCAAATTCTTTCTTTGGCTTCAAGATTGTAAAATAGGCATATGCCTATACAAATAAAATGGATCCCGCAAAGATAGCCAAAAGATATGTCCACATTACAAATCTCCACATTGGCCTTGTTTTGGCTGATAAAGTAGATTTGCTCCACCCTCCCTACAAAAATCCTTGTGGGCTAAATCATTCTTCATAAATGTCAATCAAATTCAAGCGGAGCTTGAACTTGCTAACTGGAAGAGGTTTTATGAACATATCAATAATATTGTCTCTAGTGTTGATCTTGTGAACAACGACCTTTCCATTAGCAATAGTTTCTCGGATGAAGTGATACTTGATATCAATTGTTTCGTCCTCTCATGATACATTTGATCTTTAGTCAAGTGAATGGTACTTTGACTATCACAGAATGATAATACTACCTTGGTGTAAACTGAGTTTAGTAAATAGACTCTTCAACCACAAGGCTTCTTCGATCGCCTCGGTCACTGCCATATATTCTGTTTCAGTAGTTGATAAAGCTACTGCACGTTTTAATGTATCTTTTCAACGGATAACGCAACCACCAATACAGAATGAGTAGCCTATCAATGATCTTCTTTTATCAAGATCACCTGCATAATTTGAGTCTACAAAACTAACTAAAGTGTTAGTATTTCTCCCAAACTCCAAACATGTGTTTGAAGTACCTTGCAAGTATCTGAGAATCCATTTCACAGCATGCCAATGTGTTTTACCAGGGCAAGCCATACCAGCTTACCACACTCGCTACTTGTGAAATATCTGGACGTGTATGCATTATTGCATATATAATACAGTTGACTGCACTAAAATATGATACCTGTGCCATATACCTCTCTTATTCCTCCGACTGCTGTGACTGAAATAACTTAAAATGAGCAGCAAGAGAGGTACTCACTGGTTTAGTATCTTTCATACGAAACTTTTCCAAAACCCTATCCAAGTACTTCTGGGTCAGGAATAGCCTGTTGGCTACTCGATCTCTTTTAATCTCCATGTCACGGATTTTCTTCGCTGTTCTCTAATCTTTTATTTCAAATTCACTTTTAAGGTGACCTTTCATATTGTGAATTTCTGTTAAATTCTTAGCAGCAATGAGCATGTCATCAACATATAATAATGCGTACCCAAATAAACCATCAATTAACTTTTGGAAGTAAACACAACTATCATACATGTTCCTCGAAGAATCATGCCCGACGTAAACGAATCAAACTTCTTGTACCATATCCGTACAAGGATTTTTTCAACAAACAAATATGATCATCTTTTCATTCAGTTTTAAATCCTTCGGGTTGATGCATGTGTATTTGTTCCTCAAGTTTGCCATGTAAGAAAGCTGTCTTAACATCAAGCTGTTTTAATCCAAATCATACATGGTAACTAAGGCAAGCAAGACATACAAAGAACTACGTTTAACAACAAGTGAGAAAATATCATTAAAATCAACTCCTTATACTTGAGGATAGCCCTTTGCAACTAATCATGCCTTATACCTTGCATCTTTAACTCCTAGAATGCCTTTTTTTTTCTTACAGAGCGTTGGTATCAATCGGATCTAACATGATTAGTTTTAGTGGCCAATATGAGTCTAATAAAGACTTATGTTAATTGTTAAGAAATTTGGCTGAAGTGCAAACTTCGGAATATAGCAATTAAGATGGAACCTATCCTAATTCAAGATGACCTAGATTTGGCTATAAGAAAAGAAGAAGAACCCGGATAAAATGACGGATGACGAGTTTTTCATCATAAACAAAAATGAAAAATTAGGTATTATTTTAAATCTCTCAAATGAGGTTTTACGTGAAATTTCCGACGAAACTATAGCCAAAGGCATGTGGGATAAATTAAAATCCTGTATATAAAAGGACAGTGGGAATAGACTTGACCTGAGCAAAAGCTATACACTTTTCGTATGGCTGAAGGTATCTCTATACTCTCACATCTTGATATTTGATTTCTTTCTTATGGATTTGAGTAATATAGATGCTGAAACCAAAGATGAAAATCAAGCTGCATTATCCAATCATTTAAACATATATGAGACTATACTTTATAGAAAGGATAATATTTCTTATAAAGATATCAAATCTGTATTGAAATCAAAGAACAAATATATATGGATATTACCATAAAACTAATGAAAACCAAGGTGAAAGCTTATTTGTGAGGAAGAGATCCTATTAAAAGGATTCGAATATATCAAAGTCCAGATACAGAAATGTCGTGTGCAAATATTATTATAGAAAAGATCAGATTATCTCTGAATGCTTTAAGTTGAAAAACAAAGAAAAGCATATGGAAAAGAAAAATGAGCATAAAGATAGTGACACAACTGAAACTAGTGTAGCCGCTGATTAGACCGAGGGAACTATAATTTTTAGCAACTGATAATAATTTTAAATCTAACTATGAGTGAATTTAAGATTCAAGCTGTTCTTATCATATGTGTCCCAATCGGGTTACAACATATGGATTGGTTGAAGGTGGAGTTTTTTTTTGATAATGTTGCTTGCAACATTATTGGTAAAGGTACAATTTGAATCAGAATGCTCGACGGTTTGGTGAGAACTCTCACCGATGTTAGAGATGTTCCCGCTTGAAGAAAAATCTCATCTATTTGGGCACTGTAGAATATCTTGGGTGCAAATACACCGGTGGTGCTAGGCATATGTTACTTTTCATTGAGATTATAATGAAAGTTTGGGTTTATTTCCTGAAAAAAAAAAGTGATGTTTTCTTAACTTTCAAACAATGAAAAGTTTTGAGTAAGAAGCAAACAGGAAAACAGGTTAAGCGGCTTAAAACAAATAATGACTTGAAATTTTGTAATGATGAATTCAACAAATTTTACAAGAATGAAGGAATTGCTTGACATCGCCTGTGAGGATAACCCCTAAGCAAAATGGTGTAGCAAAAAGGATGAACAAAACTCTTTTGGAACGAGTTCGTTGCATGATATCAAATGCTGGGTTGACAAACGCCTTTTGGACAGAGGCTATTTCTACAACTTGTTATCTTGTCAATCGTGCTCCTTCTGCACATTTAAATTTTAAGACTCAAGCGAAAATGTTGTCAGATACTCCTGCTAATTATTCTGATATAAAGATATTTGGTTGTTCTGCATACACACATGTAAATGATGGAAAATTAGAGCTAAGGGCTAAAATGTATATTTTTGGGGTATGCATCTAGGTGAATCCTCTATCTTATCCTAGAAAAGAGTCTTTTAGTTCATATAATACAGATAAAGGGAAGAGCACACAGAAGAAAGTGGAGGTTGAGATTGGCATTCCTTTTGAGTCAAGCTCATCAATTTTCGAGCAAAATACAGTTGAAACTTCTCAAGTTTAGAATCTTGAAGTCGAACCTGAAGAGACTCGTGCGCTTAATTTCTTTTTTTGTTTGCTTTTCTTTGGTAAGAAAAATTTATCTCTTATATGTTTAAATGACCGGGGTAAGGAAACAAACAATAACACAACTTGATCTTCATTTTTGATTTTAACATCTATGTTACTCAAACCTACAAAAAGGAAAACAAATATATTAAGATGTGAGAGTATAGAGGTATATTTAGCCATACAAAAAATGTAAGGCTTTTGCTTCAAGTAAAGTTGTTTTCCACTTTCCTTTTCATATATAGGGTTTTTAATTTATATCCCATATGACTTTGGCTGTGGTTTCTGCAAAAACTTCACAGAAAACCTCAGTTGAGAGATTTAAGATAATTCCTAATTTTGTCTTTTTTGTCTATGACGGCAAACTCCTCGTCCATTATTTTATGCGGCCTCTTCTCTTTTCCTTGTAGTGCCAAATTAGGCCATCCTCAATTAGGACAACTTCCTTCTTTAATTGTCACATTCCAAAGTTTGCACTTCGGTCAATTTTTTTAACATAAGTCTTGTTAGAGTCATATTGGCTATTGAAACTGATCTGGATAGATCCAGCTCTGACTTAATACTCTTCAAGAAAAAGGAAGACATTCTAGGGGTTGAAGATGCAAGGTATAAGGCAAGATTAGTTGCAAAGGGCTATAGTCAGGTATAAGGTGTTGATTTTAATGATATTTTCTCACCTATTGTTAACATAGTTCTATTTGTGTCTTGCCTGCCTTAGTTGCCATGTAAGATTTGGAATTAGAACAATGTGATGTTGAAACAACTTTTTACGTGGAAAACTTGAGGAACAAATATACACGCATCAACCCGAAGGATTTAAAACTAAAGGAAAAGAAGATTATGTTGGCTTCTTTGAAAAAATCCTTGTACGGATTAAAAAGTCTTCAACACAATGGTACAAGAGGTTTGATTCTTTTATATTGGGCCATGGTTATTCAAGGAGCATGTATGCTAGTTGTGTTTGCTTCCGGAAGTTGAATAATCATTCATCTTTGTACTTGTTGTTATATGTTGATGACATGTTCATTGCCGCTAAGGATTTGACAGAAATTCACAATTTAAAGGTTAGCTGAAAAGTGAATTTGAGATAAAAGATTTGAGAGCAGCTAAGAAAATCCTTCGCATGGAGATCAAAAGAGATTGAGGAGTCGACATGCTAATTCGAACCCATAAGTACTTGAATAGGTTTGCATGAAAGATGCTAAACCAATGAGTACTCTCATTTTAAGTTATCAATGCTCAGTCACCGCTTAGTCACCTCAATCTAAGTAAGAAGAGAGGTATATGACACATGTATTATATTCTAGTGTAGTCGACAATATTATGTATACAATGATGCATACACGTCCAGATAGTTCATAAGTAGTGAGTGTAGTAAGCCGGTATAATGGCTTGCCCTGGTATTCTCAGATACTTGCAAGGTACTTCAACCACATGTTTGGAGTTTGAGAGAAATACTAACACTTTGATTATGCAGGTGATTTTGACAAAAGAATATCACTGACAGACTACGCGTTTTGTATTGGTGGTTGCGCTATCAGTTGGAAAGCTACATTACGACATGTAGTAGTTTTATCAACTACCGAAACAATATATGCAGCGATGACCGAGTCGATCAAAGAAACCTTATGGTTGAAGGGTCTATTTGCTTAACTCAGTTTAGAGTAAGGTGGGATTACCATCTTTTGTGATGGCCAAAGTATCACTCAGTTGACTAAAGATTAGATGTATCATGAGAGGACGAAGCAAATTTATATCAAGTATCACTTTATCCGAGAAACCATTATTGATGGAAAGGTCTTTGTTAAGAAGATCTGACATGTTCACAACGCCTCTTCCTGTTGGCATGTGAACTTGATTGGCATTTATGTAGAATGCTTTAGCCCACAAGAGCTTTTGCGGAGATGATGGAGCAAATCTACTTTATCAGCCAAAACAAGACCACGTGGAGATTTGTAATGTGGCCATATCTTTTGGTTATCTTTGTCGGGTTGCATTTTATTTGTATAGACATATGCCTATTTTATAATATTGGAGCAAAGAAAGAATTTGATTGGAGGAGAATAATATCTTCTGTTGTAGCAAACTTGGAGCCAATGCTCTTTCTCCTATAAAAGGCGATCAATTCTTCCTTTTCAAAACAAGAATTATTCTCTTGTCTTTCTTTCTCTTCATTTATTGTAGAGTATTTTGTAAGCTAGTGGGTGTTGGGAAACGCTTGTGTGAACCCTTTCTTTGAAGTGATCTTGTGAGGTTATTCTCTTGGGCTATTTAATTTGGGATTAGTTAGAGTACTTACTTTACTTTTGTAGTTTTGTTGGTATCATGAAATTGCTCCTCTCCGCTTGTTGACGTAGGTCACCTTGCGAACTACGTTAACTTTTTGCTTCCTTTATATGTTTTATTTGCCGTTATTATTAACTAGCACTATCTTTGTTATTGTCATCATAACGTTTTAAATTCCGCACTATCCAAATGCCCGACCCTAACACAGTTTGTTTTATATCTATTGTGCTCACATCAAGGTCTCTAGATGTAGAAAGATTGCAACTTTTATATCTAATTTGGGACGAGAGAGTCTGTTTTTGTGCTGAATGAAATGACGGCTAATACTTTGTTTAAAAGGGTTACTGCAATGGCTCTGGTTTGGCAATACGGGGAGAAGTCTGGGAATGCTTCTTGGAAGGGACTCTCTTGGGGCATGGTGAGTACTGTTTATTTTTAGAGTTGTGTAAATTGGTTCATAATATGCATAAAGTCTTGATTTTGGTTAACTTTTGTGCTTTAAGTTTCTCTGCTCTGGAATGTTGTGTTTAACCATTAATTGGCCAATGAGGCGTGCCTCAAACACTTAGGCCAAGGTGTTGTAACCAAAAGAGTCACAGGTTCAACTCTTGCCAGCAAAAAGTCTGGCTTTTTTCTAATTTATGTTACTTATTCACCTACTATATGTGTGTTATTGTCTGAAATTTGATTTATTTAAGAGACTATTTGTGGATCATTGTTACAATTGTCAATGGTGTACATATTCATGTGTTTTTTCTCAATATAGATAGAATATAATTTGTAAAGGCATAACAGATGGAGGGTGTTCAAACGTTCCTGATCGTTAAATTAAGACCTTCTCAATCTATGGCTCATTAGTAGGCAACGAAATCAGCATGTTATAAGACTAAAGGTCTTGTACTTTTTCATGTAGTTGAAAAAGAAGTATCAAATACATGCATCGCAGGAGATGCAACTCTTGCAAAAGTCAGCCTCTCAATTGGAGAATGGGTGGCAGGGAGAGAATCTTTTTTTATTAAAATATGGCCTCTCACGCACCTGGAATAAGTGTGGTACTCTCACTGTGCCATATGCCAGCAGCGTGTGTCTAATAGGCATACTTTGAGCATGAATCATGTGTTCAATTGGTCGTAGCTAGTTTAGATGTCTATATGAAATTTTTTGACAACTTTGAGGGGGCGCTTATTTATTATGCCTTAGCCATTTGTATTTTAAGCTGTTGCTTTGCACCAAAATCACTGCATACTCCAAAATCCAAATTCCCACAATCAATAAAGTAAATACATATCTATCTCGACATTTTGCAGATGTTGTTCCCTACAAGTTAAGTGGATACAACTATTGGTAGAATGTGATGTTGTGCTCTAAAGAAAGTCTATGGGGCAGAGATGACTGGGTAGCTTAGGAGAGTTAGTTCTTTGAGGGTATGGGGAAAGATTTGGGGTTCATTGAGTTGAAGAAAGAGTCCAAAGGAGGGGTGGCATTTGGAATGATCACATTTTTTTGCTCCACTCATTTTGAAACTTCTTGTATGTTTGTCAAAACACAACAACTATTACTCATTTCTCTAAATGTTTCAATATAATTAAAGAGGCTAGGTGAGGCCATTGATGTGCTCTTTGAGCAGCTAATTAATTTTTCTGAAATAAAGGTCTATACCATGAAATTGTTGCAACAAGAAAGTGTAGGAGTCACATTTTTCTCTTTCCACTTCTAAGTTAGAGGTTGAATCTGCTCAGTCATAATACATTGGAAACATTATGCCTCTCTTCTACTTCTTAACTTTAATCCTTTTCGTGAAGAGCTAATTTCTTGAACTTATACTGTTTAACCTAACATTTGTCAAGTAGGAACAAATTTTTATGGACCAGATAACTGCTTAGTCAAATTCTTTAACCTGGATTAGCCTCTTTCATACATATTTTTCAAGAAATTTTGGAACCTTCTTCGAAACTGATATTGTAAAAATCAACCAAAGTTAATAAAATTATCAAGCAAGGAACTTTTTGTTAAAGCACAAGTCAGTTGCAACGTTGCTGCTACCAATGCAAATAATTCTCACTCTTGATGGTTATGTAGGACATGATGAAGTGATTACATGGAACCTGAGACTGTGTCTTGATGCTTGTTAGTTCCTTTAGAAAAATTTAGATTTCTCTTTAAAGTAATTAGGAGTGATGCACTGTAGACCAATTGCGAAAAAGTGAAATCGTAACAGTTGTTTAGGAAGGTGTAGGTGAGGTAGCCTGCAATCATTCATGTTTATGTTATGAAAGAAGTGTCAATAGGTAACTCTTGAAACTGAACTTCCCATGTTTGCATGTAACTAATTTAAAATCTGAATAAGAGAAGAGAAATATACCTATAGAGCAATTTGATTCACTAAATTGATGGATGACTTATTTTAAATTCCCAAACTACACTGTCTGAGGGAATTGATAATTACTGGTGATCCAGCTGCTGCTGCCAACAGCTCCATGGTTGTACTGTAAACTTTTGAGGAATTAATATCACAACTAACATGTGACTGCTGTTGTATAAGCTAAGGCTAACGGATTCTGAACACAATACATCTTATACCCCTTTTGTCATAGAGCTAAACAGAGAGATTAAGAGCTTAAGCGTTTAGATTAGGTGGGGTCACATGATTTAACACCCTTATTCCTTTTTCTATTTTGAGATAAATGAAATGAGATCTAGGCTCTGGTGGTTTTGGAGTCTTGGTTAAAATGTTAGCACATTCTATGCTATTGTTTTCTCTTCTTCATTCCAGTGCTTTTTACCCATTCATGTAATGTCTTTTTCCTCTCGTTGGTTCTTTAGCGGCTTACGAGTACAACTCTCTGGTGTAGGTGCCCCTGCTAGGTGGAGCATTTTGTGCCTGCACTTGGCATTTCTTTTACAACTCAGAGTCCCTTGAGGTAAGTATGTCAATTTGTTATTTACTTATTAACAGGAAATTTCTACCATATGCAAAGAATCTTACGAGGAAAAAAACCGTATGCTGTATAAGGAGAAAAAGGACATGTACGATGGAGCTAAGTCCAGGGTCAGGACAGTGGGTGGCGACTCAGATCATTTCCCGGTGGTTATGGGGCTCCATCAAGGATCTGCGCTTAGCCCCCTCTTGTTTGCCTTGGTGATGGATGCTTTGACACGGCATATTCAAGGGGATGTACCTTGGTGTATGCTATTTGCTGACGACATAGTCCTGATAGATGAGACGAGGGTCGGTGTTAACGAGAGGCTAGAGGTATGGAGACAGATTCTCGAGTCTAAGGGGTTCAGACTAAGCAGGTCTAAGACAGAATATTTGGAGTGCAAGTTTAGCGCTGAGCCGAGCGAAGTGGGAGGGAGCGTGATGATTGGGTCTCAGGCCATAGCCAAGAAGGATAGTTTCAAATACCTTGGATCGGTGATCCAGGGGGACGGGGAGATAGACGGGGATGTCACCCACCGTATAGCGGCGGGGTGGTCGAAGTGGAGGCTTGCATCAGGAGTGTTGTGTGATAAAAAAGTGCCACAGAAAACTTAAGGGGAAGTTTTATAGAGCTGTGGTTAGACCTGCCATGCTGTATGGGACGGAGTGTTGGCCGGTGAAGAAATCGCATGTTCAGAGGATGAAGGTTGCTGAGATGAGAATGCTTAGGTGGATGTGCGGGCTCACCGGGTTAGATAAGATTAGGAACGAAGTTATTCGGGAGAAGGTGGGGGTGGCCCCAGTGGATGAGAAGATGCGAGAGGCAAGGCTTCGGTGGTTCGGGCATGTGCGGAGGAGAAGCCCCGATGCCCCGGTAAGGAGTTGTGAGCGGCTAGCGGTGGTCGGTGTGAGGCGAGGCAGAGGGAGGCCTAAGAGATACTGGGGAGAGGTAATTAGACAGGACATGGCCAGGATGTGTATTTCCGAGGACATGACCCTTGATAGGAAAGTTTGGAGGTCTAGTATCAGGGTTGTAGGATAGGAGCTTCTAGATTTTTCGTACTCCTTCCCCGGGGTGGGTGAGGCGTGATAGGGCCGCCATAGACGATTAGCGTGTGTTCTCTTATGGTAGTCATTTCCGGTAGTTGATGTTTTAATATCATTGCATGCCTGCTTATTTATGGTACATATGTCTCTTATGTTTAGATAATTTTTATGCGTTGTATGATGGAATAACTAATCCGGTTTTTGTTTTGTTTTGTTTGTTTGCCTTTCTTTTCCATGCGTCGAGGGTCGATTGGAAACAGCCTGCCCTCTCGGGTAGAGGTAAGGCCTGTCTACATATTACCCTCCCCAGACCCCACCTTGTGGGAATATACTGGGCTGCTGTTGTTGTTGTTGTATAAGGAGAAAGTTTGATTTTCCTGAAGTGGGGGTGGGTGGAGTGAGGTCGTTGTTAGTATAATCACACTGATGAATTACTGCAACTCATTGATAACCTCATAACTGCTTTGCTAGCTTTCCATTTCTTTTTGCTTGCCATGACCTTAACACAACTGAGAATTTGGGGTTGAGTTGTAGGGTGGGGTGCGGGGTTTCTGTCTTTGTATAATATATTGACATTCTTTTAAGTGAGTCTGGATTTAGACTATAGGTTACACACGCCGTTGACAATTGATATAATAACTGTTCGGATAAACTTGTAAATGTACCGGCAACTAATCTGGATGTAAATGCTTGAACCCAGAAAAAAACAAAGAGGCAACAACAACTTCGCCTCAATCCAAACAAGTTAAATGCTTGAACCCAGAAAAAAATAAAGAGACAAACCAATAACTTCGCATCAGTCCAAACAAGTTGCATTGGCTTTATGGATACTCATTGACCATGTTTCTCTATTTAAGCTCGATCCATGTCATCATCATATACCAAATAAATATAAAAGTATATGTATATACTGGCATATAAATCTATTATAAAATCAAAATACTGCTAAAAAAGCAATAGGTTCAAAATCAACATATTAGCAAGACTAAAACCTATTCCAAATTGGTAGATATCACCTATATGGATCTTTTTCCTCCATTGTCCCTATCTTTAGCCAAGTCTGCATTGATACCAAGAAACTGCATTGATACCAAGAAACGGCAGGTCTTTCGAGACAACTTCCTCATGTGATTTTAATATCTTCCCTCACCAAAGTTTCAAAAAAGTGGAAAATACTAGTTTAATGCTTTAAAGAATTTTGTTGATTTCACCTTCCACTTTCATTCGTTTGCTGCAAATAAGCAACGACGACAACAACAACATATCCAATATAATCCCACAGGTGGGGTCAGGAGAGGGTAGTTGTACGCAGACTTTACCCCTACCTGGAGAGGTAGAGAGGTTGTTTCCGATAGACACTCCGCTCAAGAAAAGGTGTCAAGAAGAAGAAGAAGAAGAAAGATGGGGAAGAGAGAAAGAAGAGGGAGACAAAAAACGATAAAGAAAAAGGGGAGAAGAAGTAGCATCAAATAGTAATAATCAGGGAGCAACAATTCCAGTAAAAGGGAAGAAAAAGTAGTAACCAGGGTGAAACAATTTCCAATAGCAATTTTCAAAAATAATGGACGTGGTTGCAAAGTACCAGATATAATAACAAACTAGAAGAAAGTATGTATCTTTCAACCAACAACAAGAATATTACTAGTACTACTGGTTGCTGCAAATAGTAGAATATAATTCTTCTTTCAAGTGTTCCTCATTTAACCCGACTGATATATTTAGATGAACTGGTCATCCAAACCATAAGGCGATAAGCAAGCATCTTGTCTCGAGTTCTGTTCCAACTTTTCCCATTTGAAGCATTGCTTGGTATTCTTTGACAATACTTATCTTGTTTTCTTCTTCTTTCTTTTGTGCGCTTAAAATGACACTCATTGGATGCATGAGTTTCAGGTATTAGTGGCTCTACAAGCAGCTTTGACAGTTCTTGGTAATGCCACAATGTGCGTCGCTGCATTTCGTATATACAGATCACAGGAGCAATCAAATAAATTATGAGCATTGAGTTTGGTGTACTTTCCCAAGTTTCATTACTCATTCAGCTTCCTTATGTACATGGTCCTTCATTCGATTTCTTGCAGTCTCTTTTTCATCTTCAAATTGAACAGAAACTTTATTCATCGGCAACACTGATTGTTTGGCAGAAGTAGAAACATGGTAGTATGATAATCCTGTCACATATCAGACCAATTTGACACCAAGTATATAGAACTTTTCCATGGTTGTAAGTAAAAAGCTTTTAGCAAGAGCTACCAGCGTGGATTGCGCTGTCCCTGGAAGATTTAGAATAATTTTGTCTTTTTGGTGGCTGGTAAGTTTGTCAAGATAGTTTCTTGACTTTGGCCTTTCCAGTTGCATTGTTGTACATTCTTTGAACAGCTCCTTTTAGACATCTAAACATGACCATTATTGACTTTCTAGTAACTGTTGTCAAATAAATCATATCCGACATCTTCAACAATCAACATGTTCATTGCTTATGTACTGTATTATTTTTACCAATTACCTGCTTGACTAGTTTCTTACTCGTTCATATCTTGCTGATATATGGCAAATTGCTAGCTGCCTGCAGTTTGGCTGTATGAATACAACAACATAGTGATTGTCTCTGTTATTGGCCTCGACCTTATGGCATCACAATACTATCAATCAATCAACTATACCTCAATCCCAAATTAGTAGGATTTGGTTGTACGAATCTTCTGTATCTAATCCCATTTTGCATCGCATGCAAGACTGCAGAAATATAAAAGATAAACTGAAGCTAACCTTTGCAATTATTTGTCAAGATTAACCTTGGGGGGTTCCTTTTTTTTTTTTTTAATTTAAATTTTTTTGTGGTGGTGGTGGGTGGGGGTGGGGGTGGGGGGGGGGAGGTAGTGTAGTGGTCTTAACACTGTATTTTCCAATGTGTGCCTTAATCCTTGAATTTATGCATTTTGCCTACTAATTTACAAATTCACAATATATGTGTCCCTATGCTGTAGAGTCAACTTTTTTTTCTTTAAACTTGCATACTTAGGGTAGAGGTGGAATGTTAAAATAGTAGAAACTTTGTATAGAAACCTTTTATGTAAGAAAGAATCTTAAGCACAGTTTAGGTCAATGCATAGGGATGTGCTCTACCTTTAATAATACCTTGAGGCCCAAAGTTAATTGAGTAATTTCAAATGGTATTATGATTCCAGAGGCCATTTTGTTGACCTTATGCCCAACTTTTTAGAGTCTAAAGTTACATCTCCAAATACACACTAAGAAAATTTGACTACTTGTTACTCCCTGAGCATACAAAAAATTGATATTTAATACAACAACAACAACCCAGTATATTCCCATAAAGTTGAGTCTGGGAAAGGCAATATGTAGACAGACCTTACCTCTACCTGAAAGGGCAGAGAGGCGTTTTCCAATCGACCCTCGGCGCAGGGAAGATAAAGGCAAACAAAAATACAAACAGCATTAGTTACTCCAGCATAAATCGCATAAATAATTATCTAAACATAAGAGTTATAAGTACCATTAATAAACTGGCATGCAATAATATTAAAATAGTAACTACCAGAAATGACTACCATAAGAGGACACAAATCATCTATGGATAGCCCTACCACACCTCACCCAACCCCGGGAAAGGAGACGAAAAATCTAGAGGCCCCTATCCTACAACCCCGATACTAGACCTCCAGACTTTCCTATCAAGGGTCATGTCCTCGGAAATCCGCATCCTGGCCATGTCCTGCCTAATTACCTCTCCCTAGTATCTCTTAGGCCTCCCTCTGCCTCGCCTCACACCGACCACCGCTAGCCACTTACAACTCCTCATCGGGGCATCAGGGCTTCTCCTCCGCACATGCCCGAACCACCGGAGCCTCGCCTCTCGCATGTTCTCATCCACTGGGGCCACTCCCACCTTCTCCCGTGATATTTAATACTAGAGTATAATTAATTTTTTTAGAGTTTAAGTTTTCTGCTATAACACTAAGAAATATTTACACAATCAATATCTTATGTGGTAATAAATGATAAGTAACACGATGAAGTATGTTAAATTACTCTGCTGGGGTAAATTTTTTTGCATTCTCTCTCTCTATATATATAAAACTTAAATCATCTTCTTAAAACAATGTATTTGTTGTAAAAATAGCACGGTCTAGCCAGTTTTCGGATTGGTCATTCAAAAATAGACATTGTTTACTAAGTCAATGAAAAATAGCCACTATTTTGCTGCAACAGTGACCGGTCCAGCATAATATACTAGAGTTCGGTGCACCTTGATGTGAACATCAGCATATTATGCTGGAACTCCAACACACGGAAAGTTCCGACATAATATACTGGAGATTCGAGCACTTGTGCATGAACTTCCAGCATATTATATTGGACCGATATACTTTGCTGGAACTCCAGTATATTATGCTGGAATTCTAGTGTATTTATGCTGGAATAGTATTTTCGCTTAGATTTATCTTTAGTAAAAATGACTAAATTTCGATTACATTTGAAACTGAGCTAATTTTGAGCAATCACTTGTAAATTTGATTATTTTTAAATTTCTCTCATATTTTTCTGCTTTATGATATCCTGAAACTAGGAATATGAACCCTTGGGCTTCGCAAGGCAAAAGATCAAAGCCTACCATTCCAGTTTTATTGTTATTACAAAGGTTAAAATTTATCTTTGTAACTGCATTTGAATTTGATAAATTATTCTTTTGATTTCTTCCATAAAAGTGGAGTTTTGTATAAATGAACAATTAAATAAAACTAATGTTGCCGTAGAGAAACAGACAGTCTCGAGCCAACAGCCCTGGCTTTTGTCCAAAGTGCTGTTTTTACTTATGATTTTAGTTACCTCACGTGTTAAGAAGCTTCACATAGCTCCTTTTTGGGGAAAAATAAAAGGTTGTTATTGATTGGATTTATGCAATATCACTATCCTAAAGTACATTTTACCTTTTATTACTTTTTACTTTGCTTGTTAGAGTCTTTCTTCCCCATCTTTTTATAAAGGAAATATATTTTTTATAGTAAATATATACACCCTATTTATTAAAAGTTAAAATTATTTTAAAATATTATCTTTTATAGCTACTTTTTATATTTTATAGCAAAATAAGTATTTATGATATATACTATCATTGATGTATGAAATAAGACATCTCTCATAAATAGCTAGACATATCTATTTTTAAGGTGATTGTCGTTACTGCATTCGTGGATACATGGTGCGAATACATGTGAATATATGCTCATATGGCTAGATTGCCTTGATTTTAGGCGCTTTTTACTGTTGTATTCACGAATACAGCAACACGAATACATGTGAATATATGCGCATACAGTTGGACTGCCATAATTTTATGCGCTTTTTACTGCTATATTCATGAATACAGCAGCGCGAACACATGTGAATACATGCGCATACAACTGGACTGCTATGATTTTAGACGCTTTTTGGTGTTGTATTCACGAATAAATGACGCGAATACGTGTGAATACATCCGCGCACCGCTGGACTACCCTGATTTTTAGGCGTTTTTGCCCGCGCGAAGACAACGAATACACTATTGTAACAACATGAAGTAATTATGTATATGATAACTATAGGAAGTTAATAGTCACTAAACAATAATGGTTTATGATAATTCCTGTTTTGTAACTCAAATGAGTAAATTAGCTTACCTATTAGCATTTGATTTCTCTTTATTGTATATGCATCTTTAGAAACAGGAACGACTTTTTTGTACTAGTATTGCGAATGAGCAAGCAGAGAGCAACAACTAATTAATTTAGTTATCAATATAATTGGTTACTGTTTCAAGATATGCTTACTTTCTTACACTCTTTTCTGTCTTATCATTGATGAAAAGGAGAAAAATAAGACCAGTTGCTTTTGCTATGGAAACAGCCCAAAGGTACATCCAAAAGAAGATCGGAACAAGGACACTTAATTAAGTCTTTTTCTCCTTAAATCTTATCACCCACAAATGTACTAGCGGAGAATCAAAGGCGGATTCAAGATTTAAACTCTATCGGTTCTTACCACTAAACTCATATCCTTAAAGTTATGGATTGTATTCATATCTATAATAATTTCGATTTTAATAAATTTTCGCATATAAATTTGTATTTTACGTCAAAAGTTATGAGTTTAATTGAAATCGATGTTAATGGACTGCATACGCACCTGCTTAGAGTTAGACATTAAAGAAACAGTTTAACTTATAGTATCCACTAATTGCGTAAATAATTTTTATACTGTTCTTGTCACGAATTCTACTTGAACAAATTAAACTAATTAGGAAGTATTTATACAAGATATGCGTACACACTATCCTTTTCCAAGTTTCACTACATAGGATTACATTGGGTATATAAATTGTTTTTTTTGTGTTCGTTCAATTTTTTATAAAGATAATGTAAAATGAAGCAATTTATGAAAAACACAAGTAGCATTATCTTGAATAAAACATATACACATACTGGATATTATTTTTATCCATTATTTTATCTCATTAATTAATATAACCGGGGGGAGCCGGGGGGGGGGGGTTTATTGACATGGTTGGTTATGAAGGGGAAGTAGGTTAAGAGTGGTGGAGACTTTTCTATCAAACTGAGAAAATTTCTTCTGAAATTCAGACATCAAAGTAAGGTTTTCTTGATGGAGGAGGCTGGCTTTCTTCCTCAATTTCTCATTCTCCTCTAAAATGCTCATATTCTTCATGTACAACTTCAGGTTTCTCATTTCCATATCCACTGCTGATTTTTCCTCACTTCTCTTCCTCCTTCATAACCAGAAATAACCAATTAATTGACAATTTAACTTCTATATACTGATCATGTAAATGAGTTTTACAAATATCAAATCACTTAAAATATAACTATATATCGCCGATTATAAAAATTAAATGAAAATTAGTAACATGAGATAAATATCATTCATTACTTGCTAAAACATATTATAATATTGTGATAGAATAAAAGTTTTTTACTCTTAGTGCTATATCACCAAGAGGTCACGGGTTCGAGACGTAGAAACAATCTCTGGCAGAAATATAAGATAAGACTGCATAGTGCATACAATAGACCTTTGTGGTTATATCTTTCTCCAAACTCTGCACGTAGCCGGAGCTTAAATGCATCTAGCTGCCTTTTTACTCCTTTCATTACATAATCCACTAATTACACTATAGGCGAGAAAAAAAGAAGATCTTAAAGAGGAAAGTGATCATAAAATAAAGTGAAAGAACAAAAAGAGCACCAATTAATCTTTTGTCAAATACCTTGTAAGCCTATGAACATGAACTCGAGAGAGCTTTGGTCGTTGTTTTTTCTGCATTAAAAAGTAAATGGGACGTGATGAATTCCACTCAGTAGAACTGATACACATTTCTTCCTCTTTTTGTGTGTGTGTGTGTGTGTTTTAGTTCAAGAAGAAGATGAATATAGGTATACTATAATGAAATGTTGAGTTGAAGTATATGAAGGTGGTGAGATCCTATAAATAGGTGGAATTGTAGTTTTCAATATGAATAAACATTACTACTTACCATGTGGTTCCCTGGCTATTTTTGCAACTAATTAAGGGAGAGAAAGAGAGAAGGGGCTAATATTTTTTCAAGTATAGCAATGATGACTAAGGGACTCATGATTACAAATAGCAGCAATTCATCTATTTCCATGTAGAAAAAGCCTTATAAGAGGGATATGTTTCTCTGCCTTATTAATTAACTTCCTTTTTTTTTTTTTTAAATTTTTTTTTAATTTTTTTTTATCTTACATCTTGCTTTATCTATCTTAGGAGTTGGTGTATTTATGAAAAGAGGGCATATTTGTCACTATGGTATAAAATTTCCCTTGTAATATTTTTCTTGTTCAGGTGAAGAACTTATCAAATTATGCCACGTTCACCTACTATTCCTAATTATTTTTCACTATTCACCTACATATCCATGCATATAAATGCACATTATTCTTAGTCACACCTGGTTGGCTGGTGTCATATTTCTCATAACAGGCATTGAAGTTATTCCTTCTGCTTTTTTCCTTTGGCATCTAGATATAGGAATTTGCAAAGAATATGATAACCATAGGTTATTTTGTGTTTGGTCTGTTACAGAGAGGTGGGAGAGGAATCTTGTTGGGTTAAGTCGATCGAAAGATACTTTTAACATAGCGTGATATTATTCTTTTGGGTCAAAATCGTATTAATTTTCTCAAAAAAAATCTCATATCATTAAGAATATCATAACATCTTTTGCGAACTTCTTTTTTTTATAACCTTTCATGGAGGATTTTTTTCATGCATCCAACAATTTTCCTTTTAAATACCTACATGGCCCCTCACACTATGCTTCTTAGGCTTATCTGAGATTCATTGTGTGCTATCCATATCATCGACTATTTATGACCAACATAGCCCATAGGTTTTTTTGTGCGTGCGTCTCCGAGCTATGGGTAAAAGTATTATGCAACGCTCGTAAACTGGCAAATGTACCAAATGCGGCAACGTATCATCACTTTGTCATCTCTATACTTATTTTGTCAAACCATTAGTTGCGATATTAGTTATTGGGCTAAGCTGGCTCATACGTACTTTTAGTATTGTGTCATATTGTTTGTTTTAAATCAAGGGCGCAAGGTTTCTCGAGGAAAAGCCTCACGTGCACCCTTTATAGTATCAATACATTTTATATGTAACTTTTTTTTTCTTCTCAACGTCCAATATAATACTTTGTTTGTTTGCCCAACATATTAAAGCTTTAACTTCTCTTAGGAAAATGGACTATACAAATTGACAATCTTAAATCCGTACGTTTTGTTTGGTTGGCTTATTATGAGTTAGAATAGGGTAGCTAGTGGCTTCAGGATCCTGTACGCGAATTAAATTCCGGGAATTATATCTCTCAATTAATTTATTTT
Source organism: Nicotiana noctiflora (assembly GCA_032618575.1). NCBI lineage: Eukaryota > Viridiplantae > Streptophyta > Magnoliopsida > Solanales > Solanaceae > Nicotiana > Nicotiana noctiflora. The sequence continues at coordinate 70,337 of JASVEL010004667.1, forward strand.
ACATGGAAGGTGGGATAATATAATTCCAAGTTTGATGGGATAATGTGAGATATTTTGTAGTAAGATTAGGATTAAATTTATATCATATTTGATTGACGATATTGTATAGGGTAAAATATATTTACATTAAATAATCGCATGAGAAAGTGACACGTGGAACCGAAGACAGAAGATAGTTGAGTCTAAAGGCGACGATCACGTCTGTTACCGGAGAGAATGATATTCACAGTGATGAAATAAATACCTGCCACCCATCGATAGCATTTAATGAGGAATATTCTATATCGTTAAGTACCCGGTCCATTACAAGGAATATAGTATTCATTGCTTGCCATTACACATTCTTCAATGCCCCTCATAATTTCTGGACTAATTTATCCCATACGAAAGGTGGAATAATATAATCCCAAGTTTGACGGGATAATGTGGGATATCCTGTATTAAGACTGAGATTAAATTTATACCATGTTTGGTTGACGGTATAAATTTATCTATACCGTCAACCAAACATAATATAAATTTAATCCTACACCTTATCGCACGTTATCCTACATACCAAACGACCTCGCTAGCCACTATTTATGACTCTATGTCACGATTCGAAATTTGCACCGCCGGGATCGTGATGATGCCTAATATTTCACTTGCTAGGCAAACCAACGTTAGCACAATTTATCTTTTTAACAGTTTAAAATTTAACAATGAAGAAAGACTGATTTAAGTGCAATAATCCAAAGTGAATAATACGGAAGCTAAAACAGCCAAACGTTTAATACATCTATGAATCCGGTGTTACAAGTACGCTAGCTACTAGAATAGGTTTACAAGGGTTTGAAATAACGTAAAGCTGTCTGAAAAGAAGATACACAGCTAAATAAAAATAAGGAAGGGGACCCCAGGAGCTGCGGGCGTTGAACAGCTATACCTCAAGTCTCTGTAGGCTATCCAATCCGAGCTCTCTAGTAGCCGCACCTGGAACTGACTCCAAAATTTGCACAAGAAGTGCAGAGTGCAGTATGACTACATCCGATCCCATGTACTCTGTAAGTGCCGAGCCTAACCTCGATGAAGTGGTGAAGAAGCTAAGACGGGTCACCTACACTACAACATATATGCAATATATAATAATGACAGAAAATGGAAATACAGAACAAGATTTAACAGTCAACTGAAGACAATAACTACAGCCTCAAGAAATGAACCAGTGTCGGCAAGAATTATCAATCTTAGCATTTCAAATGAGAAATACCGAAAATCAAACATATCTCAATAAATGGAAACACATAAATTATTACGACGTGCAATCCGACCCCACCGTACAATAAAAAATCCTCCCTTATTTTATCGTAATAATATCAACAGAGATAATATATATATATATATATATCAGTATTATAGTTCACCCTTATTTTATCATATCCATTCAAATTTATTTCACATGTTGTTGCGCTCAACCCGATCCTACCGTACAGTACGAATTCACCCTTATTCTACCACATCAATCCATCTTTATTACATCTGTTTTGACGTGCAGCCCGATCCCATCATATCAGTACCAAGTACTCATTGTGCACAATCAAATCAACAGTTCAAACCATAAAAACCTTTACGATCATTAAATACCAAACTAAACCAAAAAGGAAAACTTGTATTATAGGAATTTACACAAGTAATACTACACATCGAGACCAATCCAATAATTGACAATTAGAAGGTGTAAGTAAGTCAATTTAAGAAAATAGCAAGGAATCATGAAACTATAAAAAGAGCTCACATCATTAATAGGAGAATATATTGATTAACAAGTAGCAGTTAAGCATGGATATCATTTAGAGCATATAACAATTACAATAGGGAATGATATAATTAAGGAAAAGCGGAAAATCAAGGAAAACAGATAATTTGGTGGCGTATAAGCACTCGTGACCTCGCATATAAGTCGTTCACATAAAATTCATATAGCACATAGTTTGAGGTTAGAAATAGGTTAGAATCACTTACCAATGATTTTGGAAATAAAGGGTCTTGGAAAAATCGCCTCTAAGGTTCTAGGTTTTGAAAATTTGATGAATGAAAGACAAATTCCATCTCAGTTTTACACATCCGTAGACATCGCGAATGCTACATGCGCGGAATGATTCGCAAATACGAAGCTCCCCATCTCTGCTACCTTCGAAATGCGACCAAAAACTCCACAAATGCGAAGGTCCACCCACCAGCCCACTGCTCGCAAATGCGGGGCTCGCATTTGCAAGCCATACCTCTCAAATGCGAAGTCTACAGATCTGATACACTAGCTATGATTTTTTACGTTCAAACCACTCCGTAAGCTAACTGAAACTCATCCGAGCCCTCTTGACTCCAAAGCAAATATGCACATAAGTCCAAAATATTATACGAATTTGCTTGCATGATCAAATCATCAAAATTACACCTAGAACTATGAATTGAATACCAAATCTAATGAAAATTTCAAGAAAATTTTAAAATTTCTATTTTCATAAGCGGACGTCCGAATCATGTCAAACCAACTCCGTTTCTCACCAAATTTTACAAACAAGTCATAAATATAATAATAGACCTGTATTAGACTCCGGAACCAAAATACGGACCTGTTATCAACAAGACCAAACTTCAGTCAATTCTTAAAAATTATTAAACTTTCAAACCTTTTATTTTCAACAAAATAACTAGAGCTAAGGACCTTCGAATTCGATTCCGGGCATACTCCCAGGTCCCAAATTATGATGCGGACCTACCGGGACCATCAAAATGTGGATCCGAATCCGTTTTCTCAAAACATTAACCGGAGTCTACTCAAATGAAGTTTTAAGGCAAAATTTTTATTTTTATCAATTTTAACATATAAGCCTTTCGAAAAATTAACCAGGTTGCGCACACATATCAAGGAAGGCTAAAATAAAATATTTAAGGCTTCAGAATACAAAATTTGGTTCTAAAACATAAGATGACCTATCAGGTCAACACTTTGTTAGGAGGTAAACCATTAGTCGATGCTAAGATGCACATCAACACTGAAATAACTCTTTTATACTGTTGGACTAACCGCACTAAAGATATTCTTATACGGTGATATCATTAGTTTTAGATCAAGGGTGTGTTTGGTATGAAGGAAAATATTTTCCTAGAAATTATTTTCATGGAAAATGAGTAATTTTATTACTTATTTTCTCTTGTTTGGTTGATAAGTGAAAAATATTTTTCAGAAAATATTTTCTATTGTTTGGTTAGAGAGTATAAAATAGTTTTTCTTAGAAAAATATTTTTTATGCAACTCTCCTCAACCCTCCCACTACCACCTCCCCACCCCTTCCCTAAGTCTCTAGAAATTGACACAATCCAAAGGACCTAATGTGATGCTTTACTTTTTAACACAAAAATTGCGTATTTTTGAACCCATAAACTTCCAAACAGATAAACCTCCGAACTCATAATTTTGAAACTTGTAAAATTTTGAGTCTTTAAATCGATAAATAATAAAATTAATAACTGGAAAATATATTTTAAAATTTTTGGAGGGAGGGAGGGTAGGGGGTGGGAGACGGGGCAGTAAAACGATAAAAAACAAAAATTTAAATTGCAAAAAAAAGGAAATTTTTTTGGTATGGGGATGGGGGAGGGGGGGTAGTCGTGCAGAAAAAAAATGAAAAAATAGAAATTTAAAATTGAAAAAAGAAATTTAAGATTAAAAAATAATTTTTTTTTTGGGGGGGGGGGGGATGATGTGGGTGGATGGTGTAGAGAAAATGAAAAACTAAAAATTTGAAATTGCAAACAAAAAAATTTAAGATAAAAAATATTTTTTTTGCGGGGAGAGGGATGGAGGGGTAGTAGGGTGGATGGTAATAGAAAAACAGAAATTTGAAAAAAATAATCTTTTTTTGGAAAGGGGGTGGGGTGGGTTGGTGAGGGTGAGAAAGTATCACGACCCAATTTTCAAACCCGGTCGTGATGGCGCCTCTCGTGGAGACAAGGTCACCCAACTAACCAAAATCGTCTCATTAACAATTTTTTTAAACATAATGAACAGAAAATACAAGTTAAATAACATTGGTTAACAATATTTACAACCCAACTCAGCCCACTACGGTATCACAAGTCACGAGCATCTAAAGAAGACTGAACTCAACTACAAGGCCAATAATAATATACAAAGTAAAATTTTGGAATAAAAGGACAAAGTCTGGTGCCGCCAACGCCGCCGGTCACCTTGCTCAGCTACAATAATATACCTTCAATCAGCTAATGGTCCACTACCGGGTGAACAATACCTGCAAATGCATGTGAAGGCAAAGAGTAAAGTGAGTACTCCAACTCAGTGAGTAATAAGAGTAAATAATAACTTAGCAGCAAGAAAGCACGTATAACAGATCATCATGCTGTATAGAACTGATGTAAAAACCCTTTAGAAATCAGTGAAATATGTGAAGTCTTTGAAAAATATATTGGTTCAGTTTAAACCTCTTTTGAAAATAATCTTTTTAACAATTGCAATATCTCATTCAATTAGTGTCGCTACACAAAGAACCTCGCTCCTCGGGCCTTATTCTCGGTCGTGGTCAGCCATTGTTACCTGACCACACGGTGTCATTCTTGGTCAGCCGTTGTTACCTGACCAAACGTATAATTTAGTGTCATTGTTACCACTGTCTGAAAGTCATCCACTTTAGGAATGATCAGATAATACCATAACAGGAGATAGATATCTCAAGAAATATCACAAACAACAAATAATAAACAAATGCATAAATGTAATGCAATGCGTATGATGGTTCAATCCGGTACCCACTATGGCGTGCAGTCCGATCTATTTAATATCGACAACGCTCACTGGGGGTGTGTACAGACTCTGGAGAGGCTCCTACAGCCCAAGCGCAATAATCAAGCCATCTTGTGGCATCAACCAGGCACTTGGCCTCAATATCAATACAGTATCGCTGCGGCGTGCAGCCTGAGCCAACCAGATATCCAGAAATCACTATAACGCTGCTGCGGTGCGCAGCCAAATCCGCGCTCAATCCAAAAATGAACATAAGCCACTTGGACGCATTCTAAAATAACAGTTCTCAGCATCAAAACGACAATAAAATATTGTTCAAGTTTTTTAAATCTTAGAAAAATAGTTGAGTTTGCAAAACCTTACGAAAACCTTGGACTGAGACCAAATAATATGCAAACTAATGCAAAAATAGTGACACCAATCCCCGAAGGATCCAAATAATCGTCACGAAGCCCAACATATGGCAATTAGCCCAAATCATGATAGCATCAAGTAAGTTTCAATCAATTATGCAGTAAAGTCAACAACCAGGACAGACCAAGTCAAAATTCCAACGGTGCTTTACCCCACGCTCATATCTGGCGTACAAGTCACCTTAATACAATATTATGATGTGCGAATCCAGGGTTTCAAACCCTTAGGATATCATTTACAAGTATTACTCACCTCGAACCAACAAAATCTTTAGCTCTCGACGCCTTTGCCTCTCAAATCGGCCTCCACGCACGTTGCATCTAACCAAAAACAGAGTGAATACATCATAATATGCTTAGGGAACCATACCCAATCGAAAATAATCGAGAGATAATAAAAATCGCGAAACTAGCAAAACCTGAGCCCCGGTCCCACTACTTGAAAAATTATAAAACTCACAATATCGAGTTCCTCATCTCGCCACAAGTCTATACATACCAAGAACTCCAAAATCCGAGCTCAAATGACCTATCAAAGTCCAATTTGAAATATCAAAACTCAAGCCTTAGCTTTACCCCTTTTTAATGAATTTCAACCAATTTCCATGTTAAATTTAACATAATCTCCTGTATTTAGACCAAGGAACTTACCTCCAATCAATTCCCTTCAAAATCCTTCTTTAAACCTCGCCAAAAGCTCTTAATGCTATTCAACAATGGAGGAAAAATGGTGGAACTCGCGGATGAAATAAAACCCTTTAAACCCCTTTCTGCCAATAGCGATTGCCGCTTCTACGGCCAAAATCCCGCTTCTGCAGTAATTATTAAAAGACCAACTTCTTCTTAAGCGGTCCATGTTCCGCTTCTGCAGAATTTCCCTTAACGGCAAAAAACTCCTTCTGCGGTGTAATACTCGCTCCTGCGGACCCACTGATGCAAAAATGGGTCTGCTTATGCGAAACTAGTCAGCCACACCTCAGACTGGTTCCGTGATTCCTCACCCGCTTCTATGAAACCACTTCTACGGTCCATTTTCGTAGAAGCGGAAATACTAGATGACAACGAAATTAGACCTGAAGCAACTTTAAATTTTCATTTAACCACTCGAATTCACCCCGAGGCTCCCGAGAACTCAACCAAAAACACCAACACACCATAAAATATTATTCAAACTTGTTCCAACCCTCAAAATACATCAAACAACGCTAAAATCATCAAATCACATCGGATTCAAGCCTAAGTTCTTCAAACTTCCGAAATGCACTTTCGATCAAAATCCCAACCAAACGACGTCCGAATGACCTGAAATTTTGCACACACACCACAAATCATATATCGAAGCTTCAGCAACTCTCGAAATTCCATTCCGACCCTCGGATCAAAATCTCACTTATCAACCGGAATTCGCCAAAATACTAACTTCACCAATTCAAGCCTAATTCTACACCGGACCTCCAAAATCGATTCCGATCGCACTCCTAAGTCACAAATCATCTCCCGAAGCTAACCGAATCGCCAAAAATTACATCCGAGCCCTATAACTCATAAGTCAACGTCCGATTGACTTTTCCAACTTAAGCCTTCCTTAAAGAGACTAAGTGTCCCATTTCTTATCAAAACCAATCCGAATCAACTCTAACAAACCACATAACGATAACAAAACATGAAGAAGCACAAAATGGGGAAAACAGAGCAGTAACACATGAGATGACGGGTCGGGTCGTCACAGAAAGGTTGAGAAGGAGCTTTGGAAAAAAAAAAAAAATATATATATATATATATATATATATATATATATATATTTTTTTTAATTTTTTTATAAGTAAAACATTTTCCTTCAATTTGAGGAAAATGAATTGATAAGAAAAATATTTTACAAAGCATTTAAGTCATCCAAACATGAAAATTTTGGAAAACTTCATACCAAACACACCCCAAGTCTACGCGATTTTTCTGAAAATGCCTCACACAATTCAAAAGTATCTCTACCCTTTGTATGTAATTTTTTATTTCTTTCATTTAAGTTAACAATTTTGTTCACGCATCCAACAATACAAAAAAGAGCACTATCTTAGCAGTTCATGGTAATTTCGTATGTTGTCTAATTAGTTGACAACATTTATATATGTCAGCATGGTTAAACAATTTATATTAAGCCCTTAATATTCTACCTGTCTGTCACCTACTAACCTACAGTATTTGAGTAGAAAAAAAATTCCATTTTTCTCTAACTTCTTGGTAGCTAGCTAAGGCTTTCATTATTATGATCATGAAGTTATCGAGTATTGGCAGTACTCAATTTATTTTCAAGTGTCTGGCATGAGCAGGAAAAAAAATGAGAAAAAAAATCCAGTTGGATTTCATACTCTTCTGTCCATTTTACTCTTCCATGTAATTGAGTACCTCATTTTTGGATTCATTCCCAATTTCTCTAGTGTAGGCAAAAAATCAGACCCCCCCCCACCCCCCCCCAAAAAAAAAAAAAGAGAGTTAATATTAGTACTAGTATTAGTTATCAAGATATATGTCAGATTGTGGGGTTGTGGCTTTGTTGGATTCTTAACTATTTACGACCCTCCTTAGTACTACAATCCATTATTTACGGTGAATGATTTTTATACAAGACTATCGCGCTTCAATTAAGCTTTTCGATTGGTTCAAATATTGCTCCCTTCTTTAAAATTTTTTTTATCACCTATAGAATAGGTTAGTATCCTATTTATAATATATAAATACATTTTTAAGATTTTATATAATATAATAATCTTTTTTATTTTGTAGCAAAAAATTTGAATTTAATATACTTTCATATATTTAAGCTTTATTAGATGGTACAAAATATTTTTTTCTCTCACCAATTTATGGTATAACTCCCATTTTTTGTGAAATAACGTTGCTTAATACAACTTAATACACCTAAATATAGATTTACCTTCTCATGATTTGCACTGAAACGTTACTTTTTTCTCGCTTAATACAGCTTAATACACCTAAATACAGATCATAATTTACAAGAATCCCTGTTTGTGCGGCGTCATTTCATGTTGTATTATTGAATACAATTCGTTTAATACACTATATACATCATAAAATAACGTAAAACATATCTATATCACGTAATATAGAAAATAGTTTCTATTCATTGCTAATTAGATCTTAATGAATGCCTTTTGTGAAAAATTCTCTTCTTTAAATAAGGACCCATTGAGGTGGACCTCGGTCCGGTGAGGATCAAAAGTGGTAGATTATAAATCTATTGAAAATTTTATATGTAGGTTCGAAGCACCCGACAAGCTAAAGCAGGCATCAAGAACTTAGTTTAAATTAAAGGTGACAACAACACGTATAAGAGTTATTATAAAGCGTAGATGAATGAGATGACTTTAAAAGGAAATTTGAATATCAGTTTTAAAATATTGAGGAATATACAGATTTTGGTTAACTTATAAGCTATAGTTAGTTAACTAGTAACCATAGTTAGTTCATAGTTAGTTAGAGGTTAATTGAGATTAGTAGTTATATAAATAGCTAATCTTTGTATTTGTACAGTAAGAATGAATACAACAGTGCAACAGCCATTTTCCGGCTTCTCTCTTCTTCTTCTTCTTTTCTATTTTCTCTCTGCATGTTCATTCTCTTCTTAATATCAGTCTATATTCGACTGAATTCATCAAATTCAAGATGGTATCAGAGCGGATTATCGATTTAATATAGGATTCTTCAGCTGATTTACAGTGAAGAACAAGAGAAATTGGAATTTTTCGATTTCTTCTGGATCTCTATTTTTGTGTGAAGAAAACCTAAATTTCTTCAATGGCGATTGATGAAACTGTTGATCAAAGTTCAATTGTGATTGATCACAATCATCCACTATATTTGCATCCTTCCGACACTTCTGGAGCTTTGTCTTTAGGTTTTCAGCTAATTGGAATGGAAAATTATACAATGTGGAGTCAAGCTATGGAGGTTTCACTGTTGACTCATAATAAGCTAGGGTTTATCGATGGAACTATTATTCGCGACACCTATGGAGATAAGTATTCTAATCTTTGGGATCAATATAATGCTATAGTGAAATCATGGATCATGCATAATGTTAGTCGCGATTTATTGAGTGGTGTTCTGTTTCGTTCAAATGCATGTGCGATTTGGAGTGATTTGCGTGAGCGATTTGATAAAGTAAATGCTTCGCGAATGTATTATCTTCACAGAGAAATTTTTACATTAACTCAAGGTGCTACTAGTGTCTCTGTGTATTACTCTAAGCTGAAAGATCTTTGGGATGAATATGATTTAATTATGCCACCACCTACTTGCTATGATAATTCTAAGAAGTTTGTAGATCATCAACAATATCAGAGATTATGGCAGTTTTTGATGGGACTTAATGACAGTTACAATCAAGCTCGTAGCCAAGTACTTATGAAATCTAAGATTCCTACTGTTAACCAAGCATATGCAATGATTTTGCAAAATGAGAGTTAGAAAATGGTAGCTGGTAGTAGTTCACATGTTGCTGAGTCATCAGAACCAACAGCCTTATACTCGTCAAAGTTAGGGCAAAAGAAGAAGAGTTACAATGCAGAATGTGACTATTGTAACATGAAAGGGCATACAAGAGAGAATTGTTATAAATTGTTGAGATGTGAATATTGTACATGAAAGGACATCAGAAGGAAAATTGTTATAAGTTGAATGGATATCCTGCAGATTTCAAGTCAAAAAGGAAGGCAAATATGACTAGCTGTGTTCCAGGTCAAGGTTTATGTGCGCAACCTAATGGAATGCAGATTAAATCTCAAAGTTATGGTCAAGGACAACAGCAATATGCACTAGCACCACCAATTTTTACACCTGCACAGTATCAACAAATTCTTACATTGTTGAATAATACACAGATTTCAGAGAATCATGCTTCAGCACACATGGCAGGTAATGTCTCTTATGTTCAACAATCAGATGAAAAATGGATTGTAGACACCGGAGCTACTAATAATATGGTTGGTAATGAAGACACATTACATGATAAAGTGATAACAGGAAATGCAAGGAGTGTACAACTTCCTACAGGAGATTCAGCCAAAGTTTCTCATATTGGAAGTTGTCAACTGAATGGAGGGGAGACTATCACATGTGTTCTGTGTGTGCCAGCATTTAAATTTAACCTATTATCTGTGTCTCAATTGACAAAGACTCTTAAATGTTGTGCTGCCTTTTATCCTGATTTTTGCATTCTACAGGATCTCTTCACTGGTAAGGTGAGGGAGATTGGTAAGAAGGAAGGAGAGCTCTATGTGATTCATACACAAAGGAAGGCAAAGAATCCAGCAAAGTCTTTTGCAGCAGTAAAGATTGATAGTGAATTGTGGCATAAAAGACTAGGACATGTTCCTTTTTCTGTTATTAAGAAAATACCTACTTTCACTGATAGTACTAGAATGAGTCATTGTGACATATGTCCTTTGGCAAGACAAGCTAGAATTCCATTTCAACTAAGTACTACTAGAGCAGAAAATTGTTTTGACTTGTTGCATATGGATGTATGGGGGCCTTATAAAGCTTTAACTCATTATGGAAAAAGATTTTTCCTTACTATTGTAGATGATTGTTCTAGATGGACTTGGATTTTTTATTATATCTTAAGTCTGATGTGGTTGTAGTACTTAAACAATTCATTGTTAAAGTCAAGACACAGTTTGGGAAAATGGTCAAATGCTTCAGATCTGACAATGGGACAGAGTTCTTCAATCAGAGCTGTAATGAATTGTTTTCAGTACATGGCATTGTGCATCAAAGTTCTTGTCCATACACTCCTCAGCAAAATGGAGTGGTTGAAAGAAGACATAAACACATACAGGAGATAGCAAGGGCTATACGATTTCAAGGTCACTTACCTATTAGATTTTGGGGAGAATGCATTGAAGCAGCAGTATATATCATTAACAGAATACCTTCTACTGTTGTACATAATAAATCACCATTTGAAGTGTTATTTGGAAGACAAGCTTCTCTCTCTCACATGAAGGTTCTAGGATGTTTATGCTTTGCTACTAATTTGGTGAAAAGAGATAAGTTTGGGCCAAGAGCAATAAAATCTGTGTTCCTGGGGTATGCTCCAACACAGAAAGGTTACAAACTATATAACATTGAGCAAAGATCTATGTTTGTGAGCAGGGATGTAGTGTTTCATGAAGAAGTGTATCCCTTTCAAAATCTTGTTGAAGATTTTAGAATATATTCTCCTGCTAACAATATGTTGTCACCTATTGATTGTAGGGATTTTATTGACACTGGGAATAGTGACATTGATCAACATGTTGATAATCATGTTTCTGAAATGGAAAACAGTGAAGTCCAGATACAAGTTGCAGAAGAAAGTAACAGTGAAGAAAGAGCTGCAGATATTCAAGAAGTCCAGATACAAGTTGCAGAAAATGAGATTCAAGTTCCTACTTCTATTACTGAAGGGCAAAGAAGGTCTGGCAGAAATACCAAACCACCTATTTGGCTCAAGGATTACATCAGGCCTCAGGGAAGTTCAAATTCTGCCAGTAATTGTCTATATCCAATTACTGATGTTATACAGTATGATGGACTTTCAGCTAAGTATCAGGCATATGTTGCTAAGGTTTCTTCAAATACTGAACCTACATCTTTTCATGAAGCTGTCAAGGATAAGAGATGGATTGAAGCTATGAATGCAGAGATCCAAGCTCTAGAAGACAATCACACATGGGAGGTTGTGACACTGCCTTATGGAAAAAAGGCAATTGATTGTAAATGGGTTTATAAAATCAAATATACAGCTTCAAGTGATATAGAAAGGTTCAAGGCTCGTTTAGTGGCAAAAGGATACAATCAAAAGGAAGGGTTGGACTATCAAGAGACTTTTTCACCTGTAGTGAAAATGGTCACAGTAAGATCTGTAATTGCCATTGCAGCTGCAAGAGGTTGGTTTTTACATCAAATGGATGTATACAATGCATTCTTGCAAGGAGATTTGAAAGAGGAAGTCTATATGGAATTGCCTCAGGGATTCTCACATTCAACAGAAAAGACACAAGTTTGCAGATTACATAAGTCTCTCTATGGACTTAAGCAAGCTTCTCGTCAATGGAATATTAAACTAACTACTGCTCTTCTTCACTATGGTTTCAAACAGAGTCATCTTGACTATTCTTTGTTTACTAAACAGTTGAATGGGAAGATAGTTATCATCCTAGTATATGTGGATGATTTACTTATCACTGGAGATGATAATGTGCTTATATGAGAGACTAAAGAAGTACTACATCAGAATTTCAAGATCAAAGATTTGGGAGAACTCAAGTATTTTTTGGGTATTGAATTTGCAAGAAGTAAATAAGGAATCTTATTGCATTAGAGAAAGTATTCTCTTGAACTCATCTAAGATGTTGGCTTAGCAGGAGCAAAACTAGTAGGAGCACCAGTTGAAGTGAATCAGAAGTTGACTACAACTGAATTTGATCATCATTTTAATGTCACAGATGATGTTTTACTTGCTGATCCTGCATCTTATCAAAGACTGATTGGAAGACTGCTCTATCTCACTATCACAAGGCCAGGCATCTCATTTGATGTTCAATGCTTAAGCCGGTTTATGCATGCTCCTAAGACATCTCATCTAGAGGCTGCTTTACGAGTAATAAGATATTTGAAAAGGAATCCTGGTCTTGGTATTCTCATGTCATCCACAGGGAAGTCTGTGACTGGATATATATGGTTACACTGGGTGATTCTTTGATATCCTGGAAATCTAAGAAACAAAACACTATATCTCGCAGTTCGGCTGAAGCAGAATACAGGAGTTTAGCTTCAACTGTAGCAGAGATTGTTTGGTTGGTTGGTTTGTTCAAAGAATTGGGTGTGTCTGTTACATTGCCTATTCCAGTATATTGTGACAGCAAGTCTGCAATACAAATTGCTGCAAATCCAGTTTTCCATGAACGCACCAAGCACATAGACATTGATTGCCATTTCATTCGTGAAAAGATACAACAAGGCTTGGTTGAAGCTGTGTATCTACCTTCTGTTGAACAACCAGCGGATATTTTGACAAAGGGTCTAAGTAGCCATCAACATGACTATCTTTTGTCCAAGCTAGGACTAAAGAACATCTTCTTTAGACCTAGCTTAGGGGGGGGGGGGGTATTGAGGAATATACAGATTTTGGTTAACTTATAAGCTATAGTTAGTTAACTAGTAACCATAGTTAGTTCATAGTTAGTTAGAGGTTAATTGAGATTAGTAGTTATATAAATAGCTAATCTTTGTATTTTTACAGTAAGAATGAATACAACAGTGCAATAGCCATTTTCCGGCTTCTCTCTTCTTCTTCTTCTTTTCTATTTTCTTTCTGCATGTTCATTCTCTTCTTAATCTCAATCTATATTCGACTGAATTCATCAAATTCAACATAAAATACGTTAATTCAACCAAAAAAAGTATTTATTCGTATACTCGGTGTTTACACCAAACTAATGAATACATCTATATTTCTATATATATGGTTTCCATATATTGTACTACTTTTTCAGTTGACCACGATTAATTTATATGTATTATATTCTCGCCTCATGAATTTATACTAAAATTAGGACGTTTGGATTATATATACTAAAGAAGAAACGTATGATGAGTTGGTCGAAATTTTTCTTCTTGAAATTGCCTTGCAATCGAGTGTACTTGCCCTACACTAAAGTCAATTAAAGGAGCTGAGTTCTAGATAATTGATGATGATATTAATACACAGGTACTGTTTTGTTCTCTGTTTGTTTTTTAAATGTTGTTGCTAAGAATATAATGCAAACCAATACATGTTCTTCATTTATTCTGGTATACAAAAGTATACGCTGTGATCTAAATATAGTTACAAGTGATAATTGAAAAATAGCAATAGAACACAATTAAAATTTAGTTATTTTTTATGGAAGATAAATTTGAACAAAAATATTGTTCAAAATCCAAAAAATATTCTAGCATAATATACCGAAATTCAATTTTTTTTACATGTGAATTTCCAGCATAATATACTGGAGTTCCAGTGTAATATACGAAACTTCCAGCATAATATACTGGAGTTCCAACATAATATACCAGACTTCCAGCATAATATACTGGAGTTTCAGTATAATATACTTTCAGTATAATATGCTTCCAGTATAATATGCTTGAAATTCATACGTAAGTACTTCAATCTCTAATATATTGTGCTGGAACTTCTGCGTGCTAGAGTTCCAACATAATGAAACAACTCGATTGGTCATTTTAAGCATTTGCACTTCACTCGATAGTTTTCGGGCATGAGTAACTCCGTATGATATATTTTGACTTGTGTGAATCGTCGGTTTTGGTTTTCTGGTTATTCGAAATTGATTTGGAAGAATAATTCTCAACTAAGAAGCTTTAGATTTGGATGAATTGACCAAGTTTGACTTGTTAGTATTTGATCTCAAATTGAAATTTTTATAGTTCCCTAAGCTCCGTTGGGTGCCTTTGGACTTAGGAGCGTGTCCAAATTTGATTTCGTAAATTTTATGGTTCTATTAGCTTAGCCAAATTCAGAAATTCAACTTTCGCCGTTGAATTTGGCTTGAAATGACGAAAGTTGGATTTCTGAAAGTTTGATCAGGAGTGGACTTTTTAATATCGGATTTGGATTGTGATTCCGAAAATTGAAATAGCTTCATTATGTCATTTGGGACTTGTATGCGAAATTTGGGTTCATTCCATTTGCTATGTTTCGACACGAGGTATTGAAGTTGAAAGTTCATTTAAGTTTGATTTGAGGTGTGATTCATCGTTTCGATGTTGTTATGCATGATTTGATGCCAAGGTACGTATTATGTTATAGGACTTTTTTGTATGTTCGGATGGGGTTCTGAGGGGCTCGGGCGTGTTTCAGATTGATCTCGGATTATTTTTCCTTCATATTTGATTGCTGGTTCTGGTTTTCTGGTGCACCACGTGTTCTTCGTGATCGCAGATTGAGGGATACGATCGTTTTAGGAGAAAAATATGAGGCTGAGTGTTTCTTCATCGCATTTGTGAATACTGGTCCGCGTTCACGTATGTTACTGCAGGTCAAGCATTGTGTTTGCATGGTGTAGGATGCGTTCTCATATAGTAAAGAGAGGGCATATGGGAATCTGAGTTTCTTCTATGCGTTCGCACAAGTGCCGCCGCATTCGCGTAGTGTCTAGTGAGAGGTTGTTGAGTTGTTCTTCGTGTTACAGAGGCTTGTTCACGATCCCATAGAGTAATTTTGATGGCAACACATTTTGTTCATCGCAAACGCTGTGGACTTCCCATCGCATAAAAGGAATGCCTGAGCAAATTATAAAATACTCTATTTTAGGGGATTCAGCCATTTTCATATTTTTGGAGCTATATTCCTGAAATAATTTTCACCATATGAATTGGGATAAGTGTTCTCTATTCGATTTTGGTTATATTTGGTGAATCTATCTTCATTTTTGGTAATTGAATTGTTAATTTTAAGTAGGAAGTTTGGGGTTTTAGCCTAAAGTTTCATAATGTGAATTTTTGAGATTTGAACGTCGATTTAGAGTCGGATTTGGGTGAAACTAGTATGGTTGAAATCTTAATTGAATGGGTTATCAGATTTTGTGAATTTTGTAGGGTTTCGAGGTGCGGGCCCGAGTTGGACTTTTTGGATGATTTTGGGCTTTTGAATAAAGATTCAACATTTATTGATGAGTTTGTTTCCTTTAGCATTATTTGAGTTGCCTTTGGCTAATTTTGAGCCGTTCGGAGGTCGGTACGCGTGAGATGGCATTTTTGGAGAATCACTTGACTTGCTCGGTATTAGAATTGTCTTGTTCGAAGTAAGTAACACTTTTAAACTTAGTGCTGAAGGTATGAAACCCCGATTACGTGTTATGTGATTAGTATTTAGGTGATGCATATGCTATGTGACGGGCGTGTGGGCGTGCACCGTGTAAGTTGTGACTCCATTATTTTTGTGGTACTGTTTAGTTACCTGATCTCACTCACCTGGAAATTCCTACGTACTTGGCCTATTGAGCTATGATCCATATTAGAAATCATGTCTAGGCTACTTGCTTATCCTGTTGAGACTTACTGAGGTCATCTCTGCTGTTAAGTTATCTACTTTTATTGCTTTATATACTCAATCAAACGTATTCATATGCATATCATATCTCAGTCTTCGTTACCATTTATTGACACATCATATCATCGTTTGGGATTGTTTCATGTCATTGTGAGCCCGAGAGACTAGAGATATTGATGATTGAGTGAGACTGAGGGCCTGAGTGTGAGTGATATTATGGGATCGGGCTGCAAGACACAATATATTATATTGATTATATTATAGGATCGGGCTGTACTTCGCAATGGTTTTTGCTGATATATGATAGTGCTTGGGTTGAAGGAGCCCTTCCAGAGTCTGCACACACCTCCAGTGAGCACAGTTGATATATATATATATATATATATATCACGCCGCAACGAGCCTTATGGCATATATGTGGATCGCGTTGCACATCACAGCAGGTATTGTACATTGCTGAGTGATTGAGTGTACTGAGCATTGAACATAGTGAGAAAGAATGCGAGGGAGTGATATTGAGTACTTTGAGAGTGTGAATACGTGAGTTTATCATTAGAGGCATTGCATATGACATGCATACTTGAGGTACATGCTTAGAGATGCATTTCCTTCTGCTATCCGATTATGGTGACATTTATGATTTTACACGTATCTTGACATGTATGCATATAGATGTACTTTCTTCACGCTATTTGAAAAAGAAATATCTTAATTAGTGTTGAAAGGATTTTTGGAAAAGATACAATTTTCAAGCTACCCATATTTGTTTGGAAAAATTTTGGTAAAGGATTTGAGTTTTCACTAAGATGGCTGTAAAACATGCCCATTTTTTGGAAGTGTGAACGAGCTGAGCATCCTATTTATGAGACACTTCTTTTATTACTTGCTTTATGTTATTATAACTGTTGTTGGCTATTGGTGTTGGACCCGACCTTTATTCCAACTAGTCACTGCTTTTAACCTAAGGTTAGGTTTGTTATATACTAAGTACACGGGGTCGGTTGTACTCATACTACACTTCTGTACCTTGCGTGCAGATGTTGATTGATGATGTTGCTGTGTTCAATGTGAGCTGGATTTGAAGACGTACATGCGTTTCGGTTGTAGCTGCATCTTGTTCATGGTAGCCTTAGATTCATAAAGATCTGTTTATGTACTTTTCGAGCGGATGATGTACTTATTTCATAACAACTTTGTAATTTCTAATCTTAAAAGCTCATAATTTGTACTACAAGTCCTTGGGGAATGTATGAGATTTAGATAATTTCTTCTATTTAATTATTTTATTAATTTCATAGAAATTGGATATTGTTAATTGACTTATCTAGCAGATTGAGTTAGGTGCCATCACGACTAGTTGAATTTTGAGTCGTGACACATAATATGCTAAAAGTTCATATACATGTGCATCAATCTCCAGTATATTATGTTGAAACTTTCCGTGTTGCAGCAAAATATTGGCTTTTTTTAATGACTTTACAAACGCTGACTATTTTTCAATTATTAGTTCAAAAACTGGCTAGCCCATGCTATTTTCACCTTATAATTGGGGCAAATTGTGTTCCAGCCAAACCCACTAGTGATATTATCCGCTTTAGGCCTAGGTTCGCACGGTTTTGAAACGCGTCACTAGGGTCTAAGACATGTTTACTTAGCACTCAATATCTCTCCCGTATTTTGTCGGTGTGGATCAGCGTCCTCTGAGGTTTGCTCCACCATCATTCAAGATTGCACGCGGAGTGACTATGATACCATATATAACAGCTGAACCACTAGTGTATATTGTCCGCTTTGAGCTTAGACCCGTATAATTTTAAAATACATTATTAGGATATAAAACATATCTACTTATATATCCAACATCTCTTTCATATTTTGTCAATTTGGCATTTGCCTAGTGTGTCGCAAATTGCCAAATTATACATATCTTGAAAATAGAAAAGTTAAGACAGAGTACTCTCTTTGCCTAACCCTCTCAACGCGACCTTTCAAATTTCACCCTCACCAATCTTTAGACGCAAAATTTGAATTAAGTAAAGTAACATAATTGAAACCCCATGTATAATCAAGGCTATTGAGTCTTATTTGAATTTTCTATCAAAAAATGATTCTTTTATGGCAACCCTAAATACCCTACTAGCTATATAGGAAATTAGTATAGGCTAATTATCACAGTTCAACTTGTTTGTGTATGATCAATGCTATAGAGCTTTTTTACTTCTTGTTCTAAATTGTTGTTTATTTCGTATTATTTTCAAAAGGAGTCCACCTTATAATATGAGTGTGTGTGCAGCTGTCTTTTCTATTGTCAAAAATAAACACTTCTATTAGAATGAGACAATTAGTTGGTTAATCACCAACACGTGTGCATGCATTAATTGATAATTAATCATGCAATCTAAGTCACAAAGTAGGAGTTAATTAACTGAAGATGTCAATTACAACACGAGGGACCTTAATTTGTCTTAACCTCCTTTAAGCTTTATTATATCACTTTAAGGGTTTTAATGGACCATAATAATTAATAAATCTATTGCTAGCTTTGAAGCTTTTTTCTTTATCTTGGACCATTGGATGGGAAGAAAGTGGCATTTATTCAACATTTAGAAAACAAATTCCAAACTTGTCTCCATCACTTCATTATAATTTGTTTGAACACAAATATCAAAGAGTCAAATTAAATCTTGAGGACCCTTTGTTGAAACCCCATCTTAGATCTCTACCAATTCTCATCTATATTTGATGGCAACGTTATGATTACCAAGTGTGCATAAAACCAATAATAATTTGTACTACTATTTGAAGAAGAAAGAAATGAAAACGGACATGTAGAGAGAGGAAATAGGTTTAGCCATTTGGGACACTTTATTTACAAGTCTATATTCACTTGATGATATACTCGTATATCGTTATCGAGTGTTCCACAACAATGACATGCACTAGAATTTTGAAT
This sequence comes from Nicotiana noctiflora, assembly GCA_032618575.1. NCBI lineage: Eukaryota > Viridiplantae > Streptophyta > Magnoliopsida > Solanales > Solanaceae > Nicotiana > Nicotiana noctiflora. The sequence goes on from JASVEL010004667.1 coordinate 89,620, forward strand.
CTTTTTTTTTGAATAGTTTATAATTTGCTTAAACTCATCAAAGGAATGCTAAATTTTCAACCATATTTTATCTATTCAAATATGGTTGTACTAATATTAACACTTCTGTCGCACAAAGTAATTTTACTTTCGCACCTTCGTTTATACATGATATATTTATATTATTGATGAGCCAAATATAATGACCCTTCAAATCAGGTATCAAGGAGAAAGATGACCTATATATATATATATATATATATATATATATATATATATATATATATATATATATATATATATATATATATATATATATATATATATATATATATATATATATATATATATATATATATATATATATATATATATAGAGGACAAGGATGAATCTTTGGAATCTCAAAGAGAGTCTTTAACAAGATCTCAAGCTAAAAAATTGCAAAACAAAATCATTGGACTTCAGGAGCGATCAAAGAAGTTGTTAGTTGGGAGGAAGAGGTTAAGGATAAAGGATATGCGTTATCTAGGTGTTATAATTATTTTATAATCCAAATTCATGTTAAAAAATAGGTGGATTAGATCCCAAGAAACATCATCTGAAGAAGGTCCAAAATCAAGCCACCGTTGGACCAATTTGACACCTAAAATGTGTCCAAACTTGTTGCACATAAAGACCCACATAAAACCATATTTTTATAGAATAAAAAGGACTTACTTGATATCCAAGAATGATACAATAACCGTGCTAGGTGTTGAGTGCAAGTTGGTGCTGAGTTGCTTCCAAATTTCCTTCAAGATTTCCAAGATTCTATCCAAGAATTGGTTTGAGACTTTTTTCCCATATATTTTAGGACTATATTTATTGCTTTCCTAGTTAGTTAAGGTTATATTTTCCTATTCCTAAGATTGTTGGAATTACTTTCCAAGAATGAATTGGTTTTTGCATCCTAGTATTTTTCTTTTCCTAAGGTAGTTGGACTAGTTGTCCAAAGCAGTTTAGGACATTATTTCCTTGTTTCTTAGGTATAAATTTCATGACCCCCTCTATATAAAGGGGTATCTTCTTTATTTTTAGAGATAGATTATTCAGATTATTATCTATAAAAATATGTGAGATTTTTCTTACACTCTTATGTGTGGCTACTCTTTGATTTATTCTTCAACCTTCAAGACTCAACTTAAGGTGGTAAGATTAAACTCTTTCGAAATCTTAGATCACTTCTAGCTATTCAAGAAAGGTGATAAGTTTAGGCTTATTGTTGTTCTTGTTATTGTATAGGTCAAATTCTTCCCCTTACTATAGCAATGACCCATGACAAAATAGTGGTCGTAGTGAGGGTACGCACCCAGAACATCTGAGCGAAGGCGTGTGCATAAGCCTCGTCGTTCCCTCGAGGACGCGCGACCTGTCTTTCGATTATTTTTTTATTTTAAGGAGATCCTCCTATTATATAAAGGAGGATCCTAATGTTGTAAAAGGGCAGACTGATTTTTCTAATACAATATCTCTCTCTCTCTCTCTCTCTCTTTTTTTCTCTCTCTATCTTTTACTCTCTAGAACATTCAACCTATCAGAAACAATAAGAGATATTATTCATATTTCTAGGTCTTATTATTTTCGATTACGATTTACCTTTGATCTATTTTTTGATTGTATTTTCTTGCAAAATATCTATTAACTTTCGAGTCAAACAATTTGGTGCCGTCTGTGGGGATTTCAGCAATCGAAATCATAGTTTGCACCTAGAATATAAAAATGAAAATCGTCTTCCTTCACACCCTACTGAAATCGAAAAATGGCAGAAAATGACGCAAGATTGAAAGCAATAGCAGGCGTCACAACCAACCTCACAGCCCCCCTCAATGAGGCCGGCAGAGAAAACATCTTGACCACAACTCCTGGTAGTACTCAAGAGGGAGAAATCTCACCCTCCCCATCTGAAGATCTGGCGATTTTGCAAGAAAAAGGAGCTTCCACGTTTGCAGTCAAAGAAACATCACCCCCGGTGGTCAAGAAGCTACTGGAAGAATGGCTGATGAACAGCCTAGGCAGCTTGGTCGAAAAATCACCCCAAAGCAACATCAGAAACCCGTTGACAACAAACATCGCTACCACCAGTGAACACAATGCTGTACGTACAAACAACAACCACACTAATGACCAGACCAGCGATGTCACACTTGCAGTCATCATCAAGAAAATGGAGGAAATGGAAAATGAAAACAAATCACTTCGGGATCAGATGAAAAAGAATCAGGAAAGAGTAGACAAAATTTTCGGTGCTCCCAAGCTACTACCGAAGCGCAACGTGAGAAGATTTGTTGAACAACCATATAGCAAAGAAGCTGCACCTCACCCGATCCTAAAAATCTTTAAAATTGCACCCTATTTAAGGATATATGACGGGACGATGGACCCCGAAGACCACCTGATCTACTATGTGACCACTGTAAAGGGTAACGATCTGTCAAAGGAACAAGTATCATCTGTACTGCTGAAAAAGTTCGGAGAAATATTGACCGGGGGGAGGGGGTACCAACCAGAGCAATGTCAACGTTCGAGGAGATGGCAGATAAATTCACCACCTCCCATGCAAGAGCAAAGAAAGATGAGGCCAGGGTTAATGATATCTTCGTTGTCCGACAAACTGCAGGTGAGAGACTCAGGGACATCCTGGCCAGATTCAACAGAGTGAGGATGAGCCTACCAAACATATCGGAAGGCATGGCGGTCACAACTTTCCAAAATGGTCTTAGCAATATGGGAAGAGATCGACAACGCATACTGCACTGTGGTAAGAGCAAACGAGGATGACCTCAAAGGACCAACCCAGTGGCTCACGACAATACAGTCTGAAGCAAGGAGGGATTGACGTGGCGAGGGCCGGCGGGAACAATCCTCGCGCTTCAACAAAGAAAGGCATCAACCTTATGTCAGATCATCGCATCCACAACCGCAAAGACATGCAGAAGCACTTCAGTGACACGTCACCCCAGTCCGTAATGAAAGAGGAATGCCCTCTTTATTATCTACCCATAACTTGTGCTTGTCTCCATCAGAAATAGTGTACGCACTGGAGAAGCTGGGCACCAAGGTACAATGGCTGCAGAATATGAAATCAGACCCCGCCATGAGGAAGTCAAATGTCCTGTGCGAATTCCATCAAGAACGATGGCACAAAACCAAAGATTGCATATGTTTGTGGCAGGAGGTAGTCAGAATGTTGAACCAAGGATACTTAAGGGAGATGCTCAGCGATAAAAAAAAGATTAACTTCGCACGAGGGTGAGAACAACCTCAAGGACTGCCCAAGCCGCATTCGCCAGCCCGTGCCATCAATATGATTGTCGGAGGAGGCGACGATTCAACGATCAACCATGTAAATTTCACCACCTCACACAAGTTGAAACGTACAATCGTCCACAAATGGTATGATGACCTCGAAGAAAGTATCACCTTCGATAAATCTGATGCCGACAGTTTGTCTTTCCCTCAATAAGATGCTTTAGTAATAACTTTACGCATTGTTGACACCGACGTCAAGAGAATCATGGTTGATGACGGGAGTGGTGCTTGTATTATCCACCCAAGAGTCCTCGCACAAATGAGGTTCGAGGATCGGATAATACCACGCTGCATAACACTAATCGATTTAATAATGTAGTGGAATGAACCTCCGGGGAGGTGTCACTACCAATTTAAGGAGGACGAGTTACATTGGAAACCACTTTTCACGTCATGAACCAAGAAATATCCTATAACGCCATTATAGGACGCCCATGGATACACGCCATGCGGACAATCCCCTCAAGCTTCTACCAAATGATCAAGTTCTACACCTCTTGGGGAATATTTAGCATTCGGGGCGAGCCGCGCACCGTGCAAGAGTGCTACCGAATCGCTCAAGACTACTCACACACTAAGCAGTTAAAAAGAGCAAGTGCAGAAGTGTAGCAATCAGCCATTTCAGGTACTAAGGTCGACCCGACAATGGAAGCCATCAAAGATCCGAATATCGTAGAAGCCTGCAATGCTACAGTCGAGGATCTTGACCCCGTACAACTGGACAACACCGACCACTCAAAGAAAGCCAACTCGGATACACCTTTGTGACCTAAGTAAGTATCATAAATTCCTAACTAACCATGCAGATCTATTTGATTTTTCTTATTAAAATATTTCGGGGATACCAAGAGACATCGCTACTCACAAACTGAACGTGGACCCACTATATTCACCCATGTGGCAAGTTAGAAGAAAGTTCAACGCCGCAATCAATGAGGCCGTCAGCGAAGAGGTAGATAAGCTACTGGCCGATGGATCCATAAGGAAATCAAATATCCCCATTGGGTCACCAATGTCATGATGGTCAAAAAGAAAAACGGGAAATAGAGGACGTGCATCGATTTCACCGACCTCAACAAAGCATGTCTGAAGGACTTATTCCTGTTACCTCACATCGATTAGTTGATTGACGCCACAACAGGACACGAGCTGCTAAGCTTCTTAGATGCCTACTCCGGCTACAACCAAATCATGATAGCCAAGGAAGACCAAGAAAAAACAACATTCATTACCCATCAATGGACATATTGCTACAAGGTAATGCCATTCGTACTAAAAACGTATGGGAGACGTACCAAAGATTGTTTACCAGAATGTTCAAGGAACAACTTGGAAAGACCACGGAGGTCTACATCGACGATATGCTGGTAAAATCGGCAAACAAAGAAGATCACCTCGACCATCTGAAAGAGACTTTTGAGATACTACAACAGTATAGGATGAAGTTAAACCTAGAAAAATGCACCTTCGACATAGCATCAGGGAAGTTCTTAGGGTTCCTTGTATCACAACGAGGCATCAAAGTCAAACCGGACCAGATCAAGGCAATAGACGCAATACCGAAAATCTTGCACAGCAAAAAACATGTACAAAAACTAACAGGGCAAATAGCCACCCTATCCAGGTTCATCTCGCGGTCCTCCAACCGGTGCCACAATTTTTTTAATGTATTGAGAAAAGACCACCGACTATAATGGAATGAGGAATGCACCAAGGCTTTGAAAAAATTAAAATAATACCTCTCTTCTCCACCATTTCTAGCTAAGGCGAACCCTAGCGAACCCTTCCTAGTGTACCTAGCGGTATCCGAAGTTGCTGTCAGTGCAGTCTTGGTCCGTGAAAACAAAGGTACGCATTATCCTATTTACTATATTAGCAAAACTCTTGTGGATGCCGAAGTACGGTATCCACACCTCGAAAGACTCGCCCTAGCACTGGTCGTAGCTTCACGAAAGCTTAGACCTTACTTTCAGTGTCACCCATAAAAGTTATAACGACCTTCCCCCTAAGAAGTATCCTACACAAACTCGAGTTATCGGGCAGGCTCGCCAGATGGGCCATAAAGCTCAGTGAGCATGACATATCCTACCACCCAAGATATGCCGTCAAATCGCAGGTACTTGCAGACTTTGTCACTGATTTTAGTATAGAGATCTTGTTGGAAGTGGAACTAGAGGCCATTTGCGCCACTCCTAGTGCCGACCTCTAGACCCTCTATACTGATGGCACTTCCAACGCCTCAAGATCGGGATTGGGACTTATAATCGAGATCCCCACGGGCAAAATAATTCGCCAGTCCATACAATGCCCCAAAATAACTAACAATGAGGTAGAATATGAGGCTGTGATTGCAGGTATGAAGTTAGCCATCAAATATGGGGCTCGACGACTCGTCCTCCATTGCGATTCTCAACTCGTGGTAAATCAGGTCACTGAGACTTACCAGATCAAGGAACATAGGCTGCATAAATATCAGTCAGAAATCTACAAGTTGATGCCCGAATTTGACGAATGCCGCCTGGAGAAAATACCAAGGGCGCAAAACATCGAAGCAGACAGCCTAGCCAACTTGGCCGCATCCACAGATAACATCAGCAAGGGGAACATAGTCACCCTACTCCATTCAGCCATAGATCACACTGAGGTACTCTCTTTAAATCTAACTTGGGACTGGCGCAACTAGTTTATCTCATATCTGTAGGACGGGACACTCCCACTCGACAAAAAGTCAGCCAAAAATCTTCGCTTACAGGTCGCTCGATACTGCTTAATTAATCACGACCTGTACAAAAAAATGTTTGGCGGACCCGGTCGCACCAAACAAGGAAATTACTCGAAGAGGTGCACGAGAGTCACTGCGGCGCACACATCGGTAACCACGCTCTTGCCCATTGCATTATACATGCCGGATACTATTGGCCCACAATGAAAAAAAATGCAGCAGTGTACGTTCACAAATGCGAACAATGCTAAAAGTACACCCCCATGATACATCAACTCGGAGAGCCCCTGCACCTGGTAACATCATCTCGGCCCTTCATCAAATGGGGAATAGACATCATCGACCCCCTGCCAGCAGGACGAGGAAAGGTACGCTTTCTGTTAGTTTTGATTGACTACTTCTCCAAGTGGGTAGAAGCAGGTGCGTACGCCCAAATACGAGAATAGGAAGTCATCGCCTTCGTATCGAAGAACATCATATGCCGCTTCGACATCCCCAAAGAAATCAGCTGCGACAACGGCCCATAATTTATCGGCAAAAAGATAACGGAATTCTGTGACAAATGGCATATCAAATGGATACTCTCCACGCCATATCACCATGCCGCCAACGGCCAAGCGGAAGCATCCAACAAAATAATATTGAACATACTGAAGAAGAAACTCAAAGAAGACAAAGGTCTCTGGCCCGAATTACTACCAAAGGTACTCTGGGCGTACCAGACAATGCCCAAATCCAGCATAAGGGAAACTCCGTACTCGTTGGTTTACGGAACAGATACGGATATACCAGTCAAAATCGGAGAACCAAGCCTGGGAAATTCACACACCAGCGGAGCAAACAATGACATAGGTAGATTTCAAGACCTCGACGAAGCCAAAGAACAAAGAGATATGGTCCACATAAGGATGACGACTCAGAAGCAGCAGGTCGAAAGGCATTACAACAAAAAAGCCAAAATACAACCACTCAAGGTAGGAGACTACGTCCTCAAAGCCAAAACTTTGGCGTCAAAAGACCCGAGCGTGGGGAAACTGGGATCCAATTGGAGTGGACCATATAAAATCATAGCAGATGCAGGCAAATGATCTTTCCAGTTGGAAACAATGGACGAAAAAACTCTCCAAAACAATTGGAATGTCACTCACCTCAAGTACTTCCATTTCTGAAGAGCATTCCTCAAAGTCGTACTCTTTTTCCCTTATCCGAGTTTTGTCCCAACTGGGTTTTCTCGGGGAGGTTTTTAACGAGGCAGTGAAGGGGACACCTAGGAGTGCATGGACATAAGTTTATCATACCGACCATTCGACGCGTTTCTCCAGTCCGACATTATAAAGGGACTGGCCTAGTCGAGTCTCCATTATGTAAGTGGCCAAGGCCACCTTCTCCATTATGTGAACGGCTAAGGCCACCTTCTCCATTATGTAAATAGTTAAGGCCACCTTCTCCATTATATGAACGGCTAAGGCCACCTTCTCTATAATGTAAATGGCTAAGTCCATCTTCTCCATTATATAAATGGCTGAGGCCACCTTCTCCATTATGTGAACGGCTAAGGCCACCTTCTCTATTATGTAAACGGCTAAGGCCACCTTCTCCATTATATGAACGGCTAAGGCCACCTTCTCCATTATGTAAGCGGCCAAGGCCACCTTCTCCATTACGTGAACGACAAAAGCCACCTTCTCCATTATGTACGCGGTTAAGGCCGTCGACAACGATCATCGACTTTTGACCTTCGTCGAACCGGGACTCAGGCTACGTGCCTTCATCATCAAAATATAACAGGTTCGACCTTAGTCTAACCGGGACTCAGGCTACGGACCTTCGTCACCAAAATATAGCATGTTAGACCTTAGTAGAACCAGGACTCAGGCTACGCGCCTTCGTCACCAAAATATAGCAGGTTCAACCTTAGTCGAAACAAGACTTAGGCTACGCGCCTTCGTCATCAAAATGTAGCAGGTTCGACCTTAGTCGAATCGAGACTCACGCTACACACCTTTGTCATCAAAATATAGCAGGTTCGACCTTAGCCGAACCAAGATCAGGCTATGCGCCTTCATCATCAAAATATAGCAGGTTCAACCTTAGTAGAACCGGGACTCAGGCTACGTGCCTTCGTCATCAAAATATAGCAGGTTCGACCTTAGTCGAACCAGGACTCAGGCTACTCACCTTCGTCACTAAAATATAGTAGGTTCGACCTGGACTCAGGCTACGCGCTTTCATCATCAAAATATAACAGGTTCGACCTTAGTCGAACCAGGACTCATGCTACGCGCCTTCGCCATCAAAATGGTCCATTTCGAACCAATGATGACGAATAACACTTCAACGACAGTTGATGTCACCCTCTATAGGCCATGAGCCATTGCCAATAACTATCGGCGATGATAGGCAAACACTTCAACAACAGTCGAAGTTATATCCTTTTGGGCCAAAAGCCATCACCAAATAACTGTCGACGATGACAGACAAACACTTCAACGACATTGAAGTTACGCCCTACGCCAAAGCTAACACTAAGGATTGTCGATCCTATCCGACAAACGACAAACATTGTAAAAGTAAAGAATAATACGAAAGGATAAGCAACACAAGTGTAACTCTTTTACTATAACAAAAGTTATATACACTTAGTCCCACGGAGGACTCCCCATTACATTCTAAAAAAAAGAGAAGAAGAAAAAATGCAAAACCTATAAAAGTCCTAAGGGGCCTTGCCAGGTTTTTCCATGCCATCCGCTCGCCCCCCTTGTTGATTATCCCGGTAATCCTCATTAAAATACGAGCCGGACTCAGCCGATTGACGTCTTCAAAAGTATAACCTTCTCGGTCGGGGGAGTCGGAGCTGTATCCACAGGCTGCGTGGGCGGCACGAGCCTCACGCAAGTGCTCTTAGACCTCCTCCTTAAAGGCACATTCTACAATAAAAAGTCTTTTATAAACGTCCAACTTAGCTTCTACGTATATCCACATCTAATGCACGTCTCAGGCCTCTTCCTCTAATCGTGGTGGGGCAGCCTTTTTGAGAATGTCAATCTCAGCCGCCTTAATTGCAAGCTCGGAAGCCGCCACCCTACCATTGAGATCAGCCACCTCTGCCGCCACTCCTCAGCAAAGCTCCAACTCTTCCTCCCTCAGATTGAGGAGCAATTCGTCCGCTTTTTCCAGCTATGCCTCTCTATGGTCTAATTAAGTCTCCCTCTGTTCAAGGCCCTCCCGAAAAATCTGGAATTGCAGATCCTGCTGGAAAATATCCACCGCCGCTTGATGCTTGGAGCGACACCATTTATATTTCTTCGCCATCTTATAAAAAACGGTTACTTTCTTCTTCTCGCGGTGCCTTCTCTCTGCTTCCAAAATCAGAGTCTAACAAAAAAGAGAGAGAGAAGAATGCATGCACTTACATGCAAGTTAGTACGCACTAGAATCAATTACATAACACGCGAAAGAAACAGAGAAATCACCTACAACGCCATACCCACAACCCTCTGAGATAATTCCTTGTCGCTGACAGCACTCAGCATCTTATGCTCAGGGGCCACACAAAGTAGGATCATCTCCAACGTGGCCCGCTTGGTGTGCTGCATCAAGTTGTAAGCCTCTAGAATCACAATGTGACGGCCAGATCAGTCCGTCGTCATCTACACATGTACAAGGCCTTCCGCCATCTCACCCGTTTTCCCATGTGCAATATCAACAGCTGTCCCCCTAGTTTCACCATCAACAAAAGGCGATAAAATACCCTCGTCGATGCTAGTCATGTTGGTACCAACATCAGCACATATCTGGGTGATCGACCTCCCAGAACGGATGACGTCGGCTATAAGGACGGGCCTAGCTGGCTGGCGAGGCACGTTCCTCTCTTTGTCTCCAGTCTCCACCACCTTACCCGTTGCGAGACTCCTTCTTTTCCTCTCCTCGAGCTCCTCTCCCTCAAAAAACTCATCTGTAGGGTGCGGAGACAACACCAATGGACTCCCCTAACTTGAGTCTGTTTCCGCAGGCGTTGTCTCTTGCAAAGAGGCCACAATCACCCCTTCCCTAACTGATGCGTATAGTATCTCCTGCGCACCTGGACAAGCATCTGGTTGGGAGGAGGTGGGTGCCATCGCCCTCCTCTTAGGAGCAGTTTGTCCTGTCAACAATAGGAAGTTAGCCAACGAGGCTTACAAAAATGTTTAACTAAAGTTGAGGAAATACCTGAAGGGCTCGCTGGGCCATAACGATCAATGAATTCCACCCATTTATGGGTTCTCTCCGCTAGAGGCAACAGATCGGATACCCACTGCCTTATATCGGTTATAAACTGAGGAGTATGAGCTGTCGTTGCAAAATCACGAAACAATTATAAGGATAATGTGATCGGAATCGCTAAAGTAAAAAGCAACGAACTACTTGACAGTTGTGAATACTCACATCTTGAATTCCATCTCGCATGGAATCAAACGGGATTGGACACCAGGTGTTCCGTCCTAATGAAGAAATATCTGCGCCAATAGCCTCGGTTGGGCCAATCATCGATTTCCACGATCAGCCCCTTTGAACCATGATTCTTTAAGTGCAACATGGTTCGCCTCCGGTAGCTGACACCGAATAGTTTCAAAAGGTGGTGTACGGAGACCTCCAACCTAGCTAACTCTGTGTACGTAGATACTACCCTACACACCTTTAGGGTATACAAAGCATCAGAACACCTTTTGTATTTTCTTAGGAACACGCATAATGATGACGCCTGCATACGGTGACATCACTTCAAAAAAGGGTTTGCGTGCCAATATATCAACAGATTCAAATGGTTACCCCTGTGCGTTGTCGTCTCCGAACATGGACAAAATTTTCCCATCACGTGGTTCGCGGATACGTCCATCGAGGACGCCTTTCTTTACGTCACCAACGAATGGAGGGACCAAATGTATAGGGTCAAACTATGCACCTTACTATAGTTACGACCCATGACTAAACAATGGTCATAGTAAGGGTACACATCCAAAACGTCAGAGCGAAGGCGTGTGCATAAGCCTCGCAGTTCCCTCGAGGACGCGCGAGTTGTCTTTCGATTGTAAAAGGGCAGACTGATTTTTCTAATACAATCTCTCTCTCTCTCTCTCTCTCTCTCTATATATATATATATATATATATATATATATATATATATATATATATATATATATATATATATCTTTTACTCGACACAAGAAATAAGAGATATTATTCATATTTCTAGGTCTTATTATTTCGATTACGATTTACCTTTGATCTATTTTTTTATTGTATTTGCTTGCAAAATATCTATTAACTTTCGAGTCAAACAGTTATTCTAAAGGGCCGGGTTTCACAATCTATCTCTTGTTTTTAATTCTCTACAAAAGGCGATTGGTTCTTTTTTTAGCTAATTGTTGTTGTTAGGATTCAACTTCACGAATAGACTTCTTGAATTCAAGAAACTCTTTCTTGAATTCAATCTATCTTTAATTTTCCATCCTTTTTTGTTTATTTATTTTCTTGTAGCTTTCACACGTTTCTTGATTTTCTTGTTTTTCCTTGGTAATTCTTGAATACCCTATCGTGTTGTTATCATATATATATATATATATATATATATATATATATATATATCTTCTTCAAAGACCAAGTTTGACTTATTCCCCCTTTCAGTATGGGCCACGAAGAATAGATAAGTATTAAAGTTGTATTATAATTGTATGTAAATGGTATTTAAGTTGTACTAGTAGTCATACCCGCGCGATGCGCGGTCAATATTAAAAAATTAATTAAATTAAATTATGATCAGACTTGTTTGATCCTATTAGATCATATTTCTTTAATAAAATGCAATTGTCATCTTGTTTGTCAATACGATATACCAATAATGAAATCTCTATTAAATCAAAGGTATTTATATAGCGAGTGAATAACTTTTCTGTTCTGTTTTTCTTTATTATATTAAATAATATTTAGTATTCGCTTTCTTTTTCTAATATATGAGAAGATATATAATATATTACTATTGAAATATTTTTTATTTTAAAGTTTATTTTGTTGTTCTTAATAATATTATCAAAAGTTTAGTGAATAAAATCTATGTTAAACTAATGAGACTTATACAGGCAGTGCAACGTTTTTGTTAAATATTTTTCTGTATTATATCTTTCAATATTTAATACTATTAAATTGTTAATAGAAAGTTCATTAGCATATTACGTTATTTAAAAATTTTCTCTCGAGTTTATTTTTTCTTTATTTTTGGTTTTTTTTATTTATTTTCAAATAATTTTAAAACTCCAACTTAAATTACACCCCAATTTTTTTGATTTTGTACCGGGTGTCCGAATCTCTTCGAGCCCCGACTAATTCCGAGGGTGCACAGGCCCTCGGCAAGGAGTTTCCCGCAAGTGCACCACGATTAATTCAGGTTATACCCAGTCCGATGACCCTCAGAAATTATTTGCACCCGGTGGGTTTCGAACTTGAGACCTAAAACTACTCCCCAATTTGAATTGGTAATTTACTATTTCTTTATTTTGTTATCTTATGTAAAAATTATTTTAAAACTCCAACTTGAAACTACTCCCCAATTTGAATGGGTAGTTTTTCTTCTCTGTTTTTCATTTTCTATAGCTTTGTTTTCTTTTAAAAAAAAATAATTAAAAATAATTTAAAAACTGCAACTTGAAACTACTCTCACCCAATTTGATTGGGTAGTTATTTTTCTATATTTTATATTTTTGTTTTTTTATTGTAGTTCATTATAAGATAACTATTTTTATTTTAAAACTCCAACTTTAAACTACTCCCCGATTTGAATGGGTAGTTTTTCTTCTCTTTTTTTTTTTTTATTTTTTATAGATTTTTTTCTTTTTTATTTTAAAATAATTTAAAAACTCCAACTTGAAACTAATCTATATTTATTAATATAATTAAAGTAACTAATTAATATATATATATATATATATATATATATATATATATATATATATATATATGTGTGTGTGTGTGTGTGTGTGTGTGTGTGTTCAAAAAGAATAACCAATAAATATTTATTAAATAAATAACTATTTAATAACTAACTATGCCATGTGGCTTTTTCTAAAGCTATCACTTGACTTAAAGAGAAGGTTTTTTTCTCTCATTTTAATAATATATAGATTTTCTTCTCTTTTTTTCGTTTTTTATAGACTTTTTTTTTGCTTTTTAATTTTAAAATAATTTAAAAACTGCAACTTGAAACTACTGCCACCCAATTTGAATGGGTAGTTACTTTTTTAATTTTTATGTATATTTTTATTATAGTTAATTATAAGGTATCTATTTTTATTTTAAAACTCCAACTTGAAACTACTCCCCGATATAAATAGGTATTTTTAATTCTCTTTTTTTTTGTTTATTTTAAGACTCCAACTTGAAACTACTTCCCGATTTGAATGTGTAGTTTTTCTTCTCTTTTTTTCGTTTTTATTGATTTTTTTTTGTTTTTTTATTTTAAAATAATTTAAAAACTGCAACTTGGAACTACTCTCACCCAATTTTAATGGGTAGTTTTTTATTTTTATTTTTATATATTTTTTTATTATAGTTAATTAATTATAAGATATCTATATTTATTAATGTAATTAAAGTATATATATATATATATATATATATATATATATATATATATATATATATATATATATATATATATATATATATATATATATATAATAGTTTTTTATTTTTGTTTTTAGAATATTCAAATTCAAAAAGAATAACCAATAATTAATTATTAACTAAATAACTAAATTTAATAACTAACTATGCCACTAATTATATATATATATATATATATATATATATATATGGTAGTTTTTTATTTTTGTTTTTAGAATATTCAAATTCAAAAAGAATAACCAATAATTAATTATTAACTAAATAACTAAATTTAATAACTAACTATGCCACGTTTATATATATATATATATATATATATATATATATGGTAGTTTTTTATTTTTGTTTTTAGAATATTCAAATTCAAAAAGAATAACCAATAATTAATTATTAACTAAATAACTAAATTTAATAACTAACTATGCCACGTGGCTTTTTCTGAAGCTGCCACGTGGCTTAATGAGAGGACTTTTTCCTTGGCTTTTAATAATATATAGATATAGATTTGTCTACAGTCTACATTAACGTATAACGTATCTTTTTTATGAAGACTAGCTAAGACGATCTTATTATCTCGAATTTGTTCTCAACAAAGAAAAGTCTAATTCAGACAATTTAATAAATAAAATAAATATTAGAACAAGTTGTGTGCTTCCAAAATAAATCTTTACATATAGTACAATACATACGTCAGAAAATTTGATAGAACTCTCACTTCAAGTGTTTTGTTACTTTGTATATGTAGGAGCACTATTTGCAATGTGAGAGAAGACAACTGTTAAAGTTTATATATGGCTATGATTTACACCTATTTACAATTACAAGTTTTAATTCTTTAATCTATTGAACCATTATAATTATTAGCTGGGTGCCTTCACCAAAGATGATTATTATGCAGAAAAGCAATCTACGGTTACTTCATAATTCCCTGATGCTTTATATACTTTTTATTATTATGTTAATAAATAAATTTAAAACAAGTCGTAAACAATGTTCTAAGCGTGAGTGCGACGTGTAATATAATTTGTACAAACATGTAAAAAAAAGAAATAATTAGTGTGTCTGTTTTGGATTTGGGGCTGAAAGTTTATTTTGTGGGTGTGAAGTCGCTATTATTAGAGAACGTTTTACCGATAGTAAATTTTACCAGCATAAATTTGTATGTAGTTTGAGCCCTAAAGCTAATGGAAGAGTACGTAAGAGTAGAGACAAGTACATATGTAATCAAATAATGCTATTTTGAAGTGTAGCACAGCCACTCAAACCTTCACTTATTCTTTGTTTTACTACTGCAACTACGGCAATGTATGAGAGCTTGGACTATTTTGTCTATAGATCAATGAGATTTCTGCATACATATATTATAGTCAACCAAGAAATTAACTTCCCTACTTTTGCCATGTTCTTCTCCATTCTCAAGTGTCTATATGCAAGTTGGATTTTGTACACCAATTATATGACCTTCCATTCACATGCATCAACCATAACGTTACACCAATACATTTTAGTATTTTACCTAAGTTGGGTTCGAGGTAAATTGCAACAATCATCCATTTAAGTGTGTTATTCCTCAGGTTTTACCGCTAGGATCTTCACGAGGAACTATGAGCATGTTTGGATTAACTGATTATAAATAGTTGATAAATTTGAAGTATTGAAAAGTACTTTTTAAGTACTAAAACTGTTTTTTAAATAAATATTTACGTGTTTGAATATACATGCTAAACTGATAATAAGGAGTTGATATGTTTAGTACAAAAGTACTGATAAGCTGTTCTCTTGTGAAATAAAATACCCTTAAATTTTTTTCAAAAGATTATGAATTAAAATGTTTCTTTGTAGAGAAAATGATAAACAACAAATATGGAATGAAGTGAAAATTAAAAAAAATTATTTTAGGAAAAATATTTTGTAAATTTACGAATAATATTAAGGATAAACTAGTAAAAGTCTTGTTCAAACTAAAAGTGGTTGTAAGCTGAAAAGTCATAAGTTGGGGTGACCAACTTATGGCTTATGACTGATTTTAACTTATAAGCACTTTGAATGTTTACCAAGCACGTAAAAAAGTCAAACATACTTATAAGCTAGTTAAACCAGCTTATAAGCTTACCAAACACCCTCTATATGTTGTTGCTTTCTTAGTTCTTAGTTTATTATCTGCTAGGTTTTTTGCTTCGGTTACCTTATATTTTTGTTGTTGTTATTGCTTTTTAGCTTCTTTCCTATCGTTTTTCCTTTTAATGATTGCTGGGAATTGAGATTATGCTTTCCTTGAACTGAGGGTCTATCCGAAGCAACATCTCTACTTTTGCAAAGGTAGGAGTAAAGTTTACGTACCCATTACACTTTATAGACCCCACTTGTAAAATTTCACAAGGTATATTATTGTTATTTGTACATTCCCGATGTAAAATGTTATACTTCTGTTGTTTTTTTTCTTTTCTTTTTTAAAATCTTGGGTAGTCCTTATATATATATTTTATCGATTACTGCCCTTTTTATAAACAATATTGTCATAACATCTTTGTTATTATTTGGCGTGGGAGGACATAGTATTTAATTTGGACAATGAGTATACCTGCACTCACTGCTCTCAACTTGTACCTTACATCTATTTGAACAAATTGTAAATAAAAAATTATATCTATTTGTTTAAAATTTTGAATTCGCCTACTAATTAATCCGTTGTATTAAAAATTGCGAAATGTTAAGAATAGAATTCTATTTGGAGTGAATGTCTATAATTCTATTTGGAGTGAATGTCTATCTTGTGGAGAGTTTTACTTTGTGACTAAGTCATATTTCTCCTATAAATAGAGGGTCTTACCCCATTGTAAATCATTCCAAAATTCAATAAGAATTTTCTCTCTCTCTTTCTCTGCAATATTGCTCTTCTTCTTTAATTATTTCATAACACGTTATCAGCACGAGACTCTACCGTTTCAAGAAGCTCTTTGAAAAGATTAAGGAACGAATAAGAAAAAGGTATAGCGAAAACCGGAACTTACATATATAAGAGGTACGATAGCAACTCAATTGGTGAATTACTACCCCTGTTATCAATTATGTATAATTGATTATGTGTATAAATTAAAAGGAAAAAAAAAGCAATTTCACAATTGTCCAAGTAGATATTTTCTCTTTTTGATTGTTAAGGTATAAGGCGTCAATCTAATACATAATTGGACCATGTGAATTTTCGTAGGTGATCACGTGAATTTTATTTCTTTATTTTCACTTTATTTCATAGTCATGGTTTTGGAAGTTTCGGATTATTGAAATTCTGTGAGATAAATAACAACAGTGAACAAGCCGATTGTAGTTCAGAAAAATATGCTACACTTTTAATATTTGTGTTTAAGCAAATTATCTTTAAGCCTAGTTTATTTCTCTGAAAATACTAATGTTTATTCACATATTTCTTTTGTATGTCAAACCGTGGGAAGCAAATATGGATATCTCACAAAGCAAACTTGGATCAAATTTCAATTGTGAAAATATTTGTTTAGTTGATTCATGTACAACACATACAATACTCAAAGAGAAGAAATATTTCTCGCATTTAAGTATGTGTAAGGCAGATGTTACTACAATTTCTGGTAGTAGTAAGTTAATTGAAGGCTCTGGAAGAGCTACTATAACTCCGCCTAAGGGAACAATACTTATCATAGAGAATGCAATGTTCTCCTCCAAGTCCAAGAGGAACTTGTTGAGTTTTAAAGATATCCGCAGAAATGGATATCATATTGAGACAATAGATGAGAATAATCTTGAATATCTCATCATTACCAAAAATGCCTCTGGCCAGGAAAGGGCTATTGAGAAGTTCCCATCTTTGTCTTGTGGCCCTGTATTGGACAAGAATTAGTGCAATTGAGGCACATTCTATTGTAAACCAAAAGGTTACCGATTCCAATACTTTTGTACTTTGGCATGATCGATTGGGACACCCTGGATCAATTATGATGAGACGAATCATAGAAAACTCAAATGGGCATCCATTAAAGAATTTAAAGATTCTTTTAAATGATGAATTTTCTTGCACTTCTTGTTATCAAGGCAAGTTAATTATTAGACCATCACCAACAAAGGTTGGAATTGAGTCCCCTGCATTTTTGGAACGTATACAAGGGGACATTTGTGGACCTATTCACCCACCTAGTGGGTCGTTCCGATATTTTATGGTCTTGATAGACGCATCCTCTAGATGGTCTCATGTGTGCCTATTGTCATCTCGCAACCTCGCGTTTGCAAAATTAATGGCACAAATAATTCGATTACGGGCACAATTTCTCGATAATCCAATTAAGTCTATTAGACTTGATAATGCTGCTCTGTTGAGTTTTCATCCCAAGCATTTAATGATTATTGCTTATCAATTGGGATAAAAGTGGAACATCCCGTAGCTCATGTTCACACTCAAAATGGTCTTGCAGAGTCTTTAATTAAACGTCTGCAATTGATAGCAAGACCGTTACTCATAAAAACGAGGTTGCCCACTTCTGTTTGGGGTCACGCCATTTTGCATGCAGCAATGCTAGTTCGTCTCAGACCGACAAATTATCATAAATATTCCCCGTTGCAATTAGTTTTGGGTCATGAACCTAATATATCCCATTTAAGAATTTTTGGATGCGCAGTATATGTGCCTGTAGCACCGCCATATCGCACCAAAATGGGTCCGCAAAGAAGGTTAGGAATATATGTTGGGTTTGAATCGCCCTCCATTATTCGCTACCTCGAGCCATTAACGGGAGATTTATTTATTGCACGATTTGCAGACCTGTCGATTCGATGAGACACTTTTCCCAAAATTAGGGGAGAAGTTGGTGAAACCAAACGGGAAATTTTGTGGAAAAATCCATCATTATCTCATCTTGATCCACGTGCCTCTATTTGTGAAAAAGAGGTACAAAAGATTATTCATTTGCAGAGAATAGCAAATCAAATGCCCGATGCATTTACGGATATGAAAAGGATAACAAAATCACATATCCCTGCGGAGAACGTTCCAATCCGTATTGATGTCCCTATTGGACAATCTTCTAGTGTCATAGCTAATGAGTCAAAAGCACGCATAAAACGTGGCAGACCATTAGGTTCCAAAGATCAAAATCCTAGAAAAAGGAAAACAAATGATCAAAATGACACTATGAAAGAATCTCATGAAGAAATCCACGACTTAATAAATTCTGAGATTCATGAGGAATCCACCGAGCCCGAGACTCAAGAAAATAAGGAACTATCAATAAATCCAATCGATATTGAGACAAATTTGAATCGATTGGATATAGTGGTGGATTATGTCTTTGCATATAATGTTGCATCCAGAGCATTATGCAAGAAAATGAGGATCTTGAACCTCAATCTGTTGGAGAATGTCGACAAAGACTTGATTGGCCAAAAATGGCAAGAAGCAATCCAATCAGAGTTGAATTCACTTGCAAAACGTGAAGTTTTTGGGCCTATAGTCCAAACACCTAATGGTGTTAAGCCCGTTGGCTATAAATGGGTCTTTGTACGCAAGAGAAATGAGAAAAATGAGGTGCAAAGATATAAGGCACGCCTTGTTGCACAAGGATTTTCACAAAGGCCCTGGTGTTGATTATGAAGAGACATATTCACCCGTTATGGATGCTATAACATTCCGTTATCTCATTAGTTTTGCTGTCCATGAAAAACTTGACATGCATTTAATGGATGTGTTTACCGCCTACCTTTACGGCTCACTTGATAATGAGATATACATGAAAATTCCCGAGGGCTTCAAAATGCCTAATAATTCAAAATCCCGGGAAATGTTTTCAATCAAATTGCAAAGATCTTTGTATGGTCTAAAGCAATCCAGGACGAATGTGGTATAATCGTCTTAGTGAGTATTTATTAAAGGAAGGCTATATAAATGATGCCATTTGCCCATGTGTTTTCATAAAGAAAACAACATCGGAATTTGTTGTACTTGCCGTATATGTTGATGATATAAACCTTATTGGAACTCCTATAGAACTCCAAAAGGCAATTGATTATTTAAAGAAGGAGTTCGAGATGAAAGATCTCGGAAAGACAAAATTATGTCTTGGTTTGCAAATTGAACATTTGGCAAACGGAATTTTTGTTCATCAATCTACCTACATAGAAAAGGTATTGAAACGGTTTTACATGGATGGAGCACATCCATTAAGTACTCCGATGGTTGTTCGATCACTTGATGTGAACAAAGATCCATTCCGACCTCAAGAAGAGAATGAAGAGCTACTTGTTCCTGAAGTACCATATCTTAGTGCAATTGGTGCACTAATGTATCTTGCCAATACTACAAGGCCTGACATAACTTTTCCAGTTAATGTCTTAGCAAGATATAGCTCTGCTCCCACAAGGAGACATTGGAATGGGATCAAACACATATTGCGGTATCTAAAAGGGACTACCGATATGGGCTTATTTTATGGCAACAATTGCAGTCCCGATCTTGTTGGTTATGCTGATGCTGGGTACTTATCCGACCCACACAAGGCTCGATCTCAAACAGGTTATGTGTTTACCTGTGGAGGCACTGCCATATCTTGGCGATCGACTAAGCAATCAATTGTGGCTACTTCATCTAATCATGCTGAGATAATTGCTATTCATGAAGCAAGTCGAGAGTGCGTGTGGTTGAGGTCTATAATACATCTTATTCGAGATAAATGTGGTGTGAAATGTGACAAGTTACCCACTATTTTGTATGAAGACAATGCAACATGCATAGCTCAACTGAAGGGAGGATTCATAAAAGGAGATAGGACAAAGCACATTTCACCAAAGTTATTTTTCACACATGATCTTCAAAAGAATGGTGATATTAATCTGCAACAGATTCGTTCAAGTGATAATATGGCTGATTTGTTCAAAAAATCTCTACCAACGTCAACCTTCAAGAAGCTAGTGTACAAGATCGGGATGCGAAAGCTTAAGGATGTGAATTGATGCTCTCATCAGGGGGAGTTAATGCGCGTTGCACTCTTTTTCCCTTACAAGGTTTTGTCCCACCTGGGTTTTCCTTGCGAGGTTTTTAACGAGGCAACCAAAAGGCGTATTATTAGATATGTGTACTCTTTTTCCTTTTCTAGATTTTTTTCCCATTGGGTTTTATTTTAGTTAAGGTTTTAATGAGGCACATTACTTATTGAGTAGACATTCAAGGGGAGTGTTAAGAATAGAATTCTATTTGGAGTGAATGTCTATAATTCTATTTGGAGTGAATGTCTATCTTGTGGAGAGTTTTACTTTGTGACTAAGTCATATTTCTCCTATAAATAGAGGGGTCTTACCCCATTGTATATCATCCCAAAATTCAATAAGAATTCTCTCTCCCCTACTTTTCTCTCCAATATTGTTCTTCTTCTTTTATTATTTCATAACACGAAAAAATTTGTCATCTCCAATCAAACAACATCTTATTGCAAGTAACATTATCACCTCTTCCACTTTGTCCATGGTTAGAGTATAAGAATTGCAGTGGAAACTGCTTGTTGCCACTGTTCCGATCGAAAATGTCTTAAACTGTGCGAGGTCAATCGATTGCAGTTACATTCGGGCAGAGTGACGATCTGATTTTAAAATTTATGGGTTCTAAATTCTAAGGTAACGACATTAGGGATTAGTGATTGTTTCTTTTTTTAAAACATATTTAGCAATTCTCTTAATGCAAAATACAAAATTTAGACTAAAATTATCGGGTTCGGCCAAATCCGTACGCACCTAATTTTAGCTTCGCACACATTTGGACATAGGCAAGTAGCAGCTAGCTATTGTTGCTTCTCCTTCATCATCATTGTTTGACTCAAAAGTTGTTAAACACTTTTTAAGGAGATCATTCAATAAAGATGAAGGGGTAAACTGTAATCGAAAATAATAAACCCTAAGATGATCTTTGATAACAAATTCTTGCTACAATAGTATATATGAGAGGAAGGGAGACAGTAATAATCTTAGAGAGATGAAAGAGAGAGAGAGATAATCTCAGAGAGATGAGAGAGAAAGAGAGCTTGTATTTCCAAAAATGAACGGATCCCCCATTTTACAAAGCTCAGATCCCCTCTATATAGTAGGGGATCCTTCTGTAAATATTAAAAGGTAGAAATAAAATACTTGCTATAGAGCGACCGACGTGATTATGGAGTCATCCCTCCTATTACCCCTAAGTTGTCCTTCTGTCAGGACCCACATATGTTCAACGGTCGGTTATGCTGGTTCAGGGACGTGATCGGTTAAATTTGACCCCATACAGTTAGTTCCTCTGCTCGTCGGGGTCGCAGCGAGCTGCGTCCTCGATGGGCGGAATCAGTACCTTCGTTCTGGGAGAGTTTGACTTTGTCAAAGAATTATGACGTGACAAGTAGGAGACAATAATCATGACTGTCAGAGCATCGAAATGAAACGCCTTTCCCCATATGATGTCAGCGTTCACATGCGTCATCATTGTGCGTATTCTCGAGGCAGAGAACAAATGTTTTGGTGCTTGGTTTCCTACGCTAATTCAAAGTCCGCCTCTTCAATTTTGGCGCTACCCAACCCTATAAATAGGGGAAGGGTTTAACTTGATTCAAACTTTGATCACTTGTAAAAGCATTCCTACCCTTCATTGCCCATTTTCGCACTGTGGTACTTTTTCTTTGGCCGAGAATTTCTTTCTTCTTTGTTGTGTTGTCACTACAAAAAAATTGGAATTATCTACGAATATTAGCTAAAATTCTCGTAGCTAACATAATTTTCTTGATAAATTTGTTGGTAATCTGTCGCTATATAAGATTAGCGATGGATTTCTATTTTTCTACAAAATTTGTCCGTCGCTAAAACCTGATTTTTTAGTAGTGCGTTCAATTCTTTTTGAATGAGATCACGCCTATACCTTACTGAATCGATGAGAGGGTCCCGGGAGCTGCTCCATCTAACGTACCGCCCCCTTTTAATGGTGGATAAATGGAGGATGAAGAGGACATCAGTCCTCTTACCGTGGAAGCGCTGTTACCAAAACATCTCTTGTCCCGGAGTGATTTAAATAAAGACTCTCCCATGCTGACTCTAGAGCTTTCTAAATTGCTGCAAAACCATTTAGACGATTACCGTATGAAGTATGGCATACCTGTCCATGTAGAGATGGTTCCAACGGGGAGAGATCACGTAGATGTTCACCGGCCAGGGTACTGCGCCTTTAGCGGATATCCCCTTTTAATCGGTTATGGCCTCCTTCTTTTCCCTTTGGTGGAGGAGCTATGCCGATTCTATAACATGTTCCTGGCTCAACTTACGCCATATACCCATAATCAGCTACTAACCAAGTATACAGAATTGGTCGAATGTGAAGTCTCGATCCATCACCTCTTACAATTGTTTAGTTCCGGTTATCTAAGAGGGACCATGGTGCACTTAAGAAGCTGTGGTACAAAGGGGTTGGTGGTCAACACCGACGACTGAGCTATTCGCGGGTTCTGGCGTAAATACTTTTTTATCAGGACCGAGCATGTTGTCGCTAACCCTGCTGGATTCCCAGAGAAGTGGAATTCGACAAGTGAGTATTGCAGTTTGTTAAGTTCCTTGTTACTGGTGACTGTTGCGATTCTAACTTTTGTATTGCAGCCTTGGCCTATCCGCCCCAGCTCGTCACCGATCTCAGGAGATGGGTTGCCGACTTGCTGCCCTATGCGGAAGAAACCCGCACATGGCCTCCCTTCATGCAGCGCTATGGCCCTACAGCCTCTTCAGGTAGATTTCTAATTTTTTTTGCAAGTTTTGCAATCTCGCTCTCTTGTCTTTCTTTATGGCGACATGCCGAGGTGCTTCTAGGAAGAGGGCTCCAGTCCCTACATCCATGCGGTCCAACGTTGCCTTGGATACTCGTGATATATTATGCGAGTCTGTCCGAGGGGGTCTCCCTCTAGTTCCTTTGCAGGGGGCCGCGTCTATGACTACAGTCGGGAGGGGGTCATCATCGTTGTCTCTAGCTCCACAACCTGTGGATGAGTCTCCCGATGGTTTGGAATCTTTGGAAAGAAAAAGGAGGATCTTGAAACGAGCAAGGGGATGACTACCGAAGCTAAAGGAAGTGGGGTACCTCGATCGGTGCCCAGACCTGTATTTATTGCCGACATCAGTTTATCTGGGAGGTCGGTCCATCAGAGAAGTGCCTCTCCCGGTACTAGCTCAACACGTACCGTTGATGGGGGGGGGGGGTATCGACCAACGTTGATGGAACTGGCAAGTAAACTGATGAATCAGACTTTGACATTGCCCAAGAAGATGTGGATGAGTTCGTGAAGGTCCTTACTCATGTCGAGATGACGACAGACGAGTCTGACCATCGTATTGTGATTTTGGGGGTCATGGCTCTACAGGTAATCCCTATTCTTCTCTCTTTCATGTATTGTATGATTGACCCGAGGTGTGCTTATTTTTGCATTACTTTTCAGAACATCGTTTTAGAGGTGGAGAGGGGACACCGTGAGCAAAAAAGGGCAGCCATCTTTGAAAAGATGTTAAAAACGTATCGAAGGTACCGCTTTAAGCATCGAGTAGCGATCGACCTCTACCAGCAGGACCCTGAGTTTCGGGTGTTCCAAGAGGGGGATTGAGCAGAGGAATGCCCAATTAGAACGTAGGGGGGCTGAGCTGGAAGAGACGGACAACGAGCTGATAAGAGCCAATGCCCGTAACAGTGAATTGGAGGCGCTCCTAGAGCAAAAGATGATGAGCTCAAGCTGAGTCGAGGGGTGGTGGCGGAGAATGTCGACTTTCATCAGAAAGTAGCAGACTTGACTGCTGATCTCAACGCCAGGATGGCAGAAATCAATGGACTTAGGCAGGTCGCTCCTCCAAGGTTAGACGAAGTGGGTCACCTTTCTCAACCCTCCTTATCTCATCCCTTATCTGGTTAGAGCGCGCGTCGTAGTGCGCATGAGATGTGGATTTTTGCAAAGGCTAAACTCGACGTGTATTGAGAGCTTCATGCCGAGGTAAGGGCGACAGAGGAGGAAGTACAAGCATGGCGACGCGAGGCTCGCACTGCCTGTGAAGCGTGCGGGTACTATCCCAACTCTCCTGATGGGGAAGGTTGTACTTTCGAGGACGTCGAACGTCTTGACTCGGATTCTTGGTATAATAATATTTATCGCCTAAGGGGCGAAGAGTATCCCCAAGTTTGTATATATTGTTTTGTTTGTGGAATGTACTGGGGCTCGTCCGTGAGGGCGAATGTAAATAGATTTTTTGCTTTGATATAAACATTGTTTTTATTGTTTCGTCTGCTTGTTGTTTGTCCCTCCTTGGGTTTCCCTTTTACAGTACTTAGCCTCCATAAAGATTGCCTTTGTTGTTCGCTAAAAAGGTCATCGTGGTCTGAGCGAGCTCAAACTGATATCGTTGGCCTTAGCCATGAGGATTTTACTTCGACTGTCGTTGAAGTAATATTCGTCGTGATTGAACGAGGTCTATCCCATTGTTAATGGCCTTAGTCATTACGATATTGCTTCGAATCTCATCGAAGTAGTATCCGTCGTAGCCGAACGAGGTCAAACCCGATGTCGATGGCCTTAGCCATTAAGATGTTGCTTCGACTTTCGTCGAAGTAGTATTCGTCGTAGTCGAACGAGGTCGAACCCGATATCGATGGCTTTAGCCATTAGGATATTGCTTTGACTGTCGTCGAAGTAGTATCAGTTATAGTCGAACGAGGTCGAACCCGATGTTGATGTCCTTAGCCATTAGGATATTTCTTCGACTATTATTGAAGTAGTATCCATTGTAGTCGAACGAGGTCTAACCCGATGTCGATGGCCTTAGCCATATATTGTTTTGACTGTCATTGAAGTAGTATCTATTGTAGTTGAACGAGGTCGAACCTGATGTCGATGGCCTTAGCCATTAGGATGTTGCTTCGACTGTCATTAAAGTAGTATCCATCATAGTCGAACGAGGTTACCCAATGTCGATGGCCTTATCCATTAGGATGTTGCTTCGACTGTCGAAGTAGTATCCATCATAGACGAATGAGGTCAAACCCAGTGTAGATGGACTTAGCCATTAGGATGTTACTTCGACTGTCGTTAAAGTTTTATCCATCATAGTTGAGCGAGGTCGAACCCAATGTCGATGTCCTTAGCCGTTAGGATGTTGCTTCGACTGTTGATGAAGTAGTATATATTGTAGTCGAACAAGGTCGAACTCGATGCCGATGGCCTTATCCATTAGGATGTGGCTTCGACTACTTTCGAAGTAGTATCCGTCGTAGTCGAATGAGGTCGAACCCGATGTCGATGGCCTTAGCCATTAGGATGTTTGCTCAGTGGAGAACCGTTTGTAGAATGGAGATTACTTTTGTTTGTGCAATAGAGGTTTCTGCTTACTCGATGGAGCAATTTGGTTCATTCAGTGGATAAATTCTATTTATACAACATAGAAATTCTGTTTGTACAGTGGAGAAATTCTATTAATCCAATGGTAAATAACTAATGTATTCCATTTGTTATATCGGCTTGGAAATCGTGTGGACAGGCCGATGTGATGAATCTGTGCTCTGATGCCACCGGGTATCCCCTTTGCTATCTCGTTAAAAACCTTTGTGATAAAACCCAATTAGGACAAAACTTGGAGCAGGAAAAAGAAGTACGACTAAGGAGATGCCTTTTAGAAGTGGAAGTATTTGAGGTGGGGGACGTTCCAATTATTTTGGAGTGTTTTTCCCTAATGCTCCTTTGTTCGTCGCTGCTGTGATTTTGTATGGCCCGTCTAAGTTGGTTCCCAAATTTTCCTCATTCGGGTCTTTTAACGCCAGTGTTTTGGCTTTGAGGATGTAATTACCGACTTTGAGCGATCTTACTTTGGCTCTCTTGTTGTAGTATCTTTCTTCCTGTTGCTTCTGGGCTGTTATTTTTATATGGGCCATGTCCCTTCGTTCTTCAGCTTCGTCTGGATCTTGCAACCTACTTTCGTCATTATGTGCCCCACTGATATGGTAATATCTCTAGCTTGGTTCCATGACCTCGATGGGTATAACTGCATCCGTCCTGTAGACAAGTGAGTACGGTATTTCTCCCATGCTAGACTTGGGCGTAGTTCGGTATGCCCATAATATTTTTGGTAGTAACTTGGGCCATAGACCTTTAGCTTCCTCGAGCTTCTTTTTTAATATGTTCCATATCATTTTGTTGGAAGATTCGGCTTGGCCGTTGGCGGCGGGATGATATAGAGTGGATAGTATCCGCTTGATGTGCCATTTCTCGAAGAGCTCGGTTGTTTTACTACCGATGAACTGGGGGCCATTGTCATAGCTAATTTCTTTGCGGATGCCGAAATGACATATGATGTTTTTCCATATAAAGGCAAAGACTTCTTGCTCGCGTATCTGTGCGTACGCACCTGCTTCCACCCACTTGGAAAAATAGTTAGTCAAAACTAATAGAAATCATCCTTTCATCGTCCTGCTGGCAGGGGGCTGATTATATCCATCCCCCACTTTATGAAGGTCCGTAGCGAGGTGATTGAACAGAGAAACTCCTCCGCTTGGTGTATCTTGGGGGCGTACTGTTGGCACTTTTCGCATTTAGGACATAATCTGCTACCTCTTTTATCATAGTAGTCAAGTAATAACCAGCGCGGATGATGCATTAGACGAGGGCGCAGTTTCCTGTATGGGTGCTGTAGAGGCACTCATGAACCTCTTCTAATACTTGTCTTGTTTGATGCGGCCCGAGATACTTAGCGAGGGGACCACCAAACGTTCTTTTGTAGAGGTCATGATTTACTAGGTTGTACCGAGTAGCTTGCACCTGGAGCTTCTTGGCTTCTTTTTTGTCGTGTAGGAGTGTTCCATCATGTAGATAGGATACAAAGCGGTTGAGCCAATCCCAAGTTAAATTTAAAGAGAATACCTCGACGTGGTCGACAACCGAATGTAAGAGGGTGACCACACTTTCTTTATTGATATTCTTGGTGGCCGCGACTAGCTTGGCTAGGCCATCTGCCTCGATATTTTGTGCCCTGGGGATTTGCTCAAAACGACATTTGTCGAACTCATGCATCAACTTATGGATTTCTGATTGGTATTTTTGTAGCCTTTGTTATTTGATTTGGTAAGTCCCAGTGACTTTATTCACGATGAGTTGAGAGTCGTAGTGGAGGATGAGCCGACAGCCCCGTATTTGGTGGCTAATTACATACTTGCAATCACGGCCTCATACTCGGCCTCATTGTTAGTCATCTCGGTACATCGTATGGACTAGAGAATTATTTCACCCGTGGGGACTTTGAGGATGAGTCCCAATCCTGATCTCGAGGCATTCGCAACACCGTCGGTGTAGAGGGTCCAGAGGTCAGTGTGGGCAAAGGCTTGGAAGGTCTCTTGTTCCATTTCTGGAAATATCTCCGTATTGAAGCCGGTGACAAAGTCGGCAAGTACATGCGACTTAATGGCGGTTCTTAGATGGTAGGTTATATCATTCTCGCTGAGCTCTATGGCCTATTTGGCAAGCCTACCCAAAAGTTCGTGTTTATGTAGGATGCCTCTTAGGGGGAACATTTTTATTACTTTTATGGGATAGCTTTGAAAATAAGGTCTAAGCTTTCGTGAAGCTACGACTAGTGTTGGAGCCCGTTTCTTGAGGTCTGGGTACCTCGTCTCGACATCTATTAAAGTTTTACTGCTGTAATAAATATGGGATTAAGTACCTTTGTTTACGTAGACCAAGACAGCGTTGACAGCAACTTCGGACACTGCCAGGTACATAAGTAGGCACTCGCATGGGTCTGCTTTGATGAGTAGTGGCGGCGAAGCTAGATATGCTTTTAATTTCCTTAGGGCCTCGATGCATTCCTCGTTCCATTTTAGCCCACGATCTTTCCTCAGCACACTGAAGAACTTGTGGCATCTGTCCAAGGACCGCTAGATAAACCTGGATAAGGCAGCTATTCACCCCATTAATTTCTGTACCTGCTTCTTGCTATTCAGAACCTCATGTATTGTGTTTATGGCCTTGATATGGTTTGGTTTGACTTCGATACCTCATTGTGATATGAGAAAGCCTAGAAATTTTCCCGAGGCCACGCCGAAAGAGCATTTTTCCCGGTTCAACTTTATCCCATACTGCCTCAGTGTCTCGAAGGCTATTTTCAGATGATTGATATGGTCCTCCTTCTTTACCTATTTTACCAACATGTCGTCGATATAAACCTCCATTGTCTTACCGAGCTGTTCCTTAAACATCTTGGTAACCAACCTTTGGTATGTTGCACCCGCATTTTTGAGTCCAAATGGCATCACTTTATAGCAGTATGTCCCTTGGTGGATAATGAAAATTGTCTTTTCTTGGTCTTGTTCGACCATTAGGATTTGGTTATAGCCGGAGTAGGTGTCCAAGAAACTTAGCAGTTCGTGCCCTGCTGTTGTGTGGATCAGCTGGTCGATATAAGGCAATAAGATGAAATCTTTTGGGCATGCCTTATTTAGATCGGTGAAGTCTACGCACATTCTCCATTTCCCATTTTTCTTTTTAACCATGACCACATTGGAGACCCATTAGGGTATTTCGATTTTCTGATGGAACCGTTGGCTAGTAGTTTATCTATGTCTTCACCGACTGCCTCATTGATTGCAGCATTGAATTTCCACCTCATCTGCTGTACGAGCAGATAAAGTGGGTCGACGTTCAGCTTGTGAGTGGCGATGTCTTTTGGGATCCCTGGCATATCTGAATGTGAGAAGGAAAATAAATCTGCATTGTTAGTTAAGAATTCATGGTACATACCTGGGTCCTAGAGGTTGTGCCCAATATAGGCCTTCTTTGTATCGTTGATGTCGTCCAGGTGGACTGGGTCAAGGTTCTCGACTGTCGCTTTGCAAGATTCTACGACTTCTGGCTCCCTAGTAAGTACCTTTGCCGACGGGTTGATCTTGGTTCCTGACTTCGACAGCATTTCTCCCTTCAATTATTTGGTATACCTACAGTCTTGAGCGATCCGGTAGCATTCCTGGGAAGTACGTGGCTCGTCTTGAATGCTGAATATTCCCCATGAGGTGGGAAATTTGATTACTTGATAGAAGCTCGAGAGAATAGCTCGCATGGTGTGTATCCATGGATGCTCTATGATGACATTGTAAGTCGTTTCCTGATTTATGACGTGGAATATGGTTTCCAGCGTGACTCTCCCTACCAAGACTGGCAGTGATATCATTCCGGAGGTTCACTCCATTGCATTGTTAAAACCCGTTAGTGTTGTGCAACGCGGTATTATCTTATCTTTGAGCCTAATTTGCATGAGAACTTTTGGGTTGATAATACACGCGCCGCTTCCATCATCGACCATGATTCTTTTCACATCAATAACAACAATGCATAAAGTTATAACTAAATCATCGTAACGAGGGAAAGACAAACCGTCGGTATTAGACTTATTGAAGGTGATACTATCTTCAGAGGCATCATACCGTTCGTGAGCGATCGTACGCTTGAACTTGTGTGTGGTGGTGAACTTTACATGATTGATCACTGATTGGTCGCCTTCACCGACAATCATCTGTATGGTGCGTGTTGGAGAAGGTGGTTTTGGCGGTCCTTGAGAATGGTCGCGTCCTCTGGCAAAATTGGTCCTCCATTTATCGTTGAGCAGCTCTTTCAGGTATCCTTGATTCAGCATTCTAACTACCTCTTGTCGTAGACCTATGCAATCTTCAGTCTTGTGTTCTCTTTCCTGATGGAATTTGCATAAGACGTTCGACCTCCTTGCACTAGGGTCTGATTTCATTTTTTGTAGCCACTGAACCTTCGTGCCCAGCTTCTCTAGTGCGTACGCTATATCTGAAGGGGAAACAAAATATTTATGAGCATATATAATGGGGTATACCTCTTTCATTTTGAAGCGGGGTGACATGTAGCGGCACGACATCTGAATGTCTCGGAGGATGCAGATTGGGAATTCTGATGTAGGGCTGATGCCTTTATCCGTTGAAGCATCAAGGTTGTTCCCATCGCCCGTCGTTCCGTCGATCCCTCCTTACCTCTGATTTTACTAATGTTAGTCATTTGGTTGGGCCGTTAAGGTCATCTTCATCCTCTCTTACTTCAGTACAGAAGGTGTTATGAATCTCTTCCTATATGGTGGGGGATACTTCATGAGTCTGTTGAGCAACTTCTTAGTTTCTTTCGATCCATCTCTGTTCAACCCGTTTTGAAAAGCTGCGACTGCCATTCCTTCTGATACATTTAGCAGTCTCATTCTTACTCTGTTGAATCGGCCAGGAAGTCTCGGAGTCCCTCTCCTGTTGTTTTCCTAATGGCGAAGATATCATTGACCCTAGCTTCGGCCTTCTTTGCTCCTGCATGAGCGGTGGTAAATCTATCTGCCAATTCTTCGAACGTTGATATCGATCTAGGTGGTAGTTGAGAATACCATGTTAATGCCCCTCATGTCAAAGTTTTACCAAACTTTTTCAGCAGCACAGACGACACTTGTTCTTTCGATAAGTCATTGCCTTTTACGGCGGTCATATAATAGATCAAATGGTCTTCCGGATCCGTGGTCCCGTTATATAATTTCAAGTACGATGGCATCTTGAAGGTTTTTGGGATCGGGTGAGGGGCAACTTTCTCACTATATGTGCTCAAAAAACCTTCCCATGTCGCGTTTCGGCAGTAGCTTAGGAGCGCCAGTTATTTTGTCCACCCTTTCTTGGTGCTCTTTCATTTGATCACGAAACACTTTATTCTCGTTCTCCATTTCTTCCATTTTCTCAAGGATGGTTGCGAGTGTACTGTCGCTTGTGTTGGTAACAGTGTGGGCGTTGCTCATTCATACAACGCTAGGTTCACCGACGATAACATCGATTTTTGCCGTTGACGAGTCTTTGATATTTCCCCGAGGGGGTTTCTCGAGCATGTTGCTTAGAGTGCTCGTCAGCCATTCCTCTAGCAGATTTTTGACAAAATGGGGTGTTTCTTTTGGGGCAGACGTAGAAGCCCCTCTTTCATGCAAGATCGTTAGATCTTCGAGTGAAGAGGGTGACATCTCCCCCTCTGGTACATTACTTGGTGTTATGTTCGCGGTATTTTCCTTACCGGCTTCATTGAGTGAGCCCATGGGGTTACTTGAGACGTATTCTATCATCTTCAACCTTGCTTCTTTCTCTACCATTGCCGGTTTCTGTGGAGTATAAAGGGCAGTGAATGTTGTTTTTGATATCCCAGGAATGAACTATGATTTCGACTATCGAAATTTCCACAGACGGCGCCAAATTATTTGACTCAAAAGTTGTGAAATACTTTTTAAGCAAATCAATCAATAAAGATGAAGGGGTAAATCGTAATCGAAAATAATAAACCCTAATTAGATGATCTTTGATAACAAATTCTTGCAACAATAATATATATGAGAGAAAGGGATACAATAATAATCTTAGAGAGACGAAAGAGAGAGAGATAATCTTAGAGAGATGAGAGAGCAAGAGAGCTTGTACTTCCAAAAATGAATGAATCCCCCCTTTACAAAGCTCCGATCCCCTTTATA
Organism: Nicotiana noctiflora; assembly: GCA_032618575.1. Lineage (NCBI taxonomy): Eukaryota > Viridiplantae > Streptophyta > Magnoliopsida > Solanales > Solanaceae > Nicotiana > Nicotiana noctiflora. The sequence continues at coordinate 121,860 of JASVEL010004667.1, forward strand.
TAGTTGGGGGCTCCTTCTGTAAATATTAAAAAGCAGAAATAAAATACATGCTATAGAGGGGCCGACATGATTATGGAATCGTCCATCCTATTACTCCTAAGTCGTCCTTCTGTCAGGACCCATGTATGTTCAACGATCGATCGTGCTGGCTCAGGGACGTGGTCGGTCAAATTCGACCCCATACAATCAACATTATAGCTGCCACTCCCCCACTCATTATATCTTTCATAATGTCAATATTGATATTCGATGAGAGTCGTGTTTATGATAACTATTCAAGGCGTAAATAATTAGTATGTGTATACGTCCAAGTAGTAATGATTTTTGAAATACAGTTATCACTTGCAAGCTTTTCATGCATAAATACGTGTACACCTACCGCACTTTGTATGTCATAGAATTCTTCTGTTATTTCCATTTCTATTTGATTGTTTTTAGATGTGGGAGAGGAGTGAATGGTCATACAACCATATGATACGGTCGGAAACGAATTTAAGTTTTTAAATAAAGTGATGCAGAGCACTATTAATTATACTTTTTGTTTTTCACAATGATCGCGTACGTAATAAAAAGAATTAATCTATATTAATTTTGGGTCAAAATAATGAGAATGCTCACATTAACAACCGAAGAGGTACATGGCCACTAATGTAAAAAGGTAATTTGATGCACAAAATATCTTGCATTCACACAAAGCCGAAGGACGATAACCAAAGAGGTACATGCACATCTAATGTAGTGATGGGTTATTTGATCCGGTGCGGGGATCAGAGGCGGATTTATCTTAGGCTAAGAGGTGTCACGTGACATCGCTTCGTCGAAAATATTTACTAATTATTTATATATAATTCAAATGAAAAAACAAAAAAAAAACGGTAATATCAAACAAGTGACACTACTCGTTATAAAGAGGTGTCTAGCTTATCTGGTTAAGACTTGAAGATTTCTTAGCAGGGACTTGAGTTTGAACCTCTATAGCCTCATCCTTTGTTTTTAATACTTTTGTACTACTTTACTAGCACAATATATTTTATAAATTGAAGGATGCTTGTACGTTGTATTATTTCTTTTTCTTGAATGTTTTTTTAAATATGATATTATTATAATATTTTTTTTATTTGCGTCTAAAATGGTGACATCGCTTTAAAATTTCTATATATGTCACTGGCAGGGATGATTCAAAGTTATAGTCGGCTAAGGGTGATCAATAAAAATAATCTCATCGAAAAATTATATTGTATATTATAGGAACACAGAGTAACTTCATGGAAATATCACGGGAGAGGTTGTCCAAATAATACTCTGGCCCAGATAGTATAGGCTGGGCTCAACGAACTGAAAGGTCCAAGAAGGCCACTCAATTGTCTTTTTTGTGGGTTGGCACTCAACAGGTCCAGTTGCTTTAGTCTGTTACTAATGGTAAAATAAGCACCGTCTAGCCAGCGTTTATAAAAAATAGCGATTCAAAAATAGCAAGTTTTTACCAAGTCAATGAAAAATAATTACTATTTTGTTGCAATAGAGACCGGTCCAGCGTAATATACTGGAGTTCAGTGCACCTGTGTATGAATTTCCAGCATATTATGCTAGAACTCCAACACACGGAAAGTTCTAGCATAATATACTGGAGATTTGAGCAGTTGTCTATGAACTTCCAACATATTATATTGGAGGGGTATACTTTGCTGGAGCTCTAGTATATTATGCTGGAGTTCAAGTGTACTTATGTTGGAACTCCATCATATTATGCTGGAGTTCCAACATATTTATCCTAGAACTCCAGTATAATATGTTGGAGTTCAAGTATACTTATGCTGGAACTCCAACATAATATAATGGTGTTGTTTTCAGGTTTTGAACAGTATTTTTGCTCAAATTTATCTTTACATAAAAATAGTTAAATTTTAATTATTTTTAAAACTGACCTATTTTTAAACGACCACTTATAAATCTGGCTATTTTTTAATTTATCCCTTACTAATGAAGTGGTATTCTAGGCCCATAATCATAAGCCATTGAGAACCTTTCTCTTGGGAAGCAGTTATGACTTAAGAGAGGATAAAGACTGGCATCTCAAACAGTAATCTTCTAATTGATAGAACTTCGCTATGAGTCATTTAATTACTTTGGTTTTGTTTAACGTTGGCAAGATTACAGGTAAAATGAAATGATTTCATATCTAACGATCAGCAAACTACAAGAATTACCCACACAATGGAGAAGAATATAAATTTATAGTTTTATATTCTTACTTTTAAGAACACTTGTTTTTGAGTACACGTTTTGCTGTATATCCTCGTCTGAGTAAATATAAATTTTAAGAAAAACACATAAATATTATATTACACGTATATTTGAGTTACCAAATAGAAGTAAGGAGAAAGTATATATTTTTGAAATTGATAATTATTGATCACATATAACGAACTCAATAAAGAAAAAATTTCTCATAAAAGTATTCATTCGTCTAGATCTATATTGTTAAACTTAAATTTATTCCAACATTATTTATTTTAGTATAAATATAAAATATAATCCTTTAGAAATTTGTTATATATGATCTTTGTTTACAATCTTATGCACAAATTTCCACCATCTTTTGTTATTCTTATAATTTAAGTGACGATTATTATTCACTGGCCAAATGTTGCATAGTAATAGATTATAATTAAATATAAAATACTAAGCGAATTAAGGGGCAATCTTGTTGTACTTTGGAGAAAGCATTACATGAAAATAAGTTTAATAAAAATCTGTAAGCGTAATCTATATTTATATCTATCTATACTATATTAAAAACACGAATACCATTAGCAAAATGTCGTTCGTCTTTTTTACCCTTAAAAAGTAGAATTTACAACAAACAAAATAGTTATTCAATTATTTTTTCCTTAAATTTAGGAATTCAAATTTAACTAACATTTTAGCCTTTAGGTCTTTCCTTACGCAAGTCCTCATATTATTTAGTAATTTAATACCATGTACGAATTTAGTAATCTCTTCACTAATATTTAGTGCATTAAAATTCCAACACATAATTAAAGAAGTCGGTAAACTAAGTTATCGAACAAAATATGCAATTTAATGGAAACGTAATAATCGGAAATCAAACTTTTTGACTCAAAAGTTAATCGTTACTTTGTAAGCTTAAAACAATTAAAAATATGAAATGGTAAATTGTAATCAAATATAATAAGCCTAGAGATATAAGAACAATATAGTTATAATAGATCTAATATTGTAAGATGATGAACATAAGAATAGTTGTTCGTTAGAGTTAAGAGATAGAGAGAAAATAAGAGAGAATGAGAGAGTTGTATTATTGAATAATAACACGATGCCCTTTACAAGGGGGATGTCCCATTTATATAAGGAGAGGCCTCCCTTAAAATAATAATAAATGCATTTGAACGTGGTCGACGTCCTCTTAGCGAGGACTCCCAGCTACAAATAGCGTCTTCTACACCCTCACGTTTGAGCCGTGCCCTTATTGCAGGAGGTATACATTTGAAGGGCGTACCCTTTGACGTAAAGACGTACAGGGTCAAATTTGACCCCATACAGTTAGTACCTCCACTCGTTGAAGGCGTATACGGTAGACGTCTTCAATGAGAGGAAATGTCGATCTCGTACTTTGGAGAATTTGACCTTATTTTGTGGGCGATGACATGAGTGGGGAAAATATATGGCGTTGCCGATCCGGTGACAGGTGGTCTACTTTTGAAATGACGTCATCGCCGGCATGCGTCGGGATTATACCTACTCCCGAGACTTTTCAGGAGGTGATTTGATGTTTTGGTTTCACGCGCCCATTTCGAATCATGCCTCTCCGATTTCCGTGTATTTTTGCCTTATAATTAGGAGGAAGGTTCAATCTTTTTTATCTTTTGAACTTCCGAATTTTTCTACTCCACTTTTAACCTTTTTTGCAAAAAACCGCTATTTCATGCTTTAAACCCTTCTGTTTCTATCGAAACCACCCTTCTAGTTGTTTGAACTTGATTCATATAGAAAATTAATATGGCGAAACGCGGGCAAAACAGCAGAAAATGCCTGGATGATACCTCATCTAGATTTCCACCATCTTCGGGTGGTGAGTGGGAAAAAGGCACAGAAACCTCTCGTCAATCTCAGCATGGAAAATGTTCTCCCAAAAGAGATACATATTCGCAGGGATTTCCCGACCAAGAGCCTGACTCCCTCTTGGGTCCATACCGAGCTTCTATAATCATATTTGGACAACCTACAGGAGGCGTACCAGATTCCAGACCACGTGGTGATGCGGCCGGTCGGGACAAACTATATCAACGAGCACTGGCTAAGATATTGCCCCTTTTACGAATACTCGTTCTTGATCGGGTACGGTCTCCCAGTTTATCCTCTCGTGGAGGAGCTCTGCCGCTTCTAGGACATATGCCCGGCTCAGCTCACTCCCTATACTAGGAAGGCTTGTCGTATTATGACCACCAATGGGACCAAGCCCAGACTTAGCGTTTCGGTCCATCACTTGTTGCAGTTATTTAGCCCTGGCTATATGAGGGGTACTATGTTGCAACTAAACAGCCGTGGCACGAGGGGCCTGGTCGTGAATGCCAACAACAAGACCAACCACCGCTTCTAGCGTGAGTTTTTCTACATCAAGACGAAGCATATTTTGTTGAACCCTGAAGGATTCCCAGAGAGGTGGAATCCAGAACGTAAGTGTCTTTACTCGAATTTAGTATTGTGTGCAACCTTTGACCGTACGACCATTATAACTTCTTTTCACTTTCCTCTCCTTTTTGCAGCGATAGTTTCTCCACCCGATCCGTTGAAGATATTAGGTCATGGGTGGAGAGGATAATTCCATTGGCAAAGGAATGCCGCACTTGGTCCGCGTTCCATGATCGATACGGCCCACCAGGTAACTCTTCGACTATGGTATGTAGGTTTCATTAGTTTTCGTTGCTTGACCTATCTTATATTGGCAGGTCCGAGCGCCCCAAGAAGGAGGAGGCAGAACGTGGCAGCCTCATCTGTGGTGGGGACTAATTCTAGGGATGAGTACGTGCCCCGAGACTCTCCCGGTGATGGCGTCCCAGAGGTTTCTCAACCTGAGGCTGCGTCTATGGCTGGGTCCACAAGCGAAAAGATTCCTTCCCGCCGTCCCCTCGGCCCATGGAGGAGACTTATGAAGGTGATGAGCCGCCAGAGTGGAAGAGGCATCAGTTGATGCTTGGCAAGGGGATTTCCATAGAGGATTAGAGGGAAAGTGGGCCTCGTTCGGAGTCGAGGCCAATTTTGATGGACAATGCTATTTTCTCAGGGAGGTCGGCTCCCCAGTGGAGGGCATTTCCTGACACCGCACACGTATGTGTTCCGGATTGTGGCACATCGGCTAGTCCTGAGGAGGCACATGATTAGGAGAGGGCATAACCTGAGACGTCAGCCGCGACTTCGGATGCATTGAGGAAGGATCGAGCCTGCGTGGGGTTGACGACGAGTGGGCCTAACCGCTGGATTTTGATCCCAAGTGGATTTAACTTGTTGCAACATAGCGAGCAAGCCGTAACGGATATGACCCTGCTCTGTGCGGCCGTTGAACGCGAGAGTTTGAAAGATGTTAGCCATAGGGATTTATCCCGAAGGGTTGCCAGTGGGGCTTTGCAGGTATTGTCACACCTCCTTTTTTTCACATACAACGTAGATGTAATGTGCCACCGTTTACTACTACACCCCGGGAAGAGATACAATAATAAAGGAAGGAGTTTTTCCACTTAAAGGACAGTCGGAACGGGATCAATTTATTTAATTTTTCAGAGTCGCCACTTGGGAAAATAATGGTGTCCCAAGTCACCGGTTTAATCTCGAACCGAGGAAATTTATGACTCCGTAATACAGTCTGCGAAACTAGAAACCTGGATAAGGAATTCTGTTAACCCGGGAGAAGGTGTTAGTCACTTCCATATTCCGTGGTTTTAGCACGGTCGCTCAACTGCAATTTTTGCTTTTATCTAATTTCCTTATATATTTTAATTATGTGCTTTTAATGTTCCGCTTTTCAATTTTAGAAGAATTGCGACATCACTAAAACACATTTCGAGTCACACCGCAACCAGTACGCCTGTGACTTTAATGCTTTTCAGTTTCGCCGAGAGTAAGATTTGGGTCACATAAATGCGCACCCGTATTTAGGAAAGTAATTTTAAAGTCGTGCCTAAAGATTCTCCGTCTTTGTTAACTTCGGGAAAGACCGTGAAATTCGCTAAACGGTCCTTCCGAGTCTATATTTTCATAACAATTTATTTGAGGGCCCTGCAATTGTGTATGGTGCGCTGCTCTTTCAAATTTTGGTCTGTTACAGCAAAATGGTTCAACTAATTTGACTATTACTTATTTGGCTAAAGAGGTTTATATCAATGGCGTTGTTTCTGGAAAATGCATTGACGGAACATGAATGAATTCATCTTTAACAACCAAATGTAGACCATGATGAAAGTAAACTAATCCAAACTTTCCACATTTTGATATATCAAATATGCACAAGAAAACTTTTGATAGTTTGCAGCATAGAAGATTAAGTGCAATAAGCAATCCAATACCAGTTAATTAATGTCCATACCCTTCTCTAAAATATACCGTATTTGATTCACTATCTCATGATCAAACTGAATATACGGGAAAACAACTCACAAATACAAGCAAACTGAGCTATTCTGGCTACATGGAAACAACAGGGAAGTTCTAGTTCAACACATGTGTAAAAGTGTGATTCCATTTCAAATTTTAAAATTGAAGAAAACTTGATAGAACAACAAAGCATGTCGTGCTATATGGATTACTGGAATGCAATGTTATTAACTTTCAACACTAAGAGTAATTGCCCTGATTTTACGATCGATTAGCACGTGCTTTTGGAAAATCAACTTGATCATTCAACCAAACTATTTCATGTACAATCCTAGGGAAATAGGCAAAAATACCCAATGAGCTACTCATTAACGCAGCATGTATATAGTTCTTAAGTGTGAAGAATCAAAATGCACTTTAGCATGAAACAAAAGAGCCAACTGATACACACATCAAACCGAGGCTAGCAAAACGAGTAAATCAATGATATTAACCAGTCAGTGAATAATCGACAAAATCGATTTACAGTCTGGAATCGGAACTCCTCTAACGATAAAAAATGATCTGTTTCAAGTCGCTCCAGTTTCTGGAAAAATAAAACTACAAAGGCAGCTTAGATTTCATCAAGTATTTCATGTTTGAATTCAAAATCAAAGTTAGAACCAATTGAAGTGTCTTCCTTAGTATTGATTGAATTGAGATAAAATCGAAATATCAATTCGAATAAAAAATCGAGCAGCATGGCAGACAGAACCAAGCAAGGATCCAAGCAGTATTATACAATAAACCAAATGACCATAAATGTACCGCCATCACCAATTCAAACACAGGACATACACAAGCGAAAAACCATTGGAGAGTCGAACATGGAAATTAATGGAACATACTGCATATCTATGTGAGACTCGATGCAAGCCGATACTATTTTAACGATCACCAAAATAAATCAGATTGCAATTCAATATGTTCAACAGAAGAAATTCGAAAGTCACAGACATCTAAGCACAAAAATGAAACAGAATGCCAGCAACAGAGGAAAATTGAATTTAACTGAAACAAAACTTGACATGGATACAGTAATGAGCCTGGGATAAAATTGAACTAGCCTCAACACCTAAATCGACACAGAACAACAACAATCGCAAATCGATGCTTCGAGCAACAATGAATTCTACTATCTCTCAAACGAACTCATTTTTAACAAAATTCGGATTGAAAAAGAGACAGAATTTATATATTGAGGCTTGTAGACAGTAAACCAAACCATTACTAATTGATCCTTACAGCTAAAAAACACATGAACAAAACAGAATCGATATCTATATCGAACAAAATTTATACACAAATAACAACATTCAGACACCTATAAAATCTGACTTCACTAACATACTAATTCATTCGTTTTCATTCCAAACTTTCGTCACATGTTTATTACATCAAAGAAAAATGAGAGGAATCAGAAATTTAACCTGAATGTGAATAGGTTCTGATTCATAGAAACTCAATAATTACAGCAGGAATTCAAATCGCACCTAATGAATCTTCAAGAGGAATTTTCGGCTAGAATGGTTGGAGAGGAAACAAGCAACAACAGCGATGAGCTCGGGAAGTCGACTCTGCTTAATCGAGTTCCATGGCGAGAGATGGATGAAGAACAAGCAATCGACGAAATGGAAAGTAAAATCGGATGAACTAAAAAAACCTAGAATTTGAATTGATGAATCTCAAATTTTCCTATGTTTCACTCGTTATCTCCGAATTTCCTCTTTTAAAAATCCCCTTTTCTTCTTCGAAATCCTCTGCTAAATAGCCTTCACGCTAGGCTCCAATGGAGGACCACAGAGACACGGTATTTTCGTGTCTCTATTATGTGAGGCTCCGATAATTTCAAAGGCAAAATGGGCAGGCGGGTCGGGTTTTAGGTGGTTTGGGCGTGGTTTTGGTTAAATTTGGGCCATGTGTATTTAAATAGTGACAGGCCCAATTTCGGGCATTATGTTAAGAATACCCACTTATTTTGTTTATTTTGTAATTGTTCTTAGTTATTTTTTTTTCTAATTTTATTAAAATGCTTGACACTAAAATCTATTTTCTATCCATTAGTAAAAATGCAAACTAAAACATATTTAATCTAAAAATGCAAGATGAACCATTTTTGTTATTTTCTTTACTAAAACAAATTGATACTAAAAAAATGTGAAATTAAATTCCTAAATGCAAATGCATGTTTTTTGTATTTTTATATTAATTTTCATGCAACCAATTAACACAAATTGTAAAAATAAAAAAAAATTATTTATTTTGAATTTTATGGGAATAACTCATATGTAGGGTAAAAATCACGTGCTCACAGCTGCCCCTCTTTGCTCGGGAACACGAAGAGTTTCCATGCAAAGATAAGTGAGCAACTATGAACGATTTTTACCCGTTCGAGTATTCCGTTGTGAAGCATTTTGAAAAGCTTTGACCGCACCCTGCTTCAGAGGTTGCCTACATATCCTGGGCTAAACAGGAATCAGGTCAGTGTAGTTTGGGAGTGATTGAGTATCGAGGTTGAGAGTCGAGGTTCCGTCCGAGGCTCCGGTCCGCTGTCCCGTTATTACATCAAAATTTGAAAAAGACTAACTAAACCTATCAGCTACGAGTTACAAAATTCCTATCTATGAGTTTTCTGAAGCTTGATCTTGAGTTGGTTGGTGCTTCATGCGGACCCTGATCTGAATCTTGATGCTTGTTAGCCGCAGGTGTTGGATCAAGTCCGGACATATAGTGCCCATGATTTCAGGTGGGCTCCTAGTTGCTGATGCTTGAAAATTATTCTTCCAACGGTATTCTTGTTGTTGCCTTAAACTTGTTCAACTGCTCCGATTTTGAAATATTCGTCCATTCTCCAGGTAGACCCCTACTTGTGACAAAAATAAACAACCAAAGAAAAATTTTTCTGCCCCAGTATGGTTACTGGACATATCATGTTATTGAATGTCAGAATCTCATTTTTTTTTAAAGATTTAAAAATGCAGAAATCTATTATATGCAATGCAAAAACATATTTCCTTGTTAGATAGGTGGGCGCCTGGACAAAAATTGAAAATGCATAAAATGCAGTGCAGAAAAGTATTCCGTTGTTAGATAGGTGGGCGCCTGGACAGAAATTAAAAATGCATGAGATGCAGTGCAGAAAAGTATTCCCTTGTTAGATAGGTGGGCGCCTGGACAGAAATTAAACGTGCATGAAATGCAGTGCAGAAAAGTATTCCCTTGTTAGATAGGTGGGCGCCTGGATAGAAATTAAAAATGCATGAGATGCAGTGCAGAAAAGTATTCCCTTGTTAGATAGGTGGGCGCCTGGACAGAAATTAAAAATGCATGAAATGCAGTGTAGAAAAGTATTCCCTTGTTAGATAGGTGGGCGCCTGGACAGAAATTAAAAATGCATGAGATGCAATGTTGAAAAGTATTCCCTTGTTAGATAGGTGGGCGCCTGGACAGAAATTAAAAATGCATGAAATTAAAAACTTTTGTGTTACCTTGTGACTGAAGGTTATCTTAGGTGAAAAATTCATCGGACTAAGACATTTAATCTTAGGAGAAAGTTTCAACAGACTAAGATTTTGATTCTCACTGGACTATGTCCATTTCAATGTAATCTCAGGAGGATTATCCATCAGACTGAGTTTATGACTCCAGGAGATAACTCTTCGGACTGGGTGTATTCATTTGTATGGTCTCAGGAGGAATATCCATCAGACTAAGTTTATGACTCCAGGAGATAACTCTTCGGAGTGGGTCTATTTATACTTTCCTTTCTTTTTCGGCCTTTGCCCTTTTCTTTTCAAATTATGCCTTCATTTTTTACATTATCCCTTTATCTTAGGTGAAAAATTTCCCAGACTAAGATTTCCATGTTAGGAGAAAGTTTCAACAGACTAAGATTCTTTCCTTTCATCTTAGGTGAAAAATTTATCAGACAAAGACTTCTATCTTGGGAGAAAGATTCAACAGACTAAGATTTTATCCGTTCATCTTAGGTGAAAAATTCATCGGACTAAAACTTTTGTCTTAGGAGAAATTTTCAACAGACTAAGATTGTATCATTCTCCGATACTTGCTTCATTTACCTTTCAACTTGAATTGTTCACCTTTAAAAACAATTGTATTCACCTTCATGCTCTTCGGATGACTATCCGATGACAGAAAATTTTTCCTGCCCCAGTTTGACAATATCTTTTGCTCTTGTTTCAAAGCAAAGAAAACTCTGTCATTTTAAAATGCGGTGGTTGATTATGGCCTTGATGGCGACTGATTTCCACTTGAGTGCCTTGTCTGTTCACCGACTATCCATTTTCACTTCTTCTTTGTTCAAAACCGTCTTTCTTACGGCATGTATGTTACTCCTTTCTTGACGGATCCCACAAAATCCAATCTTTAAGTCTATGATTCCTTTGATGACTTCATTTGACAACCTCAGATGTTTCTTGACTGACTCCTTACTTTGTCAAAAAATATATTCCCATATTTCCATTTATTATATTTTCCCTAATTGGCTCTTTGCCGACCTTTGTGTCTTGCATGAATCCCAAACATTTTTATTGTTGCCCGCTCCATTGCACATGTTGCTCTTTTGGCTTAAAGAACTGGCCTTGTCTTTTCCTGACTTACGACAATTGTCGTGTTGGCCAAATCCCATCTTGTGCAATTGGAAAGCTTGGTGGCAAATTTTGAAATCATTTCTTTATTTGTTTTGACCTGACCGACTCGATATGAGGGAGGGTAAAACAAGGTGTGAAGGATAGAGAGAAAGGAAGATACAATTACTAACAAGAAACCTATAGAAGAATGACCTATCGGATGTGAATACCGACTCTAGCGACCTTAACATGCACTTCAGCCTTCTTTGTATAGCAAATCTGATGTTCAACTCTTGTTGCAAGTTCTGCCGTGAAATCGGTCTTCAACATTTCTTTCTTTGATCTGATCCTTAGTCGACTTGTAGTGCCCATAGGGTTTTCACCATCAAGCCTCTCTCATTTGCTCTTTCTTTCTCTCGACTCACCGTCGCTTTACGGTGCCCGTGCGGATTTTCACCGATAGGACTCTCTCATTTTGATTTCTCTCATCTTGGAGTCTCGTGGTGGTTCTCATCATCTTAAATTCTTTATTCTCCTTTGTTCGTATTGGAGTGTTGACCCTGATGTGATTCACCTTTATTCCCAATGAGCTACTCATTAACGTAGCATGTATATAGTTCTTAAGAGTGAAGAATCAAAATGCACTTTAGCATGAAATAAAAGAGCCAACTGATACACACATCAAATCGAGGCTAACAAAACGAGTAAATCAATGATATTAACCAGTCAGTGAATAATCGACAAAATCGATTCACAGTTTGGAATCGGAACTTCTCTAACGATCAAAAATGATCTGTTTCAAGTCGCTCCAGTTTCTGGAAAAATAAAACTGCAGAGGCAGCTTAGATTTCATCAAGTATTTCATGTTTGAATTCAAAATCAAAGTTAAAACCAATTGAAGTGTCTTCCTTAGTATTGATTGAATTGATATAAAATCGAAATATCAATTCGAATAAAAAATCGAGCAGCATGGCAGACAGAACCAAGCAAGGATCCAAGCAGTATTATACAATAAACCAAATGACCATAAATGTACCGCCATCACCAATTCAAACACAGGACATACACAAGCGAAAAAACATTGGAGAGTGGAACAGGGAAACTAATGGAACATACTGCATATCTATGTGAGACTCGATGCAAGCCGATACTATTTTAACGATCACCAAAACAAATCAGATTGCAATTCAATATGTTCAACATAAGAAATTCGAAAGTCACAGACATCTAAGCACAAAAATGAAACAGAACACCAGCAACAGAGGAAAATTGAATTTAACTGAAACAAAACTTGACAGGGATACAGTAATGAGCCTGGGATAAAATTGAACTAGCCTCAACACCTAAATCGACACAGAACAACAACAATCGCAAATCGATGCTTCGAGCAACAATGAATTCTACTATCTCTCAAACGAACTCATTTTTAACAAAATTCGGATTGAAAGAAGAGACATAATTTATATATTGAGGCTTGTAGACAGTAAACCAAACCATTACTAATTGATCCTTATAGCTAAAAAACACATGAACAAAACAAAATCGATATCTATATCGAACAAAATTTATACACAAATAACAACATTCAGACACCTATAAAATCTGACTTCACTAACATACTAATTCATTCGTTTTCATTCCAAACTTTCGTCACATGTTTATTACATCAAAGCAAAATGAGAGGAATCAGAAATTTAACCTGAATGTGAATAGGTTCTGATTCATAGAAACTTAATAATTACAGCAGGAATTCAAATCGCACCTAATGAATCTTCAAGAGGAATTTTCGGCTAGAATGGTTGGAGAGGAAACAAGAAACAACATCGACGAGCTCGGGAAGTCGACTCTGCTTAATCGAGTTCCATGGCGAGAGATGGATGAAGAACAAGCAATCGACGAAATGGAAAGTAAAACTGGATGAACTAAAAAAAACCTAGAATTTGAATTGATGAATCTCAAATTTTCCTATGTTTCACTCGTTATCTCCGAATTTCCTCTTTTAAAAATCCCCCTTTCTTCTTCGAAATCCTATGCTAAATAGCCTTCATACTAGGCTCCAATGGAGGACCATAGAGACACGGTATTTTCGTGTCTCTATTATGTGAGGCTTCGATAATTTCAAAGGCAAAATGGCCAGGCGGGTCGGATTTTAAGTGGTTTGGGCGTGGTTTTGGTTAAATTTGGGCAGGTGTATTAAAATAGTGACAGGCCCAATTTCGGGCATTATGTTAAGAATACCCACTTATTTTATTTATTTTGTAATTGTTCTTAATTATTTTTTTTCTACTTTTATTAAAATGCTTGACACTAAAATCTATTTCCTATCCATTAGTAAAAATGCAAACTAAAACATATTTAAAATAAAAATGCAAGATGGACCATTTTTGTTATTTTCTTTACATTTCGTTCTAAAACAAATTGATACTAAAAAAATGTGAAATTAAATTCCTAAATGCAAATGCATATTCTTTGTATTTTTATATTAATTTTCATGCAACCAATTAACACAAATTGTAAAAATAAGGAAAAATTATTTATTTTGAATTTTATGGGAATAACTCATATGTAGGGTAAAAATCACGTGCTCACATGTATACTCTGTTATTCTTTATATATTATAAAGTGAATCTTGGTGTATGTTGATTTGTCTTTTTGTCTCTTCTTTAGACCCTTGTTTTGGAGATAGAGAGGGGTCGAAGAGCGCAGAAGAAGGCTGCCACCCTCAAGAAGGTGGTAAATAAGTACAAGGAGTGTCGTGCCAAGCATCAGGCGCTGGCAGACCTATTCGCTCAGGACCCGCAATTTCAGGTTTTTTTTCGTATGGGCCTAGAGTAGTCGGAGGCTCAACTGCGGAAGCGAGCAGATCAACTGGAGGAGGTGGATGACCAACTAATGGCCGTCTTAGCTCGGAATATTGAATTGGACACTTTTCTCCAGTCAAAGGAGGATGAATTGGAAATCGGTTGTAGCCTAGCGGTAGAGGCCTCTAATTTGTGTGCCGAGGTCGATGCGTTAACCGCCGAACTCAATATATACCAAGACAACTTAAGTTGAGGCTCTTAATCAGGATGCTGTATCTAGGTATGACAGCAGCGTGCTCGACGAGGCACGAGACATATGGGTATATGATGAAGCCAAGCTGGCCGTGTTTGAGGATTTGCTTACTGCAGGTCGAGCCACTGAGGGAGAGGTCGATGACTAGCGCCAATTGGTTCGGGTCGCCCGAGAAGCCTATGGGTATAGTTTCGATTCCCCATATCGGACGAGTTATAACTATAAAGACATTAACCGTCTAGTTTTCGGGTCCTGGATCTCTGCGTCTTATCAATCTGAGGGCGGCAACGGAAAGGATGATGAACCAGCAGGCGACAACGGACATGATGGTGGCGAGTGCTAGGACTTGTATTTATTTTGCTTTTGCTATTTTGTAAGGATGTGAATAGATCTCGTTGTACATGTATACTTTCTTTAACGATAATAGAAGTTACTTTTTTCTATTTCTTTTCGTACCTTTTATTTTGTGTGCTCGCCATAGCTATATACATGACTTCGGCTATTGTCGAGTTATTTTGTTTGTCATAGTCGAGCAAGGTCAACTTAGTGATGGCGGTGGCCTTAGTCATTTCTTAATTGGGGATGGACGTGGACATGTACGTGACTTTGACTATGTCGAGTTAATTTATGATAGTCGAGCTGGGTCGACTTATTACGACAGTGGAGTTAGCCATTTATACCTTAGAGATGTCCGTGTCCATGCACGTGACTTCAATTGTGTTGAGTTAATTTGTTGTATTCGAGTTGGGTTAACATTTATAACAGTGGCCTTAACCATTGATACATTAGAGATGGCCATGTCCATGCACGTTACTTCGAATATGTCAAGTTAATTTATCGTAGTCGAGCTGGATCGACTTATTACAACAGTGGCCTTAGCCATTTATACGTTAGAGATGGCCATGTCCATGTACGTGACTTCGACTGTATCGAGTTAATTTGTCGTAGTCGAGCTGGGACAACTTATTACGACAGTGGCCTTAGCCATTTATACATTAGAGATAGTCGTGGGCATGCACGTGACTTCAATTGTGTCGAGTTAATTTGTCGTAGTCGAGCTGAGTCAACTTATTACGACAGTGGCCTAAGCCATTTATATGTTAGAGATGGCCATAGACTTTTGTACATTCAAGATGACTGTAGTTTTTCATACATTGGAGATGTCCTTAGACTTTCATACATTGGAGATGGCCATAGCCTTTCGTACATTGGAGATGACCATAGACTTTTATACATTGGAGATGGCCATAGCCTTTCGTACATTGGAAATGGTCGTAGCCTTTCATACATTGGATATGGATGTAGCCTTTCATACATTAAAGATGGCCATAGCCTTTCTTACATTGGAGATGGATGTAGCCTTTCATACATTGGAGATGGCCGTAGCCTTTCATACATTGGAGATGGTCGTAGCCTTTCATACATTGAAGATGGCCATAGACTTTCATACATTAAAGATCATGTTAGTCCAGTGTCACGACCCCAAATCCGGTCGTGATGGCGCCCAGCACATTGCTAAGCCAGACTGACCAATCAATAATAAGAACGGAGCTAGAAGCTCGTTTTATCCCATTTAAGCATATCAAATCACGAAGCAACAGCGATACATATAACAAAAACGGGGAACCAAGTCCCAAAATGTACCAACTCCCATAGACCGAAGGGTCAAGAGTCATGAGCCTCTACTGAACATAAGTGTATAAAGGTTTATAAGATACCAAGTGCGGAAAGAAAAGTCGATACAGAATCGAAAGACAGTAAGAAGGAATATCGGGTCCTGCGGACTCTGCAGCTACCTCGTATATCCCACAGATGTCGCCTCGCACAGCTACCGGATCACTGCTGAGAGGTACCTGGATCTGCACACAAGGTGCAGGGAGTAAAATGAGTATTGCCAGACTTAGTGGTAATAAACAAGGGTAAGATAGCGTAGATAAGAAATCAACAGTAAAGCACAATTTAAAGCTGTACCCATACCCTGTAGCAGTTCAATATCAACAGTAGAAAGCCAACATTATCAACAACGAGTATAACAGCTAGCAGATGTAGCTAAATGCAATGCAATGCATGATATGACCGCTACGACGCGTAGCCCGATCCAATTTGGGTACCCGTGCTCACTGTGGGGGTTCAGACTCTGGAGGGGCTCCTATAGCCCAAACACAATATTACTGCGGCGTGCAGTCCGATCCAACATATATACCGCTGTGGCGCGCAGTCCGATCCACTACCAGTCAGCTAATATGCAAATACAGCCTCGCAGGCTCAAAAGTAGTTTTTGAAAACTCTTTTATCCTTTTTTTTCAGTTGAAAACAGAAATATCAAGTTCCAGAGATTGGAAATAGCATGATAACAGAGGTAGCTACGGACTGGTAGTAACTAAGCATGTCAATATCATAAGACAATCATAACGATCCTCGCGGGATCCAATAACTGGCTCACAGCCCACAAGTATACTCAACCATCCAAGAAGGAGGTTCAACGACTCAAGAGTAGCCAATATCACAATATAGTATGCAACCATCCGAGAAGGAGGTTCGACGGCTCAAGAATAGCCAATATCATAACGCAGTATCAGCAAGTCGGACTAAGCCATAGTCCCCAAATCACAATCGACCCCGCACTCACATAAGAGTACGTGTCTCGCCGCTATACATCGTCAAAAAGTGGTGTACCGGGGTTTCGAACCCGCTGGTCATCACCCACATCTATTACTCACCTCAATACAGCGAGATGACTACTCCGCAATGCCCTTGCCACGAGAATCAAGCTCCGCACGTGTAGAATCTAATCAAATACAGTAGAAACACAATAAATTAGGCCAATAGGACGACACCCAATCAATACAACTCAATTTACATCAAAATTCCGAAAGTTGTCAAAACCCGAGTTTCGGTACGCTTCTCGAAAAATTACGAAAGTCATATATTCGCAACCCTCATCTCGATACGAGTCTAAGCATATCAATTTTACCAAATTCGGACTCCATTTGCCCATTCAAAACCTTGATTATCTAAAGTTCAAGCCTAGGGCTAAATCTTCCATGAATCACCCCAAATTCCTCCATTTTCATGATATAATTTCATAATATTATCAATACTAATCATAGTTTAAGTCCATAGTTGATTACCTGATGATTTCCCATGAGTTTCTCTTCAAAATCGCCCAAATCGCCTCCTTAAGCCGAGACCCAAATGTGTGAAATGTTTTCTGAAATTTTCTAACTTCTGATACACTTAACTCACTGCGATTTTCGCTTCTGCGGACCATTTTCCGCCCCTGCGAAACCGCTTCTGCAACCAATTGGTCGCTTCTGCGAACCTAGGACTATTTGGCCATTTCCGCACCTGCGATCCAAGGACCGCTCCTCGGGTCCGCTCCTGCGGAATCCCCTCCGCCCCTGCGGTCTTTCCCGCTTCTGCGGACAAGAGTCCGCTCTCAATAAATCCGCTTCTGCGGTTTTCCCCCATTTCTCTCTTGACCGCTTCTGCGGTCTCATCTTCGCTCCCGCGACACCGCTTCAGCGGAGATGATTCCGCTTCTGCAAAGTCACTCGCCCCTGCGCCCTCTTGTCCGCTCTGCGGACTCGCTCCTGCGCCCCCATTTCTGCACGAGCGAAAACAACAGAACCAGAACACTTCCTTGCAATTTTCCACATTTTCTCCCGTTTAGCCATCCAAAAACACCCCGAGGCCCCCGGGACCTCATCCTAACACACCAACACATCCTAATACCTTATTCGAACTTGCTCCAATCCTCAAAACACGTCTAACAACATCAAAACCCATAATTCACATCGAATTCAAGCCTAAATTCCTTAAAACATTCCAAATTACACAATCAATCAAAAACCCGACTAAACAACGTCCGAATGATCTGAAAATTTGCGGACATATCCAAAATCACATAGCAAAGCTACTGAAACTGTCGGAATTCCATTCTGACCCCCGGATCAAAATCTCACCTACCGTTCGGATTTCGCCAAAATTCAACCTTAGCCAATTCAAGCCTATTTCTACACCGGACCTCCAAATTAAATTCCGATTGCTCCCCTAAGTCACAAATCACCTCCCGGAACTAACCAAATCATCAGAATTCGATTCCGAGCCCTCTAACCAAATAGTCAACTCCGGGTTGACTTTCCTTATTCAAGTTTTCCTTAAAAAGGCTATATGCCTCATTTTCAATCCAAATCACTCCTAACTCACCAGATAGACTCTAACACTGATATAAAAGCATAAAACATGTAATTACAACATAACGGGGTGGTAATTTTCGTGACGACGGGCCGGGTCGTCACATTCTCCCCCTCTTAAGCAAACGCTCGTCCTCGAGCGGGTCAAGAATCATACCCGAAGTCTCAAACAAGTGAGGATAACTGCTCTGCATCTCCTGCTCGATCTCCCAAGTGGCCTCCTCCACGGGTCGACCTCTCCACTGAACCTTAACTGATGCAATCTCTTTAGACCTTAATTTTCTCACCTGCCGACCCAAAATAGCAATAGGCTCCACATCATAGGATAAATCACCATCAAGCTGAATGGTACTGAAGTCTAATACATGAGACGGATCTCCAATGTACTTCCGGAGCATAGACACATGGAATACTGGATGAACGCTGGATAAGCTGGGCGGCAAGGCCAACTCATATGCCACCTCTCCAACTCTCCTGAGTATCTCAAAAGGACCAATATACCTGGGACTCAACTTCCCTTTCTTCCCGAACCTCACGGCACCCTTCATAGGTGAAACCTTCAACAATACGCTGTCACCAACCATGAAAGACAATTCTCGAACTCTACGGTCCGCATAACTCTTCTGACGAGACTCTGCTGTACGTAGCCTCTCCTGGATCAACTTTGCTCTATCCAGAGCATCCTGGACTATCTCAGTCCCTATCAATCTATCCTCACTAGGCTCAAACCATCCCACGGGGGATCTACACCATCTGCCATACAATGCCTCATACAGGGTTATCTGAATACTCGACTGATAACTGTTGTTGTAGGCAAACTCAGCAAGTGGTAGGAACTCATCCCACGAACCACCAAAGTCAATCACACAAGCTCGCAACATATCCTCTAGAATCTGAATAGTGTGCTCGGACTGCCCATCTGTCTGAGGGTGAAATGCGGTACTCAACTCTACCCGCGTACCCATCTATCGCTGAAATGCTCTCCAAAACTGAGAAGTGAACTGAGTACCCCTGTCGGATATGATAGACACCGGGACTCCATGCAACCGGACAATCTCCCGAATAAAGATCGCTGCCAACCGCTCAGATGAGTAGGTAGTACTAACTGGAATGAAGTGAGCTGACTTAGTCAGTCTATCCACAATCACCCATACAGAATCAAACTTCCTCACTGTCCGAGGGAGTCCAGTAACGAAGTCCATAGTGATCCTTTCCCATTTCCACTCAGGAATAACAATGCGCTGAAATACACCACCGGGCCTCTTATGCTCGTACTTAACCTGCTGACAGTTGAGGCACCATGCTACATGTCTGACAATGTCCATTTTCATCTTTCTCCACCAATAGTGTTGTTTCAAATCTTGATACATCTTCGCGGCTCCTGGATGGATAGAATACCACGAGCTATGGGCCTCCTCCAGAATCAACTCACGAAGGCCATCAACATTGGGCACACATATCCGGCCCTGCATCCTCAATACGCCGTCACTATCAATGGTGACATCTCTAGCATCATCATGCTGAACTCTGTCCCTAAGGATAGCCAAATGTGGATCATCATACTGGCGCTCACGAATACAATCATATAGAGATGACCGAGATATAACACAAGCCAATACCCTGCTGGGCTCCGAAATATCTAACCTCACTAGCCGATTGGCTAGCACCTGTACATCATAAGCAAATGGCCTCTCCTCAGCTGGAATATATGCTAAGCTCCCCATACTGACCACCTTCCGGCTCAAAGCACCGGCCACCACATTGGCCTTCCCCGGATGATATAAAATAGTAATGTCATAATCCTTAAGCAACTCAAGCCATCTCCGCTGTCTCAAATTAATGTCTTTCTGTTTGAACAAGTGCTGGAGACTACGATGGTCGGTATACACCTCACAAGACATACCGTACAAATAGTGCCTCCAAATTTTCAAGGCATGAACAATGGCGGCTAGTTCCAAATCATGAACAGGATAGTTCTTCTCATGTGGCTTCAACTGCCGAGAAGCATAAGCAATTACCTTACCTTCCCGCATCAACACACAACCTATCCCCACTCTCGAGGCATCACAATAAACGGTATATGAACCTGAAGCTGATGGCAATACTAACACTGGAGCTGTGGTCAAAGCTGTCTTGAGCTTCTGAAAGCTCTCCTCGCACTCATCCGACCACACGAATGGTGCACCCTTCCGGGTCAATTTAGTCAATGAAGAAGCAATGGATGAAAATCCCTGAACAAACCGGCGATAATATCCCGCCAAACCAAGAAAACTCGTGATCTTTGTAGCTGAGGACGGTCTAGGCCAACTCTGCACCGCCTCTATCTTCTTAGGATCAACCTGAATACCATCACGAGACACCTCATGTCCCAGAAATGCTACAGACTCGATCCAAAACTCGCACTTGGAGAATTTAGCATAGAGCTTCTCCTCCCTCAATCTCTGCAACACAATACTCAAATGCTGAGCATGCTCCTCCTGACTACGGGAGTAGACTAGAATTTCATCAATGAACACAATCACAAATGAATCCAAATAGGGTCTGAACACACTGTTCATCAGATGCATAAATGCTGCTGGGGCGTTGGTCAGCCCAAACGACATCACAAGAAATTCATAATGACCATATCGGGTCCTGAATGCAGTCTTCATAATATCCGAGTCCCCGATCTTCAGCTGATGATAGCCTGAACGAAGATCAATCTTAGAAAACACCCTCGCACCCTGTAACTGATCAAACAAATCATCTATGCGCGGTAGAGGGTACTTGTTCTTCACTGTCACTTTGTTCAATTGCCTATAATCAATACACATTTGCATGGAACCATCTTTCTTTTTAACAAATAATACCGGCGCACCCCACGGGGACACGCTAGGTCGGATGAAACCCTTATCCAGCAGCTTCTAAAGCTGCCCTTTCAGTTCTTTCAACTCAGCTGGTGCCATTCGATAAGGAGGAACGGATATGGGCTGAGTGCTCGGCACCAAGTCAATGCCAAAATCAATATCCCTGTCCGGAGGCATGCCCGGCAGGTCTGAGGGGAATACATCTGGAAAGTCCCTCACAACAGGTACAGAATAAATGCTAGGAGACTCAGCTCCCACATCTCTCACAAAAGCCAAGTATGATAAACACCCTTTTTCGACCATCTTCCGAGCTTTTAAGAACGAAATGACACGGCTAGGGACGAAATCGGTCGAACCCCGCCACTCAATTTGAGAAATACCAGGAATGGCCAACGTAAATGTCTTAGCATGATAGTCCAATATAGCATGGTACGGAGACAACCAGTCCATACCCAATATAACATCAAAGTCCACCATCCCTAATAATAACAAATCTGCCTGGGTCTCCAGACCCCCAATAGATATAACACAGGATCTATAGACATGATCCACAACAATCGTATCACCCACGGGGGTGGATACATGAACAGGTAAATCAAGACTACCACGAGTCGCACCCAAATGATGTGCAAAATAAGAGGACACGTATGAATATGTGGACCCCGGATCAAATAGAATAGAGGCATCTCTGTGACAGACAGAAATGATACATGTAATCACCGCATCGGAGGCAACTGCATCACGCCTGTCAGGAAGTGCATAGAACCGTGCCTGGCCTCCACCAGATCTCTCCTCACCCCTAGGGCGACCACGAGAAGACTGACCTCCACCTCTACTAGACTGAGATGGTGCTGAAGATGAGGGCTGATCCCTCTGCTGAGTCCTGTCCCTACGGAGTCGAGGGCACTGTCTCCTCATGTGGCCAAACTCACCGCACTCATAACATGCACCTGGTGCTGGAGAAGGGGACTGAAGGGAACCCCTCGCCGTAGAAGAACCCTGGGCTGAAGAAGTAGGTGCTGCACTCTGAGGTGGAAGGGCACTAAGTGATGACTGACCCTGCTGAAACCCCTGTCGACCACGACCATATGAACCTCCGCTCTGCTCTGGGCGGCCCGAATGAGAAGGTCTAGGTGTGCGACCTCTGCTCTGCTGGGAATGCCCTCTAGATGGAGCACCACTAAAACTGCCAGAACCACGAGGCCTCTTGGCCTCCCGCTCCTCTCTCTCTCGGCGACGATCCGCCTCAATGGAGCGTGCCATATCAACAACCAGCTCAAATGATGATGAAAAAACTCTCTCTCTGGTCATAAGAATGCGGATAGAGTAGTTGAGGCCATCAATGAACCTCCTGATCCTCTCCCTATCATTAGGGATCAACCATGTGGCATGCCTAGCCAACTGTGTGAATCTAAGCTCATACTGAGCCACAAACATGTCGCCGTGAACCAACCACTCGAACTGGCGACGTAGCTCCTCACGACGAGACTGAGGTATATATTTCTCTAGAAAGAGAGTAGAGAACTGCTGCCATGTGAGAGGTGCTGCTCCTGCAGGCCTATGCCTCTCAAACTCTTCCCACCAATCAAATGCGGGGCCAGTGAACTGAAAGGTAGTAAATGAAACTCCGCTGGACTCAAGAATACCAGCCGTCCGCAACATCCTCCGACACTTGTCCAAGAAACCCTGGGCATCCTCGCCCTCAACGCCACTGAAATGGGGTGGCTGAAGTCTACCAAACCTCTCAAGACGACGCTGCTCGTCGTCGGGCATAACCTCAACCATATGCTCTGGAGCTGGAGCTGGTGCAGCTGGAGGAATAACCAGTGCAACCACCTGAGCGGGGACCGCTGTCACGATCCTAGTTCACCGAACAACCTGCTCCGGTATGTGAGCTGCAGGGGTCTGCTGACCACCCCCTGTCTGAGATGTCGCTGCAGTGGCAGTAAATGAGACTACCCGAGCCAAACCGGAACACACCGATAATATTTGAGCAAGAGTCTCCTGAAGACCAGGAATAGCAATAGATACAGTCTGGCCCTGAACTGGGGCTGCTGGAGCATCAACCACTGGGGGCTGCTCCTGAACTGGTACAACAGGCGGGTCAGCTGGCACTGCCTCAGCCGCCCTACCTCTACCTCTAGCACGACCGCGCCCACGACCTCTAACAGGTGGCAATGGAGGTCGTCCACCTCGTCCCGATGCTCGCGTTCTCGCCATCTGTGAGAGAATAGAATATAGAAGTTCAGTTCTCAGAACAACAAGATCGCACGACAGAGTTCAAGAAAAGTGAAGTGTTTCCTAAAGGTTCGCAACCTCCCGAGGATAAGTACAGGCATCCCCGTACCGATCCACAAGACTCTACTAACCGGCTCAAGACTCATGAGGCCTAGTAAACCTAGGCTCTGATACCAACTTGTCACGACCCCAAATCCGGTCGTGATGGCTCCCAGCACATTGCTAAGCCAGCCTGACCAATCAATAATAAGAACGGAGCTAGAAGCTCGTTTTATCCCATTTAAGCATATTAAATCACGAAGCAACAGCGATACATATAACAAAAACGGGGAACCAAGTCCCAAAATGTACCAACTCCCATAGACCAAAGGGTCAAGAGTCATGAGCCTTTACTGAACATAAGTGTATAAAGGTTTACAAGATACCAAGTGCGGAAAGAAAAGTCGATACAGAATCGAAAGACATTAAGAAGGAATATCGGGTCCTGCGGACTCTGCAGCTACCTCGTATATCCGACAGATGTCGCCTCGCATGGATGCTGGATCACTGCTGAGAGGTACCTGGATCTGCACACAAGGTGCAGGGAGTAAAATGAGTACTGCCAGACTCAGTGGTAATAAACAGGGGTAAGATAGCGCAGATAAGAAATCCACAATAAAGCACTATGTAAAAGCTGTAATCAAATACCCTGTCACATAATCAATATCAACTGTACCTGTACCAACAAGTACCAGCAAAATAGTATAACAGCTAGTAGATGTAGCTAAATGTAATGCAATGCATGATATGACCCTACGGCGCGTAGCCCGATCCAATTTGGGTACCCGTGCTCACTGTGGGGGTTCAGACTCCGGAGGGGCTCCTACAACCCAAGCACAATATTACTGCGGCGTGCAGTCCGATCCAACATATATACCGCTGCGGCGCGCAGCCCGATCCACTACCAGTCAGCTAATATGCAAATACAGCCTCGCAGGCTCAAAAGTAGTTTTTGAAAACTCTTTTATCCTTTTTTTTCCAGTTGAAAACAGAAATATCAAGTTCCAGAGATTGGAAATAGCATGATAACAGAAATAGCTACAGACTGGTAGTAACTAACATGTCAATATGATAAGACAATGATAACGATCCTCGCGGGATCCAGTAACTGGCTCACGGCCCACAAGTATACTCAACCATCCAAGAAGGAGGTTCAACGGCTCAAGAGTAGCCAATATCACAATATAGTATGCAACCATCCGAGAAGGAGGTTCGACGGCTCAAGAATGGCCTAATATCATAACGCAATATCAGCAAGTCGGACTAAGCCATAGTCCCCAAATCACAATCGACCCCGTACTCACATGAGAGTACGTGTCTCGCCGCTATACAACATCACAAAGTGGTGTACCGGGGTTTCGAACCTGTTGGTCATCACCCACATCTATTACTCACCTCAATACAGCGCGATGACTACTCCGCAATGCCCTTGCCACGAGAATCAAGCTCCGCACGTGTAGAATCCTGATCAAATACAGTAGAAACACAACAAATTAGGCCAATGGGATGACACCCAATCAATACAACTCAATTTACATCAAAATTCCCAAAGTTGTCAAAACCCGACTTTCGGTACGCTTCTCGAAAAATTACGAAAGTCACATATTCGGAACCCTCATCTCGATACGAGTCTAAGCATATCAATTTTACCAAATTCGGACTCCATTTGCCCATTCAAAACCTTGATTTTCTAAAGTTCAAGCCTAGGTCTAAATCTTCCATGAATCACCCCAAATTCCTCCATTTTCATGATATAATTGTATAATATTATCATTACTAATCATAGTATAAGTCCATAGTTGATTACCTGATGATTTCCCATGAGTTTCTCTTCAAAATCGCCCAAATCGCCTCCTTAAGCCGAGACCCAAATGTGTGAAATGTTTTCTGAAATTTTCTAACTTCTGATACAATTAACCCACTGCGATTTTCGCTTCTGCGGCTAAAATTCTGCCCCTGTGGTCCTTTCCGCCTCTGTGATCAAGAGTCCGCTCCTGCGGACTCGCCTATGCGGTAAACAATTCCGCTTCTGCGGTCTTCCCCATCTCCCTGCGCGTCCGCTTCTGCGGAATTTCTTCCGCCCCTGCGGTCCTTTCCGCCTCTGCGATCAAGAGTCCGCTTCTGCGGACTCGCCTATGCGATCGACCTTCCGCTTCCGCGGACTTCCCATCTCTTGGCAAATCCCGCTTCTGCGGTCTCCTCTACGCCCCTGCGACGCCGCCTCAGCGGACATTTTTCCGCTTCTGCGAAGGCAAGCGCTCCTGCGCCCCCTCTTCCGCTTCTGCGGACTCGCTCCTGCGCCCCCATTTCCGCAGGAGCGAAAACAACAGAACCAGAACACTTCCCTGCAATTTTCCACATTTTCTCTCGTTTAGCCATCCAAAAATACCCCGAGGCCCCCGGGACCTCATCCAAACACACCAACACATCCTAATACCTTATTCGAACTTGCTCCAATCCTCAAAACACGTCTAACAACATCAAAACCCATAATTCACATCGAATTCAAGCCTAAATTCCTTAAAACATTCCGAATTACACAATCAATCAAAAACTCGACTAAACAACGTCCGAATGATCTAAAGATTTGCGGACATATCCAAAATCATATAGCGAAGCTACTGCAACTGTCGGAATTCCATTCTGACCCCCGGATCAAAATCTCACCTACCACTCGGATTTTGCCAAAATTCAACCTTAGCCAATTCAAGCCTATTTCTACACCGGACCTCCAAATTAAATTCCGATTGCTCCTCTAAGTCACAATTCACCTCCTGGAACTAACCAAATCATCAGAATTTGATTCCGAGCCCTCTAACCAAATAGTCAACTCCGGGTTGACTTTCCTTATTCAAGTTTTCCTTCAAAAAGGCTATATGCCTCATTTTCAATCCAAATCACTCCTAACTCACCAGATAGACTCTAAAACTGATATAAAAGCATAAAATATGTAATTACAACATAACGGGGTGGTAATTTCCGTGACGACTGGCCGGGTCGTCACATCCAGTCCCTTTGGCATGCTAGTTGGGAGGGCGTGTAGAGTAGCTGGTGTGACAAACTTGCCTCGTGAGTATCTCCGAGCATCTCCTCTTCCGCCTTGTTAAAAACCTTTCCGAGAAATCCTAATTAGGACAAAAATTGGGCGAGGGAAAAGAGTACGATTCGGGAGGCGCCTTTCATAAATGGAAATACTTTAGGTGGGCGACGTTCCAATTGTTTTAGACCATTTTTCCTTCCATTGTCTCTAGTTGGAATGACCCTTTATTTGCCGCTGCTGTGATTTTATATAGTCCATCCCAGTTGGTGCCAAATTTTCCTTCACTTGGGTTTTTTGATGCCAATGTTTTGGCTTTGAGGACGTAGTCACCCACTTTGAGTGATCGTATCTTGGCCCTCTTGTTGTAGTACCTTTCAACTTGTTATTTCTGGGCCACCATTCTTATGTGAGCCATTTCTTTTCTTTCCTCGGCCTCATCAAGGTCTTGAAGTCTGTTCATGTCATTTTCAGCTTTGCTTGTATGCGAGTACCTATGGCTTGGATCGCCGACTTTGACCGGTATGACAACGTTGGTTCTGTAGACCAGTTAGTATGGCATTTTTTTGGTAGAGGATTTGGGTGTGGTTCGGTGTGCCCATAGTACTTCTGGTAGTAGCTCAGGCCATAGCCTTTTGGCATTTTCGAGCTTCTTCTTCAGTATGTTTAGTGTCATTTTGTTGGACGATTCTGCTTGGACTTTGGCGAAGGGGTCGTATGGCATGGAGAGTATTCACTTAATATGCCATTTGTCGAAGAATTCAGTTGTTTTCTGGCCGATGAACTGCCGCCCGTTGTCGCAGGTGATTTCTTTGGGGATGCCGAAATGGAAGATGATGTTCTTCCATATGAATGCGATGACTTCTTGTTCGCTTATTTGGGCATACGCACCTACTCCTACCCACTTGAAAAAATAGTCAGTTAACACTAATAGAAATCATATCTTTTCACGTCCTAATGGTAGTGGGCTGACTATGTCCATTCCCCATTTGATGAAAGGCCACGGGGAAGTGACTGAGTGGAGGGGCTCCTGGTTAGTGTATCATGGGGGCGAACTTCTGGCATTGTTCATATCTGTGGACATATTCTTTCGTGTATTTCTTCATAGTTAGTAGTCGGCCCATATTAAGCAGCGCACGAGGGCACGATTACATGTGTGGGTGCCGCAATGGCCCTTGTGCACTTCTTTGAGTACCTGTGTCATTTGGTTAGGACCTAGGCACTTGGCTAGGGGTCCGCTAAAGGTCCTTTTGTAGAGCTCGTTTTTTATCAGGCAATATCGGGTGTCCTGTACGCGGAGCTTCTTGGCTTATTTTTTGTTACACGAGAGTGTCCCTTCCGTCGAGTAGGACATGAACTGGTTACGCTAGTCCCAATTCAAAAGGAGAGTACCTCCATATGATCAATGGATGAATGGAGGAGTGTGACCACGCTCTCTTTGTTGAAGTTTTTGGTGGCTACGGCTAGTTTTGCCAGACCATCCACCTTGGCATTTTGTGCCCTAGTAACCTTCTCAAAGCGGCACTTGTCGAGCTCAGTCATTAATCTGTAGATATCCTCTTGGTACTTTTGTAATCTCCACTCTTTGATTTGGTATGTTCTAGTGCCTTGGTTCACCACGAGCTGGGTATCACAATGGAAAATGAGTCGGCGAGCTCCATACTTGATGGCTAATTTTATACCTGCAATAACATCCTTGTATTCGGCCTTGTTGTTAGTCATCTCGGGGCATCGTATGGACTAGAGAATTATTTTTCCCGTGTGGACTTCGAAGACACGTCCGAGTTTCGATCCCGAGGCATTTACGACAGCGTGAGTATAAAGAGCCCATATGTCGGTGTTAGATGGGGCACGATGTGCCTTTTGTTCCACCTCTGGTAGTATCTTTACACTAAAGTCAGCCACGAAGTTGGTGAGGGCCTGCGACTTGATGGCGGTTCTTGGGAGGTACAAGATATCATGTTCGCTGAGCTCTATGGTACTCTTGACGAGCCTGCATGATAATTCAGTCTTATGTTGCATGATTGTCAAGGGGAAGGATGTCACTACTTTTATGGGGTGGCATTGAAACCATGGTCTGAGTTCCGTGAAGCTATTACCTCTATTGCCCTTGCTCAGTGTATTGAAAAATTTGTGGCATCTGTCGGAGGATCGTGAGATAAATCTGGATAGGGCGACTATTCACCCCGTTAGCTTTTGTACTTATTTTTTGCTGTTCAGCACCTCAAGTATCACGTCTATTGCCTTGCTTTGGTCTGGGTTAACTTTAATACCACATTGGGATACGAGGAATCCTAAGAACTTTCCTGCGGCCATGCCAAAAGCACATTTCTTGGGGTTCAGCTTCATAGCATACCTTCTCAATATTTCGAAGGCTTCTTTCAGGTGGTTGATGTGATCCTCTTTTCTCATCGACTTTACCAACATATCATCGATATAGACTTCCATGGTCTTACCGAGCTTCTCTTTGAACATCTTGGTGACCAATCTTTGGAATGTAGCCCCCGCAATTTTTAGTCCGAAGGGCATCACTTTGTAGCAGTAAGTCCCTTGGTGGGTGATGAAAGTCTTCTTCTCATGATCTTCCTCAGCCATCATGATTTGATTATAGCCAGAGTCGGTGTCTAAGAAACTCAACAGTTCATGTCCTGCGGTGGCATCGATCAATTGGTCAATGTGGACAAGTGGAAATGAATCCATCGGGCATGCTTTGTTTAGGTCGGTAAAATCCACGCACATCCTTCACTTCCCATTTTTCTTTTTAACTATGACGATGTTGGCGACCCACTGAGGGTACTTTGATTCCCTGATAGAGACGTTGGTGAGTAGTTTGTCCACTTCCTCGCTGACCGCTTCATTGATTGCGACATTAAATTTACTTATCATTTGCCGTATGACCGGCTATAGTGGATCGACTTTCAGGTTATGGGTGGCGATATCGTACAATCCCTAGCATATTTGAATGGGAAAAGCAAATAGATCTGCATGGTTAGTTAGGAATTTATGATACATACTTGGATCGGTAAGGCCATGGCCGATATAGGCTTTCCTTGTTGGGTTGGTATCAT
This sequence comes from Nicotiana noctiflora, assembly GCA_032618575.1. Taxonomy (NCBI): domain Eukaryota; kingdom Viridiplantae; phylum Streptophyta; class Magnoliopsida; order Solanales; family Solanaceae; genus Nicotiana; species Nicotiana noctiflora. Next base: position 151,575 of record JASVEL010004667.1, read on the forward strand.
CTAATTGGACTGGGTCGAGGACTTTCACAGTCACTTTGCGTGCTTCCACGACATTAGGATCTTTGATGGTGTCTGTTGTTAAGTCCATCCCTGACACGGCTAATTGCTATGCCTCCGCGCTTGCCCCTCTTAGTTATTGGGTGTGGGCGCAATCTTGGGTTATTTTGTAGCACTCTTGTGCTGTGCGTGGATCTCCCCTGGTGCTGAATATTCCCCATAGGGTAGAGAATTTGACCACCTGGTAAAGTCTTGAAGGGACTGCTCGCATGGCGTGTATCCATGGGCGCCCTATGATGACGTTGTACGTCATCTCCTGGTTCATCACGTGGAAAGTTGTTTCTAGCGTGACTCCTCCCACAAGGATGGGTAGTGTTATTTCTTTGGACGTACGTTCCAATGCATTAATAAAACATGTCTGTGTTATGCAGCACGATATTACCCTATCCCCGAGTCCCATTTGTGCAAGGACCCTTGGGTGGACAATACATGCACCGCATCCATCGTCGATCATGACTCTCTTGATTTTCATATCAATAATACATAAAGTAATAACCAAAGCATCATAGTGAGAGAAAGACAAATCGTCGGCATCAGACTTATTGAAGGCGATACTAACTTCAAAGTCATCATATCGTTCATGGGAGATGGTCCACTTCATCCTGTGAGTATTGGCAAACTTGATGTGGTTGATCGTTGAGTCGTTGCCACTACCGCCGATCATGTTTATCATCCGTGTTGGGGAAGGTGGTTTTGGTGGCCCACATGATTGTTCTCATTCGCGTGCAAAATTGATTTTCTTTGTTGCTGAGTAGCTCCTTCAGGTAGCCCCGGTTCAGCATCCTGACTACTTCTTACCGTAGGCCTATGCAGTCTTCAATTTTGTGTCCCCGTTCCTAATAGAACACACATAGGATATTTGATTTCCTTGTGGCGGGGGTTGAATTCATCTTCTGCGGCCATTGTACCTTTGTGCCTATCTTCTCCAGTGCGTACACTATTTCTGAATGAGACACGCAAAAGTTATGTGCGGATAATAAGGGGGCGTACCACTTTCGTTTTGGAGTAGGGCGACGTGTCGCTGTAATGCATCCGTATGTCTGGGTGGTGGGTGGAAGGATCTGGTGTACGACTAATGTCGATCTCTGTTGGAGCGTGGGAGTTGTTCTAGACGTCTCTCATTGCGTCGATCTCTCCTTGTTTCTGAGTGTATTGTTGTCAGCCATTGAGTCGGCCCATTGAGATCATCCTCATCCGCTCGTACCTCGGCACAATTGGCATTGTGGATTTCCTGCAACATGGTAGGGGGATATTTTATGAGGCCGCTCAGCAGCTTTTTGGTCGCCATCGAGCTGTCCTTGCTTAGCCCATTCTGGAAAGCGGCAACTGCCATACCTTCTGACACGTTTGGCAGACTCATCCTTACCCTGTTAAACCTAGCTAGGAAGTCCCTGAGCCATTCACATATGGTTTGTCTAACGACGAAGATGTCGTTGACCCTTGATTCCACTTTTTTTGCAGTCGCGTGGATAGTGACGAACTTATCCCCCATTTTCTTGAACGTTGATATTGCCTTAACAGGTAACTGGGAATACCATGTCAAGGCCCCTTCTGTTAACGTCTCGCCAAATGTTCTCAGCAGCACTGACGGTACCTGTTCTTTCAATAGGACGTTGCCCTTTACTGTAGTGATGTAGTGGATCAGATAATCCTCGCGTTTTGTGGTTCCGTTGTACACCCTCAAGTAGTGAGGCATCTTAAAGGTTTTTGGGATAGAGTAGGGGGAAACTTCTTTAGAGTATGGCTGCTCTACGAACCTTCCCATGTTGCGTTATGGTTTCCACTTGGGGGCTCCAGGGATTTTGTGGACCATCTCCTAGTGTTCCTTCATCTGATCGTGGAGTGCTTTGTTTTCATTTTCCATATCCTCCATATTCCTTAGGATGGCCGTTAGTGTGCCATTACTGGTCTGCGCCTCGATGGGTTGATTGTGTACTCGTGGCTCCTCATGTTCGCCCATGGCAGCGGTGATACTTATTGTTGGCATAGACCTGACATTGCCTTGTGGTGATTTGTCAACCAAGCCACTTAGGGTGCTTGTCAGCCACTCTTCCAGTAGGTTTCTGACCACTAAGGGTGCTTCCTTAACAACAGATGTAGAAGCTCCTTTGTCGTACAAGATCGTTGGGTCTTCGGGGGGGGGGAGATGAGATCTCTTCACTGGCCTCGTTGAGAGGACCAAGAAGGTTGGCTGTGACCCCCATTATACTTTTGATCTGGTGTTACTTTCAACCATTTTTTGTTTTTGTGTGATGTGGAGACATGTGGTTGGTTGATCTCTAGGTGGATACTATGATTTTGATTCTCGAAATCCCCACAGACGATGCCGAATTATTTGGCTCAAAAGTTAATCGTTACATTGTAAGTTTAAAATAATTAAAAATATGAAAAGGTAAATCATAATCTATTAATATAGAAAAGGAGAGGCAAATTCATAATATTTTGCAAAGTTTCTAACCGAAAAATCAACACATGTCAAGATTAAAGACAAAACTCCAATGAGTTTGGAAGTTCAAAAAAAATTATAATTTATATAATAAAAAGTTATTTTGAAGGTTTTAAAGCATTAATATGCTTCAATTATTTCCACTCCCACGTTTGTGCATATCCATGAGTCCCACGTTTTTGGACTCTCATATTTTCATCCACGATCAAATATTCAAATTTTTTGAATCCCACGTTTTTTTATCCGGATAAAAATACTCCACGATCCTAATGTCTCAAAAACCTCTGCCAAACCTTACAACTCAATTTTTCATATCAGTGTGTTTGAAAAACTAGTTTTCTTTCTCTCAACTTCCAAGATTCTAACGTAACCCTAATAAAAAAAGGAATCCGCTAAAACAGTCTCTCAATTTCCAAATTCTAAGAAAAATCCACCAAAAGCTTACAAAAATGACAATGCAAATCATTTTTGAAGTGTTTCAGAATCTGGTGTTAATCAAACTGTGATTGCATCTTCTTTATGCATGAATTTCTATCAAAAGAAAATAATCAAGGAAGTTATCCAATTTATCCGTTTGCCATTTTTTATTACATAGAAAAATCAAATCTAAAATCTGGGTCTATCAAATTTTTATATGTTTGTCAACATGTTAACCACGTTTTCAAAGTAATCAAGATCAATTACTATTATTATTACATAGTTTGTTTTATTTGGTTTCAATGTGGTCCCAAATGAGAGGGAAGTTCTGATTAATCTTCATAGAAAAACCCTAGAAGAGATCAAGGTTGTCCCGGATGACGAGGGATACCGGAAAGCCGCCGAAAGCTTCACGCGCCACCGCCTCAACGTCTGTCAGGAGGAAGAAGACTCAGAAATGACCGAGAAGCGGCTTGGTTGTGGCCAGTTTGAAGAGTTAATTGAAGAATCCCAAGATGAGCTTAAGCTAATCGGTCACATGAACGGTGTGTACGATAACAAACTTTCTGTATCTTCTATTTTATGTGTGTGTGTGCGCATGCATTCCTTTTTTGTTTTTTGTCTCTTTGATTTACTGACTGAATGGTTGATGGGATAATAGTAGATCCATATTTTAATTTACCTGTTTGGAACTATAATTATGGGGATTGAGAAATGTAGGACAGTGAGAAGAAACTATTCTTTTGGTAATCTACCAATTTTATATTCAGTTTCAACTTAGATTTGACTGGCTTCGTGTGATTATGAAAAAAGTCAGCAACTTTATCCACGATTAACAATGTTAGCATAAATAATATCCAATTGTAGACTAATAAGAGGTGAAATTTTGCTTTGTTTGAGTATAGTTTTACTTTGCCAAAAAAGGTCTTTCTTTCTACCACTGAAAAATTTTGATTGATTTCGTGAAGTTGGACTATAAAGACGGCTACTTTTATTATGATTCACTCTGTTAATGAGAAACTTTTTTTTCTTTAACTCTGGGGTAACGGAGGAAAACAAAGAGGAGTCATTTCCTTCTTATGTTACATTTGTTCCCCGAGAATCATATTTAGGAATATGAAGGCTCTTTCTCCCCATTCATGAGCTCTGTATTGGAATTTATTTTATGCACGGAATGCCATAAAGTCAGAAACAACCTATCTTCCCTCCTAGGTTAGGGGTAAGATATGCATACGCACTTCCATCACTAGATTCCACTTGTGAGAACTCACAAGATTTTTTGTTGTTGTTGTTGTTGTAATGCCATAAAGTTATTTTGTAGGCTTGAATGCCTAAGAAGGTTATGAATTTCAGAATAAGACGATAAAAAAAATGTCTGAATAAGAAAAGTTGTTCTATTTTGTTCCATTTTTTGATAAGTGAATTACATTAAAATCTTCCTAGGCGTGATTCCACAGAAATTTCTACAAAATCCTGATATCAGGCTGATAGATTCAAGGATTTGCATTAGGAGCACACAAGGATGTGATTGGTGAAATGCCTTACATTCTATCATACAAAAGTTAGTTCTTTTTGGGCCGCTGAGTATTTGAACATGTACTGTGCAGCTTTCAAGCTCCTACTTTCTCTATGTGGTTGTTTTTAGCATTGCACATTCATGGCCTTTAGGTAGTGAATATTTACTATTTTTGTTTGCCTAACAGTGTCTATTTAGTGAATTATCTTCCAAATTTGCAGTTTCTTACTTTTGCTAAGTTTGCTCAAGCAATTTACACTCAAGTTCCTTCTTTCAGTAAGGTTTTAGGTATCGAACCTATCAGTTATGTGATAGATTTGGATAATATCATAGAAACCTTCTAAGTATCATATTTTCATGCCTCAGATACATGACCATTTCCTCTCTTAGTCTGAATTGGCTGAAAATTCATTCTTTAGGTTTGATAGATCTATTACATACAAACACATATTGCCACAGAATATATTAATCTTTATGAAATTGATGCACCTCATTGTTTTATGTTGGATGATGCTAACTATGAGATTTATTTTACATGTGATCACAATCATCCAAGTTTGTGCCCCTATTATCTCTACAACTAATGACGCCTCAACCATCTAGAGTAGCTACACTGGTCTCTCTCCATCGTGCTAGCCTATAATTTTTTTTTGTTCTATTAGTTCGAAGAAGTAAATGTGAACAAATATTTTTCCACACCCCAATTATTAGCCTAAGCATATTGCGCTAAACAAGTAAACTCCATAGTGTACTCACTCTACCCATTTCATTCTTCTACTTTGTAGTCATTCTCTCCTACTATATCATTTTTGTTGGCTGAAAAACCACTGTAAAGTGTAAAGCTCTATTTACTTTATTGATCCGACAAAGTATTGTCTGAAAAGAGTCTTTAAGATATTATTCACTCTCAGTTGTCATGTCCTTAGTTGTTAACTAAGTATACGTGCGGCACTTGACAACTTGCTCACGATCTTGCACAACTTGCTCACGTTCTTGCTATGCCAAGTCAGCCTTGCTACACTCAAGATCGCTAAGAGAATGGAAAAAAGAACATAAGAGAATTATTAAGAGAAGCTTTGTGTTGGAGAGAACTTGATTGTTTTTACTTGGTTGATGAATTACAAATGGATGCCCCCTATTTATACTAATCAACTAGGGGCTAATATGTAAATAATAATTGTTCTACAAGTCCTTCCATAGTTACAACTAATTAGTCCCTTCCCTAGAATATTCTACACAACTAGATTCTTGTAAGAACTTTCCTAATAATTTTATAAGGTTCTAGGGTCTTCCTAAGGAAACATCTATATTTCTCTAGAACCTTCCTACAAATGCATAAATATCTAGAACATTTCCAAGGAAATTCTCCATAGTTCTAGAATATTCCACCAAGATCTTTTCACTAACGTATGTAACCATACCATATGGCAAAAATATATGCCAAGTGGCGCCTACGTGGCATCATGATGTGGCGGGTGCGTCATCTAAGTCTGATAGTGTGCCGTCATTTTGTAACATACCATCCCCTTCAACTACGTTCGTGCAACTTTTCTTGCTACCACCATGTTCTATTTGCATGGCGCCAAGATAGGCTTCATAATCCTCTACTTTCGGTTTAGATTCCAATCGCATCCCTCCAATGCAGGTGATCTCTTGTGTGTCACCCTTGTGTCCGTGAGCAAAACTCCCGATCATTGTTGCAAGCTTACCCAACTCTGGGCATTCACTTGCCGGATGTGATCCTTTACAAAAATAGAACCCTCCCTTAGACACATACTCGCTATTGTTTTCCGGCCCCTTGCCATTTCTCTTGGACACCTGTCCATTATATGATAGCCTCTTGCCATTACCCTTGTATACACCGTCTATGGCTTTCCCATTGTCCTCGTCATGGTCTCCCTCACCCCTCTCGACTTTGCCTTCTTCGGACGTGGAAAACTCTATCTTGAAGTCAACAAGTGACTCGGCTACCGCTATGGCCTCGTCCACATTGGCTACTTGATGTCTTCTTAACTCATGCTTTGCCCAATTTTGCAACCCATCCATAAAGTGAAAGAGTGAATCTTCCTCAGATAGTGACGGGATTTACAGTATTAAAGTAGTGAACTTGTGCACATACTCCCAAATTGTGGCCGTCTGTCGAAGCTCCCTTAGCTTCCGCCTAGCCTCATACACCACATTCACCAGGTAGAATTGCTTCTTCAACTCTTTCTTGAACTGCTCCCACGTCTCAATGTTGCATAGCCCCTTTTCCATGTCAGCACACTTTCGATGCCACTACAGTGCAATAATCTCCGAGAGGTATAACACAACAGTGTTGATCTTGGCCTCGTCGTCTCTCCCCTTGCCATGCTTAAATGTCACGACCCCAAACCCCGGTCGTGATGGCGCCCAACACATTGCTAGGCAAGCCCGACCATCTTATCCAATTAAACCAGCCAAGTATAATTAATACTCATTAATCGGCGTGATTAGCCTGTTTTCATAACAAATCAAGAAGTGTAGAACTGAAATACAAGAACACAGTCCCAACCAAATCGTGGCGTCACAAGTCTGAGCCTCTACAAATGAGATCTACTACAAAATCAAGTCTAACCAGAATGGAGACAACAAAATGATAAAAAGAAAGAGGTCAGGTACTGCGGACGTTGGCAGCTACCTCGAAGTCTCCACAGAATGGGGATAATAAAGCAGTTGCGATAGCTCAACTGCCCTCCCGAACCTGTATATCTGCACAAAAAGTACAGGGGAGTGGGGTGAGTATATTTCAACTCAGTGAGTAACAATAATAAACAATAACTAAAAATAAGAACTCCTGTACCATCACTAAACAGTTCTAAGGCAACCCCCACAGGTTAGTCATCACTATAATGAGTACTCCGATCTCCAGTCCACATCTATCTCATCTAGGTCCCACACCGACCACATCCTCGCTCGTACCACTACGGTATACAGCCATCTCAATATATGGAGACATATACATCCGTCTATAACATATAAATATTTCAATATATATATGAATATGAATAAGTATAATGCGGCGTGCGCGCGGCCCGCTCCAATACATATACCGTTGCGGCGCGCGGCCCGCTCCAATACATATACCGCTACGGCGTGCGGCCCGCTCCATTTAACGTCGACGGCGCTCACCGGGGGTGTATACAGATTTCGGAGGGGCTCCCTAGGCCCAAGCACTATAATACTGCGGCGTGCGGCACGATCCACACAAATATTACTGCGGCGTGCGGTCCGATCCAATATATATATATATATATATATATATATATATATATATATATATATATATATATATATATATGTATATATCTCTATACTGCTGCGGCGTGCAGCCCGATCCCATGATATACACCAGCGCTCACTGAGAATGTGTGCGGACTCGGACTCCGAAGGGGCTCCTACAGCCCAAGCGCAATAATACTGCGGCGTGCAGTCCGTTCCACATGTATATCACTGCGGCGTGTAGTCCAATCCAATATATATACTGCTGTGGCGTGCAACCCGATCCAATATAGGTATATATATATAATACCTCGTAATGGGTCCTCGACCCTATCCCAGTCAGTATATACTTGGCCTCTCAGGCCCAATATAATATATCACAGTGGGTCCTTGACCCTGTCTCAGTCAATATAGACTTGGCCTTTGAGGCCCAATATAACATCTCATAGTGGGTCCTTGACCCTATCTCATCTCAATCGGTATAGACTTGGCCTTTCAGGCCCACTCAGCTAGAACAGGGAATTCCACCTTAGATAATCTTTCTCAATGTACACATATAGTACGGGCTCATATTATGCTGTACAGCTAGAGCTACGGCTGAGTGTATGTTTCCAACACGATATAAGGGTCACATAGCTCTATAGGTTCCCTAATGCTCTACGGATCAGCACAAGGCCCCAAACATGGCTATTAGCCCAATTGTACAGTTATAATCTCATTAACAGTCATACAACACAGTATTCTATTAGCCGGGAAGGACCAAGTCCGAACCCTCAATCACAATGTCACTACGCCCGTCATAGAACGCGTGTCTCATCTCAATATAGCACTGTGAAGTGCTAGTACGGGGTTTCAAACCCTCAGTACATTGTTTACTACTACCACTCACCTCGAACCGGTAGAAGCTTCATGCCCGCGACGCCTTAGCTCCTCGAACCGGCATCCATGCACGTCAAAACTAGCCAAAATCAGTACAAATATATCAAAATAGGCTAATGGAACATAACCCAATCGAAAGAACTCAAAAAATATCAAAAATCACGAAATTGGCAAAACCCGAGCCCCGGGCCCACATCTTGAAAAATTTCAAAATTTATATTTCCGGAATCCTCGTCTCGCCACGAGTCCGTACAAACCAAATTCACAAAAATTGGAGTTCATTTGTCCCCTTAAATCACTATTTCTATCCAAGAGGGTTTTCTACCATTTTCAACAAAAATTCTCAAATTAAATACTAAAACTTGCAATAGATTCGAGTTATACCACCAAAATTGAGTTAAGAACACTTACCCCGTTGTTCTCTCCAAAAATCCCACGAAAAATCACCCTATCCGAGCTCCAAATCGTCAAAAATGGCAATATATTTTCGGACCTCAAATATATTCTGTCCGGCACTATTCACGGTTACTGTTCACGGACACTGTTTCACGGGCACTGTTCATGGACACTGTTTCACGGGCACTGTTCATGTGCACTTATTCACATCAGATCTTTTCTGCATTTTCTGCCCATTTTCTAAGTCCGGAATTATTCCGAGACACCTCCGAAACACTCTCGAGCCCTCGGGGCTCCAAACCAAATATGCACATTGACTCTAAAGCATCATACGAACTCGCTCGAGTGATCAAATCGCCGAAATAACATCAAAATCATCAATTTTCATCAAATCAAGGCCTAAGTTTCCAAAAACTTCTGAAAATACACTTTCGATCAAAAACCCGACCAAACGATGTCCCCATGACCTAAAAATTTGCAGACATATCCAACATCACCTAACGAAGCTACTGCAACTGTCGGAATTCCATTCCGACTCCCGGATCAAAATATCACCCATTGATCGGATTCCGCCAAAATTCCAACTTCGCCAAAAAAGGCTAACTTCTTCACCGGACCTCCAAAATTACTTCCAACTGCGCTTCTAAGTCTTAAATCATCCCCCGAAACTAACCGAATCATCGAAATTCAGTTCCGAGCCCTCTAACGCATAAGTCACCGTTGGGTTGACTTTTCAAACTTAAGCTTTCCTTAAAGAGATTAATTGTCCCTTTTCCTACCAAAATCGATCCGAATTGACTCAAAGTTTGCACACAAGTCACATACGACATTAAGGACTTGTACCAACTTTCGGAATCACATTCTGACCCCGATATCAAAATTTTCACTTCCGGTCGAATTTTCTCATAAACATTCAAATTCATGTATTTAGCCAAATGACTTCAAAATGATCTCCGGACATCCGAATTCACTTCCGATCGCTTTCCCAACTTCAAAATCACCATACGGATCTATTCCCAGACTCGGAATCCCAAATGGACATCTATAATTTTAAAATGCCTTCCAACCCAAATTTATGAAATTTTTCTAAAATACTAACTTCCACCATATACGCCGAAATGGTCACGGGTTATCAAAAACCAAATCCGGACATACGCCCTAGTTTAAAATCATCATACGAGCATGCTGGAACTTTTAGATCCCAATTCCGAGGTCATTTACTCAAAATTCCAATCCTAGTTCATTTCTTCAACTTTAAGCGTTCAAAATGAGAATTTCCATTTAGATTTGACTCCAAACTACCTGAATTTTAATTCTGACCATACACACAAGTCAATATACCTGAGATGAAATTGTTCATGGCCTCAATCTGCTGAATGACGCATCGGGACTCAAAACGACCGGTCGGGTCGTTACAATCTCCCCCACTTAAACATACGTTCGTCCTCGAATGTGCTGAGAACTACAATGATGTAGTCTCAAATAACTTGTTTAACACATCATGCACCTTCCCGTGCTACCACTACTTAGTTGAGCACATTAGCTATATAATTTTGTAGATATAATTCTTTATTCAAGCGAATAAGCCATTAGGCCAAATTCCAACACCCTGAATTTTCTGCCAAGTCTGTTTCCATCATTCGACCACCATATCAATCTCCACACGTTGTACCCAAACATTAATGCATAACTTTGTTGAATTTACACTTCGCATAACTTTACTCATATGACCACAATAACATTCTTTATTACTACAGTTGCATACAATACCCAAATACCGATGGAAACCTCTTATTAGTTGAAGTCTTATTCCAACACTTTCATATACTGCCAACGATAAATAAAATACGGCTAAACCGTAACAATTCCTCATATCCACCATTTATGAAGCCATTTCTCTTTTGACTAATATTACAACGGATTTTGGAGCCAAACCTCGATATTACCTTTCTATCTAGCTGAAATCATGTATGTTCGCACTCATTAATGACTCCAACGATCATTTCGATTATAACACACCATAGTGGTAATATGACACCTCCTCACCGGCCTAAGCCACGACGAGCAAAACACAGGCTCCAATAAGAAATGGTCTGAACACACTAGAATCATGACAACGGACTCACATAAAGAGCTATAATTCAAATTCTTCAATACCATCACAACACATAACTGAGATCTCGTCTCACATCATAGAATTAGAGTACCTGAATCCTCCTCGAAAGGTCATAACATCACGTGGCCTTGCCACAACTCATGATTATATCCAAACATTATTACTCATGGAGCACCTCAAGTCGCAATGCTCAAAATAGTCAGCCACACACATATTTAGGTCTGAACTCAAGCAATCAATCACACATGCGGTGATACATTTAGTATATGCTATCGAATCCTGTATAGGCACAACCGATGTGTTATTCCCCGAGCGATATCCAATACGGACTATTCCTCAGAAGAGAGGAAGTATTGTATACAAGGTACATATAGGAAGCTATATTTCCCACATCACACTGTTGCGACGCGTAACCCGTTCCAATAGCATACATGTGGCAGCGTGCCACCCGATCCAGATACCATACATGTGGCGGCGTGCCACCCGATCCAGATACTATACATGTGGCGGCGTGCCAGCCGATCCACGCATAAATCTAGCAAAAGGGAATGCACATCGACTCAAGTTGCTCATTGCAACAAACATGTATATATGGCCTCGAGCTCGGTCACATGAAACTCATCCGACAAAGTTCCTCAATATCGGAACTGAATCAATGGTAGATACCTCTACACTGACATCCGCCACGAAGGCCCAACTGACAAAGCAATACCTACCAGCCGTCCGCTGGCCCTAGGGTACATCCACCCTGCTGGAGCATGATCTGATGCGCTCTGCCATGCAGTTTGCGACATGTTTCTGACATAGTCCATACCACATTAGTCTGGACAACCTGGCTTATGACAACCAGTCAGCAATCGTATATTATTATTTAAATTCATCATATCAAGTAACGAGATAGCCACTAGAGCTTCCAATTTCCGATAATCGCTACATTGTGCTGACACACACGATATACCACCGCTGCGTAGGCGGGTTACGAGAACTTCTAGTCTCCAACACATACATAACACAGGAATCACTATGCCTGATTTCGTACTTCACCGTGCGATTACATAACACACCTCAAACGTCCATTCATACCACGAAAGCCATTCATAAATTTCACTATGTCATCAACGGTTCAATTATTACAGTCGATCCAATGGGAGTATACCACCATACCGCTAGATATTATCGGTTTATTTTACCTGGCCCTTTTGACCATAGACTCTGCCGAAATACTAGTATAGCAGTACCATTCTCCTAAATCACCAGGAAGATTGATTCTCAGATTATCTGCAGCTGCCCACGCTGCTTGAGGATTTTAATGACTCCCCATATAATATGAATTGATCTCAAAACCTTGAACATGCCATTATCAACTTTCCATAACACATCGCATATACCATACCACACTAAGACAACAAGGAAAATTCAAATCCCTTTCCCTACGCCGCAAGCATCAGCGCACTCAACTAGTCAAGGACTTTCATGATCCCATATAGAGAAAACTCATTACACATTTCGAGCTTTACATACCAACAGGAAATACACTCATTTTCAAACCACGGTAAAACACACCACAAACCCTTTCTCCCAATTACATTGCATAAGTTAAATTGCCAGGACCGAGTCCTTATACCTGTCACACCTCCCTTTTTACTACCCCACACAAGCATATAAATACGCTCGTAGGGTATACCCCGACGATCAAATATCCGAAACGGATAAAATAACGTAAGGGAAGGAGTTTTTCCAATTAAGGACAATCAGTTCGGGATTTTATTGAGATTAATCAGAGTCGCTACTTGGGAATGATAATGGTGTCCCAAGTCACCAGTTAATCCCGAATCCGAGGAATTTGACTCTTCAAAATGTCTGCGAAGCAAAGATCCGGATAAGGAACTCTGTTAACCCGGGAGAAGGTGTTAGGCATTCCCGGGCTCTATGGTTTTAGCACGGTCGCTCAATTGTCGTTCCCGACTCTTGTTTGACTTAATTACAAATTTTAACAACGTATGGTGCTTTTTACATTAAGTATTATTTTTAGAGAATTTACGGCATCGCGAAAACATGCCTCGAGTCATACCGCAACCAGTACGCCTATGACTTTCGGTGTATTTCAGCTTTGCCGAGATTTGGATTTGAATCGCACCAAGTGCACACTCGTTAAATGGAGGGTATATTAAAATCGTGCCCTAAATAACGTCTATCGGCTTTTAACTTTTGGGAGAGGCTATGGAATTTGCTATTAGCCTCTCCGGATCTACTATGTTATCTTATTACTAAATGGGGGCCTCGGTGTTTGTTATTCCGGCGAGGCTCATCCCAATTTTCATTAAAGGATTCAATACTAGTATTTGGCTATGTTTTCTATATTTGTTTTTTCCTTAATCGTATTTCTAATATTAAACATCCCGGGCCCGTAATTTTTGTTGTTATTGGGCCTGGACTCTCTGTATCTAGTACTAAATCAGGTTGCTGGATCTGTCCGGGTCATGGTGACCCAAACAGTCTTCAGGCCTTCGTTCAACAGCCCATATCAGCTTCATATTATGGTTCAAGCCCCTATTATGTATTAGGCCCAAACCAATTGATAGTTATGTCAATGAAGGTAAGTAAAACAAATGAAGAACTCGTAATAAAACAGACATACAACATTAAGAAATTGAATCGAATTACTCTTTATTCAACAGAAGAGAAAATTGTTGTACAATATATTTCCTGTTAATTCCAAACTAATATAGCCAAGTGCATATGACAAAACTGACTACTTCTATGCTCCATGTGCTTCTTAAAAGACTGATATGCTAAAGATGGAAAAAAGTTATTTAACTAGTGATTAATACCAGATGATTTAACTATATAACTTGGACCGTCTGATTGCTTACTTAAAGGGGACCTGAACATCCATATTGAGTGATCCAGTGATGCTTATATACATGATTGTTCTATTGGATTCACTTTAACTTATACTCATCCATTGTCCCAAACTAATTGCAAATTACTTCATATTTCTGTTACTACTCTTTCTAGGCAGATTCATGTATATGATTAACTACTGATATTGATGTGAATCAATCCAATATAATGTTCACGAACCAACCTTAATCAAATTATCCCTCGATTTTACTTGTTCTTTCCCTTTAAACCAAACTAGTAGAGCTCGTTAATCTCTAGATCTGATTTGCTATATGAGTCATTAAAAGTTACTACTGTGGAGTTATTATCAATTCAAGCCATGGTTGTTTAGTCTGTTTTATAATTATTACCTATTTAACTAAGTGATTTATGACTATGATTATACTACTACTATGCCACTACTATTACACTAGCTATTACATCTTTTGTTTCTGTTTTTCAACTACTATCTACTACAACAAACAAATTACAATCTTAAACTATAACTATAAAACAGCATGAACTTAAACTTGAATCTCCATTTTTATTTCATCAAAGCGCCAATACAGCATCATTCATAAAAGAAGTGTACCTGGATGAAACAGGGAATCGATGAGTTCTAGGGAGATCAAGTAAGCAAGACAACAATGGACTCAAGCAAAGCAATGCAACAGTGACTGAAGATCCACATGGCAAAATACCACAGCAACAATAATAGAGAACCCATCAACAAGCAAACGAGCAGAAAACCAGACAAGTGATCGAGCAGAGAACCCAAAATCAGAAGCAATTGGCAGATTCTAACTCAAGAAATTCCAGAAATCCTACTGTTATCTTAGTATATTTATCTCTGAAGCTTTTCTATTCAATAAAACCAGCCTAGATGTATTTCAGATTGTTAAATTTCGAACCCCTTTCAGCCCCTTTTTAGGGTGTATTTATAGCTAGATAAGGGCTGAAACTTGGGGAGAAAGTTATGGGATTAATCCCAACTTTCCCCCTCTTAAAATTATAAAATATACACTTAAACCCCTAATTCTGTTACCAGAAACCCTTCCAGCATGTGTTGGAAGGTTCCAAAGATTCCTTTTAAGGGGTTTTTACTAATGTAGCCCTAAGGGATGAAGATTTTTACAGATTTTCCATTTTAGGGAGACCATTATACCCTTAAATCTCTGCAAAATTGCAGAAATCAGGGGTACAAATGACTCCCTTACCCTCTTATGTTTCACACTATTCATTGTTTTACCTATTTGGTTTCCAATTATGCCCTGAATGCCACTGCTGATTTACTTGACTGCCTAGGTCAAGTTTCAGCTTTCTTTGGTACTTATTTAACTAATAGCCAGCCCTTGCATTGGTATTTAAGGGCTGGCCAGGTCTGCTATTGAGAACTATTTCAATTTTAGCCTATTTAGCTAGTTCTAGTCAATTAAGACCAAATTATTTCAATTTAAAACTAATTGCAGGACTAGCCTGCTTTATTAATGAAATTAAACTATTTAAAAGCTAGCCAGTCTCAAGTTGAGACTTAGCTTGGGTATTAAACCCAATTACCGAACAGTTGGGCCCAAAACCTTCACAGGTTTGGCCATTTTTAATGTTCAGGGCTCAATATAGAGCCTGGGCAAGTCTGCATTTGCAAACTTAGCCATTTTGCACAACCAGCCCCTTTTTAAGGTGGGCTGTGTGTTAGGGCCTTATAGAATTGGTCAACCTTTTGCAAAGTTAACCACTCTTAGGCCAATTATTTCTTAATAACCTATTTTTATGATTTTCAGGTCAATTAAACTAATGGCCAGTCTCAAGTTGAGACTTAGCCTGGGTAATTAAACCCATTTGCTGAACTGTTGGGCCCAAAACCTTTGCAGGTTTGGCCATTTAATGTCCAGGGCTCAAAAGAGAGCCTGGGCAAGTCTGCATTTGCAGGCTTGACCATTTTGCACAACCAGCCCCTTTTTAAGGTGGGTTGTGTGTTTGGACCTTATAGAGTTGGTCAACCTTTGCAAAGTTGACCACTCTTAGGTCAATTATTAAACTTATAGCCTATTTTTGTTCATTTTCAATTTTAACCTATTTAAAAACTAGCCATTTTCATGGAACCTAATACTAACAACTATAACCAATTCACCTAGGGTTCAAACAGTGTTAATCAAACACTTACACTCAACCAGAACCAATAAAACTAAATCAATTTCAACATGATTTGCATATTAGGACACATAAAATCAGACAAAAATGTAATAATCAACCAAAACTCAGAGAAGGCAATTGATATGGTTGAATTTCAGTTAATTAATTCACATTATCCAACTTTATGAGACAAAGTATGAACTCATGTTAATTAAGACCTAATTACTACCAGTTCAAGTCATTATGAAAGTTTGAACAACTCAGAATCACCAAGGTTCATGACACATGAAATGAGAAAGATCAGAGTAGTAGTCCTTAGATAGTCATGAAAATCTATTGATTAATCCTAAAATTATCCTAAAAGGAAAACATTGAACTTATGGAAAACTGGAGTAAAGCCAACTCAGATATGGAACCAATATTTAATCCTAACAGTATAACTAAACATGAAGAGACCAATTCAAACTTAATATAAGGGACTAATAGCTAATTCTATCCCTAAACATGAGACAAAGAGAAGAGAAGAATCACTCAAACGGTCAATACTAACAGAGAAGATTAAGACAGAATGAGCAAACATGCAAACAAGGTGGAAAAACCTAAACTAACAAAGGACAAAGAAGAGGAGAGATATCAGGTCCAAGTCTTCAAATCAAAGAATCAGAAACCAACATTAAGACAAAAGACACCTTAATTCATATGCCAAACTAAACAGGTGTAATATATATGAGAGATAAGAAACACAAGGAGATGAGCAGTCAAACAGGGAGCATAGATGAACAAATTATAACCTAAAACTAATCATGTGACGAATCAAGTCATGCTTGTTGAATCTCAGAAATCATTAACCAATATGATAAAGAAGAAAAGACATATCTTTTAGAGCTAAGTAAACTACACACAATCGACACACGACAGAAAGAAATACCGGAATAAACAAATTAAGAAACCCTAATACTAACAGAAAGAAAACAGAGAGATGGATTAGAATATGCGGGATGTAAGATGTAAAATAAGATAAGATGAACAAAAAAGAAAAGAAACAGGAGATTAGAAGGAAAAATCCTAAAACTAACATGTGAGAATCAAGAAACATGCGGAATAGCAAACAAAAATCAAATAAAAACACACAAAAAATGAACAGAAAATAGTGAAAGAAAGCAGATAAAGGACATGGGGACTTAGCTTGCAGGGCCTGTCCCCTGAGCTTCCTATCTTCTTTCTTTTCTTTTCCTTTATTCTCTAGATTCTTTTTCCTCATTTCTTTTCTTTATTCCCTTTTTTTTCATTTTCTCATTCTGACTTTCTGGTTTGGACTTCAAGACGAAGCCTTTTTGGGTTTTTGTTTGAAGAGGGGTGTTTTGAGAGGGTAAAAGAACGGGTCTTGAACAGGTTTGGGTTTGGGGGTCGCCGGAGTTAGGTTTCCGGCGACTTTATTTGGGATATTCGAGACGCTCCAGGGAGATTCGAAGGGTGAGGGTGGTATGGTTGGATAGATCAGAGAAAGGAGAAGCGATTGGCATTGGTTTGAGGGCGGTTCTCGTTGTTTGGGTGGTCACCGGCGAAGTTCCGGTGACCGGAGTTCTGAAGAAAGGTGTCCGTTCTTGGAGCTTTTGATAGAAGAAGAAGGAAAAGAGAAGAAAAGAAGAGAGGAGGGGTTAAAAGGGGCCGGCGACCACTGTGGAGGGTGGTGGCCGCCATTGGCCGTCTAGGGTACGAAGGTTGAAGACGACGAAGGAGACGAAGAGAGGCAAGGGAAATGGGCGGCTAGGGTTTACACAATTGAAGAAATGGCTAGGTCTGTTCAGACCAAAGCCTTAAATACTTGGGGCGATTGATGAGATCTGAGCCGTTCATTTGATGAAAATCGACGGCTCTGAGGCGCGTTACAAAAACAACGCCGTTTGGATGCTTATGAGACCAAGGTCTTGCCCGTCGGATCAACTGGGACGGACGGCTCAGATTCGATCTCTCTCTTAACTAATTAAATTAATCTGTCAATTATTTGGACCGTTGGATTGAACCTAGATGAACGACCAAGATCACATCAGCTTAAAGCATTGGACCGGATCCCTTGGGCTTATGTGCTTGGGCCTCTAAATTCAATTCAAATTGGCCCAAGCTTATTACACTACCAATTTTTTGTATTTTCTGATATTAATATTTTTATGTATTTTCTTTTATACTTTTTTTTCTTTTATGGAAAAATATAAAACCTAATTTCCTACTTGTGCTAATTATCTAATATTTTTTGGCAATTTTCTACTATTTTTCCCTAATTTCCACTACTTAACACTATTTTTGCTAATTTTCTTCTTAAAACTAATCAAATTAAACAAATTAATTACCTAGCCTTTTTTTTTTTGATTTTTCTAATTTCTAATAATTCAAACACACAAAGTGTAGCTAATTTCAAACAAGGCAAGTAATTGCACTCAAAAACATATTTATTTTAATTTTGGAATTATTTGCCTAGTGCAAAAATCATGTGCTCACAGCTGCCCCTCTTTGCTCGGGAACACGAAGAGTTTCGGTGCAAAGACAAGTGAGCAGTAATGAGAGATTTTTGCACATCGGCACATTCCGTGAAAGCATTTTTGAAAACCTTTTGACCGCACCCTGCTTTAGAGGTTGCCTACATATCCTGGGTTAAACAGGAATCGGGTCAGTGTAGTTCGGGAAGGTCCGGCAGTTTAAAAACTACCGGACTCACTGTTGCATTGACACTGTTGAGACTTGCCGACTTACTCCTTATTACACCGGGGGGGGGGGGGAGAAATATAAAATGAAGAAGCTATTCTAAGCTATGATCCTACAATTACAATTGTTCCTAATCTAGTTTTTGCTCTTCTTCCCTTTCCGGTGATGCAGACTCTCTTTCTTTTTGTTGATTTTCTTTGATGTTTACTCTCTTTTTTGTTGATTTTCTTGTTTTCCCCTTTTTTGATTTTCAATGGTATTTCTTGCCCTCGAGCTGAAACCTGCTCAAAACAAAACAACAAACTACCTTTTTTTTATTTTTCTGCCCCAGTGTGGGCTTTTAGCTATATAAACCATGATGTGCAGAAATGTATTCCCGTATTTGAAGGTGGGCACCTAATAGAAATTAAACGTGCAATGCGATGCAGAAAAGTATTCCCGTATTTGAAGGTGGGCACCTAACAGAAATTAAGCGTGCAATGCGATGCAGAAAAATATTCCCGTATTCGAAGGTGGGCGCCTAACAGAAAGTAAACGTGCAATGCGATGCAGAAAAGTATTCCCATATTCGAAGGTGGGCACCTAACAGAAATTAAACGTGCAATGCGATGCAGAAAAAATATTCCCGTATTTGAAGGTGGGCACCTAACAAAAATTAAACGTGCAATGCGATGCAGAAAATATTCCCATATTTGAAGGTGGGCACCTAACAAAATTTAAACGTGCAATGCGATGCAGAAAAGTATTCCCGTATTCGAAGGTGGGCACCTAACGGAAATTAAACGTGCAATGCGATGCCAGAAAATATTCCCATATTTGAAGGTGGGCACCTAACAGAATTTAAACGTGCAATGCGATGCGCAGAAAATATTCCCGTATTTGAAGGTGGGCACCTAACGGAATTTAAACGTGCAATGCGATGCAGAAAATATTCCCGTATTCGAAGGTGGGCACCTAACCGAAATTAAACGTGCAATGCGATGCAGAAAAATATTCCCGTATTTGAAGGTGGGCACCTAACATAAATTAAACGTGCAATGCGATGCGGAAAATATTCCCGTATTCGAAGGTGGGCACCTAACAGAAATTAAACGTGCAATGCGATGCGGAAAATATTCCCGTATTTGAAGGTGGGCACCTAACAGAATTTAAACGTGCAATGCGACGCAGAAAATATTCCCGTATTTGAAGGTGGGCACCTACAGAAATTAAACGTGCAATGCGATGCAGAAAAATATTTCCGTATTCGAACGTGGGCACCTAACATAAATTAAACGTGCAATGTGATGTAAAAAATATTCCCGTATTCAAAGGTGGGCACCTAACAGAATTTAAACGTGCAATGCGATGCAGAAAAGTATTCCCGTATTTGAAGGTGGGCACCTAACAGAAATTAAATGTGCGATGCAGAAAAATATTCCCATATTTGAAGGTGGGCACCTAACAGAAATTAAACGTGCAATGCGATGCAGAAAATATTCCCGCAGCCTGAGGACTGGGGAGTGGATTTCAAAAGATGTTACCTTCCTCTTTTTGGTATTTTCTTTTACCAATTATCTCTTGCCCGTGAATTTCTTCACTTATTGGCGAGCTTCTCTTTTTGGTGTTTTCTATTTTCCACATTGGTCATATTCACTTTAAAGTGATTAGTGACAATTTGTTCCTGCATGAAACAAAATTTATTAGATATAAACTGCTGGCAACTGGCATCTGTCGTCCCCGCTTCTTATTGCTTTCTTCCTTTTTTGCTTTTCTCATGCTGTGCAACTTTCGACTGCTTATCCCTTGTAGACTCTTTTTGTATTTTCTCATTTTTTCCATTTTTGTTTTATTTTCTTTTCCTTTGGCCATGTTTGCCAAACTTCTTTATTTCCTTGCCAACTCTTCCTTCTTTCTGACCCAGTGTTGTTTCAGCTTTCGTTATCAGGAGCTGGTAGTTAGCTCTCAAGAGGTAAACAACGAAATACAGAAAAATGAAAGAAAGATAAGGGCGTTTTGGAGAGATGATAGAACTTATCTGGGTATTTGTTGGCTGATTCCGCTGACCATGCCATGTATTTAAACTCCTGACCCAGTTCGTTCCAATCCTTATTCTGTCTCCGAATTGTTTCCAACCCAAACCGATACTTTTTTTTGTTGCTTTTCTCTTTTCCGGTAGTCCTCACGATCGCCCTACGGTGCCTCGAAAGGTTTTCACCAATAAGACTCTCTCATTTATTCTCTCAACCTCACAGTCGTCTCACAGTGCCGGTTAAGGTTTTCACTTATGAGACTCTCTCATTTTATTTCTCTCAAACTCACAATCGCCTCACAGTGCTGGTTAAGGTTTTCACCGATGAGACTCTCTCATTTTTTTTCATTTTTTTTTTCATTTTTCCGTTTTGTATTCTGTTTTCTGTACCACGGGTATTCTCCGATGTTTCGCTTCTCCTTCATTGCATTCGTTATCATTTCGGAATTGATCAGATCATCTTTCTTTGGACTGTAACGTGGCTTTTGGATTGACTAAGAAAGAAAGGTATAAAGGCTCAAAATCTCACGAGGGTTCAAAGATATTTACAACTCTCGGAATTATTAAACATAACTTCTGCCCCAGTTTCAATATGTGGGGAATTTTTGAATTTTTTCTTTATCGTGACTGAACCTCAGAGAGGCTGCTTACGTACCCTTTCGGGATCAAGTCAGACGTAGTTCATCCAACTTCATAAGTTAGATGGATTTCTTTTGACTTTTTCTCGGTTTCTTTGTCTTTTTTTTTTCATTCATCTTTTCTTTTTTTTTCATTTTTCTCTTTTTTTTTCATTTTTTTTTCATTGTTTCATTTTTTTTTTCATTTTGGCAATTTCGATCTTATTGCGCTAAATTGATTCCGAGAGAGGGATATGAAAGAATATATTCATTAAGGCTCAAAGGGGTTATCAATGGATAAAGTGTTTGGATAGAGAATAAAACGCCTTCGTCATTTCAATTCCAAAATCACAACAAAAATACAAAACACATAATTGAAAAGGAATCATACATAGTATCTTTTGACTGCATCTGAATTGATAGCAGTCTCTACGCACTTTCCTTCAACATCCGTTAAATACAATGCTCCATTGGACAACACCCGTGATACCAAAAACGGTCCCTGCCAATTTGGCGCAAACTTGCCCTTCGCCTCGGCCCAATGCGGTAAGATACGCCTCAATACAAGCTGTCCGATTTCAAACTTTCGAGGCCGTACCTTCTTATTGTATGCTCTGGCCATTCTTCGTTGATACAACTGCCCATGGCAAACTGCAGCCAACCTCTTCTCATCGATCAAACTCAATTGTTCCAACCGGGTTTTTACCCATTCATCGTCATCTATCTCAGCTTCGGCTATGATCCGTAATGACGGTATTTCTACTTCTGCGGGTATAACAGCCTCCGTTCCATACACCAGTGTATAAGGTGTGGTTCCGATAGAAGTACGCACCGTCGTGCGGTAACCCATGAGAGCAAAGGGTAGCTTTTCATGCCATTGCCTGGATCCCTCCACCATTTTTCGGAGAATCTTCTTGATATTCTTATTCGCCGCCTCTATTGCACCATTCGCCTTTGGCCTGTAAGGTGTGGAATTGCGGTGTGTGATCTTAAATCTTTCACAAACTTCCGCCATGAGATGACTGTTTAGATTGGCTCCATTATCCGTGATAATCACCTTGGGGATTCCAAATCGGCATATAATATTCTCATGCACAAAATCCACCACCGCTTTCTTCGTTACTGCCTTGAATGTCTTAGCTTCAACCCACTTGGTGAAATAATCAATTGCAACCAGAATGAACCTGTGCCCATTAGAAGCGGCTGGATCTATTGGGCCGATAACATCCATGCCCCAAGCAACAAAGGGCCAAGGTGCTGACATTGTATGCAACTCATAAGGCGGGGAGTGGATCAAATTCCCATGTACCTGGCATTGGTGACATTTTTTTACATACCTGATACAATCACGCTCCATGGTGAGCCAGTAATACCCAGCTCTCAAAATCTTCTTTGCTAAAACATATCCGCTCATATGGGGTCCACATACCCCGGCATGTACTTCAATCATGATTTCATCTGCTTGTTGTGCATCCACACACCGCAATAAGCCCAGATCTGGTGTTCTTTTGTATATAACTCCTCCACCGAGGAAAAATCCATTAGCCAAACGCCTGATGGCTCTCTTCTGGTCTCCAGTGGCCTGCTCTGGGTATTTGCCAGCTTTCAAGTATTCCCCGATATCATGATACCACGGCTCTCCATCTGATTCTTCTTCCACAGCAAAGCAATAAGCATTTTGATCACGGACTTGGATCTGGAGCGGATCTATATATGTTTTGTCAGGATGATGCAACATAGAGGACAGTGTGGCCAAAGCATCTGTGATCTCATTGTGCATTCTTGGGATGTGCTTGAACTCTATAGACTGGAATCTTTGAGACAACTCGTGCAAACAATACCGATATGGTATCAATTTCAAATCTCGTGTCTCCCATTCCCCTTGTATTTGATGTACCAAGAGATCCGAGTCGCCCATGACCAAAATCTCTTGAATACCCATGTCAATTGCCATCCTTAATCCCAAGATGCACGCCTCATATTCGGCCATGTTGTTGGTCCAGAAAAATCGGAGCTGAGCTGTGACGGGATAGTGTTGACCCGTACTTGAAATAAGTACCACTCCGATACCAACGCCTTTGCTGTTGACGTCCCTGTCGAAGTACATTTTCCATCCTGGTCTCTCATCTTGCTCTATCTCCTAGACAGTCATTGCCTCCTCATCCGGAAAGTACGTCTTCAATGGTTCATACTCATCATCCACCGGATTCTCAGCTAAGTGGTCTGCAATAGCTTGTGCCTTCATTGCCGTACGAGTCATATAGATAATGTCAAATTCTGTGAGCAGAATCTGCCATTTGGCCAATCTTCCCGTAGGCATAGGCTTATGAAATATGTACTTCAGAGGATCCAGTCGTGATATCAAGTATGTGGTATATGCTGACAAATAATGCTTTAACTTCTGAGCTACCCAAATCAACGCACAACAAGTTCTTTCAAGTTGAGTGTATTTTACCTCGTAAGATGTAAACTTCTTCCTGAGGTAATATATGGCTTGTTCTTTCTTGCCTGTCTCATCATGCTGACCCAATACACAACCAAAGGAGTTATCAAGCACCGTCAGATACAAAATCAGAGGTCGCCCTGGTTCTGGAGGAACTAACACCGGAGGATTGGCCAAATATTCCTTGATCTTGTCAAAGGCTTCCTGACACTCGTCGGTCCATTTCACTGCTGTATCTTTTTTCAACAACTTGAAGATCGGCTCACACGTTGACGTCAATTGAGCAATGAATCGACTAATGTAATTCAACCTTCCTAGCAAACTCATGACCTCCTTCTTGTTCTTTGGCGGAGGTAGACTTTGAATAGCCTTGATCTTTGATGGATCTAGTTCAATACCTCGCCGACTCACTATAAACCCCAGTAATTTCCCTGAAGGTACTCCAAAGGCACACTTCGCAGGATTGAGCTTTAAATTGTACCTCCGGAGTCTTTGGAAAAACTTTCTCAAATCCCTCACATGATCAGGTTGCTTTTTGAACTTTATGATGACATCGTCAACATACACTTCAATTTCTCGATGCATCATATCGTGAAACATTGTGGTTATTGCCCTCATGTAAGTTGCCCCGGCATTCTTCAATCCAAACGGCATTACTTTGTAACAATACGTTCCCCGTGTAATGAAGGCAGTTTTCTCAGCGTCCTCTTCGTCCATCAGGATCTGGTGATAACCGGCATAACAGTCCACAAACGAACCGATTTCATGCTTGGCGCAATTGTCGATCAATATGTGGATGTTTGGCAATGGGAAGTCATCCTTCGGACCTGGCTTTGTTGAGGTCTTTGTAGTCCACACACACTCTGGTTTTGCCATCTTTCTTAGGGACCGGCACAACATTTGCCAACCAGGTGGGGTACTTGGTAACTCTTATGACCTTTGCCTCAAACTGCTTATTCACCTCTTCTTTTATCTTTACACTAATGTCCGTTTTAAATTTCCTCAACTTTTGCTTTACCGGCCGGCGTTCAGGATAGATAGGCAACTTGTGTACCACCAAATCAGTGCTAAGTCCGGGCATGTCATCATAGGACCAGGCAAAAATGTCCTTAAACTCATGTAACAACCTTATCAATTCATCCCCGAGGGGTGCCTCCAAATGTACACTAATCTTTGTTTCTCGGACATCATCTTCGCTCCCCAAATTTACAGATTCTATATTACTCAGATTCGGTTTGGGTTTTTCCTCATATTGTTTCATGTCCTTGCTTATTTCCTCTAGGGCTTCCTCATCCTCACATTCTATTTCACTATCTTCCTCAATTTCTTGTATGGTAACGTGATTGTCAGAACTGGGTCTAGAATCCTTCACGCATGACATGGCATCGGAATCAACACATGCAGAACTGTACAAAAGGAAAAATAAAGAAAAATAAGGCAAAAGTGAAGAAAAGGAAAACTGCATTTCATTGATAAAAAGAACGAACAAAGTTCGGGATACACTTTGATTTTCTTTTCATGAGGGGGGTGGGAGAACTATAAAAATAACAAATTTTGGGAAAGCAACAATGAAAATTTGGAGCTAACTACCAAGACTCCTTCCTGATAGGGAAAGGAGTAGCTTCCCAATTGTTCAACATGATTCCAGGTCCCACATACTGCACATCCATTTTGCTTGTGCCTTCCCCCACTTCAACCATATTCACCTCCCAAAACATCTTCTCAAAACTCAGCATTTCTTCATCAGGTCGGGTCTCAATGTACTTTGTCGCAGCAGATGTCTGATATTTTGTATCACGCTTGACGAAGGTTTCGGATAGTTTGGGTATAGGCTTAGGCAAGGTCCAGTTCTTTTTGGCTTTTGAGGCTCTCTGGATGTCGGCAAAGGTGGGTTTGAACCCTAAGCCGAAAGTACCTTTGTTTTCTGGAAGCTGAACCGGCTGAATAACTCCTTGCAATGCTTTGCCCAGTCCCTTCCCTGGTGCAAATCCATTTCTAAGCATCTCTTTGGCCACCATCACAGCAGTTGGTGCCACCATAGGGACTGGAAACTTTTCCCCTTCAGCAATTCTGTTTACCACAATAGGATCCGTCACTTGGTAGACCCAAGGACCTCTATCTCCGTCGGTATCATCAAACGGTGTCACCATATTGCAAGTATTTGCTTCCCCATGTACCACAATCTCCTGTTGCTCCCACTCGAATTTGACCATCTGATGTAAAGACGATGGTACTGCCTTGGCCGCGTGGATCCAGGGTCGGCCTAACAACAAATTATATGACACAGCAATGTCGAGCACCTGGAATTCCATAGTAAAATCCACAGGACCGATGGTAACTTCCAGAATGATATCTCCCAATGTGATTTTACCCTCACCATCAAATCCTCTCACGTTTATACTGTTCTTCCGGATTCTATCCGGACTGATGTTCAGCTTTCCCAAAGTTGACAGCGGGTAAATGTTAGCGCTTGATCCGTTGTCTATCAACACTCTGGTCACTACCGACTCTTCACTCTTCACCGTAAGGTACAGCGCCTTATTGTGTTCGGTTCCCTCAACAGGCAATTCCTTATCTGAGAATGTGATCCTATTAGACTCGAAAATCTTGTTGGTAATCTTTTTCATGTGGCAAACTGAGATCTTTTCTGGAACATGAGCCTCGTTCAGTATCTTCATCAGAGCCTTCCTATGTTCTTCTGAGTGTATTAGCAAAGATAGCAAAGAGATCTGTGCAGGGGTCTTTCTCAACTGTTCAACTACAGAATAATCTTGTGACTTCATCTTCTTGAGGAATTCTTCCGCTTCCTTTTCTGACATTGGTTTCTTCAATTGGTTCTCTTTTACTGCTTTCATTTTTCTCAATTCTTCTGGAGCAAAACATCTTCCAGACCGGGTGAGACCGTGGGTTTCATTAACTTCCCCAGACACCTCTTTTCCTTTATAAACCACTGCTACCTTGTTGTAATTCCAAGGTACAGTCTTTCTGCTCACCACCGGCATCTGCACCACCGGCTTTATAATTACTGGCTCCGTACTCACGCCTTTCACAGTCACAATCGGCTTTACGCCTGGCACTACCACTTTCAAACCTTCCACCACTACCGGCTTTCCTGTTGGTTCTTCAACAATCGCTTTTTCTTTCACGGCTTCTTTTTCTGCTTTGCCACTTGACTTTATCATCATCACAGACTGAGATGGTTTTTGACTGCTATCATCTTGTACCAATTCTATCAAGTGTGTCTCATGGTGATTTGGCAGCGGATTCTGGGTGATGTTCGGAGCTTCTGGAGCTTGAACTTCAATTCTCCTATCATCAATGAGATCCTAAATGACATTCTTCAATTGCCAACATTTTTCGGTATCATGGCCCAATGTTCCCGAACAATATTCACACCTAACAGAAGGATCAAGGTTTTTCGGGGGTGGGTTTGGAACTTTAGGTGCAATCGGGCTTAGCATCCCCAACTCTTTCAATCTATGATAAAGGCTGGTATATGATTCCCCCAGTGGGGTGAATGTTTTCCTTGCCTTGTTTCTCCACTCTGAGACAGGTCTGGGCCTGTTTTGGTTTCTGTAAGGTTTAGAGGTTGGGTATGTGTTCTGGGTGTGGTAAATATTGTGTGGGGTTTGGGCTCTCCACACATGTGGTGGTGGCGGTGGGTAGGCTTGGGCTTGTGGGTGGTGGTTGTGTGGGACTGTTGGTGGGTATGGTGGTGGTGGTGGGTTATATGGGGTTGATGTGTTGTATGGGTTTGGCGGGTAAGATGATGGTGATGGGTTATATGGGGTTGATGGGTTTGGTGGGTGCTGGTGGTAGGGTCTTGGTGGGTGATGATGCGGGTTATGGCTCCATGGCCTGCTCTCTACAGTTGCTACCTCTTCCTTCTTCTTCTTTCCCATTGCTCCCCCGTTTCCAGTTTGTATTGCTTGATTGGTGGCCTTAATGGCCGAAAAACTCATGATTTTTTTTTGTTTTCAAACCTTCCTCCACAAAGCTTCCCATCTTCATGACTTCATTGAAACTCTTCCCAATCGCCGACACTAAATGACCGTAGTATGTAGGCTCCAAAGCCTGTAGGAAACAATCCACCATCTCTCCTTCCTTCATGGGTGGATCTACTCTTGCGGCCTGCTCCCTCCATCTGAAACCGAATTCCCTAAAGCTTTCCCCTGGCTTCTTCTCCATTTTTGTAAGGGATAGTCTGTCAGGTATGATCTCTAAGTTGTACTGAAAGTGATTTGCAAAGGCTTGTGTAAGGTCATCCCAGACGAACCACCTTGTCTGATCTTGTCGGGTATACCACTCTAAAGCTGAACCACTCAGACTCTGGCTGAAGTACGCCATCAATAGCTCATCTTTACCCCCTGCACCTCTCATTTTGCTACAGTATCCTCTGAGATGGACCACCGGATCTCCGTGTCCGCTATACATATCGAATTTTAGCAACTTGAATCCCACGGGAAGCTGCACCTCAGGGAATAGGCACAAGTCCTTGTAGGCCACACTCAACTGCCCTCCTATTCCTTGCATAGTGCGAAGGCATTCTCCAGACTTTTCACTTTTCTGGCCATCTCTTCTTGCCCGGCACTATTGGCAATTATTTCTTCACTTGTTTCTATCAACGGAGCATGAGACTCATGTTGTCGAAAAGTTGGCTCTGGAGGGTAGTAGTGAGGATCATGTATATGAAACATCGGTTCACTGGAGGATTTGTGTATGGCAGCGGGCGGAGGTGCCACATACACTGGAGCAACTTGGGGTATGTGAAGTGGTGCTTGCTTGACCGGAGGAGGTGGTACCTGGGAGGTGGAGGCATAATAGTGAGGGTAATCGGGGTATGTGGAGGATGAATTCATTGTCGGTGGTTCAGGATTAGGGTTGGCTGGAGGGATATATGCGGGGTTGGCAGGGTAAGCTGGCAGGGGTTGACCTCTAGACCAGGCCTGGTACATCTCGGCCATCTGCTGCCTCAGTTTGTACATTTCCTCCTTCATTCCTGCTACATCCACAATCTCCTCTTCATGAGCAGGATCCACAATAGTTGCCTCAATTTCTTGGGACACCGCTTTCGTCATCTTTTTGTATCTTGTGTTGTATGGGTGGGTAGCCAGAATGCCAGTTGCCTAGAGAATCTGGACTCACAAGCATCAACACCCATTAGCTGTTAGCGCATGAATAAAATGCAACGACTTTAAAAACAAACACATTTCCTCGAGTCGTCATGCATCATCTCGGCCGCTGCTCATTTGGACCAATCACTTTTCTCTTTTTCCCCTCTTTTCTTTTCTTTCCCTTTTCTTTCTTTTTCTTTCTTCTTTTTTTTTCTTTTTTTTTTCTTTTTTTTCTTCTTTTTCTTTTCTCCCTTTTTTTTTCTTGCTTTTTTCTTTCTCTCTCTTTTTTCATAATTACGTTCCTATTTATTTGCCTAGCGAATTTAAGAGAAATGACATAAAGCAAAAGAATTGATAACAACACTTGATTTTCCATTGATAATTCAAAACATTGATTACAAGGTGATGTTATAAAAGGAAAAAAATATAAAAGATGATGCATGCCCTATGAGTACATTAATGCTCCTAGTGCCCGCGAGGCATCGTTCGGCCTTGCCGCGGGCCTATATGCTAATCCCCTTTGGAGCCTATCTAGGTCAGACATGACTTGTTGCACGAAGAACTTCACTGCTGATACAAAGGTTCCTCGAGACATATCTTCACACAGTTGACTCTTCCGGGTGATGTATTGGGCAATGCGAACAATCTTTTCTCTGATGACCCCCTTTTCTTGCAATAACCGGCTTATTTGTTCAGTGCGAGCATCCAAGGTATGTTGGTTATCTTTTTGCACTTGCTGCAGCTCCAGTTCTAATCTAGCCATAGTTGTGTAACAATGCTCTCTCTCTTCTTCAAGATCCTTGATAATCTTGTTACTTTTAAACGTGGCTGAAATTATTTTCTTTCTAAACTGAGCTACCTCAAAATCGTGCTTGTCTTGTAATTACCGAACCAACTTGGCTCTTTCCTCAGCATCTCTGTCTATTTGCTTCCGAGCCCTGACTAATTCCTTTTCAGCTTTGTCTAAGTCGAAGCTGTAGTCGTTCACTTTGCGCCGGAGAATCTCAATTAACTTTTCATCCCGGGCTGAGCGAACGGGGGTCTCGGATGCAATTTTCATTTGAGCCACTTGAGCCTTCAACATCTCATTTTCTTTCTTCAGCTGTTTCTTCTCCACTTCGTCGGATGTTGCTTGTAAGCAATTTTCGAAATGGAGATTTCTCAATTTATCCTCCAACAAGCTGATTTTGGCCTTGTATTCTTTTTCCTTGGCCACCTAGTTCTGATTCTCCTTGGATTGCTCTATCAGATCTTGCAAGTGAGGTCTCTTCGAAAGACGTTCGTGCTCAACCCCTCGTCGGTACCATGTGGAGTATCCAGACGACATTTCTCCCTTTGCTCTATTCGGCACACAAGTATCAATTTTCAAATTTTGGCACTCATTCCAGATTTGCCGGATCTTTGCTTCCGGGAATTACCCGTCCGGACCAATCTCCACAGCTTGCATACTGAGGTCCCCATCTCTCGGAATAATTTGACACCGACCCAACTGTCGCAGGGCCCTATATGGGGCATAAGGTTGTATACTCTTCGAACCCATGATAAAAAATGGCGATCCTTTCGTTGGCATATACATTACCTCGTCAAGAGGTAACCAGTCATACGTCCAATCGATTTGACCGTCAGTTAGTGATCGAAGATACACAATCCAACCTTGGACTCCCTCCGGCAATTTTACTTCTTTTGTTCTCGCACTGAACTCTTCCAAACACGTCCGTTCAGCTGCACCATAGCTCAAGAACGAAGGATGGTGGCATAGATGTTCAATTAGCCAGATTTGCAAGATCATGTTACATCTTTCAAAGAAGTTGGCTCCCGCTTTGCACGCAGTCAGAGCACGGTAGATGTCCGCTACGATCATTGGGGCCAGAGTACAATTATCTTGTACTATCAGTGTGGTAGCTACTCCGGCAACTTTTATATTGATATGTCCATCCTTCCTCGGGAATACGACAACTCCGAGAAATGCCACCAAAAATGCAAACCTCCGGTGTTCCTCCCATTTCGCTCGGTTTGACTTGCAGCATAACTTGTTTGTGAGGTCGTTAAAACCCCCCACATGTCCAAATCTGCTATAAATGAAGCTTAAGGAACAAAACCCGTTGGCCAGATCTTCGTTGTGAACATTCCGGGCAATTTTCAAAGAGTCGAGGAAACGATGCACTGTTACCGTCCTCGGAGATACCGAGTATTTTCCTTTTAACGGGACCTCAGTCTTCCCGATATAGAAGGCAATCTCCTCTAAAGTAGGGGTAAGTTCAAAATCTGGGAAATGCAATACATTGTGTGCCGGATCCCAAAACGTGACCAACGCTCTAATCACATCGCCTCGGGGAACCATGTCTAATAACCCCGTAAGGCCTTTTAAGTACCCTTTGACCCAGTCTTGTCCATCGGATCCCATGTCTTGCCACCATAATTTCAGCTCCAAGGGGATTTTATTTAGGGAGAAATGTTCATTCATCATTGTGCTGGTCCTGCACATTTATTAAGGCGATTTTATTTAGAAAAAAGGAAAATCTTTTTCAATGCAAGTTTTCATTTTTGAAGGAAAGGAAAGAAAATGACTTTCGAAGTGGCCATTTTTGCCAAAACAGCCTTCCGGCGTCATTTCGGAACATTCGGCCATTTCCAAAAATAGCAATCACCTCGATTATTTGAAAGGAAAATCTTTTTGGTCTTTTTCTAAAAGTGTGGTTGGACCCGTTTAAGGGTTGCCTACGTATCCCACCTAATGGCGAGAATCAAACCTGCGTAGTCCGGTCAGATTATTTGACCAATTATTTCAACAAAAACTGTTCCACCTCTTTTTTTTCAAATTTTCAAATTTTTCGGATACCTATTTCCTGTAAATCTTATTTTCCTCTCTCTTTTTTTTTCTTTTCAACAATTTTTCTACCCTCGGGATTTTCGCCGGTCCGCATAACGATCAAGGACAATAAAAATGCAACACATAACATGATCGGTCTTTTCCAATACCGGGTCACCTGTCCTAGACGGACCCAACCCCTGTGTTGAGTCCCCTAAGTCAGATACAATGCAAATAATCGTCCTAGACCTATGTTCAAAAATCTTACGGTTTCATAGAATGCTAGACCGTGTACTCGAGCGGACAACTCGAATCGAGGAGGGGGCTACGTACCGGTGACCCGCGGAGTCAATCGGCTTTGTAACTTATTCAGCCTCTATTTTCTTAATTTAGGGTGACTTTAATAGAAAGGGGAGTCTCAACCAGTAAGCACATCCCCGGGGTGAAGAGAGAAAGGTTTTCGGCACAATTTTATATACAATCCATATAATATCAAAGCGATAAAGCACATAGCATGTTGTTCAAATCATATAACGAAGTCAAACAATAACGTGAATGGAAATTCTAAAGAGCTCGAGTTCTTAAACCCTGAAACCGAAGTTCTGGGTTACTTGTCCCCAGCAGAGTCGCCAGAGCTGTCACACCTCCCTTTTTACTACCCCACACAAGCATATAAATACGCTCGTAGGGTATACCCCGACGATCAAATATCCGAAACGGATAAAATAACGTAAGGGAAGGAGTTTTTCCAATTAAAGGTCAATCGGTTCGGGATTTTATTGAGATTAATCGAGTCGCCACTTGGGAATGATAATGGTGTCCCAAGTCACCAGTTAATCCCGAATCCGAGGAATTTGACTCTTCAAAATGTCTGCGAAGCAAAGATCCAGATAAGGAACTCTGTTAACCCGGGAGAAGGTGTTAGGTATTCCCGGGCTCCGTGGTTTTAGCACGGTCGCTCAATTGTCGTTCCCGACTCTTGTTTGACTTAATTACAGATTTTAACAACATATGGTGCTTTTTACATTAAGTATTATTTTTTAGAGAATTTGCGGCATCGCGAAAACACGCCTCGAGTCATACCGCAACCAATACGCCTATGACTTTCGGTGTATTTCAGCTTTGTCGAGATTTGGATTTGAGTCGCACCAAGTACACACTCGTTCAATGGAGGGTATATTAAAATCGTGCCCTAAATAACGTCTATCGGCTTTTAACTTTTGGGAGAGGCTATGGAATTTGCTATTAGCCTCTCCGGATCTACTATGTTATCTTATTACTAAATGGGGGCCCCGGTGTTTGTTATTCGGGCGAGGCTCGTCCCAATTTTCATTAAAGGATTCAATACTAGTATTTGGCTATGTTTTCTATATTTGTTTTTTACTTAATCGTATTTCTAATATTAAACATTCCGGGCCCGTAATTTTTGTTATTATTGGGCCTGGACTCTCTATAACTAGTACTAAATCAGGTTGTTGGATCTGTCCGGGTCATGGTGACCCAAACAGTCTTCAGGCCTTCGTTCAACAGCCCATATCAGCTTCATATTATGGTTCAAGCCCCTATTATGTATTAGGCCCAAACCAGTTGATAGTTATGTCAATGAAGGTAAGTAAAACAAATGAAGAACTCGTAATAAAACAGACATACAGCATTAAGAAATTGAATCGAATTACTCTTTATTCAACAGAAGAGAAAATTGTTGTACAATATATTTCCTGTTAATTCCAAACTAATATAGCCAAGTGCATATGAAAAAACTGACTACTTCTATGCTCCATGTGCTTCTTAAAAGACTGATATGCTAAAGATGGAAAAAAGTTATTTAACTAGTGATTAATACCAGATGATTTAACTATATGACTTGGACCGTCTGATTGCTTACTTAAAGGGGACCTGAACATCCATATTGAGTGATCCAGTGATGCTTATATACATGATTGTTCTATTGGATTCACTTTAACTTATACTCATCCATTGTCCCAAACTAATTGCAAATTACTTCATATTTCTGTTACTACTCTTTCTAGGCAGATTCATGTATGTGATTAACTACTGATATTGATGTGAATCAAGCCAATATAATGTTCACGAACCAACCTTAATCAAATTGTCCCTCGATTTTACTTGTTCTTTCCCTTTAAACCAAACTAGTCGAGCTCGTTAATCTCTAGATCTGATTTGCTATATGAGTCATTCAAAATTACTACTGTGGAGTTATTATCAATTCAAGCCATGGTTGTTTAGTCTGTTTTATAATTATTACCTATTTAACTAAGTGATTTATGACTATGATTATACTACTACTATGCCACTACTATTACACTAGCTATTACATCTTTTGTTTCTGTTTTTCAGCTACTATCTACTACAACAAACAAATTACAATCTTAAACTATAACTATAAAACAGCATGAACTTAAACTTGTATCTCCATTTTTATTTCATCAAAGCGCCAATACAACATCATTCATAAAAGAAGTGTACCTGGATGAAACAGGGAAATCGATGAGTTCTAGGGAGATCAAGTAAGCAAGACAGCAATGGACTCAAGCAAAGCAATGCAACAGTGACTGAAGATCCACAGGGCAAAATACCACAGCAACAATAACAGAGAACCCAGCAACAAGCAAACGAGCAGAAAACCAGACAAGTGATTGAGCAGAGAACCCAAAATCAGAAGCAATTGGCAGATTCTAACTCAAGAAATTCCAGAAATCCTACTGTTATCTTAGTATATTTATCTCTGAAGCTTTTCTATTCAATAAAACCAGCCTAGATGTATTTCAGATTGTTAAATTTCGAACCCCTTTCAGCCCTTTTTTAGGGTGTATTTATAGCTAGATAAGGGCTGAAACTTGGGGAGAAAGTTATGGGATTAATCCCAATTTTCCCCCTCTTAAAATTATAAAATATACACTAAGGTCCCTAATTCTGTTACCAGAAACCCTTCCAGCATGTGCTGGAAGGTTCCAAAGATTCCTTTTAAGGGGTTTTTACTAATGTAGCCCTACGTGATGAAGATTTTTACAGATTTCCCATTTTAGGGAGACCATTATACCCTTAAATCTCTGCAAAATTGCAGAAATCAGGGGTACAAATGACTCCCTTACCCTCTTATGTTTCACACTATTCATTGTTTTACCTATTTGGTTTCCAATTATGCCCTGAATGCCACTGCTGATTTACTTGACTGCCTAGGTCAAGTTTCAGCTTTCTTTGGTACTTATTTAACTAATAGCCAGCCCTTGCATTGGTATTTAAGGGCTGGCCAGGTCTACTATTGAGAACTATTTCAATTTTAGCCTTTTTTAATTAGTTCCAGTCAATTAAGACCAAATTATTTCAATTTAAAACTAATTGCAGGACTAGCCTGCTTTATTAATGAAATTAAACTATTTAAAAGCTAGCCAGTCTCAAGTTGAGACTTAGCTTGGGTATTAAACCCAATTACCGAACAGTTGGGCCCAAAACCTTCACAGGTTTGGCCATTTTTAATGTTCAGGGCTCAATATAGAGCCTGGGCAAGTCTGCATTTGCAAACTTAGCCATTTTGCACAACCAACCCCTTTTTTAAGGCGGGCTGTGTGTTAGGGCCTTATAGAATTGGTCATCCTTTTCCAAAGTTAACCACTCTTAGGCCAATTATTTCTTAATAACCTATTTTTATGCTTTTTAGGTCAATTAAACTAATGGCCAGTCTCAAGTTGAGACTTAGCCTGGGTAATTAAACCCATTTGTTGAACTGTTGGGCCCAGAACCTTTGCAGGTTTGGCCATTTAATGTCCAGGGCTCAAAAGAGAGCCTGGGCAAGTCTGCATTTGCAGGCTTGACCATTTTGCACAACCAGCCCCTTTTTAAGGTGGGTTGTGTGTTTGGACCTTATAGAGTTGGTCAACCTTTGCAAAGTTGACCACTCTTAGGTCAATTATTAAACTTATAGCCTATTTTATTCATTTTGAGTTTCAACCTATTTAAAAACTAGCCATTTTCATGGAACCTAATACTAACAGCTATAACCAATTCACCTAGGGTTCAAACAGTGTTAATCAAACACTTACAGAACCAATAAAACTAAA
The DNA here is from genome assembly GCA_032618575.1 of Nicotiana noctiflora. Classification (NCBI taxonomy): domain Eukaryota; kingdom Viridiplantae; phylum Streptophyta; class Magnoliopsida; order Solanales; family Solanaceae; genus Nicotiana; species Nicotiana noctiflora. The sequence continues at coordinate 187,431 of JASVEL010004667.1, forward strand.
TCAATTTCAACATGATTTGCATATTAGGACACATAAAATCAGACAAAAATGTAATAATCAACCAAAACTCAGAGAAGGCAATTGATATGGTTGAATTTCAGTTAATTAATTCACATTATCCAACTTTATGAGACAAAGTATGAACTCATGTTAATTAAGACCTAATTACTACCAGTTCAAGTCATTATGAAAGTTTGAACAACTCAGAATCACCAAGGTTCATGACACAGGAAATGAGAAAGATCAGAGTAGTAGTCCTTAGATAGTCATGAAAATCTATTGACTAATCCTAAAATTATCCTAAAAGGAAAACATTGGACTTATGGAAAACTGGAGTAAAGCCAACTCAGATATGGAACCAATATTTAATCCTAACAGTATAACTAAACATGAAGAGACCAATTCAAACTTAATATAAGGGACTAATAGCTAATTCTATCCCTAAACATGAGACAAAGAGAAGAGAAGAATCACTCAAACGGTCAATACTAACATAGAAGATTAAGACAGAATGAGCAAACATGCAAACAAGGTGGAAAAACCTAAACTAACAAAGGACAAAGAAGAGGAGAGATATCAGGTCCAAGTCTTCAAATCAAAGAATCAGAAACCAACATTAAGACGAAAGACACCTTAATTCATAAGCCAAACTAAACAGGTGTAATATATATGAGAGATAAGAAACACAAGGATATGAGCAGTCAAACAGGGATCATAGATGAACAAATTAAAACCTAAAACTAATCATGTGACGAATCAAGTCATGCTTGTTGAATCTCAGAAATCATTAACCAATATGATAAAGAAGAAAAGACATATCTTTTAGAGCTAAGTAAACTACACACAATCGACACACGACAGAAAGAAATACCGGAATAAACAAATTAAGAAACCCTAATACTAACAGAAAGAAAACAGAGAGATGGATTAGAATATGCGGGATGTAAGATGTAAAACAAGATAAGATGAACAGAAAAGAAAAGAAACAGGAGATTAGAAGGAAAAATCCTAAAACTAACATGTGAGAATCAAGAAACATGCAGAATAGCAAACAAAAAAAAAACACACAAAAAATGAACAGAAAATAGTGAAAGAAAGCAGATAAAGGACAGGGGGACTTAGCTTGCAGGGCCTGTCCCCTGAGCTTCCTATCTTCTTTCTTTTCTTTTCCTTTATTCTCTAGATTCTTTTTCCTCATTTCTTTTCTTTATTCCCTTTTTTTTCATTTTCTCTTTCTGACTTTCTGGTTTGGACTTCAAGACGAAGCCTTTTTGGGTTTTTGTTTGAAGAGGGGTGTTTTGAGAGGGTAAAAGAACGGGTCTTAAATAGGTTTGGGTTTGGGGGTCGCCGGAGTTAGGTTTCCGGCGACTTTATTTGGGATATTCGAGACGCTCCAGGGAGATTCGAAGGGTGAGGGTGGTATGGTTGGATAGATCAGAGAAATGAGAAGCGATTGACATTGGTTTGAGGGCGGTTCTCGTTGTTTGGGTGGTCACCGGCGAAGTTCCGGTGACCGGAGTTCTGAAGAAAGGTGTCCGTTCTTGGAGCTTTTGATAGAAGATGAAGGAAAAGAGAAGAAAAGAAGATAGGAGGGGTTAAAAGGGGCCGACGACCACCGTGGAGGGTAGTGGCCGCCATTGACCGTCTAGGGTATGAAGGTTGAAGACGACGAAGGAGACGAAGAGAGGCAAGGGAAATGGGCGGCTAGGGTTTACACAATTGAAGAAATGGCTTGGTCTGTTCAGACCAAAGCCTTAAATACTTGGGGCGATTGATGAGATCTGAGCCGTTCATTTGATGAAAATCGACGGCTCTGAGGCGCGTTACAAAAACGACGCCGTTTGGATGCTTATGAGACCAAGGTCTCGCCCATCGGATCAACTGGGACGGACGGCTCAGATTCGATCTCTCTCTTAACTAATTAAATTAATCTGTCAATTATTTGGGCCGTTAGATTGAACCTAGATGAACGGCCAAGATCGCATCAGCTTAAAGCATTGGACCGGATCCCTTGGGCTTATGTGCTTGGGCCTCTAAATTCAATTCAAATTGGCCCAAGCTTATTACACTACCAATTTTTTGTATTTTCTGATATTAATCTTTTTATGTATTTTCTTTTATACTTTTTTTTTCTTTTATGGAAAAATATAAAACCTAATTTCCTACTTGTGCTAATTATATAATATTTTTGGCAATTTTCTACTATTTTTCCCTAATTTCCACTACTTAACACTATTTTTGCTAATTTTCTTCTTAAAACTAATCAAATTAAACAAATTAATTACCTAGCCTTTTTTTTTTTTGATTTTTCTAATTTCTAATTATTCATACACACAAAGTGTAGCTAATTTCAAACAAGGCAAGTAATTGCACTCAAAAACATATTTATTTTAATTTTGGAATTATTTGCCTAGTGCAAAAATTATGTGCTCACAATACCCATACCGAGTTACACAACTGCCAATACTCAAAAGCTTTATTGCACAATATGGGCGAGACTCATTACTTCAAACATATACCAGGAATTAATCGTATTCCTTATCATACCATTTCGGTTTATTAACAAGTTGATCCATTTACCCAATTTCCTTTCTGATTCATCTTTAATTTCATATCAGTCTTTACTGTAGCACGACAATGCCTCAACCCTTTTTACCACACAAAACTCGTACACAAGACCACACGGTCTAAGGCTCACGGGCCGTTGAATACTCTCTCAAATGTTTCCCAGAAGTACCACATTCTACCACACTTTATTTTGAAGAACTTCCTATGATTTTGAATTTGTTATCATTACTTCTCAATACGGATACATAGAATCCCATCATTCACATGATATAACACAAGCCTTGATCTTTTCTAACGAAACCGCCATCTTTAGCCACATACACAATCTTAAGGCACCCTGACTGTTACAAGCAAAATCTTGAACACTGCAAAACCATTCTCGGGCATCATTCACCCTTATTCAGTTGTAATTCAACTGTCCTATTGAGTAGAACCACTCATGTTTTGTTAGAACTCTGACATCGCAGAACATGATTACTTACAGGTACAATTTTCTATCTTTCTTTTCTATACACCGAACATTCCTTACCAACAGTAGTTCAAAGCATCCTAGTATTTCTTCACATCTACGAAGCGCCATAACCTTGTCAGAATTTTCCCAACATACTTAAAGACAGTGCCCACATAGCACACAACCGTGCAATTAGTTATTTAATAGCAACCTCTTTTGCTCGAAGCCATTCATCAAAGCACTTTTAACCACTTATATCATTATTACTCAAGTGATGCCAAAATGTTGCAATGAGATTAAACTCAAGTCATTTACAAGCCTTGACAAAGACTCGAATCATCAGAGACCTTAACTCTTCTGCAATTCTTGCATTTATACACACACCACCAATAAGCCTACTCTCTTTATGTGACAAAAATCTTTCCAAGTCCCAAATTTTCCAAAACTTTTGGCAGAGTTTCCTTTGTAATTTGGCCTAACCACCTGCCAGAGAATCACCAAATCATTCTAACAATACATCCATAACTCAACAAGACATTGCAATGTATATCAACAACATTAATCTCAACACTATACAAGTTATATTATCAAAATTGATACATGGACATGCGCTGCACCTGCTCGAATCATAACATATGTCAAATACCTTTCACCACAATACTCATAGCACAACCAATTCAATTTTCTTGAGTCTAAACTCATACTACCACACATTGTGCACTTTACATTTCCGCTAAGAGGCAATGAACATATTTCTCACGCCCATAACTAAGGCTACATATCAAATCACAACAAGAACTGAATACCTTACAGCTCTCCCATTATCAAACTGCCATTTGCACAATAAAGATCAATACCGATCGTATGAACTTTATAATACCGGCTCACGAAATTCGTACCTTGGTGCTCAAGCCATAGACAAAGATCTGGCCTCAAGTCCTCCCGACTGGCCCAACATGAATTCACAGAGATTATATCTCGTCCCTCGATTGGGGAATCATAAGTCATCAAGGCAAATTATCACTAAGCACTCGAGTGCGCACATCAACGTGTAGAAGGAATTTCAAGAATCATACCTCAAACTGAATCAAGTACGCACGATAAGAATTTCAAGAATTTGAAGCTTTCCTAAAAGGTTTGCAGCCTCCCGAGGATAAGTACAGGCGTCCCCGTACCGATCCACGAGACTCTACCAACCGGCTCATGACTCGCGAGACCTGTTAACCTAGGCTCTGATACCAACTTGTCACGACCCCAAACCCCGGTCGTGATGGCGCCCAACACATTGCTAGGCAAGCCCGACCGTCTTATCCAATTAAACCAGCCAAGTATAATTAATACCGATTAATCGGCGTGATTAGCCTGTTTTCATAACAAATCAAGAAGTGTAGAACTGAAATACAAGAACACAGTCCCAACCAAATCGTGGCATCACAAGTTTGAGCCTCTACAAATGAGATCTACTACAAAATCAAGTCTAACCAGAATGGAGACAACAAAATGATAAAAAGAAAGAGGTCAGGTACTGCGGACGTTGGCAGCTACCTCGAAGTCTCCACAGAATGGGGATAATAAAGCAGTTGCGATAGCTCAACTGCCCTCCCGAACCTGTATATCTGCACAAAAAGTACAGGGGAGTGGGGTGAGTATATTTCAACTCAGTGAGTAACAATAATAAACAATAACTAAAAATAAGAACTCTTGTACCATCACTAAACAGTTCTAAGGCAACCCCCACAGGTTAGTCATCACTATAATGAGTACTCTGATACGTCATCACTATGGTAACACTCTAATCTCCAGACCACATTTATCTCTACAAGATTCTTACGCTGATCCAACCCTCACTCGTACCCCTACGGTGTACGGCCATCTCAACATATAAAGACACATACCTATGTCTATAATGTATAAATATTTAAGTAGATAGTAGGATATAATTAAGTATAATGCTGCGGCGTGCAGCCCGCTCCAATACATATACCGCTGCCGCGTGCAGCCCGCTCCATTTAACGTCGACGGCGCTCACTGGGGGTGTATACAGACTTCGGAGGGGCTCCCTAGGCCCAAGCACTATAATACGGCGGCGTGCAGCACGATCCACACAAATATTACTGCGGCGTGCAGTCCGATCCAATATATATATGTATATATATATGTATATATCTCTATACTGCTGCGGCGCGCAGCCCGATCCCATAATATACACCAGTGCTCACTGAGAATGTGTGCAGACTCAGACTCCGAAGGGGCTCCTACAGCCCAAGCGCAATAATACCGCGGCGTGCAATCCGTCCCACATGTATATTACATGTATATTACATGTATATTACTGCGGCGTGCAGTCCGATCCAATATATATACTGCTGCGGCGTGCAGCCCGATCCAATATAGCCAATATATATACTGCTGCGGCGTGCAGCCCGATCCAATATAGGTATATATATAATATCTCATAATGGGCCCTCGACCCTATCCCAATCAGTATGTACTTGGCCTCTCAGGCCCAATATAATGTATATCACAGTGGGTCCTTGACCCTGCCTCAGTCAATATAGACTTGGCCTTTCAGGCCCAATCAGCTAGAACAGGGAATTCCACCTTAGATAATCTCTCTCAATGTACACATCTAATACGGGCTCATATTATGCTATACAGCTAGAGCTACGGCCTGAGTGTATGTTTCCAACACGATATAAGGGTCACCTAGCTCTATAGGTTCCCTAATGCTCTACAGATCGGTACAAGGCCCCAAACATGGCTTTTAGACCTATTGTACAGTTATAATCTCAGTAACAGTCATACAACACAGTATTCTATTAGCCGGGAAGGACTAAGTCCGAAACCTCAATCACAATGTCACCACACCCGTCATAGAACGCGTGTCTCATCTCAATATAGCACCGTGAAGTGCTAGTACGGGGTTTCAAACCCTCAGTACATTGTTTACTACTACCACTCACCTCGAACCGGTAGAAGCTTCATGCCCGCGATGCCTTAGCTCCTCGAACCGGCATCCACGCACGTCAAAACTAGCCAAAATCAGTACAAATATATCAAAATAGGCTAACGGAACATAACCCAATCGAAAGAACTCAAAAAATATCAAAAATCACGAAATTGGCAAAACCTGAGCCCCGGGCCCACATCTCGAAAAATTTTGAAATTTATATTTCCGGAATCCTCGTCTCGCCACGAGTCCGTACATACCAAATTCACAAAAATTGGAGTTCATTTGTCCCCTTAAATCACTATTTCTATCCAAGAGGGTTTTCTACCCTTTTCAACAAAAATTCTCAAATTAAACACTAAAACTTGCAATAGATTCGAGTTATACTACCAAAATTGAGTTAAGAACACTTACCCCGTTGTTCTCTCCAAAAATCCCACGAAAAATCGCCCTATCCGAGCTCCAAATCGTCAAAAATGGCAATATATTTTCGGACCTCAAATATATTCTGTCCGGTACTATTCACGGTTACTGTTCATGAAAGAATCAAAGTTATTATTAACTGTTCATGGACACTGTTCATGGTCACTGTTTACAGCAGATATTTTTGCATTTTCCGCCCATTTTCTAAGTCCGGAATTATTCCGAGACACCTCCGAAACACTCCCGAGCCCTCGGGGCTCCAAACCAAATATGCACATTGACTCTAAAACATCATACGAACTCGCTCGAGTGATCAAATCGCCGAAATAACATCAAAATCATCAATTTTCATCAAATCAAGGCCTAAGTTTCCAAAAACTTCCGAAAATACACTTTCGATCAAAAACCCAACCAAACGATGTCCGAATGACCTGAAAATTTGCAGACATATCCAACATCACCTAACGAAGCTACTGCAACTGTCGGAATTCCATTCCGACTCCCGGATCAAAATATCACCCATCGATCGGATTCTGCCAAAATTCCAACTTCGCCAAAATAGGCTAACTTCTTCATCGGACCTCCAAAATTACTTCCAACTGCGCTTCTAAGTCTTAAATCATCCCCCGAAACTAACCGAATCATCGAAATTCAGTTCCGAGCCCTCTTACGCATAAGTCAACGTTGGGTTGACTTTTCCAACTTAAGCTTTCCTTAAAGAGATTAATTGTCCCTTTTCCTACCAAAATCGATCCGAATTGACTCAAAGTTTGCACACAAGTCACATACGACACTATGGACTTGTACCAACTTTCGGAATCGCATTCTGACCCCGATATCAAAATTTTCACTTCCGGTCGAATTTTCTCATAAACATTCAAATTCATGTATTTAGCCAAATGACTTCAAAATGACCTCCGGACATCCGAATTCACTTCCGATCGCTTTCCCAACTTCAAAATCACCATACGGATCTATTCCCAAGCTCGGAATCCCAAATGGACATCTATAACTCTAAAATGCCTTCCAACCCAAATTTATGAAATTTTTTAAAATACTAACTTCCACCATATACGCCGAAATACTCACGGGTTATCAAAAACCAAATCCGAACATACGCCGTAGTTTAAAATCATCATACGAGCATGCTGGAACTTTTAGATCCCAATTCCGAGGTCATTTACTCAAAATTCCAATCCTAGTTCATTTCTTCAACTTTAAGCTTTCAAAATGAGAATTTCCATTTAGATTTGACTCCAAACTTCCTGAATTTTAATTTTGACCATACACAAAAGTCAATATACCTGAGATGAAATTGTTCATGGCCTCAATCTGCTGAATGACGCGTCGGGACTCAAAACGAACGGTCGGGGCGTTACACTAAAGTAGTTCTCCAAGTGCCAAAGGAAGTTCTCTACTTCTTGTGCATCACGAATATCTTTGAACATTGGCGGTTTGGGAGCCTCGATATTGGTCTCCCTTGTCACAACAACAATAATGTTTACCTCGGTCACGCTAGAGTCAACATGCTCCTCGAGCAACTCTATCTTTGCCTTCATGGAATCGATAATGCTCAATGCCTCCATAAGTCTGCACTCTAAGGTAGTGATGGTTTTACTTAGCTCCATCTCAACCTACGTACGACCCTGCAAGTCATTTCAGATGTTCTAAATTTCTTCAAGAGTGTGTCCCACAAGAACTCTAAGGGTTCCTTCCACCTTCCCCAAGCGCTGTCCAAAGATCTCAACGGCGTCCATCCCCGTGTTCATTTTCATCACCCACTCTTTACCGTGCGAGACATCCTCCGGCAGGACCTCCTCTTCATCCTCGCTCGCCTCAGTGGCAAATGATTCTTGAGATGTAAGCCCTTTGTTTGACAAAACCTCGGGTGGCACCTCCTGGCTCTTGTTGGTGACATTCCTCTTTTTGTTACGGACGCTCGTGCCAGCAGCATCCTGGATGACATTGGCTTGGGTTTGGCAATGTTAATTTCTCCGTCGTTTGCCATTCCCTTAGTTGAAACCTTTGATCTGATACCACGTTGTCACGTCCTTAGTTGTTAACTAAGTATACGTGCGGCACTTGATAACTCGCTCACGATCTTGCACAACTTGCTCATGTTCTTGCTATGCCAAGTCAACCTTACTACACTCAAGATCGCTAAGAGAATGGAAGAAAGAACATAAGAGAAATATTAAGAGAAGCTTTGTGTTGGAGAGAACTTGATTGTTTTTGCTCGGTTGATAAATGACAAATGGATGCCCCTATATATACTAATCACCTAGGGGCTAATAAGTAAATAATAATTATTCTACAAGTCCTTCCATATTTACAAAAAAGTCTCTTCTCTAGAATATTCTACACATCTAGATTCTTGTAAGGACTTTCCTAACAATTCTGTAAGGTTCTAGGGTCTTCCTAAGGAAACCTCTATATTTCTCTAGAACCTTCCTACAAATGCATTTATATCTAGAACATTTCCAAGGAAATTCTCCATAGTTCTAGAATATTCCACCAAGATCTTTTCCCTAACTTATGTAACCATCTCATATGGCAAAAATATATGCCAAGTGGCGCCTACATGGCATCATGATGTGGCGGGTCATGACACTCAGCTTTATAAAATATTGAAATATTAGTAAATATTTTCAGAAAATCTATTGTTTCTAATTTTCTATAGCCTCACAACAACTTGCAACAAAAGGTTATTGGGTTGTGCCATTGCAACTGTCAAAGTCATTGTTTAGTTGGTCAGTCTATGGGGAAGTCAAGAAAAAACTTATAGGAAATAAGACATATTACATTGCTAAGGAGCAACATATTTTTCGGATGGACGGAGAGCTGAGCAGTCACCAATTACAGGAACTCATTAGATTACAACATATGAGTTAGAAAAGTTTCCTAATGGTAGATGCATGCTGATCTCCAACTCAAAAAAATAGATTCACCGAGTAATTACAGAGAAGATCTTATTACAAACTATATATCATGTGGTAGAATCCACATTAATTGCAGCATAAACAATAATTTTTGGTCACGACCCGGATTTCCCACCATCGGGGTCATGATGGCGCCTACTAAATGGAAGCTAGGCAAGCCAAATATTAATTACATCTCCATTAACTACCAATTCTCATTAAGACTTATTATTAAAAACATATAAATTATAGCGGAATAATCAAAATTAGCGGAAGACTTAGTCTAATATGATAAAGAAAACCCAAACATGATACACTACCCAAGACCGGTGTCACAATACTCACGAACTTCTAAGAATAATACACATAATTGTCTGAAAGAAAATACAAGCTGTTTATCTCGATTACATGAGATAACAGAATGAAAAGCATAGATAGAAGAGACAACGGATCCTGCGGACGCCTGCAAGGCTACCTCGTAGTCTCAGTAGTCGGAAAATCCACAAGTCGCTACTGCCGCCGCTGCTGTCCGTAACCTGTATCTGCACAAAAAGAGCGCAGAGTGTAGTATCAGCACAACCGACCCCATGTGCTGGTAAGTGCCTGGCCTATCCCAGCGAACTAGTGACAAGGCTAAGGCCAGTCACCCACATAAACCTGTACAGTTGCAATATAGATATATATATACAATACATTTATAAGGAAATACTCTGCTCTGAAATAACAGTCAATAACTCACGATATCCAGAATAATCTAATCAACATAATAAATCTTACTTCCATGTCTCAATTCCTCTCTCATTTCATATCTCGTGGTAGGCGTACCACCCACTCCCAACTATCACTGTAATTATATCTTGTGGTAGGCGTACCACCCGCTCCCAAATATATCAATAATTATATCTTGTGGTAGGCGTACCACCCGCTCCCAAATATATCAATAGGCTACCGGTAACTATGGCCAATGCCAAGATTTAAGTCACTTTGTGGTCGGCGTACCACACGATCCCAATTCATAAATATATATAAGTGGTCGGCGCGCCACACGATCCCAATTCATAAAATATATATATTACCGGCATTTAGCCAATAATCTCTATATCAACAATATTTATAATTACCGGTTTTAAACCAATAATTTATAATAATTTCAACAATTTACCTTCATTACCGGTATAACACCAATAACTCTTATTCAACAATTTATTCATAACTAAATTCATATTCCTACAAACTAGGATAGAACAAACACTTACCTCGAAAGTTCACGAACGATTCAATCCGTAGCAATGCCTTTTCCTTTCGAATTTGACTCCAATCCAACTGTATCTATACACAATTGATTTCATATCATCAATTCTACTTAACAAACTAGTTCATATTGCTAAATATGATTTTTACAACATTCTGCCCGGAATAGTAAAAATCGACCCCGAGCCCACATAATCGAAACTCAAGTTTCGAACCAAAATAAGTTCACCCAATCCTCCATGAGTTCAAATATACAATTTGTTCTTAAGCTCGACTCCAAAACGAGGTCTAGATCACAAATTCATTGAAAGCCCTAACTATACCCATTTCTCAAATTTTTCAACCAATTTACACATGTTTAAGCCTAAGAATTTGATTGATGTTGATGAAAATGAAAAAGACGAGTTAAACAATACTTACCCAATGAATTTTGATGAAGAAATGCCTCAAAGATCGCCTAAGAGCTGTGGAGAAGAAAGGTTTTTGTGAAAATGGGATAAAATCCCGTAAGTGTTCTGTTTTGGGTATTAATTCTCTGGGCGAAAATTTACCCTACGCGATCGCGTGAATTGGGCTGCGATCGCGTAGAGGAAAGACTGGCCTCTTATGCGATCGCGTGCAAAAGGTTGCGATCGCGTGGAGAAAAATTTGGAAGCTACGCGATCGCGTGAGGGTTGCTGCGATCGCGTAGAGGAAACTCACCGGGCAACCTATTTGGCCTATGCGATCGCGTGAACATGACTGCGATCGCGTGGGGGAAGAACTGGAAGCTACGCGATAACTGGAAGCTACGCGATCACGTAGAAGAACTGGCCAATGCTGTGCGATCGCGTGGATGAGGCCGCGATCGCATAGAACAAAATCCCTCTGCAGAAACAGCAGAATTTCTGCCGTGTTTTCAAATCCAAAAACACCCCGAACCACCTCCGAAACACTCCCGAGCCCTCGGGGCTCCAAACCAAATATGCACACTAACTCAAAAACATCATACGAACTTGCTCGTGTCACACCTCCCTTTTTACTACCGCATGCACAAATGTAATGTGCCACTGTTTAATACTACATCCCGAGAAGGGATATAATAATAATCAGTGAAGGAGTTTTTCCACTTGAAGGACAGTCGGAACGGGATCAATTTATTTAATTATTCAGAGTCGCCACTTGAGAAAATAATGGTGTCCCAAGTCACCGGTTTAATCCCGAACCGAGGAAATTTATGACTCTGTAATACAGTCTGCGAAACTAGAAACCTGGATAAGGAATTCTGTTAACCCGGGAGAAGGTGTTAGGCACTCCCGAATTCCGTGGTTCTAGCACGGTCGCTCAACTGCAATTTTTTGCTTTTATCTGAATTCTTTATATATTTTAACTATGTACTTTTAATGTTCCGCTTTTCAATTTTAGAAGAATTGCGACGTCACGAAAACACATTTCGAGTCACACCGCAACCGGTACGCCTGTGATTTTAATGTATTTCAGTTTCGTCGAGAGATAGATTTGGGTCACATAAATGCGCACCCGTATTTAGGAAAGTAATTTTATTTAAGTCGTGCCTAAAGAGTCTTATCGTGTTGTTAACTTCGGGAAAGACCATGAAATTTACTAAACGGTCCTTCCAAGTCTAAGATTTTCATAACATTTTATTTGAGGGCCCCGCAATTGTATATTTTGTTTGGCGAGGCTCGTCTCATTATTTTATTTAAGGTCAATCCTAACATGACTATGATTTTCTATGATTTATCTCTAATAATAAAATAAAGGTCCTAATTACTTTGTTATTTTTTACCTAACTGTTACATTATTGCATAGTTTTCTGATTTACAGCAATTTGGGCCTGTTAAAGACATGTTAGAGCCCATTACCTTGTTATAGTCATCTGTTTACACCATAATTTCAGTCATTTGTATGACTGATTCACATTAAAAGGACGTGATTCCATTGAGCAAATCTTCATTTTAGCAAAAAAAAAAATCGTGATTCCTCTAAAACACTAAACGAAACTCCACTTTTGCAAACAGTTTATATAATCTGTATACTGTTATTAAACTAAACTAACTATCGTAATTAACTAATATACTAAAGTGATTCTCAAATTACTATTTTAAACATAATCGCTGCTTCCAAGCCTAATGCTACACTTTCGATTAAATCTTTCTTAACAACTAAACCATATTTGAGATATTCTAAATGAGCTAACAAATTTAATATGAAATACATCTGAACAACTTCATCAAATACAACCAAACTTATTTATATACTATCAATTTAAATAATTGTTGAACTATAAACCAGTAATTAACTAGCAGGCTAATACCGTATCTATTTTAAAAGTCCAATTATGACTTGAAATTAGAAATCAGTCTTTAAAATCTACTACATATAATCTGCTTATTTTTTATGTACAAAAGAAAACTAAGAGAAAATAGGAAAGAGAAGATTGCAGCAACATAGCTTCAAAACAACTTTCATTTCCATAAGCTTTGGAGATTTACAAGATGTGTACCTGGTTTTGAAAGGAATGGGAAAATAGCAAATCAACAGGGCGGTGAAAATACAGCAACAACAACAGTAACAACCAGCAGTAGCTTCAACACCTCAATCCCGAAAATCCCAACAATACGGAGAAAAACAAAAACCAGTAAAAAAATAGAAAAGAAAAATATATTCCAGATTTTCTCTTTGTTTTGTATTTCTATCTTTGAACTCTTTTCAATTCTCAAAAGAAACTCTCAAAAATTAAAATTTTTGCCATGTATACTTCTGTGTCCAGAATGTATATCGAGTGTATACTACAGCAGGGAATTTTTTTTATTTTTACTTCTCTTCCTATTTTTCCTCTCTTTTTTCCACCCTTTTTTTCATAAATCTTCTCTTCTATTTATAGGCAAGAATTTCGAAAATTTTCAGATTTTTTATTAAAAAGAAAATATTTTTTTAATTTAAAGAAAACCCACTAATCCATGTTTTCCTCTCCTTGTTTTCTTCCTTGATTTCCTTGCCCCCCACTACTTTATGTCATGTAATTATGATTATTTTTTGCTAAAAAAATCTGAAATTTTCTTCTTGGGCCAAGGAGTTTTGGGTTGGGTAAGGGTTCTTAGGATTGGGCTTGTAACATAATTTGCAAGATGGCCCAATCCAAATTTTTTCCAATTTGTTCTTCTCCATTATTCAACTTCCTAATTAATAAAGCCCAAAATACTAAGATTAATTTATAAAAACTAAAATTATCTTGAAATACTAATCTCATAATAATAATTGTCACCTAATTTTAAATGGTAATTAAAATACAATCACACAATTTGGACATTAAAGGCTAAAATGCAAAAGATGCCTATTTTTTGTGATTTTCATTTTTGTAAGATAAAATTAATTACTCCTAATTGTAGAATTAAATCCTAAATGCAAATGCGATATATATATATATATATATATATATATATATATATATATATATATATATATATATATATATATATTGTCATTATTTTTAAAAATGACACTAAATTCACAACAATTGCAAACAACACAAAACTCTTTTATTTTAAATTTTTGGGAGTAATTCTCATATAGGGCAAAAATCACGTGCTCACAACTGTTATGGCTGGGGCCGGAACCTCCTCATTAATGTCAACCTGAGGTTCCACCACCGATGCTGATGCTACCCAGGGCTAAGCTCTACCCCTACATTGAGAAGCATTTTTTTTTTAAAAAAAAAATTTTGACCGAACCTTTGCTTCAAAAGGTTTCCTACATATCCCTGGCTAAAAGGGAATCAGGTCAATGTAGTTCGGAAAATTTTGGTAGCCGGGACTACCAATGAAACTGCGATTTTTTGCTGTTACTACTGTTGCTGCTGTTGCGGTTACTGCTTGTTGACCTCCTTATTACACCGGGGGAATGTAAAATGAAGAAGTTATTCTAAGCTATGATTCTACAATTACAATTATTCCTATCCTAGCTTTTGTTTGCTTCTCCTTGTCTCTTCTTCTTTGATTTTTTTTTGAGATGCTCACTCTCCCTTTTTTGTTGATTTTCTTTCTTGTTTTCCTCTTCTTCTTTTTTTTGATTTTCAATGGTACTTCTTGCCCTCGAGCTCAACCTGATCAAAACAAAAACAACAAACTACTTTTTTTCTTTTTCTCGCCCAAGCGTGGGCTTTTAGCTATATAAACCATGATGTGCGTAAATATATTCCCGTATTTGAAGGTGGGCGCCTAACGTAAATTAAACGTGCAATGCAAATGCGAAATATATTCCCGTATTTGAAGGTGGGCACCGACGTAAATTAAACGTGCAATGCGATGCAGAAAAGTATTCCCGTATTCGGGGGTGGCACCTAACGAATTTTAACGTGCAATGCGATGCGTAAAAATATTCCCGTATTCGAGGGTGGGCACCTAACGTAATTTAAATGTGCAATGCGATGCAGAAAAGTATTCCCGTATTCGAAGGTGGGCACCTAACGGAATTTAGACGTGCAATGCGATGCAGAAAAATATTCCCGTATTCGAAGGTGGGCGCCTACCAGAAATTAAACGTGCAATGCGATGCAGAAAAATATTCCCGTATTTGAAGGTGGGCGCCTAAACGAATTTAAACGTGCAATGCGAATGCAGAAAATATTCCCGTATTTGAAGGTGGGCGCCTAACAGAAATTAAACGTGCAATGCGATGCAGAAAATATTCCCGTATTTGAAGGTGGGCGCCTAACTGAATTTAAACGTGCAATGCGATGCAGAAAATATTCCCGTATTTGAAGGTGGGCGCCTAACCGAATTTAAACGTGCAATGCGAAATGCAGAAAATATTCCCGTATTAGAAGGTGGGCGCCTAACAGAAATGAAACGTGCAATGCGATGCAGAAAATATTCCCGTATTTGAAGGTGGGCGCCTAACAGAATTTAAACGTGCAATGCGAATGCAGAAAATATTCCCGTATTTGAAGGTGGGCGCCTAACAGAATTTAAACGTGCAATGCGAAATGCAGAAAATATTCCCGTATTAGAAGGTGGGCGCCTAACAGAAATGAAACGTGCAATGCGATGCAGAAAATATTCCCGTATTTGAAGGTGGGCGCCTAACAGAAATTTAAACGTGCAATGCGAATGCAGAAAATATTCCCGTATTTGAAGGTGGGCGCCTAACAGAATTTAAACGTGCAAAGCGAATGCAGAAAATATTACCGTATTTGAAGGTGGGCGCCCAATAGAATTTAAACGTGCAATGCGAATGCAGAAAATATTCCCGTATTTGAAGGTGGGCGCCTAACGTGCAATGCGAATGCAGAAAATATTCCCGTATTTGAAGGTGGGCGCCTAACAGAAATTAAACGTGCAATGCGAATGCAGAAAATATTCCCGTATTTGAAGGTGGGCGCCTAACAGAAATGAAACGTGCAATGCGATGCAAAAAATATTCCCGTATTTGAAGGTGGGCGCCTAACCGAATTTAAACGTGCAATGCGATGCAGAAAATATTCCCGTATTAGAAGGTGGGCGCCTAACGGAATTTAAACGTGCAATGCGATGCGTAAAATATTCCCGTATTTGAAGGTGGGCGCCTAACGTAAATTAAACGTGCAATGCGAATGCAGAAAATATTCCCGTATTTGAAGCGTGGGCGCCTAACGGAATTTAAACGTGCAATGCGAATGCGTAAAATATTCCCGTATTTGAAGGTGGGTGCCTAACGAAATTAAACGTGCAATGCGAATGCGTAAAATATTCCCGTATTTGAAGGTGGGCGCCTAACGTAATTTAAACGTGCAATGCGAAATGCGGAAAATATTCCCGTATTGAAGGTGGGCGCCTAACATAAATGAAACGTGCAATGCGAATGCAGAAAATATTCCCGTATTTGAAGGTGGGCGCCTAACGTAAATTAAACGTGCAATGCAAATGCAGAAAATATTCCCGTATTTGAAGGTGGGCGCCTAACGGAAGTTTAAACGTGCAATGCGGATGCAGAAAAATATTCCCGTATTTGAAGGTGGGCGCCTAACGTAATTTAAACGTGCAATGCGATGCAGAAAATATTCCCGTATTTGAAGGTGGGCGCCTAACGGAATTTAAACGTGCAATGCGAATGCAGAAAATATTCCCGTATTTGAAGGTGGGCGCCTAACAGAATTTAAACGTGCAATGCAAATGCAGAAAATATTCCCGTATTTGAAGGTGGGCGCCTAACGGAATTTAAACGTGCAATGCGAATGCAGAAAATATTCCCGTATTTGAAGGTGGGCGCCTAACAGAAATGAAACGTGCAATGCAAATGCAGAAAAGTATTCCCGTATTTGAAGGTGGGCGCCTAACAGAATTTAAACGTGCAATGCGATGCAGAAAAGTATTCCCTCAGCCTGAGGACTGGGGAGTGGATTTTAAAAGATGTTACCTTCCTCTTTTTGGTATTTTCTTTTTACCAACTTATCTCTTGCCCGTGAATTTCTCCACTTATTCGGCAGACTTTCTCTTTTTGGTATTTTAAATTTTCCACATTGGTCACATTCACTTTAAAGTGATTAGTGACAATTTGTTCCCTGCATGAAACAAAATTTATTAGATATAAGCTGCTGGCAACTGGCATCTGCCGTCCCCACTTCTTATTGCTTCCTTTGTTTTTGCTTTCTCATGTTGCATGGCTTTTGACTTCTCGTCCCTTGCAGACTCTTTTTTTGTATTTTTCTCATTTCTCCATTTTTGTTTTGTTTTCTTTTCCTTTGGCCATGTTTGCCAAGCTTCTTTATTTCTTTCCCCAATCTTCCATCCTTTCTGATCCAGTGTTATTTCAACTTCCGTTATCGGGAGCTGGTAGTTAGCTCTCAAAAGGGTAAACAATGAAATGCAGAAAAAATGAAAGAAAGGTAAGGGTATTTTGGAGAGATGACGGAACTTATCTGGGTATTTGTTGGCTGATTCCGCCGACCATGCCATGTATTTAAACTCCGACCCAGTTCGTTCCAATCATTATTCAGACTCTGAATTGCCTTTAACCCAAACCGATACTCTCTTTTGTTGCTTTTTTCTCTTTTTCTGATAGTCCCCATGATCGCCTTACGGTGCCTCGAAAGGTTTTCACCAATAAGACTCTCTCATTTATTCTCTCAACCTCACAATCGTCTCACAGTGCCGATTAAGGTTTTCACCGATGAGACTCTCTCATTTTATTTCTCTCAACCTCACAATCGTCTCACAGTGCCGGCTAAGGTTTTCACCGATGAGACTCTCTCATTTTTTATATTTTCTTTTTTCATTTTTTCCTTTTGTATTTTGTTTTCTGTACCACGGGTATTATCCGACGCTTCGCTCCTCCTTCGTTGTATTTGTTATCATTTCAAAATTGATCAGAAGGTCTTTCTTTGGACCGTAACGTGGCTTTTGGGTGGGTTAAGAAAGAAAGATATAAAGGCTCAAAATTTCAACGAGGGTTAAAAATATTTACAACTCTCGGAATTATTAAACATAACTTCTGCCCCAGTTTCAATATGTGGGGAATTTTTGGATTTTTCCTTTATTGTGACTGAACCTCAGAGAGGCTGCCTACGTACCCTTTCGGGATCAAGTCATACGTAGTTCATCCAACTTCATTAGTTAGATGGATTTCTTTTGACTTTTTCCCGATTTCTTTGTCTTTTTCTCTCTTTTTTTTTCATTTTTTCATTTTTTTTTTCATTTTTTCATTTTGGCAATTTCGATCTTATTGCACTAAATCAATTCCGAGAGAGGGATATGAAAGAATATATTCATTAAGGCTCAAAGGGGTTATCAATGGATAAAGTGTTTGGATAGAGAATAAAATGCCTTCGTCATTTCAATTCCAAAATCACAACAAAATACAAAACACATAATTGAAAAGGAATCATACATAGTATCTTTTGACCGCATCCGAATTGATAGCAGTCTCTACGCACTTTCCTTCAACATCTGTTAAATATAATGCCCCATTGGACAACACCCGCGATACTACAAATGGTCCCTGCTAATTTGGCGCAAATTTTCCCTTTGCCTTGGCCCAATGTGGTAAAGTAACCCATCGCAACCCAAATGAGCCTATGCCCATTGGAAGCTGTTGGCTCTATCGGTCCAATAACATTTATGCCCCTGTTTCAAATCAAAGAAAAATCTGTTAGTTTAATGCGGTGGTTGGTTGTGGCCTTGAACTTTGATGGCGACTGCTTTCCACTTGAATGCCTTGCCTATTCACCGACCATCCATTTTCACTTCTTCTTTGTTCAAAATCCACCTCTCTTTAGGTATGTATATTGTTCCTTTCTTGACGGATCCCACAAACTTCGATCTCGATTCCTTTGATGACTCCACTTGACAACCTTGGGTGTTTCTTGACTGACTCGTAGAAGATATACCCCCTCTCTGTTCGAACCCCGTACTTCCATTTGTTATATTTTCCCTGAGTTGGCACTTTGCCGACCCTTGTGTCTTGCATGATCCTCATTGCACATGTTGCTCTTGTGGGCTTAAATCACTGGCCTTGTCATTCCCTGACTTGCGACAATCGTCGTGTTGGCTAAATCCCATCTTGTGCAATTGGAAAGCTTGGTGGCAAATTTTGAAATCATTTCTATACTTGTTATGACCTGACTGACTCGATAAGAAGGAGGGTAAAACAAAGTGTGAAGAATAAAGAGAAAAGAAAAATACAATTCCTAACAAGAAACCTAGAGACGAATGACCTAACGGATTTTGAATACCGACTCTAGCGACCTTGACATGCACTTTTGGCCTTCTCCGTATAGCAAAGTTGATGTTCAACTCTTGTTGCAAAGTTCTGCTGTGAAACCGGTCTTCAATACTTCATTTCTTTGATCCGATCCTTAGTCGACTTGCAGCGCCCGTAGGGTTTTCGCCAACAAGCCTCTCTCATTTGATCTTTCTTTCTCTCAACTCACCGTCGCCTTACGGTGCCCGTGCGGGTTTTCACCGATAAGACTCTCTCATTTTGACTTCTCTCATCTTGGAGTCTCGTGGTGGTTTGAGTTCTTCATTCTCCTTTGTTCGGACTGGAGTGTTGCCCCTGATGTGATTGACCTTTGTTCGCTTGACTCGGCATTTCTTGAAGATTGATCGGAAGGTCTTCCTTTGGACTATAATGTAGACTTTTGGTTGGGATAAAGGCTCAAAATATTTCATCGTAGGATAAAATTACAACTTTTCGGAATCTTTATTCTTTCAACAACCATAACTTCTGCCCCAGTTTTCTTCTTGGGGGATTTTTTTTAGATTTTCGGATTTTTCATTTATTGTGACTGAACCTCAGTGAGGCTGCCTACGTACCCTTTCGGGATCAAGTCAGACGTAGTTCAGATCATAAGATCGCTTCCTTGTTGTGATTTGACTTCTCCCGATGTTTTTCTTTTCTCTTATTTTCTTTTCTTTTTCTTTCTTCTTTTTTTTTTCGTTTTTTCTTTTTCTCTTTTTTTTTCTTTCTTTTTCTTCTTTTCTCCATTTGATTTCCCCGCTCAATCTTCAATTTTGTTATTGATTCCGAAAGAGGGATATGAAAGAAAATATAATAAGGCTCGAAGGGATAACAATGGATAAAGTGTTTGGATAGCCGAATAAAATGCCTTCGTCATTCCAATCTTCGAGACCTACCAAGTACAAACTACACATTTAAACACCTTTCGACCGATTCACATATTTGCCTTCGGTATCTGACGATTCTCAGTGCCATTGGGCAACAATCTCGATACCACGAATGGTTCCTTAGCTTTGGGGTATTTTTGCCTTTGGCTTTAAATTGATGATGCATTTCCAAGGCATTTCTTTATGTTACGTTTTCCCCAATGTTCACTTGATTCCGGCTTCACAGTATTCCAATATGTTTTTATTTCTTCCGAGTATCATTACATCTTCAATATTGTTTCATTGACTTTTAAAAACCAGGCTTAGAATTATGTGCATGTCATGTTGCTAAAGTCAGTATGAGAAAAAATGCAAAGTGATCAGAAATGGACTGACTAGGAATGATGGGAAACAAAGAGTTGTACAAAACTGATGGGTTGAAACAACAACGTGGACAACGAAACGAACAGACTAGACTAGAATTACAAACCTAGACAGCACTAAACAAATTTATTACTAAACAAAGCAAAGTGGAAAGATAGAAGGGTTTTGACTCTCAAGACAACGTCCGGATTAGAACCCTAAAATAACCCGGGCAAAAGAGATGACACCAAAATATACCACCAAAACTCCAAGAGACGGAGCGCCTTTCCAATTGACAAGCATGGCATCCTAGCCACTTCTTGCGTGTTTTTCAGCCGTTGCTCTAATCTCTGTAATCTTTGGGCCATTTCTTCCTGTACCTTCTTTCGGGTAGGCTTCTCAATGTTTGAGTATGAGTGGTACTCGGGAAAGTGGTACTGTTCTTGTTGTATATCAAACTGTGACTCTTGAGAAGGTTGTCCTTGGCCATTGGCTCATGCTTGACGCATTTTGGTCATTTGTTGTTTCAATGTTCTGTTTTCCTCAACCACAGTAGGCCCTTGTTGAACTTTCCGACCAACACTCGTAACAGCTTCGATGTCGGTTATCACTTTCCTTGGATCTTGTTTACAACAACCAACCACCTCAACTTTCTGGAAATTGACAAAACGAAACCATCATGTTAGCGTTAAGGTATTCCGCTTATTGATTTCTCTTTTTTTTTTCTGCTATTTTTTCTTCTTTTTTGTTTTTTTTCTTTTTGTGGTTTTTCCTTTTTCTCTTTTTTTTTTCCTTTTTGTAGATTTTCATTTTTTTTCTTTTTGGTTTATGTAGATGGTCGAATCCTATGTGGATTGCCTACGTATCATGACCCCGCATGAATCAGACCGAGCGTAGTTCTTGCAAATTAATGCAAGAAATAAAGAGATGTTTATTTGATTTTTTTTTGAAGGAAAATTACAGAAACTGACTCCAACTACAAACTTGAAAAACTTTCGCATTTTGTACCGGAGATTTCTACAAGAATAAGAATATTTTTGGCGTCAATTATGACTATTTCTACAAAATTGGCCACATAATGGCTTATTTGACAAAATGACTATTTTTGTAAAATTTATTTAAGAAAGATAAACTTGAATTTTTTTTTATCTAGTGGCTCATGGGGCATCGTTCGGCATCACCATAAACCAACACAAAACTATTTTTTCATAAATTGGCCATGTAATGTCTTATTTAGACAAAGTGGCTATTTTTGCAAAATTTTATTTAAGCAGATGAAAATTCAAAATTTTTATCCTGGGGCCTATGGGGCATCGTTCAGCACCGACACATGCCAACACAAAGCTAAGAAAGTTAAAATGCAAAAATGTGGCTATTTCAGCAAAATTCCGGCCATGTAATGGCTTATTTGATAAAGTGGTTATTTTTGTAAAGTTGAGTGATGACTCAAAACTTGATTTTGCGTATACGGCCTTTCGACATTTCCGCGAGGGAATATTTCAAGGCTATGCCCGCAAATTATTTAAAAATGATTCAAAAGTGGCTATTTTTGCAAAAACAGCCTTCCGGCGTCCTTTCGGAACATTCGGCTATTTTCCAAAAATGGCATCACTTTAATTTTATTGACAAAATTAAAACACACATTTTCTTTTTTGATTTTTTAAAAGGGGTGGTTGGACCCGATGAGGGTTGCCTACGTATCCCACCTAATGGCGAGAATCAAACCTGCGTAGTTCGGTCAGATTATTTGACCAATTATTTCAAAAATGTTCCACCTATTTTTTCAAATTTTCAAATTTTCCATGTACCTATTTTCCACAAATCATTATTTTCCTCTCTCTCTTTTTTTTTCCTTTTTCAAAAATTTTTCCACTCTCGGGATTTCCGCCGGTCCGCATAACGATCAAGGACAATAAAATGCAACACATAGCATGCTCGGTCTTTTCAATACCGGGTCACCTGTCCTAGACGGACCCAACCCTTGTGTTGAGTCCCCTAAGTCAAATATGATGCAAATAATCGTCCTAGACCTATGTTCAAAATCTTACGGTTTCATAGATTGCTAGACCGTGTACCCGAGCGGACAACTCGAATCGAGGAGGGGGCTACGTACCGGTGACCCGCGGAGTCAATCGGCTTTGTAACTTATCCGGCCTCTGTTTTCTTAATTTAAGGTGACTTTAACAGAAAGGGGAGTCTCAACCAGTAAGCACATCCCCGGAGGAGAAGAGAGAAGGGTTTTCGGCACAATTTTATATACAGTTCACATAATATCAAAGCGATAAAGCACATAGCATGTTATTCAAATCACATAATGAAGTCAAACAAAAAACGCGAACGGCAGTTCTAAGGAGCTCGAGTTCTTAAACCCTGAAATCGAATTCAGGGTTGGGTCCCCAGCAGAGTCGCCAGAGCTGTCACACCTCCCTTTTTACTACCGCATGCACAAATGTAATGTGCCACTGTTTAATACTACATCCCGAGAAGGGATATAATAATAATCAGTGAAGGAGTTTTTCCACTTGAAGGACAGTCGGAACGGGATCAATTTATTTAATTATTCAGAGTCGCCACTTGGGAAAATAATGGTGTCCCAAGTCACCGGTTTAATCCCGAACCGAGGAAATTTATGACTCCGTAATACAATCTGCGAAACTAGAAACCTGGATAAGGAATTCTGTTAACCCGGGAGAAGGTGTTAGGCACTCCCGAATTCCGTGGTTCTAGCACGGTCGCTCAACTGCAATTTTTTGCTTTTATCTGAATTCTTTATATATTTTAACTATGTACTTTTAATGTTCCGCTTTTCAATTTTAGAAGAATTGCGACGTCACGAAAACACATTTCGAGTCACACCGCAACCAGTACGCCTGTGACTTTAATGTATTTCAGTTTCGTCGAGAGATAGATTTGGGTCACATAAATGCGCACCCGTATTTAGGAAAGTAATTTTATTTAAGTCGTGCCTAAAGAGTCTTATCGTGTTGTTAACTTCGGGAAAGACCATGAAATTTACTAAACGGTCCTTCCAAGTCTAAGATTTTCATAACATTTTATTTGAGGGCCCCGCAATTGTATATTTTGTTTGGCGAGGCTCGTCTCATTATTTTATTTAAGGTCAATCCTAACATGACTATGATTTTCTATGATTTATCTCTAATAATAAAATAAAGGTCCTAATTACTTTGTTATTTTTTACCTAACTGTTACATTATTGCATAGTTTTCTGATTTACAGCAATTTGGGCTTGTTAAAGACATGTTAGAGCCCATTACCTTGTTATAGTCATCTGTTTACACCATAATTTCAGTCATTTGTATGACTGATTCACATTAAAAGGACGTGATTCCATTGAGCAAATCTTCATTTTAGCAAAAAAAAAATCGTGATTCCTCTAAAACACTAAACGAAACTCCACTTTTGCAAACAATTTATATAATCTGTATACTGTTATTAAACTAAACTAACTATCGTAATTAACTAATATACTAAAGTGATTCTCAAATTACTATTTTAAACATAATCGTTGCTTCCAAGCCTAATGCTACACTTTCGATTAAATCTTTCTTAACAACTAAACCATATTTGAGATATTCTAAATGAGCTAACAAATTTAATATGAAATACATCTGAACAGCTTCATCAAATACAACCAAACTTATTTATATACTATCAATTTAAATAATTGTTGAACTATAAACCAATAATTAACTAGCAGGCTAATACCGTATCTATTTTAAAAGTCCAATTATGACTTGAAATTAGAAATCAGTCTTTAAAATCTACTACATATAATCTGCTTATTTTTTATGTACAAAAGAAAACTAAGAGAAAATAGGAAAGAGAAGATTGCAACAACATAGCTTCAAAACAACTTTCATTTCCATAAGCTTTGGAGATTTACAAGATGTGTACCTGGTTTTGAAAGGAATGGGAAAATAGCAAATCAACAGGGCGGTGAAAATACAGCAACAACAACAATAACAACCAGCAGTAGCTTCAACACCTCAATCCCGAAAATCCCAACAATACGGAGAAAAACAAAAACCAGTAAAAAAATAGAAAAGAAAAATATATTCCAGATTTTCTCTTTGTTTTGTATTTCTATCTTTGAACTCTTTTCAATTCTCAAAAGAAACTCTCAAAAGAAACTCTCAAAAATTAAAATTTTTGCCATGTATACTTCTGTGTCCAGAATGTATATCGAGTGTATACTACAGCAGGGAATTTTTTTTATTTTTACTTCTCTTCCTATTTTTCCTCTCTTTTTTCCACCCTTTTTTTCATAAATCTTCTCTTCTATTTATAGGCAAGAATTTCGAAAATTTTCAGATTTTTTATTAAAAAGAAAATATTTTTTTAATTTAAAGAAAACCCACTAATCCATGTTTTCCTCTCCTTGTTTTCTTCCTTGATTTCCTTGCCCCCCACTACTTTATGTCATGTAATTATGATTATTTTTTGCTAAAAAAATCTGAAATTTTCTTCTTGGGCCAAGGAGTTTTGGGTTGGGTAAGGGTTCTTAGGATTGGGCTTGTAACATAATTTGCAAGATGGCCCAATCCAAATTTTTTCCAATTTGTTCTTCTCCATTATTCAACTTCCTAATTAATAAAGCCCAAAATACTAAGATTAATTTATAAAAACTAAAATTATCTTGAAATACTAATCTCATAATAATAATTGTCACCTAATTTTAAATGGTAATTAAAATACAATCACACAATTTGGACATTAAAGGCTAAAATGCAAAAGATGCCTATTTTTTGTGATTTTCATTTTTGTAAGATAAAATTAATTACTCCTAATTGTAGAATTAAATCCTAAATGCAAATGCGATATATATATATATATATATATATATATATATATATATATATATATATATATATATATATATATATATATATATATATATATATATATATATATATATATATATATATATATATATATATATTGTCATTATTTTTAAAAATGACACTAAATTCACAACAATTGCAAACAACACAAAACTCTTTTATTTTAAATTTTTGGGAGTAATTCTCATATAGGGCAAAAATCACGTGCTCACAGCCGCGCGCGATCAAATCGCTAAAATAACATCAAAATCAATGGATTGAGCCTTAAAACTCAAGAATTCTTTCAAATTTCATAATTTCCAAAATTTCCAATTTAAGGCCGAAATGCGTCAAACGACGTCCGTTTTCAACTAAACTTTACAGGAAGCGCTTAACCAATATATATGACCTGTACCGGGCGTCGGAACCAAAATACGAGCCCGATACCAGTACTTTTTAATCAAAATTCAGTTTCATTTTCCTTAAACATTTTCGGAAAACAATTTAACAGAAAAATTCTTTTACCGGGGTTCTAGACCTCGGATTTCAATTCCGGCATATGCCCAAGTTCCATATTTTTCTACGGATTTTCCGAGACAGTCAAATCACGGATCCGGGTCCGTTTACCAAAAATGTTGACCAAAGTCAACCATATCAATATTAATATCAAAATTCTTCAACTTTTTCACATATTTCACATATTTCAACATAAATATTTTCCAGCTTTGTGCCCGGACTGTGCACGCAAATCTAGGCAACTATAAATGAGGTTTTCAAGACCTCAAAAGCTCGGAATGATTAATAAAACAAGTGATGACCCTTTGGATCGTCACAATCTCCACCTCTAAAACAATCGTTCGTCCTCGAACGGACAAAAGAAAGAAGTACTCGAGTCGAGAAACAAATGTGGGTAGCGGCTCCGCATATCGGACTCGGACTCCCGTGTCGATGCCTCAGATAGGTCGACCTCTCCACCGAACACGCACGGAAGGATAACTCTTCGACCTCAACCGTCGAACCTCGCCGGTCTAGAATGGCTACCGGTTCCTCCTCGTAAGATAGATCATTGTCCAATTGGACAGGTATCGAAGTCTAACACATGTGTGGGATCGCCGTGGTATCTCCGAAGCATAGATACATGAAAAACTCGGATGCACGGCTGATAAGCTAGGCGGCAAAGCTAATTTGTAAGCCACCCCCCCCCCCCCCTCTGTCTAGAATCTCAAATGGGCCAATATACCTAGGGCCGAGCTTGCCCTTCTTCCCAAACCTCATCACACCCTTCATAGGCGACACTCGGAGCAATACTCGTTCGCCAACCATGAAATCTACATCTCGAACCTTACGATCCGCATAAGTCTTCTCCCTGGACTGAGCTGAACGCAATCTCTCCTGAATAGTCTTGACCTTATCCAAGGCCTCCTGAACTAAGTCTGTACCTAACAACTGAGCCTCTCCCGGTTCAAACCATCCAACTGGTGATCGACATCGCCTACCATACAACGCCTCATACGGAGCCATATGGATGCTAGATTGGTAACTGTTATTGTAGGCGAACTCTGCTAATGGCAGAAACTGGTCCCACGAGCCTCCGAAATCAATAACACAGGCTCGAAGCATGTCCTCTAGAATCTGAATAGTCCTCTCGGACTGGCCATCCGTCTGAGGATGAAATGTTGTACTCAACTGAACCTGGGTGCCTAACTCCTGCTGGACCGCTCTCCAGAACCGCGAGGTAAACTGTGTACCCCGATCAGAGATAATAGATACTGGCACTCCATGGAGACGAACAATCTCCCTAATGTAAACCTCCGCTAACCTCTCCGGTGAGTAGGAGACAGATACTGGAATAAAGTGTGCTGACTTGGTCAGCCTATCAACAATGACCCAAATAGCATCAAATTTCCTCCGAGTCAAAGGAAGTCCAGTAACGAAATCCATAGTGATCCGCTCCCATTTCCACTCGGGAATTTCAATCCTCCGGAATACACCACCAGGTCTCTGGTGCTCATATTTCACCTACTGACAATTTAGACACCGAACGACATACGCAACGATATCTTTCTTCATTCTGCGCCACCAATAGTGCTGTCGTAAGTCCTGGTACATCTTCGCGGCGCCTGGGTGAATAGAATACCGCGAACTGTGGGCCTACCTGCTAAGATTAACTCTCGAATCCCTTCGACATTGGGCACACAAACTCGACCCCGCAATTTCAATATCCCATCATCATCTAGATTTACCTGTGTGGCACCTCCCCGATGTACTGTATCTCTCAACTCACGCAAATGAGGATCATCAAATTGCCTCTCACGGATACGCTCTAATAAAGAAGAACGAGCGACCGTGCAGGCTAACACTCTGCTAGGCTCAGAAATGTCTAATCTCACGAACCGGTTGGCTAAGGCCTGGACATCTAGAGCTAATGGTCTCTGACTGACCGGAATATATGCAAGACTACCCATGCCGGCGGACTTTCTACTCAATGCATCGGCCACCACATTGGCCTTACCTGGGTGATATAGGATAGTAACATCATAGTCTTTTAGCAACTCTAGCCACCTTCTCTGCCTCATATTCAACTCTTTCTGCTTAAACAAATACCGAAGACTCTTATGATCGGTGTATACTTCACATGCTACACCATACAAATAATGCCTCCAGATCTTCAATGCGTGAATAATCGCCGCCAATTCTAGATCATGCACTGGATAGTTCTTCTCATGAATCTTCAACTGCCTCGAAGCATAGGCAATAACCTTGCCATCCCGCATTAACACTGCACCAAGCCCAATACGGGAAGCATCACAATAAACAGTATAAGGTCCCGTACCTGTGGGTAAAACCAATACCGGTGTCGTGGTCAAGGTTGTCTTGAGCTTTTGAAAGCTCGCCTCACATTCATCGGACCATTCAAATTGAACACCCTTCTGGGTCAATCTGGTCAGTGGGGTTGCAATAGACGAAAATCCTTCTACGAATCGGCGATAATAGCCCGCTAACCCCAAGAAACTCCGAATATCTGTGGCTGATGTCGGTCTAGGCCAGCTCTTGACTGCCTCAATTTTCTTCGGATCAACTTGAATACCTGCTGCCGTCACAATATGACCCAGGAATGCAACCGAACTTAGCCAAAATTCACACTTTGAAAATTTTGCATATAGCTGGCTATCTCTCAGAGTCTGCAAGGCCACTCTGAGATGTTGCGCATGCTCCTCCTGACCGTGGGAATATATTAATATGTCATCAATGAAGACTATTACAAACAAGTCTAAATAAGGCCGGAACACCCGATTCATTAATTCGATAAAAGCTGCTGGAGCATTTGTCAACCCAAAAGACATGACCAAAAATTCATAATGTCCATACCGAGTGCGGAACGCTGTCTTAGGGACATCGGATGCCCTAATCTTCAGCTGATGATAGCCAGATCTCAAATCTATCTTTGAAAATACCTTGGCACCCTGAAGCCGGTCAAATAAATCATCAATTCGCGGAAGTGGATATTTATTTTTGATAGTCACCTTGTTTAACCGTCGATAGTCAATGCACATTCTTATCGAACCATCTTTTTTCTTTACAAATAATACTGGTGCACCCCACGATGAAACACTGGGTCTAATGAAACCCTTTTCAAGTAAATCCTACAACCGTTCCTTCAATTCTTTTAATTCTGGCGGAGCCATACGATATGGGGGAATGGAAATGGGCTGAGTGCCTGGAACCAAGTCAATGCAAAATTCAATGTCCCTATCGGGCGGCATACCTGGCAAGTCTGAAGGAAATACTTCAGGAAATTCGCGAACCACGGGCACAGAGTCAATAGAAGGAACCTCAACACTAGAATCACGGACATAGGCCAAATAAGCCAAGCATCCCTTTCCAACCATACGCCGAGCTTTAACATAAGAAATAACATTACGACTAGTATGACCTGAAATTCCTTTCCACTCTATACGAGGCGAATTCGGCAGAGCTAAAGTCACAGTCTTGGCATGGCAATCTAAAATAGCATGATACGGAGATAGCCAGTCCATGCCTAGTATAATATCGAAGTCCACCATATTTAGGAGTAATAAATCAACACGGGTCTCGAGACCCTCAATTACTATAATACATGACCGATGAACTCGATCAACCACAATAGAGTCGCCTACTGGTGTAGACACATGAACAGGAACACTCGGTGGATCACTGGGCTGAGTCAAGTATGGTGCAAAATAGGAAGACACATACGAATATGTAGACCCAGGGTCAAATAATGCTGATGCCTTTCTATCACAAACCAAAATAATACCTGTAATGACGGCATCAGAAGACTCAGCCTCTAGTCTAGAGGGAAGTGCATAACATCGGGGCTGTGCCCCACCACCCTGAGCAGTATCTCTAGGACGATCAGCTGCTGGCTGGTCTCTACCTCTATCGGTCCGAGCTCCACCTCTATGACCTCTACCTCCACCTCTGTGTCCTCTACCTCCGCCTCTAGCCGGCTGGGCAGGCTGTGAGGGAACTGGGGCCTGAATCATGGCACGAGAACCCTGCTGGTGAGATCTGTCGGAAGCTCGAGGGCAATACCTTGCAATGTGCCTAAGATCACCGCACGTAAAACAAGCCCTCGGCCGCTGAAAATGGCGAAGTGGTGGTGCACTGATAGGCTGCTGATCAGAGTAGCGTGGCTGAGAATTACGATCACCTGAAGCATCATGAGAAACCTGAAGAGCTGACTGATAAGGCCTAGGAGGATGGCCTCTATCATAAAAAT
Organism: Nicotiana noctiflora; assembly: GCA_032618575.1. Taxonomy (NCBI): domain Eukaryota; kingdom Viridiplantae; phylum Streptophyta; class Magnoliopsida; order Solanales; family Solanaceae; genus Nicotiana; species Nicotiana noctiflora. The sequence continues at coordinate 217,539 of JASVEL010004667.1, forward strand.
CTCTATCTCCGGACGAGGTACCACTGAATCTACCCGAATTACGAGATCTCTTATCTGATCCATGTCTCGCTCCCTGTGACAGAGCCATCTCGATCCGGCGGGCTGCATTAGCCGCCTCCTGAAAAGTGATTTCAGTTCCTGCCCCCATAGCCATCCGTAGCCGAATTGGCTGATTCAATCTATCAATAAACCTCCTCACCCTCTCCCGATCTGTGGGAAGTATGATAATAGCATGACCAGCCAGGGTCCACGAACCTAGTCTCGTACTGTGTGACAGACATAGAACCCTGATGAAGACGCTCAAATTGTCTGCGCATAACCTCCCGCTGAGTTGCTGGAAGGAACTTCTCCAAGAATAATTCTGCAAACCGCTCCCAAGTCAAAGATGACGATCCCGCCGGCCTGGTTAGACAATAATCTCTCCACCAAGTCTTGGCGGAACCGGATAACCGAAAAGTAGCAAAATCCACACCATTAGTCTCCACAATACCCATAGTACGGAGAACTTCGTGGCAGTTGTATAGGAAGTCCTGTGGATCCTCTGAAGGAGTACCACTGAATGTGGTAGTGAACAGCTTGGTAAACCTGTCCAATCTCCACAACGCATCAGCAGACATAGCTGCACCATCATTAGACGGAGTCGCAATAATAGGCCGAACCGCCTCAACTGGCTGAATCGCAGGATCTTGAGCCTGGGGAATTACTGGCTCCACAGGATCCTGAGCCTGAGGAATTACTGGCTCCGGAGTGCGCGTAGCAGGAGTCTGATTACCTCCTCCAGCCTGAGAAGTGGCTGGTGCTACCGGTAATAAATCTGCTCTGGTGATATGATCCATAAAACCTGCTATCCGGACCAAAGCATCCTGAAGATTAGGTGAAAATAAAGCTCCTCCTGGGACCTGAGCTGGGCCTACTGGAGCTGCTGGGGCTGGAACTTCCTCCTCGATATGAACCCGAGGTTCTGCCACTCGTGCTGCTGCTCGGGGCTGAGCTCTGCCCCTACCTTGTCCTCTAGGACGACCTCGACCTCGGCCTCCACCCCTAGCAGGAGCTGCCGCTGCTGGGACCTCGGGCTGCTGGTCAGTAGATGAGGATGCACGTGTCCTTACCATCTGCGGAAGAACATAGTAGAAGTTCAATTAACATTTAAAAGATCAAGTCGCACGACCGGAAAGAATAAAGGGAATATTTTCCTAACTCCGTAGCCTCTGGAGGATAAATACAGACATCTCCGTACCGATCCTTCAGACTCTACTAAGGTTGTTCGTGAGTTGTGAGACCTGTGCAACCTAGTGCTCTGATACCAACTTGTCACGACCCGGATTTCCCACCATCGGGGTCATGATGGCGCCTACTAAATGGAAGCTAGGCAAGCCAAATATTAATTACATCTCCATTAACTACCAATTCTCATTAAGACTTATTATTAAAAACATATAAATTACAGCGGAATAATCAAAATTAGCGGAAGACTTAGTCAAATATGATAAATAAAACCTAAACATGATACACTACCCAAGACCGGTGTCACAATACTCACGAACTTCTAAGAATAATACACATAATTGTCTGAAAGAAAATACAAGCTGTTTATCTCGATTACATGAGATAACAGAATGAAAAGCATAGATAGAAGAGACAACGGGTCGTGCGGACGCCTGCAAGGCTACCTCGTAGTCTCAGTAATCGAAAAATCCACAAGTCGCTACTGCCGCTGCTGCTGTCCGTAACCTGTATCTGCGCAAAAAGAGCGCAGAGTGTAGTATCAGCACAACCGACCCCATGTGCTGGTAAGTGCCTGGCCTATCCCAGCGAACTAGTGACAAGGCTAAGGCCAGTCACCCACATAAACCTGTACAGTTGCAATATAGATATATATATACAATACATTTATAAGGAAATACTCTGCTCTGAAATAACATTCAATAACTCACGATATCCAGTATAATCTAATCAACATAATAAATCTTACTTCCATGTCTCAATTCCTCTCTCATTTCATATCTCGTGGTAGGCGTACCACCCGCTCCCAACTATCACTGTAATTATATCTTGTGGTAGGCGTACCACCCGCTCCCAAATATATCAATAATTATATCTTGTGGTAGGCGTACCACCCGCTCCCAAATATATCAATAGACTACCGGCAACTATGGCCAATGCCAAGATTTAAGTCACTTTGTGGTCGGCCTACCACACGATCCCAATTCATAAATATATATAAGTGGTCGGCGCGCCACACGATCCCAATTCATAAAATATATATATTACCGGCATTTAGCCAATAATCTCTATATCAACAATATTTATAATTACCGGTTTTAAACCAATAATTTATAATAATTTCAACAATTTACCTTCATTGCCGGTATAACACCAATAACTCTTATTCAACAATTTATTCATAACTAAATTCATATTCCTACAAACTAGGATAGAACAAACACTTACCTCGAAAGTTCACGAACGATTCAATCCGTAGCAATGCCTTTTCCTTTCGAATTTGACTCCAATCCAACCGTATCTATACACAATTGATTTCATATCATCAATTCTACTTAACAAACTAGTTCATATTGCTAAATATGATTTTTACAACATTCTGCCCGAAATAGTAAAAAATTGACCCCGGGCCCACATAATCGAAACTCAAGTTTCGAACCAAAATAAGTTCACCCAATCCTCCATGAGTTCAAATATACAATTTGTTCTTAAGCTCGACTCCAAAACGAGGTCTAGATCACAAATTCATTGAAAGCACTAACTATACCCATTTCGCAAATTTTTCAACCAATTTACACATGTTTAAGCCTAAGAATTTGATTGATGTTGATGAAAATGAAAAAGACGAGTTAAACAATACTTACCCAATGAACTTTGATGAAGAAATGCCTCAAAGATCGCCTAAGAGTTGTGGAGAAGAAAGGTTTTTGTGAAAATGGGATAAAATCCCGTAAGTGTTCTGTTTTGGATATTAATTCTCTGGGCGAAAATTTACCCTACGCGATCGCGTGAATTGGGCTGCGATCGCATAGAGGAAAGACTGGCCTCTTATACGATCGCGTGCAAAAGGTTGCGATCGCGTGGAGAAAAATTTGGAAGCTACGCGATCGCGTGAGGGTTGCTGCGATCGCGTAGAGGAAACTCACCGGGCAGCCTATTTGGCCTATGCGATCGCGTGAACATGACTGCGATCGCGTGGGGGAAGAACTGGAAGCTACGCGATCGCGTGAGGGATGCTGCGATCGCGTAGAAGAACTGGCCAATGCTGTGCGATCGCGTGGATGAGGCCGCGATCGCATAGAACAAAATCCCTCTGCAGAAACAGCAGAATTTCTGCCGTGTTTTCAAATCCAAAAACACCCCGAACCACCTCCGAAACACTCCCGAGCCCTCGGGGCTCCAAACCAAATATGCACACTAACTCAAAAACATCATACGAACTTGCTCGCGTGATCAAATCGCTAAAATAACATCAAAATCAATGGATTGAGCCTTAAAACTCAAGAATTCTTTCAAATTTCATAATTTCCAAAATTTCCAATTTAAGGCCGAAATGCGTCAAACGACGTCCGTTTTCAACCAAACTTTACAGGAAGCGCTTAACCAATATATATGACCTGTACCGGGCGTCGGAACCAAAATACGAGCCCGATACCAGTACTTTTTAATCAAAATTCAGTTTCATTTTCCTTAAACATTTTCGGAAAACAATTTAACAGAAAAATTCTTTTACCGGGGTTCTAGACCTCGGATTTCAATTCCGGGCATATGCCCAAGTTCCATATTTTTCTACGGATTTTCCGAGACAGTCAAATCACGGATCCGGGTCCGTTTACCAAAAATGTTGACCAAAGTCAACCATATCAATATTAATATCAAAATTCTTCAACTTTTTCACATATTTCACATATTTCAACATAAATATTTTCCAGATTTGTGCCCGGACTGTGCACGCAAATCTAGGCAACTATAAATGAGGTTTTCAAGACCTCAAAAGCTCGGAATGATTAATAAAACAAGTGATGACCCTTTGGGTCGTCACATTTTTCCATCAATGTGAAACCTGCACCTTATAATTCAGTGTTGGAATCTAAATAATACAATCACGATTTTCCAGAACGACATTAGTGAGGGAAACTAAAAGGGCCATTTGATCTTTGTATGTTGCTCGGACCATGTGATCTTTCTATGCTACTTGGACCATTTGATCTTTCTTTAATTTATTGCTCTTCATTGATACACAATAGCACATTAGTAATAATATTCAACTAACTTCAACAGATGAACTAAGAAAGATAAATACTTCATCTATCTGCCAAGTTGTTTACTTTTGTCAATAAATACAAAGAACATTAACAATGAACTATTATTCAATGTGACTTCTTTCTTTATAAACTGTACTCAAAACTTGATGTTTAATTTTATTTTTTAAATTTTTTAAAGGTCATGGAGAGCACGATACATCTAAGCTAGCTTCACAACTACTGAAAAAATTATTAGAAGAGTATTGTCATTTGGTCTTGAATCATACTTAGACCCCAATATTTGCCCCAACGAAATTCATCTATTTGTTTTTGTTTAATTCTTTGAATTCGATCACTAAATTTAATTTGCAATATACATATATTTCTATCATCTCTCTCCGCTTTTTTTTCCTTTGAATCGATCCGCGCATCGCGCGGGTACATATACTAGTCAAATATAATAAGCCTAGAGATGTAAGAACAATATAGTTATGATAAATCTAATATTGTAAGATTATGAACTTAAGAATAGTTGTTCGTCGGAGTTAAGAGATAGATAGAAAATAAGAGATAATGAGAGAGTTGTATTATTGAATAATAACACTAATGCCCTTTACAAGAGGGAGGCCCATTTATATAAGGAGGGACCTCTTTTAAAATAATAATAAATGCATTTGAACGTGATCGACGTCCTCTTAGCAAGGACGCCCAGCTACAAATAGCGTCGTCTACACCCTCACGTCTGAGCCGTGCCCTTATTGCAGGAGGTATCTTTGACGTAAAGACGTACAAGGTCAAATTTGACCCCGTACACAAACAATTATGGTCGTCTTCCTTTAAACAGAAAATTCCCTTTTATAGAGCTGTGTAGTGTTTTATAGACAAAAGAAATTGAGACTAAAAGACATTATATGGAATAACTATTAATGCAGAGGCGGATCCAGAATTTTGATACCATGAATGCACCACCGGCTTTAACATGTATTTGGTGTAGTAAATAGTGTCAAAATAATTTATCAATAATGTCAGTTGATGCGAGAACATTTAGTATTTGATAACTTATTATCAATTTAAAATAGTATTATTTAAAAAGATAACTTATACACTTCTTAAATAATTTAGTTCTTATCTTTTACATCCAAAACAAAGAAGGAAAATAAAATGTTAATAATAATTTAATATCGTAAAAACCAAGCACAAAATAAGGGAGTAGCGAAAAGAAAGAAAAAAAGAAACGGAAGGAAAGAAAAACGACTCCAACCGAATTCGATCCCTTGTTCTTGGGGAAATAAAAAACCTTCCAGCCAGTGCACCTCTTGGATAGGGCTGTTCATGGTTTGATAAAAACCGATCCAAACCAAAAACCGAACCAAACCGATTAAGCAAACCGATATTTTTTTTGGTTTGGATTGGTTTTGGTTTTAAATTTTAAATACCGATAATATTTGGTTTGGTTTTGGTTCTATTATAAAAAATCGAAAAATAAACCGAACCAAACCGATAAATTATATATAAAATTTAATAACTATTTACATAAAGTATAACATCTTTTTGTAAATATTTTTAAATATTTTCTGTATTTTAATTATTATATATAGATTTTGGTTTATACTACTTATACCATAAATAATTGCTTAAGCCCAAAATAGGTATTGACCAATTTCTTTTCCTTAAAAGACTCAAATTTTCTAACCCTAATCCCTACGTTTCTACTTTTGTTAACAGAAGAGTGAAACTAAGAGTTACAACTTACAAAAAGTTCTACCACAAAACAAAGGTAAAAAAAAAAAAGAAAAAGCAACTCAAACTGCAACTTGCGAGTTGCAAGATTACAGGTTCTAAAGTTTGAGAAGATTTTTGTGAACGTAAAAATCTAATTTCAGCAATTTGTTACAGTGAATACTTTATCACTGATTCGATAAACTGATGTTAGGCATTCCGTTTTAAATTAATTTTTCTTTGTTACTCACTTACATTTTATTGATTCAACAATGTAATGTTAATCAATATTTATTCTTCACATCTGATTAAATGGGTTCTAATTTATTTCAGATGAAGAGGACTGGGGTTGAAGATTTGGAGGTCACTTTAAAAAATACTACTCCAACTACACCAACATCTGCGGCAACTCAAGCACATGGTAACACTTCTGGTACTTCTATTAAGCGCAGTCCTCCTAAAAAGCAAAAAAGAACAACTCTATGTGGTCAAGACCCTAGCCATGGGGGGAAAAGTCGGGAAAAATCTGAAATTTGGCCACACTTCACAAAGTTTAACGATAAAAAAGGCGATCTGAGGGCAAAATGCAATTACTGTCCGAAAGATTTTGCTTGTCCTAGTAGGAATGGGACTTCTAACCTTTGGGCACATTTAACCAGCAAGTGTGATAAATCCCCTTACAAGGTAATTGATAGGAAGCAACCAACACTCAAACTTATACCTATAAAAGGAGGGGAACAAGGAAGTTTAGAAAGGGTTGTTTATAATATTGCTGAGGTTAGGAGGGCAATTGCCGAGTTTGTTATAATTGATGAACAACCATTTAATGTTGTTGAGGGGAAGGGTTTAAGAGATTAATGTCGGTTATTTTGCCTAATTATGAGTTACCTTCTCGCATTACTGTTGCTAGGCAATGTTTGAAAATTTATCAAGAGGAGAAACAGAAGCTTAAAAGACTTATTAGAGATCAACGTGTATGTCTTACTAGTGATACATGGACATCAATTCAAAATTTGACTTATATGGTTATTACTGCCCATTGGATCGATGATGAATGGAATTTGGAAAAAAAAATTCTTAACTTTTTTCAAACTCCAGATCATAAGGGCGAGACAATTGCTAAGGGTATTGAGGCTTGTTTAATAGATTGGGGGATTGAAAAACCATTCACATTGACACTAGATAATGCGACAGCTAATGATGCTGCAATCAAATACTTGAAAGGGAGAATTAATGATTGGAAAGGTGTTATCTTGGAAAATGAATTTTTACATGTTAGGTGTAATGCACATATCCTAAATTTAATTGTAAAAGAAGGATTAAGTGAGCAACATGAGTCTATTTCTCGGGTAAGGATGGCTGTGAAATATGTGAAGTCTTCTCCTGCAAGATCTGCTTCCTTTAAGTCACATGTTGAGAAGGTCAAATTAGACACTCATGGTCTTTTGAGTTTAGATGTTGAGACAAGGTGGAACTCTACATATTTGATGTTAGATACTGCAGTAAAATTTGAAAAAGCCTTTTCAAGAATGTATATTGATGATCATAAGTACTTTAACTATTGTCTAGAATTGAGTGGAACGGCAGGGCATCCATCTTCTGAAGATTGGCAGAATGTGAAAGCCTTTCTCAAGTTTCTTGAAATTTTTTACCAAACCACTTTAAAATTTTCAGGAACTTCACATATTACTTCTAATTCTTTCTTTTATGAGCTTTTTAATCTTCAAAGCTTAATTGTTCAATATTCTGATAGTGTTGACTCTATCTTGACTAATATGGCTAAGAAGATGAAACTTAAGTTTGATAAATATTGGGCTGATTTTGAGGATATGAATATGTTGTTATTTGTTGCTGTTGTGTTGGATCCTCGGTACAAAATGAAGTATGTGAAGTTCCTTTTTAGCAAATTTTATAGTTCTTTGGAGGGAAAGGGAAAGTCTACCAAAGTTATGGATACTTTATCTCGCTTGTATAATCACTATAAGGATTCTACTTCTGGGGCTTCTAATGAAAATATTGGAGATCAAACTAGTGTGAGTCAAACTGATGCAAATCATAGTTGTGATGTGTGGCAATCGCAATGGGAGAAATTTCTTGAAGATGAGAATAATATTGATAATACGACTGAGCTTGAGAAGTATTTGATGGATGATGTGGAGAAGAATAAGGATTTAAATGTCTTAGCTTGGTGGAAAGCTTCATCTGAAAGATATCCAATTATCTCTAAGATTGCAAGAGATGTGCTTGCTATTCCTACGTCTACTGTTGCCTCGGAATCAGCTTTTAGCACCGGTGGTCGGATTCTTGATTGTTATCGAAGTTCTTTGTCAACAAAGACAGCTGAAGCTCTTGTTTGTTGTCAACAATGGTTGCGGTCATCATCTAAAGAATGCAAGCTTCATGATCTTTTAGAAGAAATTCAAAAACTTGAAATCGTCGAAAAAGGTAGCTTTATACCATTAACTTTATGAATATTTATATGTTTTTGAAGAGTAATGCCTTTACATTATTGTATTGTTCAATATTCATTGTTCAATATGAAGAGTAATGCCTTATATGATAATTCTTTTTTCAGAATATCCAGATACTGCTTTGAGCATTGACTAGTTTGGAGCTTAAGATAAGGACGATGATGGAAACAACTGCCAAAGTGATCCTTATGAAGGAAAAAAAAGTAGAAGTGAATATGATATTACAGATTCTCTTATTCTTTTTTAGTTTGAATACATATTTTTTACTTTTAAATGGACAAAAGTTGTTTGTACTTTGAAACCTTTATTTAGGCCAGTTTCTTTCATTCAATCATGTACTCCAACTTAGTTCACCCAACACTGTTTTTCATCTTATATTATTGCTACAATTTTAATACTCTACTTTATATCTTTATATGCTACAGTTTCAAATGTAACTAGTTAAAAAAACTATCACTGTAGGTATTTGAATTTATTGGAGGGATAAGTACAGTTGGGAGCAATTAAGTCCGATAGTATAAATGGTTGAAGTATCACATGTTCTCGTCCTTGGGGCACATATCAATCAATTCGTTTAAGCTTTCCCCTTTAAGTGCTGTAACTTTTTATAATTTTATTTGATGAAGATGCATATCTTATTCCAGTGCATGGTTATAATATTTAGATACCAATACTAAAGTAAACTTTATTGTTTTCTTTAATGCCAACAAAATATTGTTTTATAGTATCATTTTGTTATTATCGACTTATTATTATTAAGAACCGAAAACCCGAACCAAACCGAACCAAACCAACAACAACCAAACTGATGGTTTGTATTTAATTTGGTTTGGTTTTGGTTTTAAAATTTTAAAAACCGATTAAATTGGTTTGGTTTTGGTTTTAATAAAAAACCGACCAAACCGAACCGTGAACACCCCTACTCTTGGATATATGTAGGATTGATTCCTCAAATTAGTATTAGACCATTTTTGTAAATTATATACATGAAAAAACGAATTTGCTGGGAAGAGCATGGGTTCACATGAACCCAAGTTTATAGGGTAGATCCGACCCTGTATGAGTGGAATATCTAATGTACCAAGTAGTGTATAAAACAAAAATTGTAAGATAATTATGGTCGAATTGTATAGTTAATCTTAGTATGTATTCTCATTTGATTTGCCAAAATTAAACTACGAAGCTCCTTAGCAAAATATCGTTCGCATTTTTTATTTTTTAAAAATAAATTTTTCGTTGGATAAAATTGCAATTATATTTAATATTAACTACAATTTTAATTATTAATCATTCCTTATTTGAACTAAGTATATGAAGTCCTAATATTTTGTAGTTTAAAATTAATTAACATATAATATGAGTTAGTTCTAATACTCAAATATTTATCGTTTAAGGAAAAAACAAAAACAAAAATAGACATGAGATCAAGATGATTTGGTCGTATAATTGATTCCAAAGAGTTGAATTACGAAGGAAGAAAATGCATAGGAAAGAGGTTTCGAAAACTTCATATGGTGTATGGCCATATTAATTTTCATATATTTAAGATTTTGAGATCAATAAGAATTACTACATATAATATTCTTTCTATTTAAACTTTAAGGTAAGTCCTAATATTTAGAACTGTTAAATAAAAAGTATTGGACCTTATAGACTATTTTCTTATATTTGAACAATATGAGCATGTTTATAATTTCTTTCGATATTTCTTTTGGACTGTTGATTAATTTTTATCTTTCCAATTAAAAATTTACATTTGATAAAATCGTAATTTAGTTATTTTTTAAATTTTTAAATTTTAAAATTAACTAAAATTTGAATTATTTTTTCTTATTTAGATTATATAGGAAGTCCTCATATTCCGCACTTTAAAATAATTATTTGGGACGAATACATGTATTACGTTTTCCTTTCCTTATATTTTATTTCCATTTGAAAAATATTTGATATTCACTTTTCCTGTGGGCCACGTGTAATTCTAATTTCTAAGAGTCTATGGACTATGTTAGTGCTATTACAAGTAGGGGTGTACCTAAGCCGGGTTTGTTCGGATTTTTTAATTATCAAACCAAACTAATATTATCGGATTTTTAAATTTATAAACCAAACCAAACCAACGAAATCGGATTTTTCAATCTCCGGTTTTCTCGGATTTTTTGGGTTTTTTTGGATTTTCGAATTTCTTTCCAATAAGTCGTCATAGCAAAAATATATAACTTGTGCTCCACATACTTCTCTAATCCTACAAGGATATAACTATATAATATATTTTTCAAGAAAATAATACAATAATATGAGATGCGTCATAACATTGTACTAAAATATTCAATAACAAAAATACTAAAATCCATAAAGAAAAAATTACTAAGTAATAAGCCATAATAAATATTAACATAATCTAAAAGTACTATATAAGTCATGCTTAAATAAGTACAATTATATATATTAGTTACACAACTAAGCACTAAAGAAAAAGATAAACTAAGTTATGCATTTTCAATATAAGCAATATGCAAAACTGAAAAATAGACATCCACACTATTGTCATTTCTAGTGTTGAATTAAATTTTCTAAGTTAGCATTAGTAATGATGTGATGTTTATTTGAATTACTATCTTTATGAACGGTAAAATTTATTGGACCATTCAAGAATGTTAATTTCAAACTTAAAACAATATGTTTAAAGATAAAATGTGAATAAGTTTAAGAAATATTTATGAATTGTATTAAAAATAAATATTTATATGTATAAAATATTTGTAAAAATAGAATAAATGTAATATCGGGTTAGTTTGGTTTCAGACTTTTTTTTAGTTAAAACCAAACCAACCCAATTATGATCATGTTATTTTTTCCAACACCAAATCAAGTTAAACCAACCCATGATCGGGTTTTGATTAGGATTACCGATTTGGTGCAGTTTATCGATTTTATTTGTATACCCCTAATTACAAGTGAGATGTCTATACAACTTGAAGCGATAAGGATGAAATAACATATGATAAAAAGTTATTATTCTTTCTTTCAGAATTCATTCTCTCCAAATGAATGACAATTTCCAGTATTAATATATTTAAGTTATTTTTTGTAAAACTTTAACTCAATATTAATCATTTTAAAGATTTTACATTGTTATATTCTTTTCTAGGAGTTGTAGCCTCATCATTCATAAATCGATAGAGCTCCAAAAGATTCAAATTATTCAATTCATAATATTTGATTTTTTTTTTTTTTTGAAAAATCATAGTTAAAATATTTATGTGTTACTTATTTTTAAAATCAGGCAAATATTTATACATACTTCAATAGATCAAACCAAATATTGATGTGATGATATTGATGTGTCATCTATTTATGTAAATACTTCAATAGATCAAACCAATTTGTCATCTATACATACTTCACATTAAAAATTAGTCAACCTCACTTGTGAGTTCCAAAATATCCCTACATGTGAATCGCAAAATATTTCATTGAAATATCTTTAATTAACCCTTTCCCATCTTTTTCTTTCCACCACCTTTCTGCTATCAAAATTAATCTCAAGACTTGACAGTTTGTTATTTTTATCATCTTAATTTCCATCCTATATTTTAGATCAATACGTTTAGACTACTGTTCGTAAAATCAAGAAAATATCATAATATTAACCAACTCATAGGGAAAAAAAAAAAGCAAGCTTAAAAAGAAGATAGAAAAAATAGTGCCAAAGTTGATGTCAGAAGAAAATGAGAGAAGTTCAAGTCATCTATCCCTAGGTGAAAATTAGGTTGTAAGTACTAGTACTAATGTAATTTTGAATAGTAACAGTTTAGCTAAGTATGGCACGACAGTCACGTGTAATGGGCCACTCTCTATATGCAATAGTTAATATATGAATATTATCCTTTGCATAAAAAAAAGTCATCGGAAATAGGTACCTGGTCGTAACTTTTGAATTTCTTTTTTTAGCAAATATGTAATTGTTATGTTCTATTCAAGTTTTAATAATTTAACTTTACAAATCCTAATCCTAACCAAAGGAAAACTTAAATAATCCTAAACCTAAATGCACGATTTTCCCCAAAATTAAAATTATTGGTGATCACAATTACAATTATATCTGTTATTACATTGTATTTGTAAAATAATTCTGGAAATATAAATAAATACAAACATGAATATGCATAAACTTTAACGAAGAAATCAATTCGAGCCCATTGAATTCACTGAGTTTCCTTAAGGAATTTAATCCCCTCCTAGTACCCAAGGTTATGGATTATTTCTTCCCAGGATAGAACGAATTACACACTGGTATAGTAGTGTGAGCACGTGATTTTTGCCTTACTTGAGAAGTACTCCCAGAAAATTCAAAAATAAAAATAGTTTCGTGTTGGGTATGATTTTTGTGATTTTGTGTTATTTTATCTTTTGTGTGCACGTTTATTTATTTAAATTAAAAATACAAAAAAAATATATGCTAAGTTTTGCATTTTTAGTGTTTGATATCAAAGTCATGTGATTTACATTTTTAGGTGATATATAATTGTGTGGGATAATTGTATGCATATATATATATATATATACATACATGTACATATATATATGTGTAGTAATGAGATCAAATTGGGCCATAGTCTAGTCCAGGAAAGCCAGGCCCAAACGAATCCCAATCCGTCCAGCATCTATCATTAGGGCATTCGATCTGGACCGTTGGATTTTATTATCCAACGGCCCAGATTAATCCTTTAATCCCAATATACACTCAGGCTATGATTTAACCAAACGACGTCGTTTGGTTTAAGTGAGGGGATCCTGATCGTTGATCGTAAATGATCCAACGATCAGGATTCAATCTCATCTCTGGTATATATTCCTCATTCCATACCCCGCCCCCCCCAAGCCGGACCCCCCCTCTCCCTTCATCTCCCTCAGGAGCTCCCAAACACCTAGCGTAACGCCGCCTTGCGCCGCCTGCCGGAAATCGCCTCACGGCGGTTCCGGTAGGCCAATAACCACCAAACCAATGCCAAAACCTTTCCCTCACCTCCCCCATCACGAACCCAGCCTCCACTAACCTCGAATCATGCCGGAGCTCCTCGAATCTTCATTTGAAGATTCGAGTCAAACTCGAACCAATGCCAAATCACCCCAAATTCACACCACAGTCTCCTCACACCTCCCCCACACTCCCATTGACATTGGTTTGCTTCGAATCTAACCAAAAATGCAAAAGCCCCAAATCCGAGCCCAAGAACCCTAATTTTGGAGAAACCCAATTCGAGCCGGTTCAGCCGCAATTGAAGTCCAAGGGACTTTAGTCTAGGTGTTCTCAATCGAGAACATCTCGATTAAAGCCCGTTTGGCTTCAATAATTCCAAGTCTTAGTTCGAAGCTTGGGTCGGCAGATTTCTTACAGGGTATTCATTCCTTCTTTGGTCGATTTAATTCGATTTTTGTGAATATGTGTGTTTGTTTTATTCATTGTTTCAATTCTCATCTAGCATGCTTCTAATTTCTCATAACAGTCGACCTGTTATCCTCCTTTGAGGCCTTTTATTTGGCCAATTCCCTCTGTTTTTAGTAGTTAAAATGAATCATAGGTTCAATGTGATTAAAGTCGTCAAGGAATTAGTTCGTAGTATTGATCCCTGAATCTGCCTGATGCAATTCATTGGTGTAGGGCTTATTACTGTTTGATTCAGATTAAAGGGGGATAATTGGTTGTAGTTAATAGGTTAATTGTTTAATCACACACCCATACAAGGGCTAGTGGAACCTGCACAGCAGGGTATCCCACTGATGCCCTGCCCCCAGCCTCATTGTTTAATGCTGGAGTCCATACCTTGGACAGTAGATAGTGGGTTTGCGGGGAATATGATGGGTTGGGGAGTCAGGGTAGGGGTAACCTTAGGGGCTGCTGGTCAGCTATAAGATGGGAGACAATCTGAGAGTAAAAGGGGGGATTACATACAGTAGGGACTAGAATACCTGGAGAGGAGATAAAACAGTGATAACAGGCATATACCTGGAGAAAACAGAGTCATCGCTAGAGAGAGCTGAGAGTAACTAGAGCACCTGAAGAAAAATAGATACAAGGATACACATATAGAAAGATACAAAAGAGGCTACTGTTTCATTGGCCTCTGGACAGTGTCGTGTGTTTCTATCCAGTGGCTGAGTATTTGGTCGCTGGTTTGTTGTTGTTCTTGTGTTATTGGTAGTGCTGAGCCATTGTTTTAGCTGGTTCAGTGGTTGAGTGTTGCGATAGCTCTAGTATGTGCTGCTGGTTCACTTGATTGCTGCCACTGGAAGTGTTTGCTATTGGTTTAGTTGAGTGCTGCCACTAGTTGTTGCTACTGTTGTATTCATTTGGGTGCTGCTGGTCCAGTTTGTGGCTCTTGGTCGTTTGTTGCTGCTGTAGGGCACTAGTTGTTGCTGTGTGTTGTTACTACTTGGTCCAAATTTGTTGCTGGTCCAGTATTGTTGAGGCTGGTCCAGTTTGCTACTGGTGTATTAGTGTTTGTTGCTGCCTGGTTGTTTATTGCTGCTTGGTTCAAGTTTTAGTCACCAATTCAGTAATTGATAAAGTTCGATTACTGTTGGTTGTTGGGTCGTAGCTGGTTCACTGGTTGTTGTTGCTGTTGGTTTACTGTTGGTTGTTATTGGTCTTTGATTGTTGCTCCTGTTACTGTTCTTGTTGCTGTTGCTGCATTGCCGTTGCTCACTCTTCCTGGTTCTTCCGCATTCCAGGTACACACCTCTGTTATTGTAGTTCCTTGGTTCGAAAAGAATGAAGTTTGAAGCTTACGCATAAAGTCTATTGAAACATGTAGTCGTTTAAAGTTCTTATGTTTGATTACATTCTGTTATTCTCCAATTAAGCTTGTATTGCTAGTCTTGGTTATGGAAAAGTGTAGCTAGGCCAAAGATACACTGTCGTTAGATAAGCACGTAAACCTGAATTAGTCTGTTGTATCTCTATTCAATCTTCTCTGCTCGTGTGTGTAATCTCCAAATCTGTTAACGTTAGACCTTATGCTAAAAGCAAGATTAGCTAGGGAGTTGTTACTCAACGGAATGACGTAATTAGATTAAAAAAGAGTCGGGGGCGCATTTCATGTGACCCGACCCCAATTTTGGGCAAGAGTAAACAAAGCGTGTCAGGAACACAGGCGTATTTCATGTGGTGTGGTTCGTAGCAAGTTTTAAATAATTTGGGATCAACTCTTAAGTAAGATACAGTGGGATGTAGTTTGCCTTATATTTGAATCAAAGGTGCGCCTCGCCCAATAATTACGCTAATCACATAGCCGTCCTAAATGTACATATGAAATACTTAGATTTTGAGACGCGTCGTTTCTTAACGAATATTACAGTGTAAATAAGTAGTCGATCCGGGCGCATATTTTAGTTCTATCTTTTAAATACGGGTGTGCATTTCATGCGACCCAAATCCAAACCCCGAAATGTTGAATGAAGATATGTCGAGGATCCGGGTGCATTTCATGTGACGTGATTCGAAAGCATATTTTTAAGCAACTTTCTCTTTCTTAAATCACAACCAATAATAAAAGCGGTAAAGGGATATTAACTTGCACTAAGTACATAATTGTAAAAAGCAGATAGATAAGCCAAACACGACATTTGAGCGACCGTGCTAGAACCACGGAATTCGGGAATGCCTAATACCTTCTCCCGGGTTAATAGAATTCCTTATCCGGATTTCTGGTTCGCGGACTGTTAAATAGAGTCATTCTTTTCCTCGATTCGGGATTTAACCGGTGACTTGGGACACCATAAATCTCCCAAGTGGCGACTCCGAAATAATTAAAATAAATCCTGTCTCGATTGTCCTTTAATTGGAAAAACTCTTTGCACCCTCGCGGGTGCGTAAAAAGGAGGTGTGACAGCTCTGGCGACTGTGCTGGGGACGAAGAACCCAGAACCACTGGTTCAGGGTTTAAGAATTCGAGCTTGGAATAATTGTTGTATTTGGCTTACTTATTATCCGATTTTATTATATGTTTGTATTAATGTGCAAAATGATATTTTTATCGCTTTGATATTTTTTTTGAACTGTACATATAAATTGTGCCGAAACCAATCTCCTCTCCGAGTCTTCTAAATCATGAAGAAGGGTGCACTTCGTGTGACTTCTTTTCTGTATAGTGTCTAATTCCCACCTTAGAACGAGGTTTGGATAAGTTGCAAAACCGGTGAAGCTTCTGTATTCCCGGGTTGCTGCCTCCTCCTCGGCTCGAGTTGTCCGCTCGGGTAAGCCAGGTCTAGAACAATAAACCCAGGTTTTAAAACCTAGAATAACAAAGCTTCATGCCGGATCCCTAGTAGGAACGTTTATTTGCATCATGTTGCATTTGACTTAGGGGACTCAACACAGGGGTTGGGTCCGTCTAGGACAGGTGACCTGAAATGAAAAGACCATCCTGCTGCATCCTGTTTGTTTTATGCATATATTTGCTTCAGACTTGCAGGCTAACCGTTTTTTTATATTGAGGAAAATGAAAAAAAAATAGTCTCAAAATAGTTTGTTTTTTTACTTACTTAAAAAGAAAAAAAACGTTTGTTGTAAAATAAAAAAAAAATGTTTGATCAAAATAAAAAAAAAAAATAGTTTCAAAATAGTTTGTTTTTTTTACTTAAAAAGAAAAAAAAACGTTTGTTGTAAAATAAAAAAAATATGTGATTTCAAAATAGTTTGTTTTTTTACTAAAAAAAAAAAAGAAAAAAAATTTTGTTTTAAACTTAAAAAAAATGTGTGTGAAAAAATAATAAATAGTTTGTTTCCTTTAAAGATGTAGTTTGTTTGACCGAACTACGCAGGTTTGATTCTCACCACTAGGTGAGATACGTAGGCAACCCTCATCGGGTTCAACCACCCCTTTTAAAAAAAAAATCAAAAAAAAATGTGTGTTTAATTTTGTCAATAAAATCAAAGTGATGCCGTTTTTGCAAATAGCCGAATGTTCCGAAAGAACGCCGGAAGGCTGTTTTTGCAAAAAATAGCCACTTTGAATCTTTATAAACAATTTTGGGCACAACCTTGAAATATTCCCTCGCGAAAATGTTGAAAGGTCGTAGCCGCAAAAATCAAGTTAGGGTTACCACCCTTTTTCAAAAAAATCAAAAATGTTGAATTTTAGTTTTCAATAAATCGAAGTGATGCTGTTTTATAAAATAGCCGAATGTTCCGAAAGGACACCGGAAGGCTGTTTTTTAGCCACTTTGACACTTTGAATCATTTTTAATAATTTGCGGGCACAACCTTGAAATATTCCTTGTGGAAATGTTGCAAGGCCATAGCCGCAAAATCAAGTCCGGGTTCATACCCCTTTTGCAAAAATAACCAAAAAATGTCAAATTTTTGATTTTGTTATAAATAAGTCGGGTGATGCTATTCTTGCTTAAAATAAGCCGAATGTCCCTCAAAAAGACACCGAAAGGCTGTTTTTGCAAGAATAGCCACTTTGAGTCATTTGTAAATAATTTTTGACACAGCCTGAAAATATTCCCTCGCGGAAATGTCGAAAGGCTGTGTCCGCAAAAATCAAGTTTTGAGTCGTCACTCAACTTTACAAAAATAACCACTTTAGCCAATAAGCCATTACATGGCCGGTCCTTGCATAAATAGCCACTTTTGGCATTTGAACTTCTTCAGTCTTGTATTGACCTGTGTCGGTGCTGAATGATGCCCCATAGGCCCCAGGATTAAATTTTGAATTGATATCTTCTTTATAAAATTTTGCAAAAAAGAGCCACTTTGTCTGAATAAGCCATTATATGGCCAATTTATGAAAATATTCTTGTGTTGGTTTATGGTGATGCCGGACGATGCCCCATGAGCCACGGAATGAAAAAAAAAATTTCAAGTTTATCTTTCTTAAATAAATTTTGCAAAAATAGTCATTTTGTCAAATAAGCCATTATGTGGCCAATTTTGTAGAAAGTCATAATTGACACCAAAAATATTCTTATTCTTGTAGAAATCTCCTACACAAGTTTGTAGTTGGAGTCGGCTTCTATAATTTTCCTTCAAAAGAAAAAAAAATTCAAAAAAAAAAATCAAATAAACATTTCTTTATTTCTTGCATTAATTTGCAAGAACTACGCTCGGTCCGATTCATGCGGGGTCAAAAAAAGAGGAAAAATGAAAAAACCACAAAAAGGGAAAAAGAAAAGAAAGATAGAAAAAAAAAGAAGAATGATCAATAAGCGGGACACCTTAATGCTGACATGCTGGCTTTGTTTTGTTGTGTCCATTTCCAGAAAGGTGGTTGGTTGTGGTTCTGAAATAACTCTTCCCCGTAAGACGAAGTCGGAGGACAATGGCAGATAATCTCAAGACTGAGTGGGTTGGTACAGGTACCCGACAACAGCTGGTTGAACGGAACCACGGGTTAGTAGAAGAAGTCAGAATATTGAGACAACATGTGGCTGACATGTATCGGGCGTGGATGGATGGAAAAGCACCACCCCCGCCACCACCTAGCTTCCCGGACTCTGTCCTTACCCGTACACTGAACCCGATGCCAGATGATCTCCCGCACTCTCCATATATACCCGCCTATCACAACTTCTCCAGCCATTCGAGTAACTCAATTACTCGTCCCCCAACTATGTTTTCACAACGCTACTCCCGTCCCCCACACCACTACTCTCCCCGGGACAACCAAAATCGTACTTCACCTTCCAGGTACCCAGCTCCACAAAAGGCTTACCAACCCCCACGAACATACCGGAAACCCCCCGGGTCAGGTTTCAGGCCAAATAAGGCGTTTAGGGAGGAAAGGTTGCTGAAGCGAGAAAAGGGGCTCACCCCTATCGGAGAGTCCTATGCAAGTCTGTTTGAAAAGTTAAAACATGTCGGCCCGATTACGCCGCTCCCCGAATACACTCCCGATCCACGTGCAAGAAGCTTCGATCCTACTGCACGATGTGCATACCATTCCAATGTCAGAGGGCACGATATTGAGAGTTGCCGTACCTTGAAAAGAGAAATAGAAAGAATGATTCAAAAAGGGTGGTTGATTGTGGTCGATGATGATGACATGGGGCACACAAATCCCCTGGGGGGTGTACCGACTGGAGTTAAAAATGTTGAAACAGTTGGCAGCCTTGGCAATATTGATGCCGAACTTAGTGGCTAAAATGTTGTGCTTGGAAATTGGGAAGATACTCCATCTTTCGGTCAGCTAGATGGAGCTTTGGTGGTTCGTTTTTGTGGTCATTTTTGTTGTCCGAGTTATTTTCAGGGTTTTCTTGTGGTCAAACCCTTTTGTCCTAGCAGTTTGCTTTGGTCCTGCCCAGTTTTGTTTCAGGGCTGTACTCTAGTTTGTTTTGCTTGTTTTGTCATTGAACCATTTCGTCATTAGTTTAATGAAGCTTTCGGTCTTTTGTTACTTCCGGTCATTTTATTTGTTTAGTTCGTTTACCCTTTAGATTTGTCTTGTGCTCAAACGCCGAATCTAGTGACATGACATGCGCACACATAATTGTGGCTTAATTCTAAAAGTTAATCATGAAGCAATTGGAAGATGATCGGGTCATTTAAAGGAAATAAAAACAATTTGAGATTATTTGGATCCCGAGTCATGTGAAACCGGGGCAACTAAAAGGAAACAGTTAAAGGCAAGCTGGCCAAATCGACGTGGGGTCATTCACAATAATGAAAATGAGAGTGTTGTCCAACTGTGCTTTAAAGATATGACGAATGTTAATTGTGTTGTTTACACTTGGCATGTTTTGAAGATTGGAATGACGAAGGCATTTTGTTCTGCTATCTAAACACTCTATCCATCGTCAACCCTTTGAGCCTTATCTTAAATTCTTTCGTCCCCTCCTTCGGAATTAGTTGCAAAGACTAGAAATACAAGTTTGAAAGGCAAAAGAAGAAAGGGATAAAGAAAAGTAAAGAAAAAGAAAACAACAAAAAGAGATAAAGAAAAAAAAAAAAAAAAAAAAAATAGAAAAAAATGAAAAGAAGGAATTGGGAACTACGTTTGACCTGATTCCTTAAAGAGGATACGTAGGCGCTTCACAGCTCGGTCATAGTGTAAATAAAGAAATAAAAATCCCCAAGTAAAAAGCTGGGGCAAAGAAAAATTGTGTTTATTGTAAATAAATTTAGGTCCGAAGGTTGTAAATTTTGAACCCAAAATTGATTTTGTTTTGAGCCTTCAATACCCTTTCTTTCTAGCCCTATCCAAATCCCACATTACGGTCCAAAGAAAGACCTTCCGATCAGTCTTCAAAAGATGCCGCGTCAGGCGAGGGATAGAGTCCTATCATAATATAACACGTTGATTCTCAGCAGAAAAGACGTTGATTCTCAGCAGAAAGGAAATACGAGAGAGTCTTGGCAGTGACACCCCAATCCCCGGCTAAAAGTGATACAAATGAGAGAATCTTACCGGTGAAAACCTCCACAGGCACCATAAGACGACGAAAGCTGAGAGAAAATCAAAATGAGAGAGGCTTGAAAGTGAAAACCCTTCGGGCACTACAGGTCGAATAAAGGTGATAATCGGATGGAAATCACGAGACCGAAATCGTGAAAGACGAAGGATAGACCATATGTGCATGTCATGACCAGTGGAGTTGGTATTCGCGTTTGATAAGTTTTGTAGATATTTCTTGCTAGAGAGTCATTTTCTTTTTCCTTTGTCTTCTATTTTGTTTCTTTTTATCTTTCTCATTTTTATCAAAAAATTCCCCATCAAGGTCTGTCTAGTCAGAACAAGTGAGAAATGACTTCAAAACTTGCCACCAACTTTCCAATTATTAGGCAAAGCAAGGAAATGCCATTGACGGCAGAGAAGTAGGGTGCGAAGAAGATTATTAAACTGGGGCAGAAAATTTTCTTTTCAGTTTGAAAATTTTCCGGAAGTCAATACCCACTTGGGGAAGAAGGAAAGTCTTAAGGGAAATGGTCTTCGAACTAGTGTCATCCTCAACAACCTTCAAGAAGAGTGAAACACCAATTTTGAGGAAATGAAAATCTACCGGCAGTGTTATCTTCAGCAAGTTCCGAGGTGGTCGGACAACACAGAGTGGTAAAGGAAGAAAGGAAATCTCATCTTCAACAAAATAACCCCCAGCAAGTTGAGAAACACAGAACGGGGAAGGGATAAATGGAAAAACACATCCCCAACAGGAATATCATCTCCAGCAAATGAAATCATTCCCCAACAAGTTTTGGGAACGAAACACAGAGCAGGGAAAGAGGAGGAGAACAATCCCCAGCAGGAGCACCACAACCAGCCACCACATTTTAAAACTAACCAATTTTTCTTTGATTTGAAACGGGAAAAAAGGGGTTGTCAGCAGCAAAGCATGCCACGAAGAAGATTCACAAACTGGGGCAGAAAATTTTCTCCCTGTTGCGAAAATTTTCTCGAAACCAAATACCTGGTTGGGGAAAGAAGCCAGATAACGCGAGGAAATGATCTTTGAACCCGGTTATCCCCAGCAGCTTCGAAAGAAAGAAAACAACAAGTTGTGATAGAGGAAATTATACCCCCAGCAGACAGGCCAAAACGAGGAAGCTTGCGTTCAGAAAGGCAAGAGGCCGGTATCACCCCCCAACAATTCTCGGAAAATGAAACATTGATTTCGAGATTTCACCGGCAGCATTATATCCTACAAGTTTTTCAAGGGAGCGAAGCGCGAGCCCCGAAGGAGGTTTGGAAAGAGGAAGAAGGAAAGGGGATCCCCGACAGGGTAATCCCCAGCTGATGACACTTCAATCCCCAGCGATCTCGAGAGAGAATAAAGGTTCTGAAGGAAGTAGAAAAGGAGGAAATAAAGAAGATTTTCCCCAGCAGCATTACCCCAGCAGGTAAGTAATTAGTTCCAAAGACATCCCCACCAGTCAAGAGAAAAATAACACAACCCGGGAGGAAAGCAATTCCAAAACAAGGTAATTCGGAAGAAAGGATGGCCCAAGAAGCGATGCAGGAAGAAGAAAGTGGTGCGGGAAGCAAAGGAAGGCGACATGGATGGGATGGAGTTAGTAAGATGTTGTTGAAGTCAGGAGCCCGCCTGAAGAGAGGAATGGCGATTTATTTTTCAAAAGATGTTGTTGAAGTCAGGAGCCCGCCTGAAGAGAGGAATGGCGATTTATTTTCAAAAGTTGACGTTGAAGTCAGGAGCCCGCCTGAAGAGAGGAATGGCGATTTATTTTCAAAAAGATGTTGTTGAAGTCAGGAGCCCGCCTGAAGAGAGGAATGGCGATTTATTTTCAAAAGATGTTGTTGAAGTCAGGAGCCCGCCTGAAGAGAGGAATGGCGCTTAATTTTTTGAAGTTGTAGTTGAAGTCAGGGAGCCCGCCTGAAGAATGGAGTGGCGATTTAATTTTGAAGTAGTAGTTGAAGTCAGGGAGCCCGCCTGGAGAATGGAGTGGCGATTTAATTTTGAGGTAGTAGTTGAAGTCAGGGAGCCCGCCTGGAGAATGGAGTGGCGATTTAATTTTGAGGTAGTAGTTGAAGTCAGGGAGCCCGCCTGGAGAATGGAGTGGCGATTTAATTTTGAAGTAGTAGTTGAAGTCAGGGAGCCCGCCTGGAGAATGGAGTGGCGATCTGTTTTAATTCGGTAGAGGAAAGCGGTAGAATGTAACGGAAATCTTCGGCATGAATCCAAGTTCGTAAGAAGAGACGGAGCATCAGAAGGAACGCCAAGTCAGACAAGATGGCAAGGAGCGCGACAAGATCAAGTTAAAAGGGATAGATAAGAACTTGTAGTACTGTAACTTAGTCTAGCTTCTTGTTTTTGTTGCTTAGCGCGGTGTAACAAGGAAATCAGCTAAGCGGTGGTAACAGCAGTAACAGCGGCAACAGCAGTAACAGCGAGATCGCAACAGTCATGGTAGTCCCAGCTACCGGAACTTCCCGAACTACATTGACCTGATTCCCTTTTAGCCAGGGATATGTAGGAGACCTTTGAAGCAAGGTTCGGTCAAAACTTTTCCAAAATGCTTCATACGGAGTGTTCGGATGGGCAAAAATCGCTTATATCCGCTCATTTATCTTTGCACGAAAACTCTGCGTGTTTACGCGCAAAGAGGGGCAGCTGTGAGCACGTGATTTTTGCCTTACTTGAGAAGTACTCCCAGAAAATTCAAAAATAAAAATAGTTTCGTGTTGGGTATGATTTTTGTGATTTTGTGTTATTTTATCTTTTGTGTGCACGTTTATTTATTTAAATTAAAAATACAAAAAAAATATATGCTAAGTTTTGCATTTTTAGTGTTTGATATCAAAGTCATGTGATTTACATTTTTAGGTGATATATAATTGTGTGGGATAATTGTATGCATATATATATATATATATATATACATGTACATATATATATGTGTAGTAATGAGATCAAATTGGGCCATAGTCTAGTCCAGGAAAGCCAGGCCCAAACGAATCCCAATCCGTCCAGCATCTATCATTGGGGCATTCGATCTGGACCGTTGGATTTTATTATCCAACGGCCCAGATTAATCCTTTAATCCCAATATACACTCAGGCTATGATTTAACCAAACGACGTCGTTTGGTTTAAGTGAGGGGATCCTGATCGTTGATCGTAAATGATCCAACGATCAGGATTCAATCTCATCTCTGGTATATATTCCTCATTCCATACCCCGCCCCCCCCCAAGCCAGACCCCCCCCTCTCCCTTCATCTCCCTCGGGAGCTCTCAAACACCCAGCGTAACGCCGCCGTGCCCCGCCTGCCGGAAATCGCCTCACGGCGGTTCCGGTAGGCCAATCACCACCAAACCAATGCCAAAGCCTTCCCCTCACCTCCCCCATCACGAACCCAGCCTCCACTAACCTCGAATCATGCCGGAGCTCCTCGAATCTTCATTTGAAGATTCGAGTCAAACTCGAACCAATGCCAAATCACCCCAAATTCACACCACGGTCTCCTCACACCTCCCCCACACTCCCATTGACATTGGTTTGCTTCGAATCTAACCAAAAATGCAAAAGCCCCAAATCCGAGCCCAAGAACCCTAATTTTGGAGAAACCCAATTCGAGCCGGTTCAGCCGCAATTGAAGTCCAAGGGACTTTAGTCTAGGTGTTCTCAATCGAGAACATCTCGATTAAAGCCCGTTTGGCTTCAATAATTCCAAGTCTTAGTTCGAAGCTTGGGTCGGCAGATTTCTTACAGGGTATTCATTCCTTCTTTGGTCGATTTAATTCGATTTTTGTGAATATGTGTGTTTGTTTTATTCATTGTTTCAATTCTCATCTAGCATGCTTCTAATTTCTCATAACAGTCGACCTGTCATCCTCCTTTGAGGCCTTTTATTTGGCCAATTCTCTCTGTTTTCAGTAGTTAAAATGAATCATAGGTTCAATGTGATTAAAGTCGTCAAGGAATTAGTTCGTAGTATTGATCCCTGAATCTGCCTGATGCAATTCATTGGTGTAGGGCTTGTTACTGTTTGATTCAGATTAAAGGGGGATAATTGGTTGTAGTTAATAGGTTAATTGTTTAATCACACACCCATACAAGGGCTAGTGGAACTGAGCACAGCAGGGCATCCCACTGAACACTGCCACCAGCATTGTTTAATGCTTGAGTCCATACTTTGGACAGTAGATAGTGGGTTTGCAGGGAATATGATGGGTTGGGGAGTCAGGGTAGGGGGTAACCCTAGGGGCTGCTGGTCAGCTATAAGATGGGAGACAATCTGAGAGTAAAGGGATATACATACAGTAGGGACTAGAATACCTGGAGAGGAGATAAAACAGTGATAACAGGCATATACCTGGAGAAAACAGAGTCATCGCTAGAGAGAGCTGAGAGTAACTAGAGCACCTGAAGAAAAATAGATACAAGGATACACATATAGAAAGATACAAAAGAGGCTACTGTTTCATTGGCCTCTGGACAGTGTCGTGTGTTTCTATCCAGTGGCTGAGTATTTGGTCGCTGGTTTGTTGTTGTTCTTGTGTTATTGGTAGTGCTGAGCCATTGTTTTAGCTGGTTCAGTGGTTGAGTGTTGCGATAGCTCTAGTATGTGCTGCTGGTTCACTTGATTGCTGCCACTGGAAGTGTTTGCTATTGGTTTAGTTGAGTGCTGCCACTAGTTGTTGCTACTGTTGTATTCATTTGGGGTGTTGCTGGTCCAGTTTGTGGCTCTTGGTCGTTTGTTGCTGCTGTAGGGCACTAGTTGTTGCTGTGTGTTGTTACTACTTGGTCCAAATTTGTTGCTGGTCCAGTATTGTTGAGGCTGGTCCAGTTTGCTACTGGTGTATTAGTGTTTGTTGCTGCCTGGTTGTTTATTGCTGCTTGGTTCAAGTTTTAGTCACCAATTCAGTGATTGATAAAGTTCGATTACTGTTGGTTGTTGGGTCGTAGCTGGTTCACTAGTTGTTGTTGCTGTTGGTTTACTGTTGGTTGTTATTGGTCTTTGATTGTTGCTCCTGTTACTGTTCTTGTCGCTGTTGCTGCATTGCCATTGCTCACTCTTCCTTGTTCTTCCGCATTCCAGGTACACACCTCTGTTATTGTAGTTCCTTGGTTCGAAAAGAATGAAGTTTGAAGCTTACGCATAAAGTCTATTGAAACATGTAGTCGTTTAAAGTTCTTATGTTTGATTACATTCTGTTATTCTCCAATTAAGCTTGTATTGCTAGTCTTGGTTATGGAAAAGTGTAGCTAGGCCAAAGATACACTGTCGTTAGATAAGCACGTAAACCTGAATTAGTCTGCTGTACCTCTATTCAATCTTCTCTGCTCGTGTGTGCAATCTCCAAATCTGTTAACGTTAGACCTTATGCTAAAAGCAAGATTAGCTAGGGAGTTATTACTCAACGGAATGACGTAATTAGATTAAAAAAGAGTCGGGGGCGCATTTCATGTGACCCGACCCCAATTTTGGGCAAGAGTAAACAAAGCGTGTCAGGAACACAGGCGCATTTCATGTGGTGTGGTTCGTAGCAAGTTTTAAATAATTTGGGATCAACTCTTAAGTAAGATACAGTGGGATGTAGTTTGCCTTATATTTGAATCAAAGGTGCGCCTCGCCCAATAATTACGCTAATCACATAGCCGTCCTAAATGTACATATGAAATACTTAGATTTTGAGACGCGTCGTTTCTTAACGAATATTACAGTGTAAATAAGTAGTCGATCCGGGCGCATATTTTAGTTCTATCTTTTAAATACGGGTGTGCATTTCATGCGACCCAAATCCAAACCCCGAAATGTTGAATGAAGATATGTCGAGGATCCGGGTGCATTTCATGTGACGTGATTCGAAAGCATATTTTTAAGCAACTTTCTCTTTCTTAAATCACAACCAATAATAAAAGCGGTAAAGGGATATTAACTTGCACTGAGTACATAATTGTAAAAAGCAGATAGATAAGCCAAACACGACATTTGAGCGACCGTGCTAGAACCACGGAATTCGGGAATGCCTAATACCTTCTCCCGGGTTAATAGAATTCCTTATCCGGATTTCTGGTTCGCGGACTGTTAAATAGAGTCATTCTTTTCCTCGATTCATGAAGAAACCAATTCGAGCCCACAGAATTCACAATGTTTCCTTAAGGAATTTAATCCCCTCCTAGTACCCAAGGTTATGGATTATTTCCTCCCAGGATAGAACGAATTACACACTGGTGTAGTGGTACTTCAAACCCGAGTGTTTCAGCGAACACAAAGTTCGGTAGCAAATCACACTTACTTTTTGCTTTGTTTGATGCTAAAAGTATGCAGAAGAAAGGAGGAGAAACTCGGAAAATTCGTAGTCAAATTTTGAGCAGAATAGTGTTGTATTTATAGCCAAAAGTTGGGCTGAAATCTGAAGAGTCTCTTTACAATGGTTGTTTCTGCAAAACTGCCACAGCATAAATGCCATTGCATAAATGGCTATTTACTCAATAATAAAGAGGAAAAATTGATGGGTAGTTAATTTTCTGTTACAAAAACAGAAAACTGAAATTTGGATTTAATAATAATATTCTGTTATTAAAATAAATATTTAATAATATTTCTGTTAATATTTTACTATTAACAAATAAATTTGGTCCAAAAGTTTAATCAATCGATCGATCATTTGATCAAATCCAAATCCAAATTCAAATCCAAATCCGAATCCAAATCCGAATCTGAATCTAAATCTGAATTCGAATTCGAATCCGAATCCGAAGCTGAAGCCGTAGCCGAAGACGGAGCCAATCCGAGCCGAGCGAGCGAGCGACGACGACGGTGCGAGTCTTGCTTTCTTCTCAACTCTTTAAGAGCTAGAAGAAGTGCAATTGCTTATATACCCATAAAAAATCTCTTCCTCTTCCAATATGGGATAATGTCCATTTACCAAGGAGGGTGAACTTGAAATTTCACTCAAAAATTTTTATTTTCCTCCATTTCCCATTCACCCTGTTTTAACTATTTAATGTATTAATTAAATATATTAAAAACCCAACAACCCCCCATATGAATGGGGAATGGCTATATCACAAAAGTATACATGAAAAACTGTGTGATTCGCAAGTAAGGATTAATTGCATCTGGATAAGTAGGTTTCCCTTTGAACTTTCCGTAGTGAACTTAAGTCGGATATACTCGATCAATGGGTAGATTTGATATCTTTGAACCGTCGAACTTTGGTGTATACCTAGACAACCACAAGTCACACAACCAACCCTTCACCGTCTTTGGTTCTCATTGTTGTGTTCGTTTCAGCCATGAACACCGCTTGGTTTCATAAGTGCATAGAGAACTGGCCTTACAAAATTATCATAGATACACTATTTGATATAGCCCGTATCGAATTTAGATACACTATTTGATATAGGTGATTCCTAAATGTGTCATCCCATAGATACACTATTTGATATAGCCCGTATCGAATTTAGAAATTATTAAAAAGCCTTAAAGTTTTATCCTTGGTACTGAACATTGTCTTATATGAGAATGGACCAAAGGTATATTTGACATTGTTGAACCGTCATTAATGACTTTGTTTGATCTCCTTGAACCTGGATGTTAGGATCTCCAGTCTTCTAGGTAGAGTGACAGCCACTATGACTTGTTCTTGGCCACAGTCCCATTCCCCTTGATGATTTCTCAAGTACATCTCTAGTTAGGCCTTTTGTAAGTGGATCCGCCACATTATCACTTGACTTTACATAGTCAATGGTGATAATTCCTCATGAGAGTAATTGTCTAACGGTTTTATGTCTTCGTCGTATGTGACGAGACTTACCATTATACATAACTCTCCCAGCCCTTCCAATTGCCGCTTGACTATCACAGTGTATGCATATTGGTGCCAAGTGTTTGGGCCAAAATGGAATATTTTCCAAGAAATTCCGGAGCCATTCAGCTTCTTCACCGGCTTTATCCAAGGCTATGAACTCAGCCTCCATTATAGAGCGGGCAATACAAGTTTGTTTGGATGACTTCCAAGATAACGCTCCTCCACCAATGGTGAATACATATCCACTTGTGGACTTGGAATCAGTTGATCCGGTGATCCAATTTGCATCACAGTATCCCTCAATGACCGCAGGATATTTGCTATAGTGCAAAGCAAAGTCCTAGGTATGTACTAAGTACCCCAAAACTCGTTTCGTGGCCATCCAATGAGATTGACCTGGATTGCTCGTATATCAACTCAATTCATGATGTACATTAAGCAACCCAACACCCGGGCATAATCCAATTGTGATATGCTTTGGCCTTTGTTCTTTGCTAATGCAAGATTCACATCAATTGGAGTCTTTGCAACTTTAAAGCCCAAGTGCTTGAATTTTTCAAGTATTGTCTTGATATAATGAGATTGTGACAACGCCAGACCTTGAGAAGTCTTATGGATCTTAATTCCCAGAATTAAATCAGCAAACTTCTAGTTAGCATACGCTTAGTAGCATTTATATTGGCAATGTCATTACTCATTATGAGCATATCATCCACATATAAACAAACAATGACTATGTGATTTAGAACATTTTTGTTGTACACACATTTATCACATTCATTTATCTTATATCTATTTGACAACATTGTTTGGTCAAATTTCGCATGCCATTGTTTGGGTGCTTGTTTTAATCCGTAAAGGAACTTAACAAGTCTACAGACATTCTTTTCTTTATCTGGAACCACAAACCCTTCTAGTTGTTCCATGTAGATTTCTTCCTTCAACTCTCCATTTAAGAAGGCCGTCTTAACATCCATTTGATGCTACTAATTTTCGTATGGACGTAATTCTTATAACTGGAGAATATGTATCAAAATAATCAAGACCTTATCGTTGTCTATACCCTTTAACCACAAGTCTTGCCTTATATTTGTCAATAGTGCCATCATCTTTAATTTTCCTCTTAAAGATCCATTTAAAACCCAATGGTTTATTTCCAGGAGAAAGATCAACCAATTCCCATGTATGGTTATTCAATATGGATTCTATTTCACTGTTGACTGCCTCTTTCCATAACAATAATTCCGAAGAAGACATAGCTTCTTTAAATGTTTGAGGCTAATTTTCCAATAAGAAAGTCACAAAATCTGGTCCAAATGAAGTAGATGTTCTTTGACGTTTACTACGCATTGGATCCTCCAGGTTAAGTGTACTTTCTTTTGTTTCTTCCCGAGGTCGTTTGGATCCTTCACTAATCGACTCACATTCCTTTTTAAACGGATATATATTTTCAAAGAACTCAGCATTATCTAATTCTATAACCATATTATTATGAATGTCGGGATTTTCTGATATATGAACCAGAAATCGATATGCTTTACTATTAGTCGCATATCCTATGAAAACACAATCAGCGGTTTTCGGTCCTATTTTTACCCTTTTGGGTTTAGAAACTTGTACTTTTGCCAAACACCCCCACACTTTAAAATAATTCAAGTTGGGCTTCCTTCCTTTCCATTTTTGATATGGAATGGATTGTGTTTTGCTATGGGGTACTCGATTTAATATTTGGCTAGCCGTAAGTATGGCTTCCCCCCACAAGTTCTGTGGTAAACCAAAACTTATTAATAATGCGTTCATCATTTCCTTTAATGAACGATTCTTTCTTTCTACAATCCCATTGGATTGGGGCGTGTAAGGGGACGTTGTTTGATGAATAATTCCATATTCTAAACATATTTGTTCAAAAGGAGATTCATATTCACCACCCCTATCACTTCTTATCATTTTGATTTTCTTGTTAAGTTGTGTTTCAACTTCTTTTTTGTATTGCTTGAATGCGTCTATTACTTCATTTTTACTATTAAGTAAGTAAACATAGCAATATCGAGTACTATCGTCAATTAAAGTTATGAAATACTTCTTTCCACCGCGAGATAGTATTGACTTCATGTCACAAATATCTGTGTGAATTAAGTCTAAAGGATTTGAAATCCTTTCAACCGACTTATAAGGATGTTTAACATACTTAGATTCCACATATACTTGACATTTTGATTTGTCACATTCAAATTTACGCAATACTTCCAAATTAATCATTTTCCATAAGGTTTTATAATTGACTTGACCCAAACGTATATGTCATAATTCATTTGACTCAAGTAAGTAAGACGAAACTGAAATTTTGTTATTATTTTCAACCACCATTACATCCTGCTTGAAAAGGCCCTCAGTGAGGTAACCTTTTCCTACAAACATTTCATTCTTACTTATTACAACCTTATCGGAAATAAAAACACATTTAAAACCATTTTTAACAAGACATCCAGTAGAGACCAAATTCTTCCTAATCTCGGGAACATGAAGGACGTTGTTCAAAGTCACCACTTTGCCGGATGTCATTTTGAGAAATATCTTCCCACATCCTTCAATATTGGCCTTTGAAGCATTTCCCATAGAAATCGTCTCATCGGATCCAACAGGAGCATAAGTAGCAAACGCTTCTCTAACATCACAAACATGGCGAGTGGCTCCAGAGTAAATCCACCACTCTTTAGGATTGCCCACCAAGTTGCATTCGGAAAGCATGGCACATAAGTCATCAACATCATCATGCTTTTCAACCATGTTTGCATGACCCTTCTTCTTGTCTTTCTTTGGAGCACGACACTCTGTAGATTTGTGAGCTCTTCTTCTTCTCCTTCAATTTCTCATTTTTCCCTTATCATTCCCGATTTTCGCAATCAAAGAAAAGATGGCTAGTGCATCTTCAAACTCTAATAGAGCCTTCGGTGCTCCGGTACCGGAAAACGATATTCCCCTACTTGAAGAGGGAGTGGCTCTGGCAGAGGACGAGAGTTTTTTGACAGTAGATGAAGTGGTATCCCACCCGGGAAAGGCAAAGACTAACTTCAATAGGCCTACTGGGGACGAGCCAGAACTTGCTCTTTCTATAATAGACACTGCGACACTCACGACATTCAAAGTGAAATAGGGAATACCCGATCAAATTGAACTAGTCCTAGCAAATCGTGACATAGTGCACATATATCGCCCGGGCTACTGTGTTTTATGCATATCCATTTGTCATCGGATATACGCTTTCCCTTCCCTCCTTAGCAGTAGACTTCTGCCATTTCTACGAAGTGCTTCTGACCCAACTCTTTTCTATGCATATAAGCTTTTCCTTATGCTTATCAAGTACACAGAGTTGGCTAATCGGGGAGTTTTTCTACAGCATATGATTTACCTCTTCGTCCCCCATTTTCTTAGAGGTACGATGATTCACTTGCGCCACCAAGGAACCAAAGGTTTGGTGGTGAAGATAGATGACAAGGCCAATCGCCACATTTGGGAGAACTTCTTCTACGTCCGAACAGAACACGTGGTATTGAACCCTACAGGTTTTCCTGAGTCATGGAATTTCTCCCGTAAGTCTCTCTTCCCTTGTACTATCATTTTATTGTGGTTGTTGGTCGTCTTTCTTTTTATGACCTCGTCGAGTGTTTTTTTGTCTTTGCAGCCAAAAGAGTAACTCTTCCGCAAGTTTCCAACATTCACGAATGGGTGAGCGCAATTATCCCTCACACGATGGGGATCCATGAATGGGCACCTTTTGTCACGACCCGGATTACCCACCATCAGGAGTCATGATGACGCCTACTAGTGGAAGCTAGGCAAGCCAATTCTTACTTACATTTCCATTAGTTACAACTCTCTTTTTAAGAATTTAAATAAAATCATGAATTTACAGCAGAATAAATAAATTTAGTGGAAGACTTAGCAAATTTTTTACTAAATACGATATAGAAAACTCAAGCATGATACATTACCCAAGACTGGTGTCACAATACTCATGAACTTCTAAGAATAATACATATAATCGTCTGAAAGAAATATAAGTTGTTTATCTCGAATACGTGAGATAATAGAATGAAAAATAAAGATAGAGGATACAACGGGTCCTGCAGATGCCTGCAAGGCTAACTCGATGTCTCAGTACTCAAAATATCCACAATCGTGCTACTGCCGCTGCTGCTGTCCATAACCTGTATCTGCGCAAAAAGAGCGTAGAGTGTAGTATCAGCACAACCGATCCCATGTGCTGGTAAGTGCCTGGCCTATCTCGGCGAAGTAGTGACAAGGCTAGGACCAGACACCCACATAAACCTGTGCAGTTAAAATATATATAGATACAAACAAACAACAATGTAAAATAGTGAACATTTACAGGAAAAAGAACATACCCTGGTACAACAGCAAAATATTATATCATAAAAATAATATGGACAATGGAATACAATTCTGTTCCCAAAATCACATCATTCACTTACAGGAGTACAACCACTCGTTCTCATTTTACTATCAATCTTTTCTTTTATTTAACCAAATCATACATATATTACCAGTTATTGTAGCCAATATCAATAATTATTATCTGTTAGTACTGCGGCGTGCACTCCGACCCTCCTGATAAGTCACCGACATCTATGGCCAATAATAGTACAAAATAGGCTACCGGCAACTATGGCCAATGCCAACAATCAATATCTGTTAGTAGTGCGGCGTACACTCCGACCCTTCCGATAAATCACCGGCGCTATGGCCAATAACAATAATCAATTCACTATGTTACCAGAATTGAGCCAATAATCTAAATAGGAAGGAGACCCCTAAATTACCTTCTCCAAAAAGGACCATTAATATTATAAGTGGAGGCGGAGAAATAAATGGTGTGACGTACACAGCAGTCAATACAGTTTCCAAAGTCACAATTACTCATGGGAAGCGGGTGCGACATGTCTTAGAGGAAGAAAGTATTGTGTTTGATGATGCAGATGCAGAAGGCGTATTCACTACACATAATGATACATTGGTAATATCTTTACTTGTACATGATACTAATGTGAAACAAGTTTTGATTGATCCAGGTAGTTCTGTAAATATTATTCTGCTAAGGGTACTATACGAGTTGCAATCTGAAGATAAATAAGTACCCAAGGCACATATTTTGTCTGAATTCGACAATTCTAACATCGTGACGAAAGGGGAGGTAATACTTACCATATTCTCAGAAGGAGTTGTGAAGGATACAAAGTTTCAGGTGGTAAATATGGGGATGGCTTACAATATGATTCTCGGGAGACTGTGGATCCACGAGATGCATGTTGTTCCGTCAACCTTATATCAAGTTATTAAATTTCCATCACCATGGGGGATATGTCAAATCCCTGGGGATCAACAGACATCCAGGAGCATAAACTCCGTAGCAAATTCAAGTACAAGAAATGAAGAAAAATAACAGTTATAGTATTCAGTTGAGGATATAACAACACAAACCTAAACTGAACAAGAATGAACAGATGTAAACTCAAGGCCCGATTTCATTCAAGAACCAGAGGAAAATGAAAATATCAAAACAACGATTGAAGAACTACTCGATGTAGTATTATTTTCACAATGGACTAAAAGGAAAGTCTACATA
This sequence comes from Nicotiana noctiflora, assembly GCA_032618575.1. NCBI lineage: Eukaryota > Viridiplantae > Streptophyta > Magnoliopsida > Solanales > Solanaceae > Nicotiana > Nicotiana noctiflora. Next base: position 251,834 of record JASVEL010004667.1, read on the forward strand.
GGGGCCAATCTAAGCCAAGACATGAAAGGTAAATTGATTGAATTTTTTACAACTAAAGTGGATTTTTTGCTTGGTCCCACTCTGATATGACAGGAATACCACCAGAGAAAATGACTCACAAGCTAAATGAAGACCCCTCATATCCACATATCAAATAAAAAAGAGAGAGCAAGGAACTTTCAAAATCAGGTGATTCAAGATGAGGTCCAAAAATTACTAAAAATTGGGTCTATCCGCGAGGTAAAGTATCCTAATTGGTTAGCCAATATTGTTGTGGTACCAAAAAAGAATGGTAAACGACGAGTTTGTGTAGATTACACAGACCTTAACAAAGCTTGTCCTAAAGATTCTTTTCCATTACCACATATAGATCAACTAATTGATGCTACTACAAGACATGAGTTGTTAAGCTTCTTAGATGAGTATTCAGGTTATAACCAAATTAAAATAGATCCTTTAGATGAAGAAAAAATTCATTTATAGCGGACAGGGGGACTTACTACTATAAATTAATGCCTTTTGGTCTCAAAAATACTGGTGCAACATATCAAAGACTGGTGACCAAGATGTTCCAAGAACATTTGCGAAAAACTATGTCTACATAGATGATATGCTCGATAAAACTCAAAATTCAGGCGATCATATATCGCACTTATCAGCTACATTTCAAATCTTGCAAAAATTCAATATGAATCTAAACCCTAAGAAATGTGCATTCGATGTTGCATCAGGTAAGTGTCATGACCCGAATTTCCCACCCTCGGAGGTCCTGATAGTGCCTACTTGTAGAAGCTAGGCAAGCCAAAATTCATAAACTCCTAACTCCTTTATTTTAAATCCTTTTATCAATCATAACAACACACATTAAATATTTGAATAACAACGAAAATGTGAAAATAAAGCGGAAGACTTAAATTAAATAAGTTGAACAATAATGCGGAGATAATCTTTTGCCTCTACCCAATAACTGGTGTCACAAAATCCATGGACTACTAGGAGTACTAAATACAATTGTTTGAAAGAAAAATGATAATGTTTATCTCGAAAACATGAGATAACTAACTGAAATATAAGATAGAGGAGACGTCGGGCATGCGAACGCCTGCAAGGCTACCTCGGTGTCTCGGTGAATTGAAGACTAGCTTCCGAACTACTACTCATGTCCGGTACCTGGATCTGTACAAAAGCGCAAAAAGTTTAGTATCAGCAAAACCGACCCCATGTGCTAGTAAGTGCCTAGCCTAACCCCGGCGAAGTGGTGATGAGGCTAGATAGGACTACCACATAAACCTGTGCAGTTATATATATTTTTACAGCGAGAAAATAACAAGAATAACCATTTTAAATGGGAGGGGAATATGCTTATGGGATAACAGATAATACAGAAATTCAAGAGAATAATAGAGAACATCAATAAGTTAATTCTAGCACGAATAAGGGACATAAAAGCAGATTTCACTATTAGTACACATCTCGTTGTGGGCGTACAACCCGATCCCATTTCTTAATGTTTATGTGGTAGGCATACCACGCACTCCCATTTTATCAAATCTCATGGTAAGCGTACCACCCGCTCCCATTTTATCATAACTTCCAATGGGTATGCCTACTTCTAGTGTCACCCTATTGCCGTAGTAACTACTTATCTATTACACAAATATAACTTGTCTGGTAGAATAGCCAAATGGGTTACAGAATTAAGGGACTATGACATCACTTACCAACCCAGAATCGTGATAAAATCTTAGGTGTTGGCAGATGTTTTGGCTGATTTTAGCCAGGAGATGCAATTAGAAGCAGAAAAATAATTACTTGTGTCCAACGGGTCTAATCTAAGAATTTGGACCTTATTTACTAATGGTTCATCTAAAGTGAATAGAGCGGTTTTAGCTATTATTTTGGTGTCACTACGGGTGAAACCGCTCGTCAAGCCACAAAATGCCATTCTATAACTAATAATGAAGCATAGTATGAAGCTGTGATTGCAGGTTTGGAACTGGCATAGGAACTTGGTATTAATCAAATTGTAATCAAAAGCGATTCGCAGCTCGTTGTTAACCAAATGCTTGGGACTTATACAGCTAGGGAGGCATGAATGCAGAAATACTTAGAAAAGGTATAGGATTTAATTAGACGATTTCAAACCTGGAAAGTCATACAGATACCAAGAGATGAAACTGTCGAAGCAGATGCACTAGCCAATCTCGCATATGCGGCTGACGTGGCGAGCAATGAAATGCTTCTTTAATTCATTTATTTCATTTGGTATTCGATCCAAACAAAAATAAGGTAAACTTCAATAATTTAACCTGGGATTGGAGAAACGATTGTTGCTTTTTTACAGTATGGTACCGTCCCTAAAGATAAGAAAAAATCTCATGCACTTCATAGAAAGGCTGCTCGATATTGTTTAAAGCAAGGCAATCTTTATCGAAAAATGTTTGGTGGCCCCTTATTAAGATGCCTCGGGCATTATCAAATAGAATATGTAATGAGAGAGATACATGAGGGGCATTGAGGAAATCACGCAGAAGGAAGATCACTGGTAAGAACCATGATTAGAACAGGCTATTATTGGCCTAAAATGGAAGAAGCAGAGAATTTTGTGGCTAAATGTGATAAGTGCCAAAGATATGGTAATAACATGCATAGACCTACGGAATTGTTACATCCGGTCATTACACCGTGGACTTTTATAAAATGGAGAATGGATATCGTGGGACCACTACCACAAGCAAAGGGACAAGTAAAATTCTGACTTGTACTCACTAACTACTAATAACTAGGAATTTTGCATGCTTTTAGACCCTTTCTTGCCCGAGCTTTGTGCATAAAATGTGTTAAACTGGCCTTGAATTGCTTACAAGTGCGCTATTTTGCAGGTTTGAGAGACAAAAGGATGAATATCGTCAAATCAGCTAAATAAGGAGTGAAACCGGCTAAGCGTCAAATGAAGAAGTAGAAGGACACAAAAGAAGCCTGTGCGGACCGCACTATTTTGCTGTGCGACCGCACAGGTTAATTCAGAGAACAAACCAGGCAAACCTTCAACTGCACGGACCGCACTAATTTGGTGTGCGACCGCGTAGAAATGTTCAGAGAAGTCAAGTTCAAAAGCAGATCCACGTGGACCGCGTCCACTTTTATGCGGTCCGCAATAATGAAGATCAGAGATCACACAGTTCAAAGCAAAGTCCCACACGGCCGCGTGCCAAATCAGTACAGCCCGCGTGGGTGAGGATTCAAAGAGGTCGCAACCACAGGAATTACACAGTGTGGCCGCATACCTTACGCGGTCCGCGTTGCTGAACCTACGCGGCCACATGACAAAAGTACGCGGTCCGCATGACTTGCTCCAGTGCCAGTTCATCTGAAGCTCAAATGCCCTACGCGGCCGCACGTCAAAAGTGTGCGGTCCGCGTGAGACCCTCAGGGGTATTTTTGTCCGGAAATTACTGTGTAGTATAAATAGCTTCTTTTACTTTTTTAGGTTATGTCAGATATTAGATACGAACAGCTGAGATCGTGAGAACATATTTACGCCTATTTTGGGCAATTTTTTTAGTCTTTAATCATTAGATTTAATTTGTAATCAATTACTATGTCAATTTCATCTTTAATTTCTTCAATTTCTTCATCTTTCATGTCTAGCTAAACTCATAGCTAGGATTGTAGCTCAACCCTAGTGTGGGTAATTAATGGGTTAGATTATTTAATGATTAGATGATTGTGGGTGTTAGGATTTGGGTTGATTGAATATTTTTCATTTGGATTTTGTGGTTGCAAACACTAAATCTAGTTTTGTGGGTTTGGGCTCTTCTTGATAAAGAGTCTAAAACTTCTCAATCAATCCCAACAAGGATTTGGGATGGACCCATGAGAATGGTAGTCCCAAGTAACGGGTAAAAACCTCGAGAGAGTAATTACCCAACTTGAGCCTAGAGTTGTTTGGGAAAATTAGCCTACCCAATTGGTCTCGAGAGAGTCAATTGGGCAAAATTGTTCTCTCTACCGAGAGGTGTGAGAATGAATACATAGAGCAACGGTTATCCAATACTCCCATCATATCATCTTTGCATTGAATTTCATTACCCGTTAGTTATCCACCTAAGTAAATGCTACTACCCTAGTCCTTTTTCCTACAAGCATATTACTTTTAAATCATCCCTAGCATAATTTAGATTTCTTATTAGTAGTTGATAAATTAGTTGTTAAAAAGAAAATACAAATATTTTTGAAGACAAATTAGAAGCTAACTCGCAATTCTAGTTCATCACAATTTCTCACTCCAAATTCCAACTCCCTGTGGATTGACCTTGAACCACTATTCGGGTAAAAGTTAGTTGTGCCCGCTCTTCCTTTGGGTTGAGTTTGCTACGATCACTTTCTGGCACGATTTCTGGGGAGTTGACGGTGTTGACTAATTCTGTTGCTAGTGTGGTATTTTGCTTCTTCTTTCCTTCTTTTACTAATTTTCTTGACTCAATCTAACAGGTACAAATGGCTCTTAATGCAAATGCTAATATTCCCCTTGGCGATGCCATGGCGGGGGAGGAGGTAGAGGACCTTGAGCATGATGACTTCCCGGTACAAATGTACCACGGAGGGCCTGAAATGCCAATGCAAACCAACAGGACCAAATCCCAGACCCTCCTCCGCCACCGTCAAGGGTTGCGCCAAGAGCAATGACAAACCAAGGATATGCAAGTGCCATTGTTCCTCCCCAAATCCGGGCTGACACTATTGGAGCAAAGATGGTATTTTATGGGCGCCTCCAATCAAAATGCCTACAAGCACTTGAAGGGGTTCGTAGATACTTGTTAGGGAAGCAAACAACCCAATGTATCCGAAGATGCTTTGCGATTGCGGCTTTTCCCTTTCTCATTGAGGGGTAAGGCGCTAGATTGGTTGGAGAGGTTGCCGAATCACTCAATCACTACATGGGATGAATTGGCAGACAAGTTCATTGCCAAGTTCTTTTCCCCAACTCATATGGCGTCCTTGAGAGATGAGATTCTAGCCTTCAAACAAGAGCCAACGGAGCCGTTACATGAAATTTGAGAGAGGTACCAGACTTTGGTGAAAGAGTGCCCCAACAATGACATGACCGATGCTACGGTTCAACAAACTTTCTATAGGGGGATCAACACGGAAAATCAATGCATTGTGAACCAATTGGCGGGAGGCAATTTCATGAAGTTATCTTTGGAGGAAGCATGTGATGTTATGGACCAAATGGACGACACTTCTTCGGCATGGAAAAGTCGGGCGAATGTACCTCAAGGAGATCCAATTGTTATCCATCTACATAAAGAGTTGCATAACCATGGCCAAGCCATTGCCGAGCTCACTACAACCATGAATCAATTGGCAAAAGCTCAACTTCAACAAGTGCAAAATCCGTGCCAAGTGAATTCCATGGAAAATGTCTCGATGTTGAAAAGAATGAATAGAGGGCAACAAGCACAATAAGGCCAATGTGATCAAAATGAGAACAACAATGAAAATGGAGGATTTTCTAATGATGGCTTTGATGATCAAGATGAAGATTTCCAATATGTGAATAACTTCCAAAGGCAATAGAGGGAATCAAAATAGTCAACAATGGCATTCCCAAGGCAATTGGGGGAACCAACAAGGAAGAGGAAATTAGAACAATAATAACAATGGGAACAATGGTGGTGATTGGAACAACCAAGGAAACAATTGGAACAATCAAGGCAACAATTGGAACAATCAAGGAAATAGTGGTGGAAATTGGAGTGGTAATAATAGCAATTGGGGGAACAACAACAATCAAGGTGGTTGGAACAATGGTGGCAATCAAAACAATCGGGGGCAAGGTTTTCAAAGAGCTCCCATGTATCAACAACCCAACAATCCACCCCCTTTTCCATTCACAAGGATGAAGTTCTTCGGGCAATGATATGGGTCGAATTGAAGTCATGATTGAACAAATAATGAAAAAGAGTCAAGATTCGGATGCGCCACTAGCTTCTCACAATACTTCAATCCGGAATTTGGAAGTTCAAATCGGCCAACTTTCTTAATATTTGAACTCCCGACCTAAGGGTGCACTACCAAGTGACACGGTGGTAAACCCGAAGGGAGGGAACAATCATGTGATGGCCGTGACAACTAGGAATGGAAGAGGCGGTGTTGTAAATGCCTCAAATGACAATCGAGTTGTGGATGCGAAAGTACATTTGAATGATGATGACATTCCAATGAATGATAACAATGTGGTTAAACCTATTGAAACAAATGATGTGCGGATCGATATTGAGTATGAGACCGGGATTGAGTCTCAGGATACCGTGAACCCGTCTAGGGAACACATCATCGATATTATCGAGTTGTCTATTCCAAAGGCCAAGGCACCCTTGCCAAGGCCTCCTCCACCTTATCCGCAAAGATTGGCAAAGCAAAACGTAGATAATCAATTTAAGAAGTTCATAGAGATGATGAAGAGCTTGACCATTAATGTGCCTTTGGTGGAGGCACTCGAGCAAATGCTAGGTTATGCTAAATTCATGAAGGACTTGGTTACGAAGAAAAGGTCGATGGATTGTGAGACGATAATGATGACTCACCAAGTGAGTGCAATATTTCATTCCATGGTTCCTAAGCTAGAAGACCCCGGTACCTTCACCATTCCTTGTATAATTGGAAGTGCCAATTTTGCTAAAGCACTTTGTGATTTGGGTGCTAGTATCAACCTCATGCCATATTCCGTGTTTAAGACCTTGGGTATTGGACAACCCCGTCTAACTTTAATGAGGCTTCAAATGGCGGATCGATCTATGAAGATGCCTTTGGGAATTATCGATGATGTTCTAGTTTGAGTTGACAAGTTTATCTTGCCGGCCGATTTTGTCATTCTTGATTGTGAAGTGGACTTCGAAGTCCCTATCATTCTTGGAAGGCCATTCTTTACCACCGGGAAAGCTCTAGTTGATGTTGAAGCATGAGAGTTGACTTTTAGGGCCGATGATGAAAAAGTGGTGTTTCACGTGTCCAAATCCATGCGACAACCAAATAGCACCGAGGTGTGCTCATTTGTGGACATTGTCATGGCGGTGGTAGTGGATGACACAAGCGCCATGATCAATGTTGAAGATCCACTTGAAGCGGTCCTTTTGAACATGGAGGTCAATGATGATGCCGATCGTGTTGAATGTGTAAATGCTTTGCATGGTATGGGCTCTTACTCTTGTGAGCCGAGGAAGCTATCTTTGGACCTTGAAAATCGCAAGACTCCTCTAACTAAGCCATCTAGTGAGGAGTCGCCGGTGTTGGAGTTGAAACCATTTCCTCCTCACCTCAGGTATGAATACTTGGGTCCTAATTTCACTTTGTCGGTTATACTTTCCTCTTGCTTAACTAACATGCAGGTTGATGCCACTTTGATGGTCTTACAAAAGTGCAAGCGAGTAATTGGATGGACCTTGGCGGATATTCGGGGTATAAGCCCCGCTTTTTGCATGTACAAGATCATATTGGAGGAGAATGCTAGGCCATCACTTGAGCACCAAATAAGATTAAATGAGGCCATGGAAGAGGTAGTCAAAAAGGAAATCATCAAATGGTTGGATGCCGGGGTGGTCTACCCCATTTCAGATAGTTCGTGGACCTCTCCGGTCCAATGTGTTCCAAAGAAGGGTAGCATGACAGTTGTCACTAATGCAAACAATGAATTGATTCCTACTCGTACGGTTACGGGTTCGAGAGTGTGCATGGATTATAGGAAGCTCAACAAAGTGACACGGAAAGACCATTTTCCATTACCTTTCTTGGATTAAATATTGGACCGACTTGCGGGGAGAGCCTATTATTGCTTCCTTGATGGCTATTCGGGGTACAATCAAATACGCATTGCCCTAGAGGATCAGGAAAAGACAACATTTACATGTCCTTATGGCACATTCGTCTTCTCTTGAATGCCATTTGGACTATGTAATGCCCCAGCTACATTTCAGAGGTGCATGATGGCGATCTTCACCGACATGGTGGAGGACATTCTTGAGATATTTATGGATGACTTCAGTATAGTAGGGGATTCTTTTAATGATTGTTTGGCAAATTTGGATCGTGTGTTGGCAAGATGTGAAGATACAAACCTTATGCTTAATTGGGAGAAGTGTCACTTTATGGTGCGAGAGGGAATTGTATTGGGCCACAAAGTTTCGAAGAATGGCATTGAAGTTGACAAAGCAAAGATAGAGGTTATTTCAAGGCTCCCTCCCCCTAACTCTGTCAAAGGGGTGAGGAGTTTCTTAGGGCACGCCGGGTTCTATCGGCGCTTCATAAAGGATTTTTCCAAGATCGTGAGCCCATTGTGTAAGCTATTGGAGAAGGATGCCAAGTTTGTCATTGACGAGAGATGCATGGAATCTTTAGAGTTATTAAAGAAAAAGTTGACTACTACCCCCATCATTACCGCACCTAATTGGGACTTGCCATTTGAACTTATGTGCGACACAAGGGATGTGGCGGTAGGAGCGGTTCTTGGCCAAAGAATCAACAAGATGTTCCATCCAGTGTACTACTCAAACAAGATAATGAACGAGGCTTAAAGGAATTATACCGTCACCGAGAAGGAGTTGCTAGCTGTTGTGTTTTCCATGGAAAAGTTTCGTCCTTACCTTATGGGGGCCAAGGTGATTATTCATACCGATCATGCCGCCCTTAGGTATTTGATGAAAAAGAAGGACTCAAAGGCAAGGTTGATGAGATGGGTCCTACTTCTTCAAAAGTTTGATCTAGAGATTGTTGATTGTAAGGGTAGTGAAAACCAAGTGGTGGACCACTTGTCCCGTTTGGAGGAGGAGGGGAGGCCATCAATGGCCTTGAAATAAATGATTCTTTTCCGTATGAACAACTCCTCGTGGTGTCAATGCATGATATGCCGTGGTTTGCCGATGTTGGCAATTATCTTATGACCGGTGTGGTCCCGTATGAGCTCTCTTCAAACCAAAGGAAAAAGCTAAAGCGGGATAGCTTGGATTTCTATTGGGATGATTCGTATCTCTTCAAGATTTGCACAGATGGGGTAATTCGAAGGTGTGTCCCGGAAAGTAAGCAAATGAGTATCTTGGAGGCTTGTCACTCTTCTTCCGATGGTGGTCATCAAGGGGGAGTGAGAACGGCTTCCAAAGTTTTGAGTTGTGGTTTTTATTGGACAATGATTTTCAAAAATGCTAGTGATTTAGTGAAAAGTTGTGATGCGTGCCAAAGGGCCGGTGGTATTTCAAAGAAAGATGAGATGTCTCTCAATACCATTCTAGAGGTTGACATTTTTTATGTATGAGGGATTGACTTTATGGGGCCTTTTGTGAGTTCTTGTGGGAATAAATACATTTTGGTAGTGGTGGATTATGTGTCAAAGTGGGTTGAAGCTATGGCTCTTCCGAACAATGAAGCTCGAAGTGTTGTGAAATTTTTGAAGAAGTATATCTTTACAAGATTCGGGACTCCCCGTGCTATTATTAGTGATGGGGGCTCTCATTTTTGTAACAAGGCATTTGATTCATTGCTTACCAAGTATGGAGTAAATCATAAGGTCACTACCCCGTATCATCCTCAAGAAAGGGGCCAAGTGGAAGTTTCCAACCGTGAAATCAAGAGTATTTTGTCTAAAACTGTCAATGCCAATAGGACCGATTGGTCAAAGAAATTAGATGATGCTCTTCGGGCTTATAGGACAGCTTATAAAACTCCAATTGGTATGTCTCCTTAGCGGTTGGTGTTTGGTAAGGCATGTCATCTCCCGGTGGAACTTGAGCATAAGGCTATGTGGGCTTTGAAAGAGTTGAATTTGGAATGGGATGTAGCTGCAAATCTTCGTGTGGATCACTTGAACGAGCTTAACGAGTTTCAGTTTCATGCATACTCCAGCTCGTCCTTGTATAAGGACAAGATGAAGTACCTTCATGACAAATATGCTCGAGGCAAGGAATTCAAAATGGGTGATATGGTTCTTCTTTTCAATTCTCGGTTGAGGTTATTCCCGGGAAAGCTAAAATCCAAGTGGAGTGGTCCATTCGAAGTGGTAGGTGTGACTCCGTTCGGAGCCCTTGATCAAAAGAACAAAAATGGTGAAGTATTTCGAGTCAATAGGCACCGGGTGAAGCATTATTTGGGAAAGCCTGATGATAGCCAAGTGGTGGCACTCTTGCAACCGAAATGAGTAAATGGTAACTTGCGTCGTGCCGCGACGTTAAATCAGGCGCTTCTTGGGAGGCAACCCATGTCTTTTTCTTTTTTCTTTGTTTTTCTTCATTCGTAGAGTAGGATTTTTGAGCTGACAGTTTGTGAAGTGTTGCAGGGGTTATGTTGAAACAGTGCAGGGAAAATACACAAAGTTGGCAAGTCTCTGAAGTTTGGCCATGCGGCCGCACAACAAATCTGTGCGGTCCGCGTGGCTTTTCAAAGCCAAATGAGTGACCTCAAGGCAACTCACGCGGCCCGCGTGGAAATGTTATGCGGTCCGCGTAGAATGGATGAAATATGATGAAAGATTGCAGGTCTCTAAAGTTTAACACGCGGTCGCGCACCAAATCAGTGCAGTTCGCGTGGAAACTATCCACTTGAGCATGTTTCTGAAATTGACACGCGGCCGCAAGACAAATCAGTGCGGTCCACGTGACTTTGCTTGACAAATGAATGTTTGGGTAAAACCTGCGCAGTCCGCATAACAAATGTGTGCGGTCGCGCAGGTCGGTAAGTGACGGGTCCCACTCCCTTTTCTATAAATAGGGACCCCTGGCCTTCATTTAACCTTTTGGCCAAATTTTCATCTGAGAGATTTTTACTGTTCATCCTGTGCATCTTGTGCTCCAATTGTATTCACAACCAATTCTTGGTAGCATTTCACTTCTAATTCAATATCTAGATTACTTTATTCTATACATAAATTGATTAATGCTAGAATAACTTCTTAATTTCTTTAATTTTTCCCTCTTTTAGTTGATAGATTAGGTTCGGGCATGATAATTATAGAATTGGGGCTAACATTCTTGCTAAAATAACTGAGTAGGGACACTTAGGACACATAGTGTTGGAAATATTGGACTTAAATGAACAAAACTCCCTGACAGTTAAATTTGCCCTACGCGGTCGCACACCATTTTTGTGCGGTCCGCGTGATTGAACCTTCATGAGAACCAAAATCCACATGACCGCGGTGCAAATTAGTGTGGACCGTGTGCCCAAGGTTCAGAGAATGTTAATTTGCTAGTCTACTCTGTGCGAACCGTGTCCATTTCTGGGCGGTCCGCGTTGACCTCACGCGCCCGCGACACAAATCAGTGCGGTCCGCGTGGGTCAACTTCAGAGATTTGGTTATTTTGATGATCAGCATGTGCGGACCGCGTCCATTTCTGGGCGGTCCGCGTTGACCTCATGCGGCCACAACACAAATTAGTGCGGTCCGCATGGGTTAACTTTAGAGAAGTGTATCTGTTGCTGCTTAGCTTGTGCGGACCGCGTAGCAAAAGTGTGCGGTCCGCGTGACCCCTGTTGTCCACCTGTGCATTTTCTTTGTATATTCTTCTCACATTGTACACTGCTTACGTACTTCAACTAACCAATCTAGACTCTATCTCTTGCAGACAATGGTGAAGAAACATATTGCATAGTGTGGGGCGTAAACAATCCGGGAGAGGTGGTCCCTCCCGAGGGGGCAAAGGGAAAAGGATCGTAAAGCTCACTCCGGAGGCCCGGGCAAACATAAAGAAAACGCGAAAGCTGATTCGGGAAGCTGATAGGGTAGCCATTCATTCTACTAAGAGTGACTATATACCCTCCAGGAGTGTGAGCTCAGAGTCAGCCCCCTCCCACATGTCCATCTCTGTACCAACATGGCATCCTCGTCTCCAGACCAACCCACAGGTGCCACCTCCAAGCCGATAAATATAGTCTCAGACTCGTCTGATGAGTCTAGAGCAAAAAAGAACGGTGATGATGAATACTCCACCTCTCCCACAGCTTTATTATCATGGGAGAGTGGAGGAAATGCAGAAGGAGGGGAGCCACAAGTGGGTGGTATTGAGTGGACAAGGGACCCAAATGTGTTGGCTGATAGATTTGTGAGTGAGTTGGCATGGCACAAGTTCAGGGAATGGTGGCCCAAGAGAAGATTGATTCTGGAGAGGAGGTTCATTGATGCGGACTTGGTACCACACAACCCTCATGTTCAAGTGCAATTCCATACTTGAGAGGGTTGGAGCTTCTTCAAAGAGCGGGTGAAGAATGCCAATGAGCACATGGTCAAAGAATTCTATGCCAACATCCATCACATAGTCCGGGATTCCACCGCTACAAAGGTGATGGATCAAATTGTGTTGTTTGACGGAAAATCCTTAAATGAGTTCTTGGGGTTCGCTGATGAAGATGAATCCCAATATTTGGAGAAGTTAGCCCTGAAAGAGGAGGCTCGTCCATGGTTGGCAGAAGTGCTAGCTACTCCCGGCACTATTTCGGTATGGCTAAAGGCACAAGAAAAGATATATAGAAACACCCTTAGCTTTGAAGCGAAATGGTGGTTGACATTTGTCTGCAACCGACTGGACCCTACCACACATGACCATTCAGTGCCTATTGATCGTGCGGTGTTGGTAGCTTCAATTATGGCTGGCTTCCCATTGAATGTGGGAAATATCATGCATCGGGTAATCTCTACAGTGGGCCACGAGACCAAGACCAACTATCCCTTCCCAAACACCCTGACTGTGTACTTCAAGGAGCTTAAAGTGAAGAGAAAGAAATTTGATGTGATGGTGCCTCCGGCGGGGTCTTACTCTTGGTATGATCAAAAGGGTCTGGACAACCCTAAGACGGCTAAGAAGAGCCAAGCCACTACTTCCTTTGCAGCTGGCCAGTCTGAGGAGCCAGTTGCCACCACTGAGCAGACTACTTCCCACCCTCCGGGTCCTTCCACAGCACCTTCCTCCTCTACTGTTGATCCGGAGATTCCAGTCTCCAAGACTCATAGGTTCACAGCCAACCAGCTTACATATTCATTGGCCAGTTTGAACAATTGGATATCGGCATCGACATCTAAGTTGTCAATATTGACGACAACGGTTCAGGCTCATAGTGCACCAGCGACTGTGGAGGTTCCTGCTTCTATTGAGGAGACACTGAAGAAGATCCTGGCTAACCAGGATATGATGATGTAGAAGCAGGACAGTTTGGTTGAGGTAGTTGACACACATAACAAGCAGCTCAAGAGCCTTGCTAGGGAACATAGAAAGTTGAGGAAGACCAAGGCCTCCACAGAGTCAGTTTTAGCTCTAAAGAAGTAGGTGGACAAGCTCGTAGCGGACCAGTTGCCACTTGATTTGCTGTTTGGAGAGCCGGCCATTGAACCACGAGCGGAGCAGCCACAGGAGGAGCCCAGGCCACGGAAGAAGAGGAAACTCCCCAACACCGAGGGAGTTGTCATTATGGTAGCTCCTAAGCAGGAGGGGCCCTCCAGTGCCCCTACAGTAGATAAGCCACCTCCAGAGCAGGCATCCATCCCAAGCAGCACAACAGCAGGTTGGGGACCAGACTGAGGTCCCTACCACTACAGCGGACGAGGAAGCCACTGAGCAGAGTCATCCAATTGATGAGGCTTGAGGGGCCATCCATATCCTTTTTTATGCTTATTTGATAGTTAGCATTGTGGATAATACTAGCTTTTATTTGTCGGGGTGTGCCCTGCTATTTTTCTTTGGATTGTATATATTTATCACTCTTTAGTACATTCTTAGATATAGTAATTTGTATATATTTTGTTAATTTGATCTACTCTAGTTTTCATTTTGAACCTTTTGGATCTATATATTCGAATCTATCTTTGTACATATTCATTTGTTTTCAGTTGGATTTCTTTTCGTTTTTGTTATTCTCGTAAAACCATTAGGCTTTGTTTTAAGTTTTCAATAAACCCTTGGCTTTCTTAATGCCACGGTTCTTTCCAAGGGTAAAGTGTTGTGTAAACCGGGTGACTCTTCCCTATGATAGATAGCATGACAACTTTCTTAAGGGTTGAGTCAGTTTTTTTTTTCTTTTTCTTTTTGATTTTCAAATTTTTTATAGTTAAGGGTACCTCAGGCGAACTTCACTTGGGCCTAGCACATTTGTCTCCGATCTCATGATCAAAGACATCGATATGTGTCTAGAATGGTGAAAGTCATGGCCTTGAGAATCTTGTGTTGACCGAACAACCATCGATTGGTCATGTAAACCAACACGTACTTGAATCTTATCCGAGGTTATTGTGGGCCTTCAACTCCATTTTTGGTGATCTCTGAGTGTAGGTGTAGTGAGAGATAGAATTATGAGCCCAAGTACCGTACCAATGGTCTAGAACTTGCCCCGAATGTTTGTTGAGGCGAAATCATACGTGAAACTTGACTTGAGAAATGAGTGTAGGCCATCTTTGATCCAAATGAACGTACATTGAACCATTCTTTCCAACCTACCAATATAAGGATCCCTAGTTCACCCCTTTAAGCCTTAAACCTTATTCCTTCGTAAACCAAGTTGCAAGCCTATACCCGCTTCAATTTAGACCTTCTCTTGGCACCCAGAAATCTTCCCTTAAAGTGATTGCAAAAGTATAAGTTTGGGGGGGGAAAGACAAGAAAGGCACCAATGTGGTAAAAAGGCACAAAAGCAAAAAGGAAAAGAAAGGCATTGAAAAAAAAAGGAACAAAGAGAAAAACAAATAAAAAGATGAATAAGACCCAAAAAGGGGGGACCAAAAAGATTTGAAAAGCGAAAAGGAAAAGGAAAAATGTGAATGAAGTGATCAAAGAAAAAAATATCAATTGCAAAAAAAAAGAGTGCCATGGTGTCTCTCTTTCAACCCTTAAAAGAAGGAATGCTCAAAAAGAGTCAAGAAACTGTGCCATCAATGAATCAAAAGAAGCGCTTTAGGGAAGATTGAACCAATAAGAGCCAAATTCCTATCCTACCCAAAAAGCCTTCACAATGACTTCCCAAAATGTCCTATATGATATCAAGTTGAGAGAAGCCTACATTAGTGGATACTTACATAAAGAGCAAGCCTATGGTACCTAGCGTCGGGCTTAGGGTCTCTTCTTTGAGAGTGAGTGTGAAATCCTCTACATTGATTTGTGTACAAATACTCAAAAAGGTGAGGTTCACTTAGGGAGAGTCGAGGATGTACAAGTTTGGGGTCCACAATAACCAAAGTGTTTTGAGAAAGGCTCCTTGATGGATCGAGTCAACCCTCGAAGCTCTTGTGTCACACTTGATCAACAAAGCTTCAAATTTTCAAAAAGGTGTCAATGATACATTTGCATTAGGGACAATTATTAGTCCCAATTGATGTTTGTGAGGTTACCCTCGGACAAATAGGGCTTGTTTTGATGTCTTTTCTCTCAAAGTTAGGTTTTAATTTTGATTTGCTTGAGGACAAGCAAAGGTTTAAGTTTGGGGGAGTTGATAACTAGGAATTTTGCATGCTTTTAGACCCCATCTTGCCCTAGCTTTGTGCATAAAATATGTTAAATTGGCCTTGAATTGCTTACAAGTGTGCTATTTTGCAGGTTTGAGCGACAAAAGGACGAATACCGTCAAATCGGCTCAAAAAGGAGTGAAACCGGCTAAGCGTCAAATGAAGAAGTACAAGGACACAAAATAAGTTCGTGCGGACCGCACTGTTTTGCTGTGCAGCCGCACAGGTTGATTCAGAGAACAGGCCAGGCGAACCTTCAACTGCGCGGACCGCACTGATTTGGTGTGCGGCCGCGCAAAAATGTTCAGAGAAGTCAAGTTCAAAAGCAGATCCATGCGGACCGCGTCCACTTTCATGTGGTCAGCAATAATGAAGATCAGAGACCAGACAGTTCAAAGCAAAGTCCCACGCGGCCACGTGCCAAATCAGTGCGGCCCGCGTGGGTGAGAATTCAGAGAGGTCGCAATCTGAGGAATTACATAGTGCAGCCGCGTACCATTTCTACGCGGTCCGCGTTGCTGAACTTATGTGGCCGCATGACAAAAGTATGTGGTTCGCATGACTTTCTCCAGTGCCAGTTCATCTGAAGATCAAATGCCCTACGCGGCCGCACGTCAAAAGTGTGCGGTCCGCGTGAGACCCTCAGGGATATTTTGTCCGAAAATTACTGTGTAGTATAAATAGCTTCTTTTACTATTTTAGGTTATGTCAGATATTAGATACGAACAGCTGAGCTCGTGAGAACATATTTACGCCTATTTTGGGCAATTTTCTTAGTCTTTTAACATTAGATTTAATTTGTAATCAATTACTATGTCAATTTCATCTTTAATTTCTTCAGTTTCTTCATCTTTCATGTCTAGCTAAACTCATAGCTAGGGTTGTAGCTCAACCCTAGTGTGGGTAATTAATGGGTTAGATTATTTAATGCTTAGATGATTGTGGGTGTTAGGATTTGGGTTGATTGAATGTTTTTCATTTGGATTTTGTGGTTGCAAACACTAAATCTAGTTTTGTGGGTTTGGGCTCTTCTTGAGAAAGAGAGTCTAAAACTTCTCAATCAATCCCAACAAGAATTTGGGATGGACCCATGAGAATGGTAGTCCCAAGTAACGGGTAAAAACCTCGAGAGAGTAATTACCCAACTTGAGCCTAGAGTTGCTTGGGCAAATTAGCCTACCCAATTGGTCTCGAGAGAGTCAATTGGGCAAAATTGTTCTCTCTGCCGAGAGGTGTGAGAATGAATGCATAGAGCAACGGTTATCCAATAATACCATCATATCATCTTTGCATTGAATTTCATTACCCGTTAGTTATCCACCTAGGTAAATGCTACTACCCTAGTCATTTTTCCTACTAGCATATTACTTTTAAATCATACCTAGCATAATTTAGATTTCTTATTAGTATTTGATAAATTAGTTGTTAAAAAGAAAATACAAATATGTTTGAAGACAAATTAGAATCTAACTCGCAATTCTAGTTCATCGTAATTTCTCACTCCAAATTCCAACTCCCTATGGATTGACCCCGAACCACTATTTGGGTAAAAGTTAGTTGTGCCCGCTCTTCCTTTGGGTTGAGTTTGCTACGATCAACTACTTCCAACCGAGAGGTTGTGATTTCGAGTCTCCCCAAAAACAAGGTTGGAAGTTCTTGGAGGGAAGGATGTCGGGGGTCTATTTGGAAACAGCCTCTCTACCCTAGGGTAGAGGTAAGGTGTGCATACATACTACCCTCCCCAGACCTCCCCAAGTGAGATTATACTGGATTGTTGTTGTTGTTGTTGTACTCACTGACTACTTCACTAAATGGGTAGAAATTGGAGCATTGAAATGGGTACGAGAAAGGAAGTCAGAGATTTTATTTGGAGAAATATCATATGTCGATTCGGTGTACCAAAGGAAATCGTGTGTGATAAAGGCCCACAATTTATAGGCGTACAAATCACAGTATTTTTTCGAAGCTGGCAATTCAAAAGGATTACGTCCATGCCTTACCATTTGATGGTTAATGGACAAGCTGAATCAATAAATAAAATCATTATCAACAATTTGAAGAAACGATTAGAAGAATATATTAAGACAATTGGCCAGAAGTGCTACATGGTGTTTTATTGTCATATTGCACGACAATAAAAATAAGCACTGTTGAAACACCATTGTTATTGGTGTACGGAGCTGAAGCTTTAATTCCGGTTGAGATAGGGGAACCAAGCATAAGGTATACGCAGACGTCAAAAGAATCTAATGATAAGAAATGCGCATAAAACTTGACTTACTTGAAGGAAGAAGAGAAGCTGCATTAATAAGAATGGCAGCACAAAAACAAGTCATGGAATGATATTATAATCGAAAGGCAGTGCTAATGCAGGGAAATTAAGTCCAACATGGGAAGGACCCTACAGGATTCATGATATCGTAGGGAAAGGAGCATACGAGCTGGAAATGATAGATGGCAAGATACTACCTTTACATTAGAATGTTGTTCACATGAAGAGATACTATTTGCAAGTAATACCCATGGTCAGGTATCCATATTTTAAAATTTTATTTTTGAATTGTTAAAATTTTACTAACTATTTTAGACGATAGGCAAAAATCTAGCCCGTACTAAATGATGAATCACGATCTGCAAGACACGTGGAATAAATTAAAATTCCCGGTCTGGGGTTACAACTATTCTTTTAGAAATTTAGACGGGTTAGGTAGTCTTCATCTATAATCGCACCTCAGAGTCCCATATGTTTTTCCTTTTCAGGGAAAGTATCAAATGAGAGGAACAATCAAGTGATCGAGGCTTCATACTTCAACACTCAAATACTTGGGGGGCTATATAATATACATACACATGTGTAAAAAGAAGGCAAAGAAGACTGGAAATAATCAAAGATCAAACCTATAAAGTTCACTTATTAAATGAGTCAAGTGCAGAGCAGATTCACAAGCTAAGGCCAAAGAAAGACCATAGAATAGTTAGGGTAAAGGCAATGTACTGAAACGGGTTATAAATAAAAACCTTGTGTTTGTTTTATTTTTTGAAATCTGTTATAAGAAAAATAGTTACGAGAAAGTTATAGAAGTAATTCAAATACATGTAAAGTGTTATTCAAAACTAGACAAAATTCAAATAAAAACTTATCATAGTTATTTCGGGAAACATGTGCATTCCTATTTCCTTTATTGTATATTAACACCATTATAAAGTTGAGACGTCTTCTTCATTAACTATTAAATATAAAAGGGCCCTCTTTTATTTCATGATTAATTCAAATATTCATGAAGTTAAAAGAAATAGAAGCATTTTTGAAAAATAAAAATGTAAGTTATTCAGTAAGTCCTTACAAATAAAGGTAAGAATAAACAAAACAGAAGTTTAAACAACAATGCAAACTTCTTAATATTAAAAAAGTTTAGACTAAGTATGTAATTAGTCATAAACCGAAATTTGTTTATACAAAATGCCCCATAAAAGGTTTGGGGACTTAACGTTTTCAACAAACCCTTAAAAAGACCAAGAGTTACAACCATATATCACCAAAAAGAAAAAGAAAAACAACAAAGGAATTCAAACAACATAAACTTTTCATTGAGAAGTTGAAGGAACTGAAGTAGGGACATTAACAGCAGCATGCTCAACTTGACTTGAAGGAGTGGGGATACCTATATCATCTTCAATATTTTAAGAAGCTTCAGCCGCGAGAGAAGAAAAATCTTGGTTCTGCTTAGACTTCTCAATAGTCTCTTTGATCTTGGCTAACTCAGATTCGAAGTAAAAATTCTCTTGGATAACTTCAATGAGGGTATCATGGCGAGAATTTAAAAAAGCCCAACTCACTTCAACTGCTGTTTTGTCTTCAAGAATCTTGTAATCTCTTTGCCAGTCAGTAATATCACTCTTTAGCTTCTCATTCTCAGCCAAGACGAAATCATAAAAAAATTGAAGAGCAGCATGGGAACTCCCTAAAAAATGAACCTTACCAGAAGATTCTCGGAGGTCTTCTTGAGTTTGAGTCAGTGTTTGCACAAGTTCACCAGCATATGCTTCTTTTCACCTAAGAGAGCCTTCAACTATATGATCTCTTCACTGGCCTTAGAGAGTTGCTCGGAAAAGGAGGTTTCAAGACGTATCTTCTCTTTATCTGCTTGACTTGAGAAAGCTTTTACAACCGCCAACTCTGAAGTCAAGGCCCTTACCTGCTGCTTCAAGGTACTTATGTTGTATTCTAATATTTTCATGTCAATTTAAAGACTCTCATATTGTTCCCTCCAATTATCTATTTCAACTTGATACTCGTGCATCAACTTCTCCGTATGAGAAACCTCTTTATCATTTATGTACCCACGAGATTGATCTGAAAAAGGAAAGGAAGTAAGAAAAGTGTTTTACAAAAAGGAATAATAAATCATTAAGAAAGAATACCTTTTGTGACGAGTGTATTATATCATTCATCAAAGTTATAGAATTATGACTTTCAAGCTTGGCTTTTTGATTGGGCCGATTAGAGGTTTCAACCACAAATCAGCCCCGCCTGATTTTCTCAAAAGATTACTATCGACGGGGACTCTAATAGTGACCTGTCTCATGGTTTCACCTCCACTAGAGGAACTAGCCTCGGTGTGATGAATTGTCGATGGAGGAATAGTTGAAGGAGGAGTAATTGAAGGAAGAACGGTAGAGACAGTCAAAATAACCTAGGGAGGAACTGTAGCAGCCACGATTGGCAAAGGAGGTATCACAGGAACGAGAATAGAAAAAAAGCCAAGGGGTGCTTCATAAAAACACTGATCCTAAATTTCATTATCAAAACTGTAGTCAAAAAGCTGCTTAACAGAATCATGAGTAGCAGTGGGAACACCATCATTGGGGATCACAATCGGGGCTTCAACAGACTTAGTAAGAGGAATCGAACGAGGGGGAGAAGCTTCTTCATCAGAAACAATCCATCTATGGGCTCGTGGCATTTTCACCAAGGAGCTCCCATCTTCCTCTTCTTCAGAATCTTGATCAACAGTATCTTTTCTTCTCGAAGAAGAGCCCAGAATTATCTCTTGGGCTCTTTCCAAAAAATTCGAGAAGCTACGATCGCCTCAGCCCTAAAACCTTGAACAGCAAATCCTAATAAAAAGAAGGATTAAAATAAGTTCTAGAAAAATCAATAAAGGGAGGGGGTAATAAAAAAAACTCTTAGTATGGGTTTTCACTTTTCAACCAAACCATTGGGAGAGAGTTTTTCAAGATATACCTTCCATTGGGGCAGTATTTAATAATTTTCCTACCCAACCATGGAAATTAGAAATGTCATCAACAACTTTCATGGTTGCCGGAAAAGAAAAGGAAAATAAAAACAATGATCATTAAAATTAAAAGAAAGGCACGAGAGAGTTATACAAAAACTCACGTGTAAAATTTCATTTCCCAGGGAAGGAAACATTTTCAACACCCACTAAACCAATAGTGGGGATAGCAACAAACCTGGCGTACCAGCCACGGTCTTTGTCATCCTCTGGATTAACCAAAACTTTTTTACACCTTGCCACTAAGGTAAAGACACCTTAGAGAAAGAGTTTGGGTGAATAAAGGTGAATTAGATGAGAGAAGGTAAAAGGATGCCTGCCATGTTGGTCAAATGCCTCAAACAGGCAACATCCCTACACACTATGGGGCCAATTTGACCTAAACAAACATAAAAAAATAACAGAATTCAAGGATAATTGGGTCAATAGCAGGTTTGAAACCTAATGTGAAAGGGTATGTATAAACAAAAGAAAATTCAATTAAATAGGAAATGATTCTTTGGTTTGCATTGGGGATTATAATAGGGAAGTCATGACTCCAATGGCAGTCTTTGCGAACAAAAGCAATCAGACCTTCAATGATCTGAGTGAGGTAGATATCAACACGATTGAAAGAGAACACTTGATTTCTGAGAGATTCTCTATCATTATAGAAAGATAGATCCGCATGAACTATTTCATCTGCTGAAAGTTCACGAAGAGGTTCAGAATAGTCCTTACACCTAGAAGAAGATCTTTGAGAAAGAGAACCTCTGGTTCTAGAAGAGAGGCTGGAGCTAGATGAAGGAAGAGAAGAACCATGTATAGATGAAGACCCTAAGTTACTTAGTTTGCCTCCTCTCCTCCTCCTATGAGGGGCAGGAGGAAAGTTATCAACAATGGAGATTCGCCTAGGGTTAGGGTTTGATGAAGACATGATAGTACGGGGAAGAAGCAAAAAAGAATTGAATATGAGAAAACTTTATGTGAGAAAGGCAAAAATGCATATTATATTTATACTCAAAAGCAACCGAACAAGGAAAAAATATAGTAATGGAAACGTCATGATGAGAATTGATGTTTCGTAATTGGTGCAGTTGTAAAAAAAAGCCTTGAAAAAAGCTGAAAAATTGCAGAATCAATCAAAAGGTGTCACGTGCAGTGAGCATTAAATAGAAGTGACAGATAAAGCGACAGTTCCAAAAAAATTGATGACGATAAATATTCCCGCTTTAATAAAATTCACTTACCAAATATTCAATTGATGAATAAATGGCAAGTGTGGGGGTTATCTATATTGGGAAAAGTTGTGTTTATATATATTAAATTGATTGAAAAATGAAATGTCATGACACGAAGGCTCGCCAAAGAATGATGATTAGCAAAGTGGCATGAGTTACAACGGATACGTGCAAAAACACAAGTAGAGGTACGGGAAGATATTCAAAAGGCTTTACGCTCGTACCTATTTATATCTAAAATTAGGGAGAATAAATCTGATAGAAAAAAAGAGTACAAATACGATATTTAATAGGCGTAAAATACCAGAAACATTAGAGAATCTACATTGAATTACAATGATACATAACATTTAATGCCTTTAATTATCTATAATGGCCTTATAATGACAAAGACAAAATGTATATCTTAGAGATAGCTATAAAAAGAAGAAGACTTATCATTTGTAAGGAGACAAAACCATATTGGAATATACTGATTTATTTTGCTTTCCTTTACTTATTTGATTATTAGCAAAATCAATTTCTATTGTTCATTTATTTAATTATCAATAATTAGAATTCTTCTAAAATAAAATTTTGATTGAAACTTCATATTTTGATTAAATAATGCACTACAAAATACTCCGTTCCTAAATGTCAAGGAGAGCTTGTTGTCTCACACGTGTATAACATAACAGCAACCCTGTGGGATCGGACAAAATTTTTAATGAAATTTGCTTTGTCAGCATAGATTCTATGGTTTCAGTTCAGGCTCATTCTCTAATGAAGAGTACGCTGACAAAGACAAATCATCTTTCCACTGTATTGAACTTAAGCGGCCATACTTTACGGTGTGTGGGCCGAGCAGTTGGGAAAATACAAAAATCACGGCTCTGCCGTAAAAAATAAGCCACCATCTCTTAACGAAATTTTTTATTTGTGTTTCAGATAATTGATATTAATTAGACGACGTAAACTTTTTATTTCACATTATAGATTCAGATTTATGTAAATTTAAAAATATAAGATTGGAATCCATTAATTTATTCAATTGTATAAGAAACAAAATAAAACTTATCTCTTTTAACCTAATCTCCATCAAAAAATTTTATTCAGAGGCGGTGATGGAAGGAAATAGAAAAGGCTTAGAAGTTAGAGTACAGGTATGTGCAGATTTCTTTTACGTAACCTTTTTACCGTCCTTTTACGAAACCTTTTTATTGTACTGTCAGTGACGTGCCATCTCTTTATGTCCTGGCAATAGATATATTTTTAATATTTTTTAAGAAAAAGTATTTTTTTACCTATTTCGCAATATAAAATTGTAAATTATATTAACGGACGTTAAAGGTAATTTGCAGTTCTATATTACGAAATGCATATTAATTTTTTTTTAATTTCCCTCACATTTCGCAGTAAAAAACTACGAATTACATTTCGCAGTTCTTTAATGCGAATTACCCTATTAAAATAGAACCCTTCTTCTTCCCCAGAATACGTTCCACCATTAACAAATAAAATATTTCCGGTCTCCCCTGCCCCTTCTGTCTCCCGTTTTGTTTAAAAAATAATCGGTCCCACCTGTCCTCTTGAAGAGTAGCACCTGTAGGCCCCACACGAAGGCAACTTTGGATACGGTTTGTGAGAAAAAACTATCACAACCTTTAATTCGAGGTATTTCAATCTATTTTATGTTGAAACTCATATATTATGTTTCCGTGTTAATTTTATTTATGTTATATATTTTATATACCCTGTTAGTAAATGTTAGTATTAATTTAGTTTATTGACATGTTAGTATATATACCCTTTTAGTATATGTTAGTATTAATTTTGTTTGTTGACATGTTAGTATATACCCTTTTAATATATGTTAGTATTAATTTATTTATTATATACCATGTTGATATATACCATGTTAGTATTAATTTAATATGTTAGTATATACCATGTCACATCATATGTTAGCGTAAAGCATTTTAGTGTAGAGAGTTATATTAAGCCTGGAATAGGGCCTCAAATTTGTAAAGAACAAAGTTTAATTTAAACAAAATAAATAAAAATTGTTTGGTGGTACCGGGTGTCAAAAATAAAGCCTGGAACCTTTACACAACTATTATCTCCAATTTGTAAAATTATACCTAATTTAATTAATTAAGTTAATAAAATTAGAAAAATATTGAAAATGAGATTTATAATAATTAAGAATTATTTTGTGGTACCGGGCGTCAAAAATCAAACCTAAAATCTTACACAACTATTATCTCCAATTAGTAAAATTATACATAATTTAATTTATTAAGTTGATAAAATTATAAGAATATTGAAATTAAGAATTATTTGGTGGTACCGAGCGTCAAAAATCAAGCCTGAAACCTTTACACAACTATTATCTCCAATTTGTAAAATTATACTTAATTTAATTAATGAAGTTAATAAAATTATAAAAATATTAAAATTGAGATTTATAATAATTAAGAATTATTGGTGGTATCGGGCGTCAAAAATCAAGTCTGGAACCCATACACGACTATTATCTCCAAATTGTAATTATTATACTTAATTTGATAATTAAGTTAATAAATTGTAAAATTATTGGAATTGAGATTTATAATAATTAAGAATTATTTGGTGGTACCGGGCGTCAAAAATCAAGCCTATAACTCATACACAACTATTATCTCCACTTTCAAAAATTATACTTAATTATGTATTTTATTACACTAACACAAATAATTAATTTTTTTAAATTTATAGTATACGACATGGCATTTCCTCCACTTGCGCACCCTGGACATGCGTCGGATCAGTTATTAATACTGCAGGGTGACCATAGGTCATCCTATGTTTGAGAGGGCCAGCTAGCACTTCAGACTATCCGCCCCAAGAGGCCCGATGATCTATGGGAGTATATAGCGGAGTATCCCCTCCACCCCCGTGTAGTAGAGATGCTACAACATACGGGGTTGTATACTATTTTTGAGCTTGGACGGATGCAGCTTGACTGGTCACTCATCACGTCCTTGATAGAGCGGTGGCGACCAGAGACGCATACATTTCACTTGCCTACTGGAGAGGCTATGATCACGCTACAGGACGCCCAGGTGTTATACGGACTGCGCGTAGAGGGGTGCACATTTACACTGCCCCACCAGTGGAGAGGCATGACCCGGGCACAGTTGGTGGATATGATGGGGCAGATGACTGGTTTGCGACCGGAGGGCGACTAGGGTGGCGGTCGGTGGATCCATTTCACTCATTTCGCAGTAAAGAACTGCGAATTACATAAAAAAATATTTTTTTAATATTTCGCAGTATAGAACTGTGAATTACCTTAACGCCCGTTAATGTAATTCGCAGTTTTATACTGCGAAATAGGTAGAAAAGTACTATTTTTTAAAAACTACTAAAAACATATTTTATGTTAAAAAAGTCATCATTTAGGTTCCGGACTCATAAATTTACCAATAGTCAATTCTATTACGTAGAATTTTTGGTGATGATGGATATCAGGATATGAAAGCAATATAAATAGTAGTAGTCATATACTCTCTTTTAATACTCTTTTATTAAGTTGTTTGACTCAAAAGTTATCGATTACTTTATAAGTTATGGACAATCAAAAATTGTGAGAAATGGGTAAATCGTAATAAACTATAATAAACCCCGAAGATAGATTTATAGCTTTTATATTGCGAATCTTAACAAGAAATGGCAAGATTATGTGAACTATCAATGAAAATCACTAGGGAGGTAAAGAGAGAATAATTAACATAGAGAGACTGATAGAGAGAGAAATAATCAGAAGTTGTATTATTACGAAATAACATTTGTCCTTACAATAAGGAAAACCCCTCTTTATATAGAGGAAAGGTTTTCTCACTAAAGACATCATTCGTTTAAGGACCCCTGACGTCCTAAAATATAAAAAGGAGGAGGAAAAAGGGCGCCCATATACGTGAGCGACGCTATGCCTTCATTGTTAAAGACGTGCCCTCGACGCCGTGTGGGCGTGGGAAGAGATATGCTTGGCCTTTATTAGGCGTGGGTGTGGGGGGGATGTACTCAACTCGTATTAGTTATATCCAATTCGACCCCATACAGTTAGTTCCTCCACCTGTTGGGGATGTATTCGATATACGTCTGAAATAGGGGGAATGATCAATTCGTCGTGGCGTCGTCCATATATTGGAACGTGGCTTTCTTTTTAAACTGACGTCACTTGCGGCATGCATCATAATTGCAACTACTCCCAAGGCAGGTCAGGAGGCGATTTGACGTTTCAGTTTCCCGCCCCTTTCTCTGATACTCACCTCTTCGAATCTCGTGTACCATGGTACTATAAATAGGAAGAGGTTTCAAGTTTTTCTATCCTTTAGATCTCTTCAAGGAAAAGTTCTTCGTACCTTTGTTCTTTTCACAGTGACTTTCAGTAACTTTGTGTTTGACTTTCAGAGTTCGCTTTATAACTTTACAAGCTCGTTGACGTGTCTCATCTTTAATCAAAGACTGATTATGGAGAAGGGTGGTCGAAGACGTGAAGGAAACGGAGATGAGGCCACTTCTAGGGTTCCTCCGTCTTCGGAAGGTGAGAAAACGGCCCGAAAGCCTCTTGTCCCTCTTTCAATAGACAATGTGCTTCCCCGGGAGCTATATGTTCGAAGGGATTTTCCTTCAAGGTGTATAGCTCCTGCATGGGAGAAGTCTAAGTTCTCTGTGTCTCACTTGGACGACCTGGTATCTCTTGTCAGATTTCGGACACGGTGGTTATGGAAGTGGTCAGGGAAAATTTTGCCAATGTACATAGATCGGGGTTCTGTGCTTTTTATGAATACCCCTTCATAATTGGGTGTGGTCTCCCCATATACATGTTGGCAAAAGCGCTTTGTATATTTTATAACGTATGTCCGACCCAACTCACTCCCTACATATGGAAAATATGTCGTATATTGATGACTTATGCCGAGAGGGCAGGACTTGATGTCACGACACACCATCTGCTGCAATTGTTCAGTCCCGAATTTATGAGGGGGACGATGTTGTAGCTGAAGAATCGCGGGACGAAGGGCTTGGTCATCAAAACGGACGACAAGCCCAACCGTCAGTTTTTATTGAAGTTTTTCTTTGTCCGAACCTCAGATTTAGTGGCGAACCCCACTGGATTTCCTGAAGCATGGAACCCCGAACGTAAGCATCATTTCATGCACTTAACGTTTTCAATCATTTACGCCTACTAGACCTTTGTAACCTCTCTTGTATTTTGTATCTATAGCTAGGGCGTCCATGCCCCGGTCCGTGCCAGACATTAGGGCGTAGGTGGGGCGGTTGATCCCACTCATCGAAGAATGCAGGACGTGGGTGGCATTTACCATGAAATATGGCCTTCTAGGTACTGCGTCAGTTTCTGGTTTGGCGATTATATTCTTTGGTATCACACTCTTTGATGTATTTTTCCTTGGTAAATGTGTTGGCAACCCGGAGTGTCCCACGAAAGAGGAGATGACATCGTACTGCTGCTTCCCCATCGGCGGACTCTGATTTCGTGCATGTAGTTCAGGAGTGTATAGATGGGGACGTTCCTGAGGTTACTCGACCTGAGGGCGAGCATGCGGATGTGGAGGCATTCTGTGAGTTCGGCTCACCGAGTTCGACTGGTATGACGGCGTCAGTCGTGTAGACTAGCAAATAAGGTGTTTCTCCCGTGGAGGACTTGGGGGTGGTTCTGTGTGCCCATAGCACTTCTGGCAATAGCTCGGGCCACAGTCCTTTGGTGTCTTCGAGCTTTTTTTTTAATATACCCAATATGGTTTTATTGGATGACTCTGCCTGACCGTTGGCGGTAGGATGATGCAGTGTTGAGAGTATTCTTTTGATACGCCATTTGTTGAAGAAGTCGGTTGTTTTCTGCACTATGAAC
Organism: Nicotiana noctiflora; assembly: GCA_032618575.1. Lineage (NCBI taxonomy): Eukaryota > Viridiplantae > Streptophyta > Magnoliopsida > Solanales > Solanaceae > Nicotiana > Nicotiana noctiflora. Next base: position 279,719 of record JASVEL010004667.1, read on the forward strand.
TATCGCCCGTTGTCATATGTGATTTCTTTGGGGATGCCGAAGCGATATATGATATTTTTCCAGATGAAGGCGATGACCTCTTGCTTGCGAATCTGGGTGTAGGCACCTGCTTCCACCCACTTGGAGAAATAGTAAGTTAAAACTAATAAAAAATGTACCTTTCCTCGACCGGCGGGTAGTGGTCCAATTATATCCATTCCCCACTTGATGAAGGGCCATGGCGAAGTGACTGAATGGAGGGGTTCCCCTGGTTGGTGTATCAAGGGGGCGAACTGCTGACACTTTTCACACTTGCGGACGTATTCCGCAGCATCTTTTTTCATGGTGGGCCAGTAGTATCCAGCTCGCACCAGGCAACATGCGAGTGCTCGATTGCTTGTGTGGGTACCACAATGGCCTTCGTGAACTTCCTCCAGTACTGGCGTTGTCTGGTTGGGGCCTAGGCACTTGGCCAAGCGTCCTTCAAAAGTCCTCTTGTATAGGTCATTGTTTACTATGCAGTACCTTGCTGCCTGCATGCGAAGCTTTTTTGCTTCTTTTTTTTTGGGCGGTAATGTTCCGTCCTGTAAATATGATACAAATTGGTTGAGCCAGTCCCAAGTTAAATGTAGGGAGAGTACCTCAATGTGATCGATTGCCAAGTGAAGGAGAGTGACGATGCTTTCTTTGCTTAGGCTTGTGGTGGCCGCAGCCAACTTGGCCAGGCTGTCTGCTTCGGTATTGTGCTCTCTAGGAATTTGTTCAAAGCGACATTCATCGAGCTGTGCCACCAACATGTGGATTTCCGCTTGATGCTTCTGCAACCTTTGTTCCTTGATTTGATAAGTCCCGATGACTTGATTTACCACGAGTTGTGAGTCACAATGCAAGACGAGTCGGTGGCCCCGTACCTGACGGCTAACTTTATACCTGCAATAACGACTTCATATTCTGCCTTGTTATTAGTCATCTCGAGACATCGTATGGATAGGCGAATGGTTTCGCCCGTAGGGACATCGGGGACGAGTCGCAATCCTGATCCTAAGGCATTTGCAGCCCCATCGGTGTAGAGAGTCCAGAGGTCGGTATTTGAGGCAGAATGTAAGGCTTCCTTTTCCGCCTCTGGCAATATCTTGGCACTGAAGTGAGTCACAAAGTCGGTGAGGACTTGCGACTTGAAGGAGGTTCTGGGAATGTATGTGATATTGTGCTTGCTGAGCTCTATGGCCCATCTGGCGAGCCGTCCCGATAGTCCGAGCTTGTGCAAGATGCTCCTCAGGGGGAAAGTGGTCACTACTTTAATGGGGTGGCATTGAAAATAGGGTCTCAGCTTCCTCGAAGTTGTGACTAGTGCCAGAGCAAATTTTTCGAGGTGTGGATACCGTGTTTCGGCGTCTACTAAGGTTTTGCTGATGTAATAGATAGGTGATTGCGTACCTTTTACTTCACGAACGGTATGTCAGTAAGCGTTCGCCTGGTTCCGTATTTGACAGTAGCGGTGGTGATGACAGGTATGCTTTAAGTTCTTGTAGGGCTTTGACAAATTCTTCATTCTAGTGAAATCCGTTGTCTTTTCTCAGGATGTTGAAGAATTTGTGGCATCTGTCTGAGGATCGAGAGATGAAACGGGAGAGGGCAGCTATCCGACCCGTCAATTTCTAGACCTGCTTTTTGCTGTTGAGCACTTAGGGTATTGAAGCAATTGCTTTGATTTGATCAGGGTTGACTTTGATGCCTCTTTGGGACACAAGAAAACCTTAAACCTTTCCTGACGCCACGCCAAAGGAGCATTTTTTGCGATTCAGTTTCATCCCATACCTTTTCAGTATTCGAAGGCCTCTTGCTAGTGTTGATATGATCTTCCTTTCTAGTGGACATCACTAGCATGTTGTAAATGTAAACCTCCATGGTCTTGCCAAGCTATTCTCTAAACATCTTGGTGACCAATCTTTGATACGTGGCCCCCGCATTTTTTAGCCCAAAAGGCATCACTTTGTAGCAGTAGGTACCCTGATGCGTGATGAACGTGCTTTTTTCTTGGTCTTCTTCAGCCATTAAGATTTGATTATAACTGGAATATGTGTCCAGAAAACTTAGCAGTTCATGTCCGGCAGTGGCGTCGATTATTTGGTCAATGTGTGGGAGGGGGAAGGAGTCCTTGGGGCATGCCTTGTTCAGGTCGGTAAAGTCTACACACATTCTCCATTTCCCGTTCTTCTTTTTGACCTTTACTACGTTGGTGACCCACTACGTGTATTTTCACTCCGATAGAGCCATTGGCAAGTAATTTGTCCACTTCTTCATGGACTGCCTCGTTAATCGCAACGTTGAATTTTCTTCTGATTTGTCATACCAGTGGATGTAACGGATCGATGTTGAGTTTGTAAGTTGCGATGTCTGGCGAGATCCCTAGCATGTCTGCATGGGAAAAAGCAAATATGTCTGTATGATCAGTTAAAAATTCATGATACTTACTTAGGTTGGTGAGCCCGTGGCCGATGTATGCTTCTTTTTGGGGTTGTCGCGATCTAGCGGAACCGGATCGAGATCCTTGATTGTCTCTTTACAGGCTTCCACATTGTCTGGGTCTCTGATGGTATCGATCGTCGGGTCTATTTTGGTCCCGACATGGCTAATTGTTATACTTCTGCACTTGCTCCTTTTAGCTATTGGGTGTGAGCGCAATCCTGTGTTATGTTGTAACACTCTTGCACTGTGTGTGGCTTACCTTTGATGGTGAATATCCCCCATGAGGTAGGGAACTTGACCTCCTGGTATAAACTTGAGGGGACTGCTCGCATGGCATGTATCCATGGGCATCCGATGATAACATTGTACGACATTTCTTGGTCCATTACGTGAAAAGTCATCTCCAATGTGACTCCCCTCGCAAGGACGGGCAAAATCACTTCTCCTAATGTACGATCCACTGCATTGTTAAAACCGGTTGGAGTTATACAACGGGGTATTATCCTATCCTCGAATCCCATTTGTGAAAGGACTCTTGGATGGATGATGCAGGCGTAGCTTCCATCATCGATCATGACTCTCCTAACGTCCATATCAACAATACGTAAAGTGATAACTAAAGCATCATAATGGAGAAAACACAAACCACCGGCATCAGACTTATCGAAGGTGATACTTCCTTCGAAGTCATCGTACTGTTCGTGGGAGATAGTTCGCTTCAGCCTGTATGTGTTGGCAAATTTGACATGGTTGATAGCAACGTCGGCTCCGTCTCTAACGATCATATTTACTGTTCGTGTTGGGGAGGGTGGCTTTGGTGGCTCGCGGGACTGTTCTCGCCTGCGTGCGAAATTGGCTTTTCCCTTGTCACTAAGTAGCTCCTTTAGGTATCCCTGATTTAGCATTCTGATGACTTGTAGGCCTATGCAATCTTTAGTTCTATGTCCCCGCTCTTGGAGGAATTCGCACAGAACGTTTAATTTCCTCGTGGCGGGATCTGGTTTCATTTTTTAAGGCCACTGTACCTTGGTGCCAAGCTTTTCCAGTGCGTACACTATCTATGAAGGAGAGACACAAAATTTATGTGATGAAAGCAAAAGGGGTGTACCTCTTTCGTTCTTGAGTGGGGCGAGATGTCATTGTAATGCATCTGTATGAAGAGGAGGCGGATGAGGAGACCTCATGTATGGATGATGCCGTTCTTTACTGAGGCGAGGGGGAAGTTCTCGGCGTCCTTCGTGATGTCGATCTTTCCTTGTGTCTGAGTGTATAGTTGTCAATCATCGGGTCGGCTCGTTGAGATCGTCTTCATCTGTTCGAAACCTCGGCACAGTAGGTGTTGTGGATCTTGTCCTAAGTTGTGGGAGGATATTTCATGAGTCAGATTAGTAACTTCTTAGTTGCTCTGGAACCGTCCCTACTGAGTCCGTTCTGGAAGGCATCTACCGTCATGCCTTCCCACACGTTTGGCAGGCTCATCCTCACCCTATTGAATCTAGCGAAGAAGTCCCTAAGGCCCTCGCTCGTGGTTTTCTTGAAGACGAAGATGTTGTTCACCCTTGCCTCTGCCTTCTTTGCACTGGCGTGTGCGGGGTTGAACTTGTCTGCCATTTCTTCAAAGGTTGAGATTGTTTTGGCGGGCAGTTAAGAGTACCATATTAGGGCTCCCCCGGTCAGCGTCTCTGTGATGACGCGGCCCGTCGTCACGGGAATTACCACCCCGTTACCTTGCATTTATGTGTTTTATGTTTTTATATCAGTGTTAAAGTCAATCGGGTGAGTTAGGAGTGAATTTGATTGAAAATGAGGCATATAGCCTTTTGAAGGAAGCTTGAATATGGAAAGTCAACCTAGAGTTGACTATTTAATTAGAGCGGTCGGAATCGGATTTTGATGATTTGGTTTGTTCCAGGGAGGTGATTTATGACTTAGGGGAGTGATTGGAATTGAATTCGGAGGTCCGGTGTAGAAATAGGCTTGAATTGGCTAAGGTTGAATTTTGGCGAAATTTGAACGGTAGGTGAGATTTTGATCCGGGGGTCGGAATGGAATTATGATAATTTCTGTAGATTCGTCATGTGATTTTGGATATGTCTATGAATTTTCAGGTCAATCGGACGTCATTTGGTCGGGTTTTTTATCGAATGTGTAATTCGGAAAGTTTTAAGCAATTTAGGATTGAATTCGATGAGAATTGTGGGTTTTGGTGTTGTTAGACGTGTTTTGAGGATTGGAACAGGTTCGAATAAGGTATTAGGATGTGTTTGTACGTTTGGATGAGGTCCCGGGGGCCTCGGGGTCTTTTCGGGTGGTTAAACGGAAGAAAACATGGATAATTGCAGGTTTTGAGTTCTGTTATGTTGTTTTCGCTCCTACGGAAAAGGGAGCACAGGAGCGAGTCTGCAGGAGCGGACATAAGAGCGCAGAAGCGCTGGTCTTCGCTGAAGTGGAGCTTTGTCCACAGGGGCGGCACCGCTGGTGCGAAGTTTAGGTCGCAGAAGCGGTCCAGGGTCATGAAGGGATATCCGCAGAAGCAAAAATGTTGGCCGCTTAAGCGAGTCCGCAGAAGCGGACCCTTATGCGCAGAAGTGGGAAGTCCCGCAGGAGCGGACGCGTGGAAGGGGTCCGTGGCTCGCAGAAGCGGAACCAATTAGGCCTGGGATTCGCAGAAGCGACCAATTGGTCGCGGAAGCGGTTCCGCAGAGGCGGAAACTACCCGCAGAAGCGGAAATCGCAGAGGGTTAATTATATCAGAAGTTAGAAAGTTCAAAAACATTTCAAAACATTTGGGTCTCGGATTAAGAGGCGATTTGGGTGATTTTGAAGAGAAGTTCAAGGGGATTCATCAGGTAATCAACTATGGACTCAAATTATGATTAGTATTGATAATATTATGCAATTATCTCATGAAATTGGAGGAATTTGGGGTATTTTTATGGAGGTTTTCGCCCTAGGCTTGAATTTAGAAAATCAAGGGTTTGAATGGGCAAAAGGAGTCCGAATTTGGTAAAATTTATATGCTTAGACTCGTGTTGAGACGAGGGTTCCGAATATGTGACTTTTGTAATTTTTCGAGAAGCGTACCGAAAGTCGGGTTTTGGAAACTTTGTGCATTTTGGTGTAAATTGAGTTTTTTTGACTGGTGTAGTCCCATTGGCCTAATTTGTTGTATTTCTATTGTATTGGATCAGATTCTACGCGTGCGGAGCTTGATTCTCGTGGCAAGGGCATTGCGGAATAGTCGTCGCGCTATATTGAGGTGAGTAATAGATGCGGGTGATGACCAGCGGGTTCGAAACCCCGGTATACCACTTTGTGACGCTGTATAGCGGTGAGACACGTACTCTCTTGTGAGTGAGGGGTCGATTGTGATTTGGGGACTATGGCTTAGTCCGACTGTTGATACTGTATTATGATATTAGCTATATTCTTGAGCCGTCGAACCTCCTTCTCGGTTGGTTGCATATTATATAGGTTTATTGGCTACTCTTGAGCCGTTGAACCTCCTTCTTGGACGGTTGAGTACACTTATGGGCTATGAGCCAGTTATTGGGATCCCGCGAGGATCGTTATCATTGTTCTGTGATATTGACATGCTAGTTTTACTACCAGTCCGTAGCTATTACTGTTATCATGATATTTCCAATCTCTGGAACTTGACATTTACTGTTTTCAACTGAAAATGATAAAAGAGTTTTCAAAACTACTTTTGAGCCTCGAGGGTGCATTTGCATATTAGCTGACTGGTAGTGGATCGGGCTGCGAGCCGCAGCGTATATTCATGATATTATGCCTGGGCTGTAGGAGCCCCTCCGGAGTCTGAACCCCCACAGTGAGCACAGGTACCCAAATTTGATCGGGCTACGTGCCGTAGCGGTCATTTCATTGCATTTAGCTATATCTGCTAGTTGTTATACGATATTGTTGATACTTGTTGGTTCTCTACTGTTGATATTGAACTATTACAGGGCATTGGTTACAGCCTTACATAGTGCTTTACTGTGGATTTCTTATCTACGCTGTCTTACCCCTGTTTATTACTACTGAGTCTGGCAGTACTCATTGTACTCCTTGCACCTTGTGTGCAGATCCAGGTACCTCTCAGCAGTCCTGATCCTGTAGCTGTTCGAGGCGACTTTCGTAGGATATTCGAGGTAGCTGCAGAGTCCGCAGGACCCGATATTCCTTCCTACTGTCTTTTGATTGTATTTGCTATTTCTTTTCGCACTTGGTATCATGTAAACCAGTATTACACTCATGTTATCTGTAGAGGCTCATGACTCTTGACCCTTCGGTCTATGGGAGTTGTACTATTTGGGGCTTGATCCCCGTATTGGTATTTTTGTCTTCATTGACTTATTTTATGTGCTTAAAATTGGGTAAAGTGAGCACTTAGCTCCGTAAATGTTGTTAATTGGTCGGGCTGGCCTAGAAGTGTGTTGGGCGCCATCACGATCTGGTTTGGGGTCGTGACAAGTTGGTATCAGAGCCTAGGTTTACTAGGCCTCATGAGTCTTGAGCCGGTTAGTAGAGTCTTGTGGATCGGTACGGGGACGCCTGTACTTATCCTCGGGAGGCTGCAAACCTTTAGGAAACACTTCACATTTCTTGGAATTCTTATCGTGCGCACTTGATTCAGCTTGAGATATAATTTTTGAAATTCCTTCCACACGTTTGTGTATGCATCGAGCGCTCAGTAATATAATTGACTTATGGCTTGTGATTCCCCAATCGAGGGGCGAGATTTAATCTCTGTGAGATCACGTTGGGCCAGTCGGGAGGAATTGAGGCTGGACCTTGTCTATGACTTGAGCATCGAGGTGCTGATTTTGTGAGTAGTTTGTGTATATGGTAGCCTGAGGGTTCAAACCCCCGGCTTAGCACATTGTGACGCTAGTAGGGCATGGCTCGCACCCCGTAGCAGGTGCGAGATTCATTGTGACTGAGGATTTGTACTTGATCCTTCCCGATTGATAGATTACTGTGTATAATGACTGAGACTGGGCTTATATCTGTGTATTTGGGTTAGTAGCCATGTTTGGGGCCTTGTGCCGATCTGTAGAGTATTAGGTAGGCTTGATAATGGATGAGCTGTTAATTGTTTGACACTTGTCATAATCTGCTGTGTAGCCCCGAGCTATGGGCGTAGGGAATATTTATCATATCTCGTAATTGGGAGGTAAAGTGCCTAATATGCAGTGGAACGAGTTCAAACTCAGGAAGACTAAAGTGATTATGCTATGTGTATCCTGGTGGAAGGTATTGCGCTGAAATGCTAAATTGACAAGAAGTAGGTGGGTTGATTCTCATGTGTAATTGAAACGTATTTGGTATGTGTTATGATTCGAGCAGGTAAAACGCATGTTCATGTAATAATTATGATAATATGATTTGTGTAGTATTGAGACTAATATTGTTGATATGCATTGTGATGTCTTGTCAAGTTGTGAATGTATTGTTATGATGGTTTTGGTGATTCTCTGGCAGGTGGATACGCCAAATTACAACAGAAACTCTGTCAAAATTCTTGGAAAAATCTGGGACTTAGAAAAGATTTTGTCACCTAAAGAACGAGCTTAACTGTTGTGTGTGAATGAATACAAGAATTGCAAAAGAGTTAATATTTCTGATGATTCGAATCTCCGCCGAAGCTTGTAAATGACTTGAGTTTAATCTAACTAGAACTTTGTGGCATCATTTGAGTAAGAATGCTATGAGTGGTTAGAAGTGCCTTGACGTATGGCTTCGAGCAAAGTTGGGGAGGTTGTTATTGATTAACTGATTGCATTGTTGTGTGCTGTGTTGGCTCTGTCTCTAGGTATATCGGTAAATTTTGATAAAGGTTATGGTGCTTCGTAGATGTGAAGAAATGCTAGGATGTTTTGAACTGCTGTTGGTAAGGAATGTTCGGTGTATAGAAAAGAAAGATAACTAATTGTATATGTATGCAATCATGTTCAGCGGTGTCAGAGTTCTAGCAAGGCACGAGTGGTTCTGTTCAATAAGACAGTTGAACTACAGCTGAATAAGGGTGAATAACGCCCGAGAATTGTTGTACGGTGTTCAAATTTTGCTTGTAACAGTCAGGTGTCTTAAGATTATGCGTGCGACTACAGACGGTGGTTATTGGAAGGTAATGATAACGAATTCAAATCGCAAGAAGTTTTTCAAAATAAAGAATTGTAGAATGTGGTCTTTCTGGGAAACATTGAGAGAGTATTCAGTGGCCTATGGGTAATAGACAGTGTGGTCTTATGTACGACTCTCATGTGGTAACATGAATTGATGTATTATGGTGCTACAGTAATGGCTAATATTAAATTAAGGTTGAATTAGAAAAGAAACTGGGTAAATGGATCAACTTGTTAATAAACCGAAATGGTATGATAAGGAATACGATTAATTCCTGGTATGGGTTTGAAGTAATGAGTTTCGCAGATATTGTGCAACAAAGATCTTGAGCGCTGGCAGTTGTGTAACTTGATATGGGTATAAGGACTCAGTCCTGGCAGTTTAACTTATGCAATGTAATTGGGAGAAAGAGTTTATGATGTGTTTTACCGTGGTTTGAAAATGAGTGTATTTTTCCTGTTGGTATGCAAAGCTTGGAATGTGTAATGAGTTTTCTCTATATGGGATCATGAAAGTCCTTGACTAGTTGAGTGCGTCGATGTTTGCGGCGTAGGAAAGGGATAGAAATTTCCATGTTATCTTAGTGTGGTATGGTATATGCGATGTGTTATGGGAAGTTGATAATGGCATATTCAAGGTTTTGAGATCAGTTCATAATATATAGGAAGTCATTAAAATAATCGAGTGGCGTGGGCAGCTGCAGGTGATTTAAGAATCGATCTTTCTGGTGATTAAGGAAAATGATACTGTTATTCTAGCGATTTGGCAGAGTATGTGGTCAAAAAGAACAAGGTAACGTGATCTGATAATATCTAGTGGTATGGTGGTATTCTCCTGTTGGATCGACTGTAATAAATGATTCGTTGATGGCATAGTGAAATTTCTGAATGGCTTTTGTGGTATGAATGGACGCTTGATGTGCGTTATGTATTCGTACGGTGAAGTACGGAATTGGGCATAGTGATTCATGTGTTTTATATGTATTGGAGACTTGAAGTTCTCGTAAATCCACCTACACAGTGATTGTATATCGTGTGTATCGGCACCGTTGAGTGATTATTGGAAATCGGAAGCCCTAGTGGCTCTCTCTCAACTTGATATGACGAATTCGAATTATGATACTTGATTGCTGACCGGTTGTCATGGGTCAGGTTATCTAGACTAAGGTGATATGGACTATGATGGTATGGCACAAATTGCGTAGTAGAGTAAATCAGAGTATGCTCCAGCGGGGTAGTTGTACCTCAGGACCAGCGGACGGCTGGTGGGTATTGCTTTGTCAGTTGGGCCTTCGTAGCGGATATCAGTGCAGAGGTTTCTACCATTGATTTAGTTCTAGTATTGAGGAACTTTGTCGGATGCATTTCTTGTGGCCGAACTTGAGGCTATATATGTTTACTATAATGAGCAACTTGACTCGACGCGCATTTCTTTGGCGAGGGTTCTATATGGATCGGGTGGCGCGCCGCCACAGGTATGGTTGTTTGGATCGGGTGGCACGCCGCCATGAGTATAGTATCTGGATCAGGTGGCACGCCGCCACGGGTATGTCATTCGAGCGAGTTGCACGCCACAACAGTGTAATGCAAAAATAGAGTTGGTTATATGTTACCTGGTATACAATACTTCCTGACTTCTGAGGAAAAGTCTGTATTGAGTATCGCTTGGCGAATGGCACATCGGTTGTGTCCTTTCGGGATTTGATAGCATACATTAATTGTTTCACCGTGGGTGAGGTTGATTGCTTAGGTTCAAGACCTAGATCTGTGCGTGGCTAACCGTTTGAGCTTGGTAACTTGAGGTGCTCCATGAGCAATGGTGTTTGGATAAAATCATGAATCGTGGCAAGGCCACGTGATATTATGACCTCTCGGGGAGGATTCAGGTACTCTATTTCTATAATGCTAGACGCGATCTCAGTTCTATGTTATGATGGTACAGAGAAATTATATTACAACTCTTTTGTTTGAGTCAGTTGTCATGATTTGAGTATGTTCAGCCATTTTTATTGGAGCCTGTGTTGTGCTTATCGTGGCTTAGGCCGGTGTTGAGGTGTCATATCACCAGTGCGGTGTATTATAATCGAAATGATCGTTGGAGCCAATAATGAGTGTGAGTATATAAGATTTCAGCTGGTTAGAAAGGTATATCGACGTCAGCTCCGAAATCTATTGTGGTATCAGTTAAAAGGGAAATGGATTCATGAATGGGTGACCTGAGAGATAGATTCAATATATCGCGTGTTTGGCTGCCGTGGGTAGTATATGAAGGTGTTGGACTAAGACTTTAGCTAATGAGAAAGGTTCTTTCTGCTAGTAATTGGTTATTGTGGCCAGCTGTTGTGAATAGAGACTATCGTTTCGAGTGATTGGGTTGTTGATACATCATATAATCCCACCCGGAGTAGTGAGTATTGGTTATTTCAGTGGATTCGAGTGTATCCTAAGTATAGGCATGGGATTAGCATTTGGCATATGATTTCAGAAAGTGCAATGTGGTCTATGGTTCAGATAGTCCGTGAAATTTCAGCTATATGGTGTTTTCGGACTTATGTGAGGTAGGGTGACGTATGATCGCCCGAATATATGCTTGGTAAGGTCATTCAGCTATTGGGTTGCATCTAGTATAACTCTGGGTGCGCTCGAGGACGAGCGTTTGTTTAAGTTGGGGAGAATGTGACGACCCGGCCCGTCATCATGGGAATTACCACCCCATTACCTTGTATTTATGTGTTTTATGTTTTTATATCAGTGTTAAAGTCTATCGGGTGAGTTATGAGTGAATTTGATTGAAAATGAGGCATATAGCCTTTTTGAATGAAGCTTGAATATGGAAAGTCAACCTAGAGTTGACTATTTAGTTAGAGTGCTCGGAATCAAATTTTGATGATTTGGTTAGTTTCGGGAGGTGATTTGTGACTTAGGGAGCGATCGTAATTGAATTCGGAGGTCAGGTGTAGAAAGAGGCTTGAATTGGCTAAGGTTGAATTTTGGCGAAATTTGAATGGTAGGTGAGATTTTGATCCGGGGGTCGGAATGGAATTCCGACAATTTATGTAGCTTCGTCATGTGATTTGGATATGTCTGTGAATTTTCAGGTCAATCGAACGTCGTTTGGTCGGGTTTTTGATCGAATGTGTAATTCGGAAAGTTTTAAGGAATTTAGGATTGAATTCGATGCGAATTGTGGGTTTTGGTGTTGTTAGACGTGTTTTGAGGATTGGAACAGGTTCGAATAAGGTATTAGGATGTGTTGGTACATTTGGATGAGGTCCTGGGGGCCGCGGGGTGTTTTCGGGTGGTTAAAGGAAAGAAAACATGGAAAATTGCAGGTTTTGAGTTCTGTTCTGTTGTTTTCGGTCCTGCGGAAAAGGGAGCGCAGGAGCGAGTCCGCAGGAGCGGACATAAGAGCGCAGAAGCGCTAGTCTTCGCTGAAGCGGAGCTTTGTCCGTAGGGGCGGCACCACTGGTGCGGAGTTTAGGTCGCATAAGTGGTCCAGGGTCGTGAGGGGATATCCGCAGAAGTGGAAGTGTTGGCCGCTTAAGCGAGTCCGCAGAAGCGGACCCTTATACGCAGAAGCGGGAAGTCCCATAGGAGCGGAGGAAATTCTGCAGGAGCGGACGCGCGGAAGTGGTCCGTGGCTCGCAGAAGCGAAAATGGCCAATTAGGCCTGGGATTCGCAGAAGCGACCAATTGGTCGCGGAAGCGGTTCCGCAGAGGCTGAAACTGTACGCAGAAGCGGAAATCGCAGAGGATTAATTATATCAAAAGTTAGAAATTTCAGAAACATTTCAAAACATTTGGGTCTCGGCTTAAGAGGAGATTTGGGCGATTTTGAAGAGAAATTCAAGGGGATTCATCAGGTAATCAACTATGGACTCCAATTATGATTAGTATTGATGATATTATGCAATTATCTCATGAAATTGGAGGAATTTGGGGTATTTTTATGGAGGTTTTAGCCCTAGACTTGAATTTAGAAAATCAAGGGTTTGAATGGGCAAAAGGAGTCCGAATTTGGTAAAATTTATATGCCTAGACTCGTGTTGAGACGAGGGTTCCGAATATGTGACTTTCGTAATTTTTCGAGAAGCGTACCGAAAGTCGAGTTTTGGCAACTTTGTGCATTTTGGTGTAAATTGAGTTATTTTGACTGGGTATCGTTCCATTGGCTTAATTTGATATGTTTCTACTATTTTTGATCAGATTCTCCGCGTGCGGAGCTTGATTCTCGTGGCAAGGGATCGCGGAGTATTCGTCGAGCCATATTAAGGTGAGTAATAGATGTGGGTGATGACCAGCGGGTTCGAAACCCCGGTATACCACTTTATGACGCTGTATAGCGGCGAGACACGTACTCTCTTGCGAGTGCGGGGTCGATTGTGATTGGGGACTATGGCTTAGTCCGACCTGTTGATACTGTATTATGATATTGGCTATATTCTTGAGCCGCCGAACCTCCTTCTCGGTTGGTTGCATATTATATAGTGATATTGGCTACTCTTGAGCCGTTGAACCTCCTTCTTGGACGGTTGAGTACACTTATGGGCTGTGAGCCAATTATTGGATCCTGCGAGGATCGTTATCATTGTTCCGTGATATTGACATGCTAGTTTTACTACCAGTCTGTAGCTATTACTGTTATCATGATATTTCCAATCTCTGGACATTTACTGTTTTCAACTGAAAAATGATAAAAGAGTTTTCAAAACTACTTTTGAGCCTGCGAGGCTGCATTTGCATATTAGCTGACTGGTAGTGGATCGGGCTGCGCGCCCCAACGTATATTCATGATATTGTGCTTGGGCTGTAGGAGTCCCTCCGGAGTCTGAACCCCCACAGTGAGCAAGGGTACCCAAATTGGATATGGCTACGCGCCGTAGCGGTCATTTCATGCATTGCATTGCATTTAGCTACATCTGCTAGCTGTTATACTATATTGTTGATACTTGTTGGTTCTCTACTGTTGATATTGAACTGTTAAAGGGCATTGGTTACAGTCTTACATAGAGCTTTATTGTGGATTTCTTATCTACGCTGTCTTACCCCTATTTATTACCACTGAGTCTGACAGTACTCATTTTACTCCCTGTACCTTGTGTGCAGATCCAGGTACCTCTCAACAGTCCTGATCCGGTAGCTGTTCGTGGCGGCTTTTGTAGGATATTCGAGGTAGATGCAGATTCCGCATGACCCGATATTCCTTCCTACTATCTTTTGATTCTGTATTTGCTATTTCTTTTCGCACTTGGTATAATGTAAACCAATATTACACTCATGTTATCTGTAGAGGCTCATGACTCTTGACCCTTCAGTCTATGGGAGTTGTACTGTTTGGGGCTTGATCCCCGTATTGGTATTTTTGTCTTTATTGACTTATTTTGTGTGCTTAAAATTAGGTAAAGTGAGCTCTTAGCTCTGTAAATGTTGTTAATTGGTCGGGCTGGCCTAGTAGTGTGCTGGGCGCCATCACGACCAGGTTTGGGGTCTTGACAGTCTCGCCGAACGTCTTCAGCAGCACAGATGGTACCTGCTCTTTCGATAGGTCGTTACCTTTCACGGCGATGACATAATAGATGAGGTTATCCTCAGGATCGGTGGTTCCATCGTATACCCCCAGATAAGGAGGCATCTTGAAAGTTTGTGGGATGGTATAAGGGGCGGCTTCCTCGGAGTAGGGTTGTTCTACGAACCTTCCCACGTCGCATTTGGGTAGCAGTTTAAGCACTTCGGGGATCTTGTCGACCCTATCCTGATGCGCTTTCATTTGGTCATGGAGGGCCTTGTTTTCGCTCTCCATTTCTTCCATTTTTCTCAGAATGGACGCCACTATGTCATCGTAGATTTGCGTCTCGATAGGTTGGTTGTTGGTTCGCGCTTCCTCTTGATCGTCCGTTGTGGTAGAGATACTTGTCGTCGGTACTGCTTTTGCGTGACTCTGTGGTGATTTTTCCACTAAGCTGCTCAGGGTACTCGTCAACCATTCTTCTAGTAATTTTCCAACTGCCGAGGGTGCTTCTTTTGCAGCGGACGTGGAAGCTTCTTTGTCTTGCAAGGTCGCAAGGTTCCCGGATAGGGAAGGTGAAGCTTATATCTCTGGTGCGATATCAGGGGTGGTGCTGGTGGTAGCGTTACCACCGACCTCGTTCGGGGAGCTCAGGAGGTTGGTGGTGACTTCCATTATAGCTTTGGACCTGGTGTTATTTTTGGCCATTTCTGGGTTTTCATGGGAAATAGATGATGTGGTTATCTAATCTTTTGGATGTATACTATAGATTTGATTCTCAAAATCCTCACAGACGGCGCCAAATTGTTTGACTCAAAAGTTATCGATTACTTTATAAGTTATGGACAATCAAAATTTGTGAGAAAGGGGTAAATCGTAATCAACTATAATAAACCCCGAAGATAGATCTATAGCTTTTATATTGCGAATCTTAATAAGAAATGGCGAGATTATGTGAACTATCAATGAAAATCACTGGGGAGGTAAAGAGAGAATAATTAACACAGAGAGAATGATAGAGAGACAAATAATCAGAAGTTGTATTATTAAGAAATAGCACTTGTCCTTACAATAAAGAAAATCCCTCTTTATATAGAGGAAATATTTTCTCGCTAAAGACATTATTCGTTTAAGGACCGGTGACGTCCTAAAAATATAAAAAGGAGGAAAAAGGGCGCCCATATATGCGAGTCGACGCTACGCCTTCGTTGTTAAAGACGTGCCCTCGATACCGTGTGGGCGTGGAAAGAGATATGCTTGGCCTTTATTAGGCGTGGGCGTGGGGGGAGACGTACTCGGCTCTTATTAGTTATATCAAATTTGAACCCATACATAAGTATCATGGAATTAATTAAAAGTGTGTTTGGAAAGCAATCATGTAATGGGAATTGGTGTGATTACTAAAATAGTAATTATATAGTTGTGTAATTACGACAACTTATTTATTTGTCATAGCGTAATTACAGTGTAATCACATATTTACTGTTTGGTTGCGAGAGTATAATTACACAGTTAGATTAAATTTTAAATTAAATAATTATTGAATCTTAAAAGTTAATATAATAATTATATGCTTATAAACTTTTATAAGTATTATATTATATTTGGTATTTAAGATGTATATTTTTTCTTGAATATGCGTTAATTTATATATACATATATACATATATATATATATATATATATATATATATATATATATATATATATATATATATATATATATATATATATATATATATATATATATATATACATATATATATATATAGAATTTATTTTTGATAAAACAAATTAATCTTTTTAAATATAATATCGTAACAGTATTCAATTGTTTACAAAACTAATATATCAATTCTACCTAAAAGTTGAACACATGTAATGTGGGCCAATACTATTAAAATAAGTAAATTAGAACCGTGAATATAACTTAATTAAAATTTAAAAAATATATATAGTTTAACATAGTCGAATTCCAACATAATAGTAAGTTCCACTACAACTTAAGATTAGGAAACATGATAAGTTTATAACTACATTCAAAAACGAAATTTTAATTAGTTTGCAACACACATTATATGCCAAGTTTGTCAATGTCTCATTATTTTTAATACTAGGAGGTGTAGTTTCAAAAATAAAAAAAATTAAAAAAAAATAAAATATAAGCAATTACATGGTATCACAAGAAGCAAATATAGAGAAATAAAACATAAATAATTTACAAATAAAAATATATTTTAAAATTTCAAAAGAAATTAAAAGGTAAAAATAAAATTTAAAATTTAAATTAGTAGAAATAAAAAGTTATAAAGAAACTAAATTAAAATAAAAACAAAAAGCAAAAAACTAAAAAGTAACCTTGTAATTGCACAATGTAATTACCACCAATTATCACCTCCCCCTTGAGAATTGGAGAGTATAATTACACTTTTTCAATTACACTCAATTTCATACTGACCAAGTAATTACTTAGAGTCTATTTGGAAAGTCACCCTGTAATTGGAATTGGTGTAATTACTAGGGTAATAATGACATAGCCTAGTAATTACTCAGTTGGATAATTACGATGACGTGTTTGTTTGTCATAATATAATTACAGTATAATTATAAGTTTACTGTTTGGTTGTACAAGTATAATTACACAGTTAGATTAAATTTTAAATTAAGTAATTATCAAAACTTAAAAGATAATATAATAAATATATGCCTATATATTTTTATAAGTATGAATAATACTATATTTGTTATTTAAGATGTATATAATTCGTGAATATATATTGATAAGTAATCATATATTTATAACTAATATTGTACAAATAATTTATCTATATATTTTAAATTAATAATATTTAGTTTATATACGTACAAAAATTAAAAATATATGTTATTTTGAGAACATCATGGAAATTCATATTTGATAAAATAAATTAATATTTATAAATATAATGTCATAACATTATTCAAATATTTGACAAAATTGATCTATCAATTCTAACTAAAAAATGAACCACATGCAAGGTGATCCAATACTACTAAAACAAGTAAATTGAACCATGAATATAACATAATTTCAAAATTTAAAATAAAAATTATTTAGCATGTGTCAATTCTAACATAATAGTAGTAAGTTCCACTATAATTTTAGATCAGAAAACATAATAAGTTTATAACCACATTCAACAATGAAATTCTACTTTAATTACATCACTCATTATATGACAAGTTTGTAAATGACTTATTATTTATAATATTAGGAGGTGTAGTTTCAAAAAATAGAATAATAAAATAAATAAATAAAATATAAGCAATTACATGAAATAAAAAGAAATAAAAGATAAATAATTTGCAAAGAAAAGATATATTTTAAAATTTTAAACAAATTAAAAAGTAAAAATAAAATTTAAAAATTAAAATAATAGAAATACAAAGTTATAAAGAAAATAAATTAAAATAAAAATAAAAAGGAAAGAAAATAAAAATAACCTTGTAATTAGACGGTGTAATTACCACCAATTCTCACATTCCCCTTCAGAATTGGAAGTGTAATTACACCCCTCCAATTCTACCCAATTCCATGTTGACCAAGTAATTACTTGGCCAAACAAACATGTCAGATTGTATAATTACATCCAGTTACACCCAAATCCAATTTCTCTAGGTGGCTTTCCAAACATGCTCTTAGCCAAACAAATATGTCAAACTGTGTAATTACATTCAATTATACCCAAATTCATTTCCAACCTGGCTTTCCAAACAAGCTCTAAGTATATTTTAGGAAATTTGGCACCGTGTATTTACTCGGCAATACTAATTTGGCACTGTTAAATCGAAACAAACCTTTTCTTCAGCAAGAAATAGTAAAAGTCTAACTTGAAGTCACAAATATACATCACCAGAAAATTATCCAATTTATGTTAAAGTGCTTGACAAGGTACAAAGTTTTAAAAATAAATTAAAATTAAAATTAGTGGTCTAAAATAATTCGTAAAAATTTATATAGCTAGAAATTACCTCATTAGAAGGTACGGAAAAATTTAAATATTAAATATAAAAAATGTTATATTTAATGGGGTTGGCCAAAAGAAAAGGATGTTGCATGAAATAAGACGGAGGATGTACTTTCTTTTTCGATAACTTAAAAGATTTAAGAGCAAATATTTGTTCAAGCTGAATTAAGCCATGATTTTCGTAGAAATTGTTCGACCAAGGAGTTTTAAGCTCTTTTTGTTAAATTAATTTAATAAATAGATAAAGGATGAATTCAAGTTACAAGTAATAAATCCCATATCTGAAGTTCAACAACTTGAACGGTCTGGGACCGTGTTCAAATTAACGAATGCTAAGTTAATGCTCAATAATCGTTAATAAATATGAGAATGAAAATATGCAATAAATGTGACAAATGACATACATGTAATAAGAAAAATTTGTCACCCAAATGTTGAATGAGATGAATGATTCCTTCTTCTCACTATAGCATGTGACAACAGACAATAAAAATGAACAAGTGTTCTTGGATCTTGTGAATAAAAGAGGAATATTTTGTAATGGAATCAAAGAAAGGAGACAAGACAAGCTTTTTGTATATTCTTGATAGTCAGCTATTTACAAGATGTTCTTTCATAAAAATCCCATATCCCCTTTTTGTCCCCTCTCTTATTTATTTATAAGGGTATTCCTAGAAATCCCTAGAAAGTACAGTTGGGGAAATATTCGCATTCATAGTCCTAGGAATATTCTGGCCAGTGCTCTTGTTTATTCTCTAATCGACCATGACTTTGGTTTCTCTCTCTAGGCGACTCCTCGTCACTGGATCGTGCTTGGTTCGACCTCGGCATCTGCTTGTACGTTTGCATTCACTAGACTCGACCTAATTTTGACCCATACAGAAATACCCCCGTCTTGTTCACTATATTGCTTGTTTAGCTTGTAGAAGTAAGCACTATAAAACACGAACTCATCTCTTAAAAAACAATCGCCTCGGTTATTGAGATGTATATGGGTCGAAATCTGACTACATGTGGATTACCACTAAAAGGAATGGCGAGGGGCCAGCTAAGCCATAGTCATGTTCGTAAGAACGCATAATGATGAGTATCTCGGCTGTTGGCTGGATCGAACTATCAGAAAGCTTGTACAGCGAAGCATATGTCATGACATTTAAGGGGAATAACCTAAATGTCATTAACAGTTGATTGTACCTAATGTACAATCAACTGATTAAGGAGTGCTTGCTAAGTACCGTTAGATAAAATGGAATACTTGTTATATATATATATATATATATATATATGTATGTATGTATATGTATATAAGAGAACAAGAAAATAGGCTCTCTTCCCTTCAGAAAAATGAGGCAGATGAACAGAAAAAGGCTGCGCGAGAAAAACAAGAAAAGTTTTGGATCTTGACGATAAATCTTTGTAATTATCTTTCTTGAACCAATAATGATAGATCCCGCAACTGTTAATGACATTCACTCTTTTCCTTCTTTATTCTTACATTACAGAACACTACATCAAGAATGTAAGCATGTCATTTATGTTCAATATCCCTTTTAAATCTTAAAAATTCATGAGCTTGACAATATCTTATTCTCTTATTCAATGCATTTTGATCTAGATTTAATTATCCCTGGCTAGGATTTACTCTCTATTTTCTTGTTAATTGGTTTAACAAAAAGCTTAATACTTACAGGTCAAACAATTTAGCACCGTCTGTGGGGATTTCATAGCCAGAATTTTAGTTTTCTCTAAATCTAAAGCTAGCTAAGTATCACTTCTGATTTGTCGTTACCTCACCATCTCAGTATAAATACCAGCTTCAAAAAGTGGTAGAAAAATGTTTGAAGTAACCAAACCAGTCAAGGTCAGCTCTTTGCATGAAATCAAAATTATGTCAGATATCTACACAAATCTGTATCTTGTTTGTAGCGATGGGTTTGGCACTCCATATGCGTATTCAAAATGGGATCATTGTCGCTATGCACTTAGCATGTCTGTGATCCTGTTTGCCGTATTAATGTTATATGCTTGACCTGTACTTCCACCTATTAGGAAGGGACGATAGCATACTGTGTGATTCTTTGAAATAACCAGTGTATCCTGCCTTATTTTTGTACTCGTATGCACTATGCAATTTATGTACAGAGTAACCTTTCCCTTATGTTTTGCGCACAATAAACATTGGGATCGATCAAAACTCGAGCTCGATATCCCAACGGGCAAAGTAAGTTCATCCCATGAGAAGCATAGATGCAACGAAAGGGGAAGGAAAATGCTTGGATGCCTGATCTGAAACCGTCATTCAAGTATGGGACGAAGAAAGTCGCCCTATAGTGCCCCCCCCCCTCCCCTCATCGATTTACCAAGTCGAGGTAACAAGATATTTTGTTTAGTTTAACTTCTCATTTTTTTTTTTGGATCGAGATAGAAACACAAGAATTCTCACAGGTGCGTGAACAAGGAATAAAACCAAATGATCCAACCAAAACCCTCCGCGCCATACCATACTGCGAATAACATAAATGACTCAAAACAGGCCAACATCATTAAGAAACAATCTCCATAACCTGGTACTAAGCCCATGAAACTCATAGTTTCTCAAACACAGGCCGAACATGAAATCAAAAAGCTTGCACGTATGCTTGCCATGACAATCTTATGCCAATTCAGCCGACTAAATATTATAAATCACGTTTGAATTGATGAAGTCCCAGGGTGCCCAATATCCCAAGCAATAAGTTCTTCTTACGTCCCGCCAATGGCCTCTCCAGGCCGAGCAATGAAGGGACCAAATAAACTAGGACTCCATTAAAACATACGAACCATGCAATGACACACAATACTCTCTAATGAAAGAAAAATTAAATAAACCAGGACTCATCCCGATGCACACATAAAGAAAGTTCAACTTCTCTCGAACTCACACCGGGTCACAATTCAACCTCGGTACGGCCCCCAGCCATCGCCAAGTGAAAGTGTAATTCGATCACGTTTGATTTAATTATGGGCCACAATTCAACATCACTCAAATTTACACCATTACGGCCCCCGACCATCTCTAAGTAAAAGTGAAATTCGACCTCGTTCAAATTTATAAGGGCCACAATTTGAACTTGGTGGAATTTACACCCTTACGGCCCACGATCGTTGCCGAGTGAGTAAAATTTGACCTCATCGAATTCATAACATTGCATAATTTGACCTCTCAAATTAACGCCCCTACGACCCCTAGCTATCGCCAAGAAAATGTAATGTACGAGTTTACGAGTCAAAAATGACTTCGCCCAAGGTGGCAAGTCAGACTTCGACCTCGCTCGAATATCTAAGTCAAAACCGACTTCGTCCAAGTTGGCAAGTCATACTTTGACCTCACCGGAATTTATAAGTCAAAACTGACCTTGCCAATTTCGCAAGTCTAACTTCGATCTCGCTCGAATCAAGGGAAATAAAACCGCATTCAAATTCCAGATTAAAAATCAGGGACTCATCGCGAGGAAATCTGAAGATTTCTTTGAACAAAAAGGGAGAGAGAAAGTCCAAAGATATGTAACCAAAGGTAAAATGACTATTATTCAGAAGATGTACATACGCAACACCTACGCCTTATATAAGGCCAAAAGCGGGCCCCCAAGAAAAAGATGAAAACAAAAAACAAAAGAACAAATAAAAAAACTAAACTAAGTACAAGAGCTGAAACAAAATTTCACTCGGCCTCGTCTCCATCATTGTTCTCCCCAGTATCGTCGTCATAAGAAGGAAACTCATCTTCAATCTTAGCACCCTCACCTGCATCCGGTGTCGCAGGGCCGTAACCACAGGCAAGATGAGCCTAACATGCCTTCACTAGAGCCTCTTCTAAAGCGGCCTTAGGAATGCTCCCACCTCCAACAAACCGTTGTATATATTTCGTTGGGTCTCAGTATGGACCTATAACTCATACAGTCGGTGGGGAACAATATCATAGGTAGATTCTTGAGGGAGAGCCTAAGCCAATAGTCGTGCCTTCTTGGGCTCAAGAGCCGAAACTCGATATCCCATGATTGAAACATCCCGATCATGTTCCTCGATCTACTCCTCCCTTAGTGTGTATGTCACATTCTTAGATTCTTGCTCAGACCTAAGGACATGAATAGTGTCTTCTAGCACCACAACCCTCTCCAATGCCAACACTCGAGCACAATCAGCTCTCTCTAACTCGGTCACCTTCTTTTCTATCTCGGCCACCTTCTTCATCCATTCTGCACTCAGATCGGCGACTCTAGTAACATTTGCTCAAGCTCAGATCGTAAAGACATCACCTTCACCTGAAAGTCCTCGCACTCTATTGCAACCCCTTGACAACCTCGAGCTCTTTGTCTTTTGTGTGGAGTAGCTCCTCAAGCTCACCGTATCTGCGGATAGACAGCATTAGTTCCTTATCATTTTTCTCTAAATCCTCCTTAACGGATTAGGTACTAGTGCCAGTAGCTGCTCGTGCATCTTACAACACCCGTTGTGATACCATTGATATTTCTTGGACATCTTTAGAAAACCTCGGTCTACGTCTCAACCCTACGATCACTCTCGATCTCCAGCATGTAAGTCTAAAAAGAAAGAGAGAGAATCAGTAAAAGCAAAGGGCACAAAGCAAATAAAACAACAAAAAGAACTCACCCTTAGAGCCATCCCGTCCACACCGTGTGACAAACCAGAATTGTTGATCTCCCGAATATATCTTCTTTCAGTGACGGATCACAAATGATGCACCAAATCCATCGTATCCTCCAAACAGTTAAAATCCAACGGGATTTTGAGTATGCAAGAAGGCCCTCCACTCTTACATCGACCCTAGTAAATCCCTCCTCAAACATCCTCATGTCCTAAGGATCAATATAAGAATCAGACTCATAGTCCTCCACCAAGAAACCTTTCAATATCTAACTAGCCGAAGATGAGATAAGACCCGGTCGAGATGATGATAGGCCACTTGTAACAATAGCGACAGCCTCAGAACTCCATTCCTCCACCATAGTAGCCTCTTAAATGCCTGAAACAGGCATTACCTCTTCACCCAGACTGGCACCATCACCGACTTTGGGCATTGTAAAACGAGGTTGCCACTCGAGGGATTTTCAGCTAAAGAAGCCTATTCGAACACTATCATTCGTCTCTTCGATAGGGTTTCTCAACCATCGACATTAGAAGGTTCACCTGTTGAACGGACTACGGGGACCGAAGTCTCCGACCCGAGGAGCAACCTCCGAATGAATAGTTTTGGCTACAGATACGGTACGCCGAGCAACCAAACTCTGTTCACCCTCACCATAGTTGCTCTTAGTGCAGATTGGGCAAATGGAGCTGATTAACGGAAAGTAAGGAAGGGAGCCCTCGCCCTTCTCACTCCTCTCTGACTTGCCAATAAGTAATTGGATCAAATAAAGATAAGATAATAAAAAGGACGAAGAAAGAAATAAAGCAGATAAAGCCAAAAGGCCAAAAGGCCAAATGGCCTCGTGGCCACTTAACTTGTGTCAGTTTGTAAAGCCGATACATGGACTTATATTTTTTCTATTTGAACACTTCAACTTGACAAAATGGGTACTAATAAATATTTTTGACCATTAACCATACCTATGTGGAAGCAGTGCAACTGACATGACTAAACTGTGTGCAAATTACGCTGCCAAGGCGCGTGAATAGTATTGGTTTTTAACTAAAAAAAATAGAGTTAGAATAAAATATAAATAAGAAAGAAAAAAAAAAGAAAAAAAAAAGAATTTTTCCAAACCCTTCTCTTTTCCCCTCTCCTTCCAACTCTCACGTCTTCCCAGCAAAACTCCCACCCAATTTTTTTTTCATTTCTCATCCTAATTTTTATTCCTCCTCACCTTTCTCTATTTCTTTTTTCCTTCATCTTCCTCTTTAATAATATTTTCTTTAATTTGCCAGTCTCCACCCACTATTTTTGTCCTAATATGCCTCAAACACTGGTGGTCAGAAGAAAGTTTGAGATTTGCCGTTGTTCTATCGTCAAATTTATCCTTGTCAAAATAGTAGGAAAAAGGCAAATTTCACTGATATTAGGCAACCTTCACTTTCAAAATCATGAATTTCTATTTTTTTTTTTTGGTTATGATCTGATCATGACCATATTGATGTTGTGAGTTTGAATTAGAAATAAGAGAGCGAAAGAATAATGAAGAAAAAGTGAAAGGAGAAGAAAAAAGAGTAAGGAAAGGAAGGGGGGACTGAGGAGGGTGAACTAAGAAGAATGGGGATGGTTGGATACAGATTAATACTGGGTATGTTTTGAGGTGTTTTTTTTCTTTTTAGTACTTGTAATTTTTTTTGCAGATTTTGTATTTAAAAATGGAATCCACAAATAACACAAAGTAAGTAATAAATATCTTGGCATGACGTGTTGTACATGTTAGCGCAATTGATGTAAACGCTCTAATAGATGTATTTATTAGTACTCATTTTGTCAAGTTGGCGTATTCAAATGGAGAAAATATAAGTTCATATATCGGCTTTACAAACTAATATAAGTTTAAGTGGTCACGAAGCCATTTGGCCAAGCCAAAATAAGTTGATTGACCAGTGGAAGGTTTGCACCCAAACCTCTAATGAAAGGGAGCCCATTCGCGGATCCCCATCGTGCGAGGTAGAATTACACTCACCCATTCGTGAATGTCGGCAACTTGCGGAGGAGGAAACCTATTGGCTACAAAAAAAAAACAAACCCTCAATGAGGCCATTAAAGGGAGATGACTGACAACCCTCTTAAGAAAAAATAGATGAAGTAAAAAGAAATAAGGCCTACCGGAAAAGTTCCACGTCTCAAGAAACAGCGCTGGGTTTGACACGACGTGTTCTGTTCGGATGTTGAAGAAGCTCTCCAAAAAACAATGATTTGCCTTATCATACATCTTCACCACTAAACTCTTGGCTCCTTGGTGACGCATGCAAATCATCATACCCTTAATTAAATGGGGGGGAGGCAAGAGGTGTAGCATATGTTCTAGGGAAATTTCACGGTCGGCGAGCTCGCGTACCTGATGTGCATCAGGAAAATCTTGTACCCGTGCAGAGATAGTTGAGCCGGATATGCCTCATAAAAGCGACATAAATCCAGTATCAGGGAAGGAAGGAGAAGCGTATACCCGATAAAAAAGAGATACGCATAAAATGCGCAGTGGCCCGAATGGTGTATGTGCACTATACCTCAGTTCGCCGGAACCAGTTCAATGTGATCGGGGATCCCCCATTAGGCTTCGAACACCGTGAGCGCCACAACATCCATCGTAGGAAAAAGGGGTTTCGGCTCATCTCCGACAAGGATATTGAAGTTAGTCCTTGCCTTCCTTGGACGGGGAACCACCCCATCTACCATCAGAATACTCTTATCTTCTACCGGACCCTATCCCTCTCTAATTAGGGGTACATTTTCTGGCACCGGAGCACCAACAATTCCATTAGAGTTGGAGTCTAACCATCGTTTCATAGATTGAAAGAAATGAGAATGATGGGGGAGAAAGGTAGAGTTCATAACAAATCCTAACAAACAGAAGTATCAGAAACTGAAGAAGAAGAAGAATAAGAGTTACAAAAATCTCTCATGAGCAATTAAGAAGCGTAACATTCAAATGAAGACCCTCCCCCATTTGTAGAAATGTAAAATGCCCTGAGCGGGAAAGCCAAATGCTTCCGCTATGAAAAAGGAAAGGGCACGGAAAACGATGCCATACATAGAAAATGTGTGACTTGATGACGCATGATGAACCTTAATGACTTCTGAACTGACGTGATAGTTCGATACAAATCCCGAAACGTCATGCCGCTACCTCGCCACGAGGTATTCGCCCATCGGCCAAGGCGTTAAGATCCTCATAAAAGTTATGATCGATGAAATTGGCCTATCGAACTTGCCCAAATGCGACCTCAATAACGGATGGACTAACTGTAAGGACCGAAATCTGACCACACGTGGATTAGTGCTAAAAGGAACGGCAAGGGGCCGACTAAGCTATAGTCATATTCGTAAGACCTTATAACGTCGAGTATCTCGGCCGCTGCTGGAATCGAACTATCAGAAAGCTTGTACGTCGAAGAATATGTCGTGACATTTAAGGGGAATGACCTAACGTACAATCAACATATTAAGGCGTGATGGCTAAGAACTGTTGGATAAAAAGGAATACATATTATATATAGGGGAAGATAACAAGAAAGGGGACTTTCTCCAGTTCAGAAAAAGGAGGCAGAAAAATCGGAGAAGGCTGCATGAGAAAAACAAGAGAAGTTTCGGTTCTTGGCAACAAATCTTTATAATCATCTTTCTTGAATAAGTAATAATAGATCCTACGGCTGTTAATGGCATTTCTTTTTTTCCTTCTTTATTCTTACATTACGGAACAGTACATCAAGAATGTAAACATATCATTTATGTTTCATATCTCTTTTAAAATTTAAAAATTCATGAGCTTGACTATATCTTATTCTCTTATTCAATGTGTTTTGATCTAGAGTTAATTAACTCTAACTAGAATTTATCCTCTGTTTTCTTGTTAATTAGTTTGACAAAAAGTGGAGTTACGAATTTGAAAGTTAGTTCTAGTTCAATAAGATATACTATAGAATAAATTAACCAACTTATAATTGGAGATTATTTTTTTTGATGGAGTAATAAGTAATTTCTTAATCAGCAAGTTCCAGAAACCGGTAGAATCAACTGTTTAACTTTTAAGATTCTTCTAGAAAGGCCACGGAATCATTGCTTTTGCCCGTTTCTCGTCGGACTTGGTTATATATAATCAATGACGGATCAGTCCTTCCTTTCTAAGTCCGAAGACCTTTGATTGCAACGTCTCTTTTGGCATTACCCGTACGCGCTTTAAGGGTATTATAGACGTTTCGACATCACATTTAGAAATTACGACTCCTTTTCCAATTATAATTAGTTCTCCTTTCGTGACCAGAACTAGGACGTGTGAACCGAGCTTATCCCGTGTCTATTATTACAATAATACCCTTAAAATTACTTTTATTTGACCACGTCTTGTGGGTATTATTGTCATTAACCAATTCCGACCGTCATTGGAAAATAGTCCTTTGTCCCCTCAAATCTATATATACACTCACCTCAAAAATTGCGTTTCATATAATCAACTCTTTTCTGCTAATCAAATCTCTTTCTTTGACGCTTCAGTTTGTGACCGAAAAGAGAATTTTCTAAATTATGGGTTCTGAAGGAAATAAGTTTAACGACGGTACAAGCTTCCAGCCGGCGGAGCCAACACCGTGTGGAAACGGTTGCGGATTTTTTGGCACGGCGGCGACGATGGGGCTATGTTCGAAGTGTTACAGAGATTATAAGATGAAGGAAGACCACGCGACGTTGGCTAAAGTAGCGATGGAGAAGCTTGTTATATCTAGGCCTCAAGTTGTAACGGCCGGAAAAGTTGCTCCGTCGTCGTCGACGGCAGTGGTTGAAAAGGCGGCGGTATCGGTAGCGGAGGTCGCCGGGAGTGAGGCGAAGGTGGCGGTGTCGAACCGGTGTTTGACTTGTAGGAGGAAGGTAGGGGTAGTGGGGTTCAAGTGCAGATGTGGTAGTACCTTTTGTGGGACCCATAGATACCCAGAGCAGCATGATTGTACCTTTGATTTCAAATCTCAGGGAAAAGAAGCGATTGCTAAAGCTAATCCTGTAGTTAAGGCTGATAAAATTGATAGGTTCTAAGCCACCGAACCAAAATTCAGCTCGGGGTAGGAATTTTCATTTTTGGTTTTTTAAATCTGTGGCGGTGATTTGGTGTTGGGCAGAACAGGCTGGATGGGTGGTTAGGTTCGCTTTGGATGTAAAATATATTTGCCATTTATTTATATAATTTGCTTCCAATTGCTCAATGATTGAATGATTGTTTAAGCATTTCTAGCTCGACTGCTACTCCCCACCAACCACACGCACACCCCATCCCCCACCCACCAAAAAAAAAGAGAAAGAGATAAATATTTTAGTTTTCGCTTTCATGTTTTTAAGGCTTGTAATCTGGGGTAAGGTTGCGTACAGATAAAAATTTGTGTTTCGATTCTCTTTTGGATTTCTTGCTATTTATTTGTCGGATAATGCGTTTAGTGAAAGTGCACCGATGTTTATAATGTGTTTTGCGAAAGCCCTGCTATTTCTTTCTCGGATAATGTGTGGTGTTTATAATGCGTTTAGCGTAAGTTCAGTCCATTGAAGTTTGATCAAAATGTGTAGGTAAATTTTAAAAATAATTCATCCTCTATCAAAGATTGAAGATAAGAATGAGCAAATATAACTAAATAGGAGTATAAGGTTTAACTATAACGGTGAATGAATTCATTATGTAAGAAGAGAATGACCATTTTCTTGATATTGAATAATAATGAAGAGAACATAGATAGGAGGGGGGGGGGGGGGGGGACTAGCAATGTGCAATGAGGATCTCGACTTTTTTGCTTCTTCCTCCTTAGCGGAGAAGGGATGAAGATCACTTTTCTTTCCTGAAAATATGTTTTTCTCTAAATTAGTTTTAGCGCCCCCACTTAGTTTATGTATTAGGTATTCTCTTTCACCCAACGGTCATTAACCATAATATCTAAGTTATTTGACAGTGTTATTAGTCGACCTTCTGAAATTTTGTAACATCCAATTCGTCATTCAAGCATTTTGAATACACGATCTCGATCGCGGTCGAAGTACGTATCGTTATAGCGTTGTATGGGTACGACTTCGACCGAAGTGATTTTTTGCCTTTCCTTTTTATACGAATTCTAGTCTAGTTAGATTTTGACGCACACAGTTAGTCCCTCCGCTTATTGGGTTTTTGTTTTGATAAGCTCAATGGGCGGACTCTGTCGATTCGAAAGTTGTGCAAAATATGAGCACTTTACGATCGAGGCGAGTACCTCATGGCTAAGTGGAGACGTTATGTTTCGAGAGCTGCGTCAGACCGTCACATCAGTTCGGAATGTCATTAAAACTTCTTGTGCGTCATTATGGTGCATGTTTCCTATGCATTGCATCATTTTCTATGCCCTTTTCGGTTTCAAAATGTCGGCGTTTGATTTTCACGCTCAGGGCATTTATATCCCTATAAATATGGGAACATCATACATTCGAATGGTGTGCTTCCAATTCGCTCAAGAGAGATTTTTGTAGCTCTTCTTTTTCTCATTCAATTTCTTATATTTCCCATATCATTCTCGATTTTCGCAATCAAAGAAGAGATGGCTAGTGCATCTTCAAACTCTAATAGAGCCTTCGGTGCTCCGGTGCTGGAAAATGATATTCTCCTACTCGAAGAGGGAGTGGCTCCGGCAGAGGGCGAGAGTTTTTCGACAGTAGATGAAGTGGTTCCCCACCCGGGAAAGGCGAGGACGGACTTCAATAAACCTACTGGGGACGAGCCAGAACCTATTCTTTCTATAATAGATGTTGCGGCACTCACGACATTCAAAGCGAAATAGGGAATACCCGATCATATTGAACTAGTCCTAGCAAATCGTGACATAGCGCACATATATCGCCCGGGCTACTATGTTTTATGCATATCCATTTGTCATCGAATATACACTTCCCCTTCCCTCCTTGGCAGTAGACTTCTGCCATTTCTACGAAGTGCGTCTGACCCAACTCTTTCCGTACGCATATAAGCTCTTCCTTATGCTTATCAAGTACACAGAGTTGGCCGATCGGGGAGTTTCTCTATAACACATGCTTTACCTCTTCGTCCCCCATTTTCTTAGGGGCACGATGAATCACTTGCGCCACCGAGGAACCAAGGGTTTGGTGGTGAAGTTAGATGACAAGGCCAATCGCCACATTTGGGAGAATTCTTCTACGTCCGAACAGAGCACATGGTATTGAACCCTGCAAGGTTTCCTGAGTCGTGGAATTTCTCCCGTAAGTCTCCCATCCCTTTTACTATCATTTTTTGTGTTTGTTGGTCGTCTTTCTTTTTATGACCTCGTCGAGTGTTTTTTTGTCTTTGCAGCCGAGAGAGTAACTCTTCCGCAAGTTGCCAACATTCACGAATGAGTGAGCGCAATTCTCGTGAATGTGCACCTTTTCACGAGAAGTCTGGGCGCAAACCTTCTACTGGTAGGTCGGCTTATTTCAGACTTAGTTGATTTGTTCTTTGCTCCATCTTTTTCTTAATTTTATGTCTTTATTTGGTCGAATTTCTCATTAGTATGTCGGAGAGGGGCGAGAAGAGTAAGGGCTCCTTTCCTTGCTTTTTGTCAACTGGCTTCCTCTACTGGATCTGTACCAAGGGCAATAGTGGACAAGGGCGTCCAATGTTTTATTGCTCGGCGGACCGCGTCCACAACCAAACCTGTTCGTTTAGAGGTTGCTCCTCGATCGGCGACTCCGGTTCCCACAGTCTGTTCAACATGCAAACGTCTTTGGCCGAAATGCCCTCGGGGAGCGACCATGTTTTGGCGGTGCCTAAAATTGGTGGTGATGCCAGCCTAGGTGTAGAGGTGATGATTGTTACGGGCGTGGAAGAGGCTGCTGCGGTAGGGGGACAGAGTTTTGAGGCTGTCGTGACTGTTCAAGCAACCGCTCGATGTCTCAGCCGGCCCGTACCCTATCTTTGGCTAATGAGATGTTGAAGGGCGTAGTGGTGGAGGACTATGAATCCGATTCTGACATCGATGTTGAGGACATGAGGATGTTCGAGGAAGGCTTTACTAGGGTCGATGTGAGGGAGGAAGGCCCTTACCGTGTGCTTGAGATTCCAGTGAACTTTAACCTTTTGGAGGACACGGTGGACTTGATGTCCCAATTCGACCTTCTGTGCTCCGCTGCCGAAAGTGGGTCTCTTCGGGAGATCAGTATTTCTGGTTTGTCACGTGGTGTCGCTGGGATGACCTTGAGGGTGAGTTTCTTTTTTCTATTTTCTTTGTTTTGTGCCATTTGCTTTCGCTGATTCTTCCTCCCCCTTTTCTATTTCTTTAGACTTACATGTTGGAGATTGAGAGTGCTCGTAGAGCTGGGATGCATGCCGAAGTCTTTCTAAAAATGGACGCAAAATATCACCGGTATCGTAACAGATGCAGTGAGATGCATGCCCAACTTAGGGCGGGCGGTAATACTCAATCCGTTAGGTATAAGTTGGAGAAAAGGGACTAGGAACTGAGGCGGTCTATCTGCAGATGTAGCGAGCTCGAGGAGCTGCTTAATGCCAAAGACGAGGAGATCGAGGTGGGCAAATGGGTGGTAGCAGAAAGCGAGGACCTTTAGGAGAAGGTGTTGTCTTTGCAAGCCGAGCTTGAGCTAAACGCCACAAGAGTTGCCAATTTGACTGCAGAGTGGACGAAGAAGGTGGCTGAGCTAGAAAAGAAGGTGACCAAGTTGGAGAGAGCCGAGGGAGCTCGAGTGGAAGCTTTGGTGAGGACAACAGTGCTGTAAGACACTATCCACGTCCTCAGGCCTGAGCGAGAAGCTGATAGGGAGACGACCGCACTGAGGGAGTCACGACTAGAGGAGCAGATTGGTGAACTTGATCGGGATGCTTTAAGCCTGGGAGACCGAGTTATGGCTCTTGAGGCCGAGAAGGCGTAGCTGTTGGCTCAGGACCGCCTCAAGAATCAGATCATGTGCTGTTCCCCGCTGTTTGCATGAACTATGGGTCCATGCTGAGACCTAACGAGATATATATAAGGGTTTGTGGACGGCGGGGAGAGTTCCTGAGACCGCCTTTAAAGATGCTCGAGTTAAGGAACACGAGGCTCGTCTTACCTGAGGTTACGACGCTACGAAGCCGGAGGACGGTGGGGTTGTTGAAGTTGAAGATGGGCTTCTTTCAGATGATGACAATGCTGGAGAGGACGGTGGAGGAGATAAGGACGAGTGAAATTTTATTAGCTTTTTGTACTTAGCTTTGTTTTTTTCCTGTTCTTTTGTTGTTGCTGGGTAGGGGTCCCCTTTTTTGGCCCTTTGTAAGATACTTACCTTCTCTTCGAATGAAATAGACGGCTTGTCTTTGTTTGTATATTTTGGCTTTCTCTTTTCTTTTTCTTTTCGAATTTCTTGGATTTTCTCGCCATGAGTCCCTGACTTCTGGTATTTGATCCAAGCGAGATTGGATTTGACCCACTAATTTGAACTTGACTTTGTTTAACCCGAGTTGGGTCGAGTTTCTTCTTATAAATTTGAGCGAAGTCAATTTGGATTTGTTAATTCGACCGAGGTCGAATTTTGTCATACCCATTTTGAGCGGAGCCACTTTTGACTTGTTAATTCGAGCGAGGTTGAATTTTGTCTCTCCAATTTGGGCAGGTCAGTTTTGTCTTGTAAATCTGAGTGAGTTCAAACATTAACTTATTAATTCGAATAAGGTCAAATTTTACTTTTTCTTGGTGATGGCCTGGGGCTGTATGGATGTAAATTCGAACGAGGTCGAATTATGACCTATGATGAGTTCAATCGAGGTCGAACGTTGATTTGTTAATTCGAACGAGGTCAAAATTTACTTTCTCTTAGCTATGGACTGGGATGTATGGGTGTAAACTCGAATGAGGTCGAACTGTGACCCATGATGAGTTCGAGCGAGTCGTACGTTGATTTGTTAATTTGGATGAGGTCGAATTTTACTTTTGCTTGGAGATGGCCTAGGGCTGTATGGGTGTGAATTCGAATAAGGTCGAACTGTGACCCGTGATGAGTTCGAGTGAGGTCGAATTTTCCTTTCTCTCGATGGATAATAGCTGTAAGGGTGTAAATTCGAGCGATGTCGAATTTTTCTTTGCGTGGAGATGGCCGGGGGCCTTAGGGTGGTAAGAATGTTACGTGCTATCTTGCTATTTTTTTTAGAGTATTACTCATTGCTTCATTGTTCATGTGTGCATCGGGGTGATTCCCCGTCTATTTAGTCCCTCACTCGGCCTGGAGCGGCGATACACGGGATGGGTGATGAGCTTATTGCTTGGGCTTCTGGGCACCTTGGGGCTTGATTACTTTGAAAGTTCGGATGTGACTCATAGAATTTAATCACCTAAATTGGCATATGGCCAGACGAGTATATAGGCAAGCTTTTTGCATTCATGTTTTGCTTGAGTAGGGAAGACTGTACGTTCTTATGGGCTCATTAGCCAGTCCCAGGCCATGGAGATTGCTTCTTAATGGTGCTGGCTTGTTCTGAGATATTTGATTGTTATATGTAGTATGGTACGGCGTGAAGGGTTTTCCTGATTTACCGTGTTGCAGGTAGGAGGTCCTTGTTTTAAAGAAGAAATACATATTAGAAGTACATAGAATAATCTGTTACCTTTGTCGGTTGTTTAGCTGATGGATGATGGGGACTGGACACGTTTCCCTCGTACGCTGTGCTCTTTAGACCTAGGGAATTCCTTTGTTCATCAATAGTCTAGGGATCGAACCGCAGGGTGGCTCGCCCTGTTCTGTATTCTAAGACAAGTTTCCGGTCTAATGTTGGCTTTAGCTATGCGCTTGGCCTCATTACTGGTTGAGCTTTGGCATTTCGTGGATTGACGATCCACTTCCTCCATTAGGGTCTCGAGTTTGAGTCCCAATTTGTCAGTCCAGGCGCGCAAAGATGGAAAAAAAATGTAAGTCATATCATAAACATACAGACGAGCAGCATTTTAGTCATAAATTACACAATAAGCATCGTCTTGTATAGTAGGAAGGGAGGCGATATGCGCAAGATGTAGGAGGCGTTGGGTAATAACTTTGGAAATGGGTTTGCGGATGCGCTTGATACACTTAGTTGCAGTCCACCTATGATGGTCTATGTTCATAATGCCTCAGGGCTGCTGCGGTGGCGTAGTGCATTTTTTGTGTGTAAACCAAGCATGACCCCGGTTTCGCATAGGGGTTTACCCTTGGTTGGTTTGATGGTTTCGGGGGTTTACAGATCGGTTTCGCGAGTCGGCATTCATAATGAAAGGGTAAAACTTCACCGAATGAGAGAATAGGGCTAAGAACATGTTTGGATCTAAAGGAAATAAGGTTTTGGAAAGAAAATCCTCATGGACGGCGCCAAATTGTTTGATCAAAAAGTGTTAAGCCTTTTTGTAAAATCATTATATAGGAAGATTTAAGATAAATCCTAGCTAAAGATAATTCACCCTAGATTTAAGATAAAAGATAAGAATGAGCAAATATAACTAAACATAATGTTTAACTATAACAATCATTGAACCCCATTATGTAAGAAAAGAGTGACCATTTTCATTATATTGAAATAATGAAGAAAACTTAGATAAAAGGGGGTCACTGATCTTTAATAGGTTGAACACCATACATTTGATATGGTGAGACTAACGATGTGTGATAAGAATCTGAGCTTCTTTGCTTCTTCCTCCTTAGCGGAGAGGAAGAGATAAAGATCCCTCTTCCTCCCTGAAAATATGTTTGTCACTGAATTAGTCCCCTTTCTTCTTCTTCTCACTTAGTTTATATATTAGATATTCTTCTTTACCCAACGGTCATTAACCATATTACCTATGTCATTTGGTTGTGTTACTGGTCGATCCTCAAATGTCGTAACATCCGGTTCGTCGTCCAAGCATTCTGAATATGAGTGTCGTTATAGCGTAGTATGGGTACGGCTCCGATCCAAGTGACTTTTTTCCGTTCCTCTTTATGCGAATTCTTGTCTGGTCAGATTTTGACTCACACAACCGGGCTGCTTTTTTTCATCTTTTTTAATTGTTGATGAAACATGTGGGTGTGAAGCTTTTTGATAGTTCATGTATATTAACTTTGCAGCTATGTACGCATGCTAATGAAATGTGGTTACGAAACTTTTAGATAGTCCGATGTAGATGAAATTTGCAACTGTTTTTTGGGCGCAAGGCTTTACTGATAGTCAATTTAGCTGCAATTCTCAACGACGAATTGTTCGGAGTAACATCAATTATTGATGGACGTGAGGCCAAGCTGCCATCTCAATTTAAAAGGTCAGTTTAACTGGGAATAAATTAAAAAATATAATTTAAATATATCATGGGATCTATTTTATTATTGAATATGGAAAAGTGCTTCGTTTTGTTTTTTAACGAACTAATGATGTCGAATAAATAAACGGACAAATAATACTTCCTACTTTTCTTCGTGTCATCATGTGTGTGAGCACATGATTTTTGCACCGGGTAAATAATTCCAAAATTAAAATAAATATATTTTTGAGTGCAATTACTTGCTTTGTTTGAAATTAGCTATATTTTGTGTGTTTGAATAAGTAAAAATTAGAAAAAATCAAAAAAAATTAGGCTAGTTAATTACTTTGTTTAATTAATTAGATTTTAAGAAAAATGACAAAAATAGTGTTAAGTAGTAGAAATTAGGAAAAAATAGTAGAAAATTGCCAAAAATTACTAATTAATTAGAGTAGGTAGGAAATTAGGTTTTATATTTTTCCATAAAAGAAAAAGAAAAAAAAAGTATAAAAGAAAATACATAAAAATTGATTAACATCAGAAAATACAAAGAAATACATTGTGTATAATAAAACTGGGCCAGTTGAAATTCGTGTGTTTGGCCCAGTGAATTGGCCCAGTGAAGTGGCCCGTCGATCCGTGGAGAGATCCAATCTCATCCGTCCATCAAGACAGATCTGACGGTCGAGATTAATAGCAGGATTATTAGGGTTAATTAATTGAGAGAAGCGATCTGGGCCGTCCGTTTAATTGATCTAACGGTTGATGGCCTTGGCCTCATAAGCAATGATGCGGCGTCGTTTTAATAACGCCTGTGAGAGCCGTCGATTATCATCAAATGAACGGCTGAGATTTCATCGGATGCCTGGCCTATATAAAGCTTTGGTCCGAACAAATTCGCCATTTTACAAAACCCTAGAGACTTAGCCGCCCCTGATTCTCTTCATCTTCTTCATCTCTGCAAGTTCAACGGCCATGGCGGCCACCACTCCTACGGTGGTCGCCGGCTCCCCTTACCTCTCCCCTATTCTTCTCCTTCTTCTTCATCCCAAACACCCAGAAACTCCAGAAAACCAACCATTCTTCTAAACTCCGGTCACCGGAATCCTCGCCGGTGACCACCCAAACAATGAGGATCCCCGTCAAACCAATGCCATTCGATTCGTCTTGACTTGATCTGTCCACCCATACCACTCTCACCCGTCGAATCTTCCCACATCGTCTCGAATGTTCGAAAAAAGGTCGTCGGAACCCTAACTCCGGCGACCCCCAAACTTAAAACACCCAAAGGTCTCGTCTTTTACCATCCCTTGAACACCCCCTGCAACCCAGAGTCAAAAAGGCTTAGTCTTTAAGCCTTAGAAGAAAAGTCAGAAAAGAAAATCGAAAAAAAAGAGAGACATGAACGAATAAAGAAAAGAAAACAAGAAGAAGAGATTAAGATTTGAAGAGAAGAGAGTAAAAAGAGAGAATAGGAAGCTCGGGGGACAGGCCCCGCGAGCTAAGTCCCTGATCCCTATCTGTTTTCTTTTGTGATTTATTCTGCATATTTTTGTTTGATTTGTGTATTTGCATGCCTATGAGTATCTGTTTTGTTTATGTTCGTCATGTTAGTTTTAGGGTTTTGCTTTGCATGCTTCTCTGATAGACATAGATTCTTATTTACTTGATTTCGTATGCTTTAACCTGTTCTTTCAAGATCATGTTTAGTATTAGGGTTTATGATCATCCTGTTTTGACTGTTTAGTACTAGGGTTCTATTTTTCATCTCATCCTCATATATGTGTTCTGTTCTTCTGAGTTAAAAAATCTATATTTTCTTCTTCATCTTCTTGGTATTGTGGTTATCGATTCGTTAGTTTTCAACAAGCATGACTGCTCTTCTCTTTATAATGCTTTACATGCCTAGTCGTTTAGTCATTGTTATTAAGGTTTATCTGGTTTGTTTGGATTTTTTGATCTGTTTCTCTATTTTTGA
The DNA here is from genome assembly GCA_032618575.1 of Nicotiana noctiflora. Taxonomy (NCBI): domain Eukaryota; kingdom Viridiplantae; phylum Streptophyta; class Magnoliopsida; order Solanales; family Solanaceae; genus Nicotiana; species Nicotiana noctiflora. The sequence goes on from JASVEL010004667.1 coordinate 316,700, forward strand.
AGACTTGACTTGGATGACCTTTGTTAGTATTAAAATACTTTATCTTGTTAGTTTTCAGTAGTTCTTCTGTCATCTTGCATGTTTTGATTCTGATACTATGTTTAATTGTTTGTCTTTCATTGTCACTCAGCTTTGTATTAGATTACCTTTTGTTGGCTTGCAATATCTCAACTGTTTCTCTTTCTGTGTCTTCATATGTTTAGTCTTAGTAAAAGCTTGGCTATCTTTATTCATCTCTTATATCAAGTTATCCTGTGTTTAATCTGGGGTTCACTTCTTTGCTCACATTTTGGTGGTCTTATTTATGTTCATTTTAGTGCAAGTCTGGTTTCATGTCATATCACCTCTCATATGCTTTTATTTGCTGAATAAGTATGCCAATCTGGGTCTGTTTCTCTTCATGTCACCCTCACATGATAGATTTAGGTTTCTCCTTCACTTGTTTCTCCATATTTTCCTTTTCTTCATTTCCATGTTCTTCCTTCCTTCATGTTATCTGTCATGCATTTGTATTAGTTTTAGGTTTTAATTTGTTCATCTATGCTCTCCGTTTGACTGCTCATCTCCTTGTGTTCCTTATCTCTCATATATATTACACCTGTTTAGTTTGGCATATGAATTAAGGTGTCTTTTGTCTTAATATTGGTTTCTGATTCCTTGATCTTTCTCTTGTCACTTTTGCATGATCTTCTTTGCTTCTCTATATCTCTCTTGTTTCTCATTTTTCACTTTTCACATGTGTACATCAAGCTAGGATTGATACTTGAAAGTAAATCTGATTACCTTGCTTATGTTATGTCTAGTTGAGTCATGTTGACTGTTTCATGAGAATCTATGCTTATATGTGTAATTGTGCCATGAACCTTAAAAGTTCTAAAGTTCTTCAAATGTCATATGACTTGAGCTAGGAGTGATTAGGTCAGAACTAACATGGATTCATACTTTATCACATGTAGTCTAATAATATGAGTTAATGGACTGAAATTCAACCTTATCAATTGTTTTCTCTGAGTTTGGGTCAATTAATCCATTTTATTTGATCATGTGTGTTTCTGTGTGCAGTACATGTTGGTAATGATTAAGTTTTTTGCTATCTCTTGTTGATTATGAATGTCTGATTAACTGGTCAGACCTTAGGGGAATTGGTTATAGCTGTTAGTGTTAGGTTCCTTGAAAATGGCTAGTTTTTAAATAGGTTAGAACTGAAAATGAACAAATAGGCTATAAGTTAAATAATTGGCTTAAGAATGGTCAACCTTGCAAAGGGTTGACCAATTCTATAAAGCCCTAACACACAGCTCACTGTTAAAAGTGGCTGGTTGTGCAAAGGGCTATGTCTGCAAATGCAGACTAGCCCAGGCTCTATATTGAGCCCTGAACAGCAAAGTGGCCAAACCTGTAAAGGTTTTGGGCCCAGCTGTTCAGTATATGGCTTTAATAGCCCAAGCTAAGTCTCAACCTGAGACTGGCTAGTTCTTAAATAGGTAAACATAATAACAAAGCAGGCTATGCCTGCAATTAGCTTTAAAATTGAAATAATGTGGTCTTAATTGAGTGGAATTAGATTAAAAGTGGCTAGAATTGAAATGGTTTCTTAAAATAGAACTGGCCAGCCCTTAAATACTAATGCCAGGGCTGGCCATTAGTTAAATAGGTGCAAAACAAGCTGAAAATTGACCTAGGTAGGCTAGTAAATCAGCAGTGCCCTTAGGGGCATAATTGGGTATTAAAAAGGTAAAATAGTAACTAGTTAGAACTTAAAAGGGTAATGGAGTCATTTATGCTCCTGATTTCTGCAATTTTGCAGAGATTTAGGGGTATAATAGTCTCCTAAAAATGGGAAATCTGTAAAAATCTCAAACCCCTAAGGTCATACTAGTAAAAGGCCCTAAAAGGAATCTTTTAGAACCTTCCAAGCACATGCTGGAAGGGTTTTTCATAACTGAAATGGGGCTTAAGTATAGAATTGATAATTTTAAGAGGGGGGAAGTGGGATTAATCCCATACTTCCTCCCCAAGTATTCAGCCCTAAAAATAGCTATAAATATCTCTAAGAAAGGGGCTGAAAAGGGGGTTCCAACATTAAGTAATCTGAATTCATTTAAGCTGACTTTTGATAACAATTTCAGAGTAAAAAACATAGCAATTTAGCAATAGTGTTTCTGGTATTCTTCGAGTGAGAGTTTGCTGATTTTTGTTGATTGCTGGGTTCGTTTGCTCGTTAATCTCTGGGTTTCTTTGTTGCTGTGTTGCTGTGTTGTTCTACGCATTTGGATCTTCACTCTACTGTTGCATTCATTGTTTGGGTTTACTGCTGTTACTTATCTGCCTCTCCTCTAGAACTCATTGGTTTCCTTTGCTTATCCAGGTACAATTCCTGTTCGAGTAAAGCTGTATTATTGATCTAGATGAAATAACATGAAGACTCTGCTCAAATTATCTATCATTTTGTGTTATTGCTTTAATAGCTTAGATCTGTACTTTAGTGGTAATATGGAATGTAGTAGCATAAGAACAGAAACAAAAATGCTGTAATAATTAGTATGGTAGTAGTAGTACAATGGTAGTATAATATAGATAGCTTACCACTTAGTTTAATTAGGTAAAAGCTCTAAAATACAAGTTGATTAATAACACTTGCAAGATTAATAATCTGGTAATGAAATAAGTTATGAAGAAATCAGTAGTACAATGATAGTATAGCCGTAAATCACTCATCATTTAGTTAAATAGGAGTCTCGTTAAAACTAGAGTCAATCAACTCACTTGCATGCATTAATAGTAATAAAGTCATTTAGTTAATATGTTTCGTTAACTAATTTTTAATATTTGAATAAGTTTAAAAGATGAGAAGTAAAATAGGCCATGATGTTAAAACGGGTTCAGTTTGGTGATTAGTGTTCAAACATAGCTACAAAGTGGTATAACAGGTCCAAAAGAGAAAAATAGGCAGGAGAAGTAGTAGTTCATTCGCGACTGGGGTTCATGGCATATCATAAGCTAAGCTGAACTAGAATCAATAATATACTTGTGTACATATGAGTAGATCATTTAGTCTTGGATAATTTAGTTGACATAAGCAAATAATTGGATTGATTAAGCACTTGTCATGTATAGGTTAATCACTTAGTCTTTGGTCATTTGTAGATAATTAGCTTAATTACTCTATGAGCTTCTGGAATAATCGAATTGTTCTTCTTTAGAATCTGTTAATGTTAGTATCAACTTGTTAACAAAGGTCGAGATCATAAAAAGTCTTTAGCTCTAGTCTGAGGTGTAGAAGATAATTGATTCATGATAAGTTGTATACTGATTTCTCTTTAATGAATAAAACATTTTGAATTCATTCTATTCGGTTTACGTTTCTGATTTTAGTTATTTCAATCTGTTATATAAACAATCTTAAATTGCGTCATGAATTATATCGAAGTCTTGAGTACGAGCCTGAAGACTGCCTGGGCTTTAAGGCCTGGGCTGATGCTGATTTAGTTAAGCGAAATGAAGAGACCAGGCCCAATAAACAACAGAAATAACGGGCCTGGAATATTTATCGTTTAAGGCAAGAACAATGTATAGCAAATGTAGTTAAACAAAATAGGACCGGACTTTAAAATTAATTGGGACGAGCCTCGAATAACAATCGGGGCCCCCATTTAGTAACGATATAACACAAATAGATCCGGGAAAGCTAATAGCAAATTCCATAGCTTCTCCCAAAATATTTAAAAGCCGATAGACGTTATTTTAGGGCACGATTTTAATATACCTTCATATGAATGAGTGTGCACTTGGTGCGACTCAAATCCAAATCTCGGCAAAGCCGAAATACACCAAAAGTCATAGGCGTACTGGTTGCGGTATGACTCGAGGCGTGTTTCCGCAATGTCGCAAATTCCTAAAAAGTGATATTTAACGTAAAAGCACATTATGTTGTTAACCTATAATTCAGTCAAACAAAAGTCAAGAACGACAATGGAGCGACCGTGCTAAAACCACGGAATCCGGGAGTGCCTAACACCTTCTCCCGGGTTAACAGAGTTCCTTATCCGGACCTCTGCTTCGCAGACATTTTAAGAGTCAAAATTCCTCGGATTCGGGATTAACCGGTGACTTGGGACACCATTGTCATTCCCAAGTGGCGACTCTGATTAATCTCTAATAAAATCCCGAACCGATTGTCCTTTAATTGGAAAAACTCCTTCCCTTACGCCATTTTATTCGTTTTCGGGTAATTGAACGTCGGGGTATACCCTACAAGTGTATTTATACATCTTAAGTGTGTGGGGTAGTAAAAAAGGGAGGTGTGACAGCTCTGGCGACTCTGCTGGGGATCCAACCCTGAATTTCGATTTCAGGGTTTAAGAACTCGAGCTCCTTAGAACTGCCGTTCGCATTTTTGTTTGACTTCATTATGTGATTTGAACAACATGCTATGTGCTTTATCGCATTGATATTATGTGAACTGTATATAAAACTGTGCCGAAAACCCTTCTCTCTTCTCCCCCGGGGATGTGCTTACTGGTTGAGACTCCCCTTTCTGTTAAATGTCACCTTAAATTAAGAAAACAGAGGCCGGATAAGTTACAAAGCCGATTGACTCCGCGGGTCACCGGTACGTAGCCCCCTCCTCGATTCGAGTTGTCCGCTCGGGTACACGGTCTAGCAATCTATGAAACCGTAAGATTTTGAACATAGGTCTAGGACGATTATTTGCATCATATTTGACTTAGGGGACTCAACACAGGGGTTGGGTCCGTCTAGGACAGGTGACCCGGTATTGAAAAGACCGAGCATGCTATGTGTTGCATTTTATTGTCCTTGATCGTTATGCGGACCGGCGAAAATCCCGAGATTGGAAAATTGTTGAAAAAGGAAAAATAGAGAGAGGAAAATAATGATTTGTAGAAAATAGGTACATGGAAAATTTGAAAATTTGAAAAAAATAGGTGGAACATTTTTTTTGAAATAATTGGTCAAATAATCTGACCGAACTACGCAGGTTTGATTCTCGCCATTAGGTGGGATACGTAGGCAACCCTTAATCGGGTCCAACCACACTTTTAGAAAAAGACCAAAAAGATTTTATTTTCAAATAATCGAGGTGATTGCTATTTTTGGAAATTGCCGAATGTTCCGAAAGGACGACGGAAGGCTGTTTTTGCAAAAATGGCCACTTCGAAAACCATTTTCTTTTCTTTCCTTCAAAAATTGAAAACTTGCATTGAAAAAGATTTTTCTTTCTTCTAAATAAAATCACCTTAATAAATGTGCAGGACGAGCACGATGATGAATGAACAATTTTCCCTAAATAAAATCCCTTTGGAGCTGAGATTATGGTGGCAGGACATGGGATCCGATGGTCAAGACTGGGTCAAAAAGTACTTGAAAGGCCTCACGGGTTTACTAGACATGGTTCCTCGAGGTGATGTGGTTAGAGCGTTGGTCACGTCTTGGGATTCGGCACACAACGTATTTCATTTCCCAGATTTTGAACTTACCCCAACTTTGGAGGAGATTGCCTTTTACATTGGAGAGACCGAGGTTCCGCTGAAAGGAAAATATCCGGTATCTCCAAGGACGGTGACAGTACATCGCTTCCTCGACTCTTTGAAAATTGCCCGTAATGTTCATAATGAAGATCTGGCCGACGGGTTTTGTTCTTTAAGCTTCATCTACAATAGGTTTGGACACGTTGGGGGTTTCAATGATCCTACCAACAAGCTATGTTGCAAGTCTAACCGGGCGAAATGGGAAGAACACCGGAGGTTCGCATTTTTGGTGGCATTTCTTGGAGTTGTTGTATTCTCGAGGAAAGATGGACATATTAATATAAAAGTTGCCGGAGTAGCTACCACACTGATAGTACAAGAAAACCGTACTCTGGCCCCGATGATTGTTGCGGATATCTATCGTGCTCTGACTGCGTGCAAAGCAGGGGCTAGCTTCTTCGAAGGGTGTAACTTGATCTTGCAAATCTGGCTAATTGAGCATCTATGCCACCATCCTTCGTACTCGAGCTATGGTTCGGCCGATCGGACATGTTTGGAAGAGTTCAATGCGAGGACAAAAGAAGTAAAGTTGCCAGAGGGAGTCCAAGGTTGGATTGTGTATCTTCGATCACTAACTGACGGTCAAATTGATTGGACGTATGACTGGTTACCTCTTGACGAGGTGATATACATGCCAACGGAAGGATCGCCGTTTTTGATCATGGGTTTGAAGAGTATACAACCTTATGCACCATACAGAGCCCTGCGACAGTTGGGTCGGTGTCAGATTATTCCGAGAGATGGGGATCTCAGTGTGCAAGCTGTGGAGATTGGTCCAGACGGGCAATTTCCGGAAGCAAAAATCCGGCAAATCTGGAACGAGTGCCAAAATTTGAAGATTGATACTTGTGTGCCGAATAGAGCAAAGGGGGAGATATCACCTGGGTGCTCCACATGGTACCGACGAGGGGTTGAACACGAACGTCTTTCAAAGAGACCCCACTTGCAAGACCTGATAGAGCAATCCGAGGAAAATCTGAAATGGGCGGCCAAGGAAAAAGAATATAAGGCCAAAATCAGTCTGTTGGAAGATAAACTGAGAAATCTTCATTTCGAAAGTGGCTTGCAAGCAGCATCCGATGAAGTAGAAAAGAAACAGCTGAAGAAAGAAAATGATGTGTTGAAGGCTCAAATAGCTCAAATGAAAATTGCATCCGAGACCCCAGTTCGTTCAGCCCGAGATGAAAAGTTAATTGAGATTCTCCGGCGGAAAGTAAACGACTATAGCTTTGATTTGGACGGAGCTGAAAACGAGTTAGTCAAGGCTCGGAAACAAATGGACAAAGACGTCGAGGAGAGAGCCAAGTTGGTTCGGCAGCTACAAGACAAGCACGATGTTGAAATGGCTCAGCTTAGAAGGAAAATAATCTCAACCACAGTCAAGAGTAACAAGATTATCAAAGATCTTGAAGAAGAAAGAGAGCACTGCTACACGACTATGGCTAGATTAGAATTGGAGCTGCAACAAGTGCAAAAGGACAACCAACACACCTTGGATGCTCGCACTCAACAAATAAGCCGACTATTGCAAGAAAAAGGGGTCATCAGAGAAAAGATTGTTCGCATCGCCCAATACAACACCAGGAAGACTCAGCTTTGTGAAGATATGTCTCGGGGGACTTTTGTAGCTGCAGTGAAGTTTTTTGTACAACAAGTCATGGCCGACCTGGATAGGCTTCAAAGGGGTTTAGCATATAGGCCCGCGGCAAGGCCGAACGATGCCTCGCGGGCACTAGGTGCATTAATGTACTCTTAGGTCATGCATCATCTTTTATTTTTCTTTTTAAACATCACTTTGTAATCAATGTTTTGAATTATCAATGAGAAAACAAGTGTTGTTACCAATTCTTTTGTTTTATGTCATTTCCTTTGAATCCGCTAGGCAAATAAATAGGAGCGTAATTATGAAAACGACAATAAGAAAGAGAGAAAGAAAAAGCAAGAAAAGAAAAGAAAAAAAAAAGAAAAAAGCGCAAGAAAAGAGAAAAAGCAAAAGAGAAAAGAAAAGAAAAGAAGAAAAGAAAGAAAGAAAACAAAAGAGCGGAAAAAGAAAAGATGATTGAAGTGAGCAGCGGCCGGGATGATGCATAACGACTCGAGGAAATGTATTTGCTTTTAAAGTCGTTGCATCTTATTTATGCGCTAAGAACTAACGAGTGTTGATGTTTGTGAGTCCAGATTTTCTAGGCAACTGGCATACTGGCTACCCACCCATACAACACCAGATATAAAAAGATGACAAAGGCTGTGTCCCAGGAGATCGAGGCAACTATTGTAGACCCCGCTCACGAAGAAGAGATCGTGGATGTGGCAGGGATGAAAGAAGAAATGTACAAGTTAAGACAGCAGATGGCTGAAATGTACCAGGCTTGGTCAAGAGGTCAACCACTACCAGCCTACCCTGCTAACCCTGCATATGTCCCTCCAGCTAATCCTAACCCCGAGCCACCAACAATGAACTCATCCTCCACCTACCCCGACTACCCTCAATACTATGCTTCCACCTCCCAGATACCACCACCTCCAGCCAAGCAAGCACCACCTCCTATACCACAAATTGCTCCTGTATATGTGGCACCTCCGCCCGCTGTTATCCACAAATCCTCTAGTGAACCAATGTTTCATATCCAGGATCCTCACTACTACCCTCCGGAGCCTACTTTCAGACAACACGAGTCTCACGCTCCGATGATGGAAGCAAGTGCCGGGCAGGAAGAGATGGCTCGGAAAGTAAAGAGTCTTGAGAATGCTTTCCGCAATATGCAAGGGCTGGGAGGGCAAGTAAGTGTAGCCTACAAAGACCTGTGTTTGTTCCCTGAGGTGCAACTTCCTGCGGGATTCAAGTTGCCAAAGTTCGACATGTACAACGGACACGGGGATCCGGTAGCTCATCTCAGAGGATACTGTAGCAAGATGAGAGGCGCGGGAGGTAGAGATGAATTGTTGATGGCGTACTTCGGCCAAAGTTTGAGTGGATCAGCTCTGGAATGGTACACCCGACAGGACCATACAAGGTGGTTCGTCTGGGATGACTTAGCACAAGCTTTCGCTAGTCACTTTCAGTACAATTTGGAGATCATACCCGACAGGTTATCCCTTACCAAGATGGAGAAAAAGCCAGGAGAGAGCTTTAGAGAATACGGTTTTAGATGGAGGGAACAGACCGCTAGAGTGGATCCACCAATGAAAGAAGGAGAGATGGTGGATTGTTTTCTGCAAGCTTTGGAGCCAACATACTACGGCCATCTAGTGTCAGCAATTGGAAAGAGTTTTAATGAAGTTGTGAAAATGGGGAGTTTTGTAGAAGAAGGTTTGAAGACAAACAAAATTATGAGTTTTTTGGCTATCAAGGCCACCAATCAAGCTATACAGAGTGGAAACGGAGGAGTGATGGGAAAGAAGAAGAAAGAAGAAGTAGCAACCATTGAAAGTAGGTCATGGAGTCGCAACCCACATTATAACCCACCAAGACCCTATCGCCAACACCCACCAAGCCCGTCAACTCCATATAATCCACCACCACCATCTTACCCGCCAAACCCCTACAACACACCAAGCCCATATAACCCACCACCACCACCATACCCACCAACTGTCCCACATTACCACCACCCGCAAGCCCAAACTTACCCACCACCACCACCCCATGTGTGGAGAGCTCAAGCTCCACACAATGTGTACCACACCCAGAACACATACCCAACCCTTAAACCTTACCGAAACCAGAATAGACCCAGGCCGGACGCTGATTGGAGAAACAAAGCAAGAAAAACATTCACTCCTCTCGGAGAATCATATACCATTCTTTTCCACAGGTTGAAAGAATTAGGGATGTTAAGACCAGTTGCACCAAAAGTTCCAAACCCACCCCCGAAAAATCTTGATTCTTCTGTCAGATGTGAATACTGTTCGGGAACATTGGGCCACGATACTGAGAAGTGTTGGCAATTAAAGAATGCCATTCAAGATCTTATCGATGAGAGGAGAATTGAAGTACAGGCTCCCGAAGCCCCAAACATTACCCAAAATCCACTGCCGAATCACCACGAAACGAATATGATAGAGTTGGTGCAGGGTGATGGCAATCCAAAACCATCTCAGGCTGTCATGATGATAAAGTCGAGTGACAAGTTAGAGAAGGAAATTGTGAAGGAGGAAGCAATTGTTGAGAAACCAAAGCCGGTAGTGGTGGGAGGTTTAAAGGTGGTAGTTCCAGGTGCAAAGACGATCGTGACTGTGAAAGGATCAAGTGCAGAGCCAGTAATCATAAAACCAGTAGTGCAAATGCCAGTGGTGAATACAAAGACTGTGCCTTGGAACTATAACAAGGTAGCAGTAGTTTACAAGGGAAAAGAGATTTCTGGTGAAATTAACGAAACGCATGGACTCACCCGATCCGGAAGGTGTTTTGCTCCAGAGGAACTGAGAAAGATGAAGACGGTAAGAGAAAGTCAACTGAAGAAGCCAGTGTCGGAGGAGGAAGCAGAAGAATTTCTTAAGAAAATGAAGTCACAAGAGTACTCGGTGGTTGAGCAGTTAAGAAAGACCCCGGCCCAAATTTCTTTGTTATCTTTGTTGATACATTCGGAAGAGCACCGGAAGGCTCTTATGAAGATTCTAAATGAGGCTCATGTTCCGGAGAAGATTTCAGTGTGTCACTTGGAGAAGATTACCAGCAAAATTTTCGAGTCTAACAGGATCACCTTCTCCGATAGGGAGCTGCCGGTGGAGGGAACTGAACACAATAAAGCATTGTACCTCACAGTAAAGAGTGAAGAATCAGTCGTGACCAGGGTATTGATTGACAATGGATCGAGCGCGAACATTTGCCCGCTGTCAACTTTAGGGAAGCTGAACATTAGCCCGGACAGAATCCGGAGAAACAGTATCAATGTGAGAGGGTTTGACGGCGGAGGCAAGAACACGCTAGGAGATATTATTTTGGAAGTGACCATCGGTCCCGTTGATTTTACGATGGAGTTCCAGGTGCTCGACATTGCCGTATCATATAACTTGCTGTTAGGTCGACCCTGGATTCATGCGGCCAAAGCGGTACCATCTTCTATGCACCAGATGGTCAAGCTTGAGTGGGAACAGCAAGAGATTGTTGTACACGGGGAGGAAAATGCTTGTAACGTGGTAGCACCTTTTGACGGTACTGATGGGGATAGAGGTCCTTGGGTCTACCAAGTGACGGATGCTGTTGTGGTGAATAGAGTTGCTGAAGGAGAAAAGTTACCAACCCCTACGATGGCACCAACTGCTGTGATGGTGGCCAGAGAAATGCTGAGAAACGGATTTGCACCAGGGAGGGGATTAGGCAAAACACTGCAGGGAGTCATTCAACCGGTTCAGCTTCCGGAGAATAAAGGTACATTCGGCTTAGGGTTCAAACCCACCTTTGCCGATATCCAAAGAGCCTCTAAAGCCAAGAAGAACTGGACCTTGCCCAAACCCATACCCAAATTATCCGACATCTTCATCAGGCCTGGTACAAAATATCAACCATCTGCTGCAACAAAGTGCATTGAGACCCAACTTGATGAAGAAATGCTTGGTTTTGAAAAAATGTTTTGGGAGGTGAATACTATTGAAGCAGGGGAAGGCACGAGCAGAATGGACGTGCAATTTGTGGGGCCCGGAGTCACATTGAACAATTGGGAAGCTACTCCTTTCCTTATCCGGAAGGAGTCTTGGTAGTTAGCTCAAAATTTCATCATTGCTTCCCCGAAAGTTGTTATTTTATAGTTTCCCCATTCCCCTCATGAAAAAATCACCATGTATCCCGAACATTGTTCATTCTTTTATCAATGAAATGCAGTTTTTCCTTTTTCTTCACTTTTGCCTTATTTTTCTTTATTTTTCCTTTTGTACAGTTTTGCATGTGTTGATTCCAATGCCATGTCACGCGTGAAGGATTCTAGACCCAGTTCCGACAATCACGTTACTATACAAGAAATCGAGGAAGATAGTGAAATAGAATGTGAGGATGAGGAAGCCCTGGAGGAAATAAGTAAGGACATGAAACAATACGAGGAAAAACCCAAACCGAATCTGAGTGATACGGAATCTGTGAATTTGGGGAGCGAAGATGATGTCCGAGAAACAAAGATTAGTGTACATTTGGAGGCACCCCTCAGGGATGAATTGATAAGGTTGTTACATGAATTTAAGGACATCTTTGCCTGGTCCTATGATGACATGCCCGGGCTTAGCACGGATCTAGTGGTACACAAGTTGCCTATCTACTCGGAATGCCGGCCGGTAAAACAAAAGCTAAGGAAATTCAAAACGGACATTAGCGTGAAGATAAAAGAAGAGGTGAATAAGCAGTTTGAGGCAAAGGTCATAAGAGTTACCAAATACCCCACCTGGTTGGCAAATGTTGTGCCGGTCCCGAAGAAAGATGGCAAAACCAGAGTGTGTGTAGACTATAGAGACCTCAACAAAGCCAGTCCGAAGGATGACTTTCCATTGCCAAACATCCACATATTGATCGACAATTGCGCCAAGCATGAAATCGGTTCGTTTGTGGACTGTTATGCAGGTTATCACCAGATCCTGATGGACGAAGAAGATGCTGAGAAAACTGCCTTCATTACACCTTGGGGAACGTACTGTTACAGAGTAATGCCGTTTGGATTGAAGAATGCCGGGGCAACTTACATGAGGGCAATGGCCACAATGTTTCACGACATGATGCATCGAGAAATTGAAGTATATGTGGACGATGTCATTATAAAGTCCAGAAAACAACCTGATCATGTGAAAGATTTGAGGAAGTTTTTCCAAAGACTCCGGAGGTACAATCTAAAGCTCAATCCGGCGAAGTGTGCTTTTGGAGTACCTTCAGGGAAACTACTGGGGTTTATTGTGAGTCGGCGAGGTATTGAACTGGATCCATCAAAGATCAAGGCTATTCAAAATCTACCTCCGCCGAAGAACAAGAAGGAGGTCATGAGCTTATTAGGAAGGTTGAATTACATTAGTCGGTTCATTGCTCAATTGACATCAACATGCGAGCCTATCTTCAAGTTGTTGAAGAAAGATGCAGCAGTTAAATGGACCGATGAATGTCAGGAAGCCTTTGACAAGATCAAGGAATATTTGGCCAATCCTCCGGTGTTAGTACCTCCGGAACCAGGGCGACCTCTGATTTTGTATTTGACGGTGCTAGATAACTCTTTCGGTTGTGTACTGGGTCAACATGATGAGACAGACAAGAAAGAACAAGCCATCTACTACCTCAGCAAAAAGTTTACATCCTACGAGGTGAAGTATACCCAACTGGAAAGAACTTGTTGTGCATTGATTTGGGTGGCTCAGAAGCTAAAGCATTATTTGTCAGCATACACCACGTACTTGATATCACGATTGGATCCTCTCAAGTATATATTTCAGAAGCCTATGCCTACGGGAAGACTGGCCAAATGGCAGATTCTGCTCACGGAATTCGACATTGTCTATGTAACTCGTACGGCAATGAAGGCACAAGCTATTGCGGACCACTTAGCCGAGAATCCGGTGGATGATGAGTATGAACCGTTAAAGACGTACTTTCCGGATGAAGAGGCAATGCTTGTTGAAGAGATGGAGCAAGAGGAGAGGCCAGGATGGAAAATGTACTTTGACGGAGCCGTCAACAGCAGGGGCGTTGGTATCGGAGCGGTACTCATTTCAAGTACGGGTCAACACTATCCCGTTACAGCTCAACTTCGATTTTTCTGTACCAACAATATGGCCGAATATGAGGCATGCATCTTGGGATTAAGGATGGCAATTGACATGGGTATTCAAGAGATTTTGGTCATGGGTGACTCGGATCTCTTGGTACACCAAATTCAAGGGGAATGGGAGACACGAGATTTGAAATTGATACCATATCGATATTGTTTGCACGAGTTGTCTCAAAGATTCCAGTCTATAGAATTCAAGCATATCCCGAGAATGCACAATGAGATTGCAGATGCTTTGGCCACATTGTCCTCTATGTTGCATCATCCGGACAAGACATATATAGATCCGCTCTAGATCTAAGTCCGAGATCAGAATGCTTATTGCTTCGCTGTGGAAGAAGAGTCGGATGGAGAGCCGTGGTATCATGATATTAGAGAATACTTGAAAGCCGGCAAATACCCGGAGCAAGCCACTGGAGACCAGAAGAGAGCCATCAGGCGTCTAGCCAATGGATTTTTCTTCAGTGGAGGAGTGGTATACAAAAGAACACCGGATCTGGGTTTATTGAGATGTGTGGATGCACAACAAGCAGATGAAATCATGATTGAAGTACATGCTGGAGTATGCGGACCCCACATGAGCGGATATGTTTTAGCAAAGAAGATTCTGAGAGCAGGGTACTACTGGCTCACGATGGAGCGTGATTGTATCAGGTATGTAAAGAAATGCCATCAATGCCAGGTACATGGGGACCTGATCCACTCCCCACCTTATGAGTTGCACACAATGTCGGCACCTTGGCCCTTTGTTGCTTGGGGCATGGATGTCATCGGCCCAATAGACCCAGCCGCTTCTAATGGGCACAGGTTCATTCTAGTGGCAATAGATTATTTCACCAAGTGGGTTGAAGCAAAGACATTCAAGGCAGTGACGAAGAAAGCGGTGGTGGATTTTGTGCACGAAAATATTATATGCCGATTTGGAATCCCCAAGGTGATTATCACGGACAATGGAGCCAATTTAAACAGTCATCTCATGGCAGAAGTTTGTGAAAGGTTTAAGATCACACACCGCAATTCCACACCTTACAGGCCAAAGGCGAATGGTGCAGTAGAAGCGGCAAATAAGAACATCAAGAAGATTCTCCGAAAAATGGTGGAGGGATCCAGGCAGTGGCACGAAAAGTTACCCTTTGCTCTCATGGGTTACCGCACGACGGTACGTACTTCTATCGGAACCATACCTTATACCCTGGTGTACGGAACGGAGGCTGTTATACCCGCAGAAATAGAAATACCGTCATTGCGAATTATAGCCGAATCCGAGATAGATGACGATGAATGGGTAAAGGCCCGGTTAGAACAGTTGAATTTGATTGATGAGAAGAGGTTGGCCGCAGTTTGCCATGGGCAGTTGTATCAGCGAAGAATGGCCAGAGCATATAATAAGAAGGTACGACCTCGAAAGTTTGAAGTCGGACAACTGGTATTGAGGCGTATCTTACCACATTGGGCCGAGGCAAAGGGCAAATTTGCACCAAATTGGCAGGGGCCGTTCGTGGTATCACGGGTGTTGACCAATGGAGCATTATATTTAACAGATGTTGAGGGAAAGTGCGTAGAGACTGCTATCAAATCAGATGCTGTCAAAAGATACTATGTATGATTCCTTTTCAATTGTATGTTTTGTATTTTGTTGTGATTTTGGAATTGAAATGACGAAGGCATTTTATTCTCTATCCAAACACTTTATCCATTGTTAACCCCTTTGAGCCTTAATGAATGAATTCTTTCATATCCCTCTCTCGGAATCGCTCTAGTGCAATAAGATCGAAATTGCCAAAATGAAAATGAAATGATGGAAAAATGAAAAAAAAAAAATGAAAAAATGAAAATAAAAAAAAATGATGATGAAAAAATGATGAAAAAAAAAAAGAAAAAGACAAAAATCGGGAAAAAGTCAAAAAGAAATCCATCTAACTAATGAAGTTGGATGAACTACGTCTGACTTGATCCCGAAAGGGTACGTAGGCAGCCTCTCCGAGGTTCAGTCACAATAAAGAAAAATCCAAAAATTCCCCACATATTGAAACTGGGGCAGAAGTTATGTTTAATAATTCCGAGAGTTGTAAATATTTTTAACCCTCGTTGAAATTTTGAGCCTTTATATCTTTCTTTCTTATCCCATCCAAAAGCCACGTTACAGTCCAAAGAAAGACCTTCTGATCAATTTTGAAATGATAACAAATACAACGAAGGAGGAGCGAAGCATCGGATAATACCCGTGGTACAGAAAACGAAATACAAAAAGGAAAAATGGAAAAATAAAAAAAATGAGAGAGTCTCATCAGTGAAAACCTTAATCGGCACTGTGAGACGATTGTGAGGTTGAGAGAATAAATGAGAGAGTTCTATTGGTGAAAACCTTTCGAGGCACCGTAGGGCGATCATGAGGACTATCAAAAAAGAGAAAAGGCAACAAAAAAGAGTGTCAGAATAATGATTGGAACGAACTGGGTCAGAGTTTAAATACATGGCATGGTCAGCGGAATCAGCCAGCAAACACCCAGATAAGTTCCTGTCATCTCTCCAAAATACCCTTACCTTTCTTTCATTTTTTCTGCATTTCATTGTTTACCCTTTTGAGAGCTAACTACCAGCTCCTGATAACGGAAGCTGAAACAACACTGGATCAGAAAGGATAGAAGATGGGGGAGGAGAATAAAGAAGCTTGGCAAACATGGCCAAAGAAAAAGAAAAACAAAACAAAAATGGAAAAGTGAGAAAAATACAAAAAGAGTCTGCAAGGGACAAGAAGTCGGAAGTCATGCAACACGAGGAAGCAAAAACAAAGGAAGCAATAAGAAGTGGGGACGGCAGATGCCAGTTGCCAGCAGTTTATATCTAATAAATTTTGTTTCATGCAGGAACAAATCGTCACTAATCACTTTAAAGTGAATGTGACCAATGTGGAAAATTTAAAATACCAAAAAGAGAAAGTCTGCCGAATAAGTGGAGAAATTCACAGGCAAGAGATAAGTTGGTAAAAAGAAATACCAAAAAGAGGAAGGTAACATCTTTTAAAAGCCACTCCCCAGTCCTCAGGCTGAGGGAATATTTTCTGCATTTGCATTGCATGCTTAATTTCTGTTAGGCGCCCACCTTCTAATACGGGAATATTTTCTGCATTTCGCATTGCACGTTTAAATTCTGTTAGGTGCCCACCTTCAAATACGGGAATACTTTTCTGCATCGCATTGCACGTTTAATTTCTGTTAGGCGCCCACCTTCAAATACGGGAATATTTTCTGCATCGCATTGCACGTTTCAATTCTGTTAGGCGCCCACCTTCAAATACGGGAATACTTTTCTGCATCGCATTGCACGTTTCAATTCCGTTAGGCGCCCACCTTCTAATACGGGAATATTTTCTGCATCGCATTGCACGTTTAAATTCAGTTAGGCGCCCACCTTCTAATACGGGAATATTTTCTGCATTCGCATTGCACGTTTAATTTCCGTTAGGCGCCCACCTTCAAATACGGGAATATTTTCTGCATCGCATTGCACGTTTCAATTCCGTTAGGCGCCCACCTTCTAATACGGGAATATTTTCTGCATCGCATTGCACGTTTAAATTCAGTTAGCCGCCCACCTTCAAATACGGGAATACTTTTCTGCATCGCATTGCACGTTTAATTTCGTTAGGCGCCCACCTTCAAATACGGGAATACTTTTCTGCATCGCATTGCACGTTTCAATTCCGTTAGGCGCCCACCTTCTAATACGGGAATATTTTCTCCATCGCATTGCACGTTTAATTTCCGTTAGGCGCCCACCTTCTAATACGGGAATATTTTCCGCATCGCATTGCACGTTTAATTTCCGTTAGGTGCCCACCTTCTAATACGGGAATATTTTCTGCATCGCATTGCACGTTTAAATTCTGTTAGGTGCCCACCTTCTAATACGGGAATACTTTTCTGCATTCGCATTGCACGTTTAAATTCTGTTAGGTTCTCACCTTCTAATACGGGAATACTTTTCTGCATTCGCATTGCACGTTTAAATTCCGTTAGGTGCCCACCTTCTAATACGGGAACACTTTTCTGCACATCATGGTTCATATAGTTAGGCGCCCACCTTCTAATACGAGAATATTTTTCTGCATTCGCATTGCACGTTTAAATTCGGTTAGGCGCCCACCTTCTAATACGGGAATATTTTTCTGCATTCGCATTGCACGTTTAAATTCTGTTAGGCCCCCACCTTCTAATACGGGAATATTTTTCTGCATTCGCATTGCACGTTTAAATTCTGTTAGGTGCCCACCTTCTAATACGGGAATATTTTTCTGCATTCGCATTGCACGTTTAAATTCTGTTAGGTGCCCACCTTCAAATACGGGAATATTTTTCTGCATCGCATTGCACGTTTAAATTCCGTTAGGCGCCCACCTTCTAATACGGGAATATTTTCTCTGCATCGCATTGCACGTTTAAATTCCGTTAGGCGCCCACCTTCAAATACGGGAATATTTTCTGCATCGCATTGCACGTTTAAATTCGGTTAGGCGCCCACCTTCAAATACGGGAATATTTTCTGCATTCGCATTGCACGTTTAAATTCGGTTAGGCGCCCACCTTCTAATACGGGAATATTTTCTGCATTCGCATTGCACGTTTAAATTCCTGTTAGGCGCCCACCTTCAAATACGGGAATACTTTTCTGCATTCGCATTGCACGTTTAAATTCAGTTAGGCGCCCACCTTCTAATACGGGAATCTTTTTTGCATTCGCATTGCACGTTGAAATTCTGTTAGGCGCCCACCTTCAAATACGGGAATACTTTTCTGCATCGCATTGCACGTTTAAATTCTGTTAGGCGCCCACCTTCTAATACGGGAATATTTTTCTGCATCGCATTGCACGTTTCATTTCTGTTAGGCGCCCACCTTCTAATACGGGAATACTTTTATGCATTCGCATTGCACGTTTAAATTCGGTTAGGCGCCCACCTTCAAATACGGGAATATTTTTGCACATCATGGTTTATACAGTTTAAAAGCCCACACTGGGGCAGAAAAAGAAAAAAGAGGTAGTTTGTTGTTTTGTTTTAAGCAGGTTCAGTTCGAGATCAAGAAAAACAAGAAAATCAACAAAAAAGAGAGTCAACAAGAAAAGAAAAATCAACAAAAAGAGAGTCAGCATCGAAGAAAATCAACAAAAAAGGAAGATTCCTGCATCACCGGAAAGGGAAGAAGAGCAAAAGCTAGATTAGGAACAATTGTAATTGTAGGATCATAGCTTAGAATAGCTTCTTCATTTTACATTTTCCCCCGGTGTAATAAGGAGTAAGTCAGCAGGTCTCAACAGTGTCAATGCAACAGTGAGTCTGGTAGTTGTTAAACTGCCAGACCTTCCCGAACTACACTGACCTGATTCCTGTTTAGCCCAGGATATGTAGGCAACCTCTAAAGCAGGTGCGGTCAAAAGGTTTTCAAAAATGCTTTCACGGAATGTGCCGATGTGCAAAAATCTCTCATTACTGCTCACTTGTCTTTGCACTGAAACTCTTCGTGTTCCCGAGCAAAGAGGGGCAGCTGTGAGCACATGATTTTTGCACCGAGTAAATAATTCCAAAATTAAAATAAATATGTTTTTGAGTGCAATTACTTGCTTTGTTTGAAATTAGCTATATTTTGTGTGTTTGAATAAGTAAAAATTAGAAAAAATCAAAAAAAATTAGGCTAGTTAATTACTTTGTTTAATTAATTAGATTTTAAGAAAAATGACAAAAATAGTGTTAAGTAGTAGAAATTAGGAAAAAATAGTAGAAAATTGCCAAAAATTACTAATTAATTAGAGTAGGTAGGAAATTAGGTTTTATATTTTTCCATAAAAGAAAAAGAAAAAAAAAGTATAAAAGAAAATACATAAAAATTGATTAACATCAGAAAATACAAAGAAATACATTGTGTATAATTGCTTTGGGCCAAAGGGATGTGAATTGGTTTGGCCCAGTGAATTGGCCCAGTGAAGTGGCCCGTCGATCTGTGGAGAGATCCAATCTCATCCGTCCATCAAGACAGATCTGACGGTCGAGATTAATAGCAGGATTATTAGGGTTAATTAATTGAGAGAAGCGATCTGGGCCGTCCGTTCTAATTGATCTAACGGTTGATGGCCTTGGCCTCATAAGCAATGATGCGGCGTCGTTTTAGTAACGCCTGTGAGAGCCGTCGATTATCATCAAATGAACGGCTGAGATTTCATCGGATGCCTAGCCTATATAAAGCTTTGGTCCGAACAAATTCGCCATTTTACAAAACCCTAGAGACTTAGCCGCCCCTGATTCTCTTCATCTTCTTCATCTCTGCAAGTTCAACGGCCATGGCGGCCACCACTCCTACGGTGGTCGCCGGCTCCCCTTACCTCTCCCCTATTCTTCTCCTTCTTCTTCATCCCAAACACCCAGAAACTCTAGAAAACCAACCATTCTTCTAAACTCCGGTCACCGGAATCCTCGCCGGTGACCACCCAAACAATGAGGATCCCCGTCAAACCAATGCCATTCGATTCGTCTTGACTTGATCTGTCCACCCATACCACTCTCACCCGTCGAATCTTCCCACATCGTCTCGAATGTTCGAAAAAAGGTCGTCGGAACCCTAACTCCGGCGACCCCCAAACTTAAAACACCCAAAGGTCTCGTCTTTTACCATCCCTTGAACACCCCCTGCAACCCAGAGTCAAAAAGGCTTAGTCTTTAAGACTTAGAAGAAAAGTCAGAAAAGAAAATCGAAAAAAAAGAGAGACATGAACGAATAGAGAAAAGAAAACAAGAAAAAGAGAATAAGATTTGAAGAGAAGAGAGTAAAAAGAGAGAATAGGAAGCTCGGGGGACAGGCCCCGCGAGCTAAGTCCCTGATCCCTATCTGTTTTCTTTTGTGCTTTATTCTGCATATTTTTGTTTGATTTGTGTATTTGCATGCCTATGAGTATCTGTTTTGTTTATGTTCGTCATGTTAGTTTTAGGGTTTTGCTTTGCATGCTTCTCTGATAGACATAGATTCTTATTTACTTGATTTCGTATGCTTTAACCTGTTCTTTCAAGATCATGTTTAGTATTAGGGTTTATGATCATCCTGTTTTGACTGTTTAGTACTAGGGTTCTATTTTTCATCTCATCCTCATATATGTGTTCTGTTCTTCTGAGTTAAAAAATCTATATTTTCTTCTTCATCTTCTTGGTATTGTGGTTATCGATTCGTTAGTTTTCAACAAGCATGACTGCTCTTCTCTTTATAATGCTTTACATGCCTAGTCGTTTAGTCATTGTTATTAAGGTTTATCTGGTTTGTTTGGATTTTTTGATCTGTTTCTCTATTTTTGAAGACTTGACTTGGATGACCTTTGTTAGTATTAAAATACTTTATCTTGTTAGTTTTCAGTAGTTCTTCTGTCATCTTGCATGTTTTGATTCTGATACTATGTTTAATTGTTTGTCTTTCATTGTCACTCAGCTTTGTATTAGATTACCTTTTGTTGGCTTGCAATATCTCAACTGTTTCTCTTTTTGTGTCTTCATATGTTTAGTCTTAGTAAAAGCTTGGCTATCTTTATTCATCTCTTATATCAAGTTATCCTGTGTTTAATCTGGGGTTCACTTCTTTGCTCACATTTTGGTGGTCTTATTTATGTTCATTTTAGTGCAAGTCTGGTTTCATGTCATATCACCTCTCATATGCTTTTATTTGCTGAATAAGTATGCCAATCTGGGTCTGTTTCTCTTCATGTCACCCTCACATGATAGATTTAGGTTCCTCCTTCACCGTTTCTCCATATTTTCCTTTTCTTCATTTCCATGTTCTTCCTTCCTTCATGTTATCTGTCATGCATTTGTATTAGTTTTAGGTTTTAATTTGTTCATCTATGCTCTCTGTTTGACTGCTCATCTCCTTGTGTTCCTTATCTCTCATATATATTACACCTGTTTAGTTTGGCATATAAATTAAGGTGTCTTTTGTCTTAATATTGGTTTCTGATTCCTTGATCTTTCTCTTGTCACTTTTGCATGATCTTCTTTGCTTCTCTATATCTCTCTTGTTTCTCATTTTTCACTTTTCACATGTGTACATCAAGCTAGGATTGATACTTGAAAGTAAATCTGATTACCTTGCTTATGTTATGTCTAGTTGAGTCATGTTGACTGTTTCATGAGAATCTATGCTTATATGTGTAACTGTGCCATGAACCTTAAAAGTTCTAAAGTTCTTCAAATGTCATATGACTTGAGCCAGGAGTGATTAGGTCATAACTAACATGGATTCATACTTTATCACGTGTAGTCTAAAAATATGAGTTAATGGACTGAAATTCAACCTTATCAATTGTTTTCTCTGAGTTTGGGTCAATTAATCCATTTTATTTGATCATGTGTGTTTTTGTGTGCAGTACATGTTGGTAATGATTAAGTTTTTTGCTATCTCTTGTTGATTATGAATGTCTGATTAACTGGTCAGACCTTAGGGGAATTGGTTATAGCTGTTAGTGTTAGGTTCCTTGAAAATGGCTAGTTTTTAAATAGGTTAGAACTGAAAATGAACAAATAGGCTATAAGTTAAATAATTGGCTTAAGAATGGTCAACCTTGCAAAGGGTTGACCAATTCTATAAAGCCCTAACACACAGCTCACTGTTAAAAGGGGCTGGTTGGGCAAATGGCTATGTCTGCAAATGCAGACTAGCCCAGGCTCTATATTGAGCCCTGAACAGCAAAGTGGCTAAACCTGTAAAGGTTTTGGGCCCAGCTGTTCAGTATAGGGCTTTAATAGCCCAAGCTAAGTCTCAACCTGAGACTGGCTAGTTCTTAAATAGGTAAACATAATAACAAAGCAGGCTATGCCTGCAATTAGCTTTAATTTGAAATATCTGGTCTTAATTGACTGGAATTAGATTAAAAGTGGCTAGAATTGAAATGGTTTCTTAAAATAGAACTGGCCAGCCCTTAAATACTAATGCCAGGGCTGGCCATTAGTTAAATAGGTGCAAAACAAGCCGAAAATTGACCTAGGTAGGCTAGTAAATCAGCAGTGCCCTTAGGGGCATAATTGGGTATTAAAAAGGTAAAATAGTAACTAGTTAGAACTTAAAAGGGTAATGGAGTCATTCATGCTCCCGATTTCTGCAATTTTGCAGAGATTTAGGGGTATAATGGTCTCCTAAAAATGGGAAATCTGTAAAAATCTCAAACCCCTAAGGTCATACTAGTAAAAGGCCCTAAAAGGAATCTTTTAGAACCTTCCAGCACATGCTGGAAGGGTTTTTCATAACTGAAATGGGGCTTAAGTGTAGAATTGATAATTTTAGGAGGGGGAAGTGGGATTAATCCCATACTTCCTCCCCAAGTATTCAGCCCTAAAAATAGCTATAAATATCTCTAAGAAAGGGGCTGAAAAGGGGGTTCCAACATTAAGTAATCTGAATTCATTTAAGCTGACTTTTGATAACAATTTCAGAGTAAAAAACATAGCAATTTAGCAATAGTGTTTCTGGTATTCTTCAAGTGAGAGTTTGCTGATTTTTGTTGATTGCTGGGTTCGTTTGCTCGTTAATCTCTGGGTTTCTTTGTTGCTGTGTTGCTGTGTTGTTCTACGCATTTGGATCTTCACTCTACTGTTGCATTCATTGTTTGGGTTTACTGCTGTTACTTATCTGCCTCTCCTCTAGAACTCATTGGTTTCCTTTGCTTATCCAGGTACAATTCCTGTTCGAGTAAAGCTGTATTATTGATCTAGATGAAATAACATGAAGACTCTGCTCAAATTATCTATCATTTTGTGTTATTGCTTTAATAGCTTAGATCTGTACTTTAGTGGTAATATGGAATGTAGTAGCATAAGAACAGAAATAAAAATGCTGTAATAATTAGTATGGTAGTAGTAGTACAATGGTAGTATAATATAGATAGCTTACCACTTAGTTTAATTAGGTAAAAGCTCTAAAATACAAGTTGATTAATAACACTTGCAAGATTAATAATCTGGTAATGAAATAAGTTATGAAGAAATCAGTAGTACAATGATAGTATAGCCGTAAATCACTCATCATTTAGTTAAATAGGAGTCTCGTTAAAACTAGAGTCAATCAACTCACTTGCATGCATTAATAGTAATAAAGTCATTTAGTTAATATGTTTCGTTAACTAATTTTTAATATTTGAATAAGTTTAAAAGATGAGAAGTAAAATAGGCCATGATGTTAAAACGGGTTCAGTTTGGTGATTAGTGTTCAAACATAGCTACAAAGTGGTATAACAGGTCCAAAAGAGAAAAATAGGCAGGAGAAGTAGTAGTTCATTCGCGACTGGGGTTCATGGCATATCATAAGCTAAGCTGAACTAGAATCAATAATATACTTGTGTACATATGAGTAGATCATTTAGTCTTGGATAATTTAGTTGACATAAGCAAATAATTGGATTGATTAAGCACTGTCATGTATAGGTTAATCACTTAGTCTTTGGTCATTTGTAGATAATTAGCTTAATTACTCTATGAGCTTCTGGAATAATCGAATTGTTCTTCTTGAGAATCTGTTAATGTTAGTATCAACTTGTTAACAAAGGTCGAGATCATAAAAAGTCTTTAGCTCTAGTCTGAGGTGTAGAAGATAATTGATTCATGATAAGTTGTATACTGATTTCTCTTTAATGAATAAAACATTTTGAATTCATTCTATTCGGTTTACGTTTCTGATTTTAGTTATTTCAATCTGTTATATAAACAATCTTAAATTGCGTCATGAATTATATCGAAGTCTTGAGTACGAGCCTGAAGACTGCCTGGGCTTTAAGGCCTGGGCTGATGCTGATTTAGTTAAGCGAAATGAAGAGACCAGGCCCAATAAACAACAGAAATAACGGGCCTGGAATATTTATCGTTTAAGGCAAGAACAATGTATAGAAAATGTAGTTAAACAAAATAGGACCGGACTTTAAAATTAATTGGGACGAGCCACGAATAACAATCGGGGCCCCCATTTAGTAACGATATAACACAAATAGATCCGGGAAAGCTAATAGCAAATTCCATAGCTTCTCCCAAAATATTTAAAAGCCGATAGACGTTATTTTAGGGCACGATTTTAATATACCTTCCTATGAATGAGTGTGCACTTGGTGCGACTCAAATCCAAATCTCGGCAAAGCCGAAATACACCAAAAGTCATAGGCGTACTGGTTGCGGTATGACTCGAGGCGTGTTTCCGCAATGTCGCAAATTCCTAAAAAGTGATATTTAACGTAAAAGCACATTATGTTGTTAACCTATAATTCAGTCAAACAAAAGTCAAGAACGACAGTGGAGCGACCGTGCTAAAACCACGGAATCCGGGAGTGCCTAACACCTTCTCCCGGGTTAACAGAGTTCCTTATCCGGACCTCTGCTTCGCATACATTTTAAGAGTCAAAATTCCTCGGATTCGGGATTAACCGGTGACTTGGGACACCATTGTCATTCCCAAGTGGCGACTTCTGATTAATCTCTAATAAAATCCCGAACCGATTGTCCTTTAATTGGAAAAACTCCTTCCCTTACGCCATTTTATTCATTTTCGGGTAATTGAACGTCGGGGTATACCCTACAAGTGTATTTATACATCTTAAGTGTGTGGGGTAGTAAAAAAGGGAGGTGTGACAATGTGTATAAATGTAATTCTGCATAAAGAACTGAAATGCACCCCGGAAATAAAAATGTACCGGAAATTGTGTGGGTCAAAATCTGATAGAGAGAATCTTGCTTAAGAGAGGATAATTAAGAACTGATTAGGTTTAGATAGTGCTTAAGAAGGAATCTATTGGCGAGCTGACTAGCTTGGTCGACTACTCAGATCATCCCAAAGACTAGTTTAGTAATAAGATATTCTACAGGATATTCTCCGCACTTATACTTTCAGTTAGGTAAGGAATACATCACATATAAGCGGGAATAGAGAGAGATGGTAGGGCATGTAATATTCTATATGATAAGTTCTCTCATAAAATGTTGACTCGGAAGAAGATTACAAATATTGCCTTTACAAAAAGATTCGATTTGTTGTTGATCTTACACTTTCTTGCATCAGATCCGAGAAAGCTTTCTATTTTCCCACGTTTGTTTGTCTTACATTATTATCAGGGGGAGAATCATCCACCTCATTGAATATTTGGGTGAATCATTCCCTCTATTTACATTTATTTCTATTTAATATATTTATTGTTTGTCATTACTCCCCACGCATTCATAGCAATATCATTAAAAACCCTTTCGTATTAAATTGGTTTAAGTGCAATTATACGTTGTTTATATCAACTGTTTGGTCAAATATTTGGCCCCGTTTGTAGGAATTTTCTAGTTAAAATTTTTGTTTCTTCTAGAACTAAAAAACATACACAAAATTTTGCAAAATCTTGTATTTCCATGTTTTCACAAATCTGACATGATAGGCAACAGAGAGGAAAAGAGGAAGGCAATAGCCGACTTCACCACCAATCTCCTCCACACCATTAACAAAGTGGAGGAAATGGAGGTCGAAGACATAATACTAAACACCTCTCTCATGCGAAACAGCTTGCCTCCACCTCTCGGTAGCATTATGACCTCGCACAGTAAGGGTGCCTCTACATTCACGACAGAATATGCACTACCAGCGGTGAAAAAGCTACTTGAAGCATGATTGACAAACACGCTAACCGTCTTCCTCGGCAAGCCCACTCGGAGGTCGAGTAGAGAAGTGACAAGGGCCAGTATGGCATTAGCAGCTGACGAGCAACACGCCCCCTCCCACAATAGGTATTACTCCATATGTTAGTGATGCAAGTAATGATACCCTCATAGCCATTTTGAGGAAATGGATGAGATGGAGAAAGAGAACAAAATGCTCTGTAGCCAAATGAAATAACACCAAGAAAGGGTAGATAAAATACAGGGTAGACCAATACTTCTGGCAAAGAATAATGCCGGTCGATTTGTTGAGCAACCATATGGCGACGAGGATGCACTGTACGTCATACCAAAATACGATGCCCCCGCACTTAAAAATATACGATGTCACTATGGACCCGGAGGATCATCTAACCTATTATGTCACTACAGTAAAAGGAAATGACCTCGCAAAAGAACAAATATCATATCCATATTGTTGAAGAAGTTTGGAGAAACCCTAACCGAGAGAGCACCGACTTGGTACTCACAGTTACCTGTGCATTCCATAGAAACGTTCGAGGAAATGGCAGGAAAGTTTGTCACCGTCCATGACAGGGCCAAGAAAGCAGAGGCGAGGGTGAACGACATATTTGCCATTAAGCAATCGCCTGGCAAAGGACTCAGGAATTCCTCGCCCGGTTTAACTGTGTAAGAATGACCCTTCCAAATGTATCTGAGGGGATGGCTGTAGCCGCTTTCTAGAATGGGCTTAGAAGAAATGGGTTGAGGGCTACCCAAAAATTGCTAAGCTAGCTCATGAAATACCGCCCAACCACTTGGACGAGATATACAATGCCTAATGTGCCGAGGTAAGAGCCGACATGGACGATCTCAACTGGCCTACCTAACGTTTGAACTCGGTCCAAATGGAGTCTAGAAAAGATCGGGGAAACGATAGTAGAAGAGATCTAGCAGGATCCGGACCTAATCGAGAGAGACATCAACCTCATCCCACCTCCACACCACAATGAAGGTCTATCAAGACCGCGAACGAAAATCCATCAAAATGAGAGAGGTATGCCTCCTTTATTATCTGTTTAGAATTTTTGTGTTTCCCCCTCAGAAATAGTCTATGCATTGGAGAAGCTCAACCCAAAAGTGAAATGGCCACAGAAGATGAGATCTGACCCGAGCACCAAAAAGTGAAATGCCCTCTACGAATTCAACCAGGAGCGGGGTAATAAAACCAAGGATTGTATCGCCCTAAGGAAAGAGATCATGAACACACTTCACAAAGGGAAGATGAGCGATCGTGGGAGGGCCAATTTCGCCCTAGGGCGGGAATAAGACCAAGGACCGCCCCAATCACCTTCCCCAGATCGGACCATTCAAATGATCTTCGAGGAGGTGGTGATGCATCTATCAACAGGGTGAAGTTCACCACCTCTCACAAACTCAAACGGTCCATCACCCACAAACTGTATGATGAACTCGAAGAAAGTATCATCTTCGATAAGTCAGATACCCATGGTTTGGTCCTTCCTCACTTTGATACTCTTGTTATTACTTTACATGTATTTGATACTGATGTATAACGTATTATGGTTGATGACAGGAGCAGCACGTTCTCATCCACCCACGAGTTATCACCCAAATGAAGCTCAAGGACAAGAAAGTGTTGCGTTGCATCATGCTAACAGGCTTTAAAAATGCAGTCGAGCCGACATATGGAGAAATCACACTGCCCGTCCTAGCCGGCGGTGTCACTTTGGAAACCACGTTCCATATCACGGACTAGGCTACGATGTACAATTCCACCGTAGGTCGACCTTGGATACACTCAATGAAGCCGTCCCCTTCAGCTTATACCAAGTCATCAAATTTCCCACCCTCTAGGAGTATTCAACATCCGAGGAGTGAAACACATGGTCTGAGAATGATACTGCATCGCCCAAGACTACATATACACCTAACAACGAAAAGGAAAGGCCGAGGATGCATAGCAATTAACGAAGTCGGGTTCAAATGGCGATGAGGGGAAAGACTTAGTCCGAGACCCCAAAATCATAGAAGCCACAAGGTCAACTATAGAGGACCTCTACCCCATCCAACTAGACGATAACAACCATAACAAGAAAGCTTTCATCGGCCATAAACTCCAAGATCCAGGTAAATTTCGCCAATTCTTAAAAATTAACGTAGACCTGATTGGTTTTGTCCATGAAGACATGCAGAGTATCCCAAAGGAGATTGCAATTCACAAGTTGAACATCAACCCATTTACCCAAGTGAGGCGAATTAGACGAAGGTTCAACTCCGTAATAAATGAGGCAATTCCCAAAGAGGTCAAAAATTGTTAGAAAATGGTTCTATCAGATAATAGAAGTACCCTCAGTGGGTCGCTAATGTGGTCATGATGAAAAGGAAGAACGGAAAGTGATAGATGTGCGTAGACTTCACAGATCTGAATAAAGCCTCCCCAAAAAACTCATTCCCACTGCCCCATATCGACCAAATCTTCGATGCTACAGCCAGGTATAAAATGCGAAGCTTCTTAAACGCGTACTCGAGATACAACCAAATCCTCATGGAGGGGGAGGACCTAGAAAAAATCGCTTTCATCACCTACTAAGGGACATACTGCTATAGGGTGATGCCGTTCGGATTGAAAAATGAAAGGAAGACATATCAGAGGCTAGTGACAAAAATGTTCAAAGATGAACTCGGCAAGACCACAGAAGTATATACAGATGACATGTTGGTCATATCAAAAAGGAAGGAATACCATATAAACAATTTGAGGGAAGCTTTCGGCATAATCAGAAGGTACGACACGAATTTGAACCCCAAAAGAATGCGCCTTCAGTGTAACGTCTTGAAAGTTCCTCAGCTTCTTGGTTTCGCAACGAGGCATCGAGGTCACCCGTGACCAAATCAAGGTCATATAAAGAATCCTAGAAAATTTAACCAGCAAGAAATAAGTGCAAAAGTTGATCGGCCGGATAGCCTCTATGTCGAGATTTATCTCACGGTCCTCCGATAGGTGCCACAAATTTTTTGGCGTACTAAAAAAGGATGGAGGACTCTAATGGAATTCTAAGTGCGTAGATGCCTTAAAAGAACTAAAGTCCTACATGTCTTTGCCCTTGTTGCTCACTAAGGCAAACCTAAAGAGCGTCTCCTTATCTACCTGGCCGTGTCTGATGTCGCAGTAAGTGCAGTCCTGGTACGAGAAAATAAAGGTACACAGTCTCCAATCTAATACACTAGCAAAGGTCGATGTTGAAACAAGGTACCCTACCTTCTTGAAGCTAGCTCTAGCCTTGGTCGTAGCTTTACGAAATCTTAGACCTTATTTCCCTAAGGCAAAAGGGAAACCGCCACTACTTCCGGCAAAATGCACGACCAATGGGTTCTTTACACTGATGGCGCTTCTAACATATCAGGATCTGGTCTTGGACTCATGCTCGAGGTCCCAACAGGCAAAAAAGTTTGCTAGTCCATACGGTGCCCTGATATGACTAACAATGAGGCCGAGTATGAGGCCATGATTTCAGGGTTAAAATTGGCACTCATGTAAAGATCACAGCAACTAGTCCTGCGATGCGACTTGCAACTCGTCATCAACCAAGTTATAGGTATTTTCCAAATTAATGAGCAACGACTATAGAAATACTAAGACAAAATTTACAAATTGTAACTCGAGTTCGATGAATGCCAGCTCGATCAAATACCCTGAGTGTAAAACATCAAAGTGGATAACCTTGCCAAATTGGCAGCGGCCACCAAAAACATAATCAGAGAAGGGAACACACCCTCCTCCATTTATCGATCGATTAAATTGAGGTACGAACTATAAAATTGACTTGGGACTGGCGCAATTTTATTATCTCATATTTGCAAGACGAGGTGTTCCATCAGATTAAAAAGAAGCCAATAAGCATAGAATACAAGCGTCCAGGTACAACGTCATCAATAACGACTTCTGCAAAAGAACGTTTTGCGGCCCCCTAGTAAAGTGCTTAGAACCAAATCAAACGCGGTGCGTCCTCGAAGAAGTACACGAAGGTCAGTGTGGAGCTCATACCAACAATCGAGCTATCGTCAGATGCCTGATACGAGCGGGATATTATTGACCCACGATGAAAAAAGAGGCTACCGACTTCATAAGAAAATGCAAGCAATGCATAAAATATGCCCCTATGATTCACTAAGCAGGCGAGTACCTTTACTCAGTCATTTTGCCCTAGCCTTTCATCAAATAGGGAATGGACATCATCGGACCCCTTTCAGCGGGATGAGGTAATGTACAATTTCTTTTAGTTTTAGGTGACTATTTTTTCAAGTGGGTAAAAGCAGGTGCATTCGCCCAAATATACGAGCAAGAACTGATCACATTCATATAAAGAAACATCATATGGCGCTTCAACATCCCCAAAGAAATCAATTGTGACAACGAGCCTAGTTTACTGGGAAAAAGATCGCCGCATTCTTTAAATAATGTCACATCAAAAAATACTCTACACGCCATAACACTGTGCGGGAAACAGTCAGGTGGAGTCCTCCAACAAATCAATATTGAACATCATGAAAAAGAATCTCGATAACGCCAAGGGATTATGGCCGGAATTGATGTCAGAAGTGTTATGGGCATACCACACAATGCCAAAAATAAGCACAGGAGAAACACCATATTCACTAGTCCATGGGACTGATGCAGTAATATTTGTGGAGGTCGGAGAACCAAGCCTGAGATATTCGCATGAGAGGTTAACGACAAAAGCAGGAGGCAAGACCTCTTTGAGGTCGGAGAGCGAAGAAATATGGCTTACATAAGGATGGTCGCTCAAAAACAATAAGCGGAGCGATAGTACAACAAAAAAGCCAAGGTCAGACCACTCAAAGTAGGGGGCTAAGTACTCAAAGCCAAAACATAGGCAAGCAAAGACCCACAAGAAGGAAAACTAGGGACTAACTGGGATGGCCCATATAAGATTACGACAGCATCAAGAAAATGGACATGCCAACTAGAAACAATGGAGGCAAATTATTATCGAACAGTTGGAACGTCACCCACCTCAAGTACTTTAACTTCTAAGAAAAGATGTTCTCTGGGTCGTATTCGTTTTTCCCTCACCCGAGTTTTGTCCCAAATGGGATTTCTCAGGGAGTTTTTAATGAGGCGACAATAGGGACATCTCAAAGTTTAAGGCACGAGCAGGATAGATTGCAAGTTAACAAGTTCATAGTACGACCTCTCAAATACTTCTCCAGGCCGAACAATAAAGAGACTAGATAGAATGGAACTGGAATACAATCCCGATAAACATGTAAACTTCGATATATATATGAAGGAAAATCTTACAAACACATGTTTGAGTCAAGTTTTTACTCTGCGACGCATTCGACCTCGTTCGAATCAACTAAGAGTCAACATTCAACTTTGCTCGGATCGACTCACATTCGATCTCATTCAAATTAACTTGCACTCGACCTCGTTCGTATCAACTAAGAGTCAACAACCGCCCTTGCTCAGGTCAACTCACATTCGACCTCATTTGAATCAACTAAGAGTTAACATCCGACCTCGCTCGAATTGACTCACATTTGACCTCGTCTGCATTAACTCGCCTTCAAATAAACTAAGAGTCAACATTCGACCATGTTCGAATTAAATCGCATTCGACCTTATTCGAATCAACTAAGAGTCAATATTCTACCTTGCTCGAATTGATTCACACTCGACCTTGCTCGAATCGACTCACATTCGACCTCATTTGAATTAACTCACATTTGAGCTCTTTTGAATTAACTAACATTCAACCTCGTTCGAATTAATTAACATTTGACCTCATTCGACTTAACTTACACTCAACCTTGCTCGAGTTAATTAAATATTTGACCTCGATTGAATTCATATTCAATCACACTCAAATTCAACTCATGCTCAACCTGACTTAAGTTTGATTTACAACTTCGTTCGAATTAAGTACGACATGGGACTTCACCCAAGTTCAACCAAAGATATACTCGACCATGTTCGAAATAGCAAGTACCAACACAACTCTTCCGAAGAAAAATATTCAAAGAAAAGTAAAAGTGGCCAAGAAGATACAAGAAAAAGTCATGATCATTCCATTCCAAAAATTAAAATATCTCACAATGGGCCAGAAAGACGCCCTTAAAAAAATAGAAAAGAACCAAAACTAAGTGTAAAAGCATCACACCAAATCATCTTCGCCTTCGCCATCACCACCTTCACCGCCCGATCCAGTAGCGCCATTTCCATTATCACCCCTGCGATCAGGATAATCATCGTCATACCAAACATCAGAGCAAGCCCATCCATGTTCTCTTCACCATCATGGGGTCCCCGACGTAGCGGGGTCATAACCACAGCCAATCCTAGCATCATGTGCCTTAACACATGCATCTTCAGAATCGACATCACGAACCTTCCCTGCTGTCATCAAATTCTAATATATGTATAGTTGAGCCTTATTGTCGATCCACATCTAATAAAAATGTCGAGGAACATCAGGGAAAATAGAAGTGTGAGGGGGGACGGATGAACCAATAACCATGCCTTCTCGGCCTCAAGAGAAGATATTAGATCACTTAGGCTCGAGACATCTCTCTCGACCCCACCAATTCGCTCCTCAAGATGTGCCTCCCTTAACATAGCCGTTTCTGCATTAGTTGCACGTTAAGACCCGAGGATACGAATGGAGTCCTCCAATGCGTCCACCTTTGCCAAAGCCGCTACCCGGGTCTTCTTAGTCCTCTCCAACTCTGCCACTTTCTCGATCAATTCACCACTCAGGCCGGAAAACTCTGATCGAGCTTTGCTCAAGCTTGGCTCTTAGGGTTGCCACTTGTTCTTGAAGGTAGACACACTCGGCCACAACCCCTTGCTCACATCGAGTTTTTCTTCCTTGTACCTAAGCGCCCCCTCGAGCTCACTGCATCTTCGATAGTCCCCACGAGCTCCTCGTCCTTCTAGTCCAACTCATCTCTAAGGGACTGGAGGTTAATCCAACTCTAAAGCGTGCATGCATCTCGTGGTACTTGTCACGATACCGGAGGTACTTCAAAACTATTTTTTAGGAAACAACCTTCTTCCTATCCTCCCGTCAGGCACTCTCGATCTCCAAAATGAAAGTCTAAAAAAAGAGAGAGAAAAAAATAAAAACAAAAATAAAAAGGGAAAAGCCAAAAAGAGTTAGTAAAGATAGAAAGAGGAGAAGGGCGCAAAGTGCAAAATTAACAAGGAAATAAACTCACCCTCAGTGCAATCCCAGATATGCCTAGTGACAAGTCAGCATCCTTAAGCATTTGACGAGTCCTGTTTTTGGTGGCAGGGCAAAGAGGGTCCAAATAAGGGACCACACTCACCGTATCAACCAAAAAGTCGCAGTCCAAAGGGTTGACAATCAAATGAGATGATCCATTTGTTCTCACCTTAAACCGAGTAAACCCTTCATCGAATATCCTCTCTTCCTTAGGGTCGACATCAGAGACGGATTCGTAATCATCTACGACTACTCCTTTCTCCCTCTCTTCGGTCGAGTGGGAATATCGACCCGCTCCGACGTTGACAGATCACTCCTCAAAATGACCATAATTGCCACTGGTCGCTCCCCCTTCTACGGAAGAAATCTCCATATCTGACAGGTGAAAGATCTTTGTGTACAAAGCTGTATTGCCCCCAGATTCGACCATGGTCAACTCGGGATCACCCCCCGCGGGCTCCTAATATTCGATTGCTCCGCCATCAATCTCTATCCTTTGTCATTCAGCGTAGCTTCTTCCTCCTCGAACTGCGATGAATCAACCACGAAATGAAATATTGCAAAAGTTGGGATCTCCAATAGTAGGGTAGCAGACTTGCGGCTAGGCCTATGTGAGGTCGAGGCCTGAGAAGGAACAACAATCTAAACAGGCTTACTTGCAGCCAGATTGAGTGAAGGCCCAATCGAAGTCCTTGATTGGCGAAAAGCAGGAGTAGGAGCGCTCACCCTCCTCAAAACCCTCTGGCCTACCAAAAAAGAAAGATTTAAGTAAAAAAATGTAAAATGAGAGAAAAGACAGTACAAAGGTCAAAACTACTAAGATCGAAGTGAAATGACTCACCGACCTAAGGTTTGCACCCAAACCTCTATTTAAACTGCAACCACTCATGGATCCCCATTGTTGTTGATCTTATTTTATATTCCCACGTTTGTTTGTCTTACATCATTGTTAGAGGGAGAATCATCCACCTCATTAATATTTGGGCGAATTATTCTCTTTATTTACATTTATTTTCATTTGATATATTTATTGTCATTACTCCCCCAGACATTTATAGCAATATTATTAAACATCCTCTTTGTATTAAATTGGTTTAAGTGCAATTATATGTTGTTCATATCAAGCGACTTGAGATCTAGAATTTATTATGTTTAACTAGGATTTACCCATTACCATCTTATTTAATTAGCTTAACAAAATAGGTTAACACTTTTTGGTCAAACATAAACCATCAAAGGTCAAATACAAACAGGTCGATAATAATTCTTAATATTGTGTCATATATAAGTAGCTCTAAGGGTGTGTTTGGTATAATTAAAAATATTTTTCATGGAAAATATTTTTTAAGAAAATATTTTTTTTGGAAAACAATCAATTATCTTATTCATTTTCCGGTATTTGGAATACAAATTAAAGAAAATAAATTCTCACGAGTATTCATAAATAATTCAGATACAATAAACATGAATCCATAAACTTTTGAACCAACAACCTTTCAAACCCATAAGTTCCATAAACTTCCGAACTGCTAAACTTTTAAAACCATAAACTTTATAATTTCTAAACCCGTAAACTTCCAAACTCATAATTTTGGTACTTGTAAAATTTTAAACCTGTAAACTTAAAGATGAAAAAACTAAAACTGAATATTAATAAAAAAGAAGGGGAGGGAGG
The DNA here is from genome assembly GCA_032618575.1 of Nicotiana noctiflora. NCBI lineage: Eukaryota > Viridiplantae > Streptophyta > Magnoliopsida > Solanales > Solanaceae > Nicotiana > Nicotiana noctiflora. The sequence goes on from JASVEL010004667.1 coordinate 351,577, forward strand.
TAGGGGAGGGGGGACAGAAAAAATTAAAAACAAAAATTTGAAATTACAAAGAAAAGGGTTAAAAAATTATACGGGGTGGAGGGGGGTATGGGGTGATGCTATAAAATGAAAAAAATAGAAACTTAAAAATTACAAAAAAGAAAACTTTTTTTGTACATGGTTGGGGGTGGGGTTGGGGCAAAAGGTTGGGTTGTGACGGAAAAAAAACTAAAATTTGAAAAGAACAAAACCTTCTTGGAGAGAGGGGGTGGGGTAGATAGGTGTGGGGTGGGGGTTAGGTGGGTAGGTATGTGGGTGGGTTGGTGAGGATGGGTAATAGGGCGGTGAATGCTGAGAAAAAGTTTTGAAAAATATTTTTCCTTCTGTTGATAAGAAAAACATTTTTGTCCATTGGAGGAAAATGAGCTCTTAAGGAAAATATTTTTCAAAACATTTAAGCCAACCAAATATGAAAAAAATAAAAAATATTTTCTTCACACCAAACACAACCTAGGTGGTCGGGTCGTTTTTTCAAACTTGGACTATTATTAATGGGAGAATTACATTCCTTGTCGCTTGGCCCAACAACCCGTTAGAAAATGGGCCCTTACCCAGTATAACCTAGGTTGTACATAATCTAAAAATTAATTTTCACTAGTTAACTCACCCCTTATTTCTTCGTTCCCCCTTTTTTCTTCGTTCTTCTTCTCCTTCCCATGTCAGCCTTTGTACATATTGTTATTCTGCTTCAATTCTTATCCGAATTTTAGTGGTTAACTAAGGATTTGAAAAATAAAAGTCACCATTACAAGTACTTCGAAGATTCGATTTCAGAAATTAAGTTTTTCGCTTTGTTAGTTGTTTGGAATGGGTGTTGTCTCAATTGATTGGAATCATGAAGATGAGTTCAAAACTTAAATTTCAAGTAGATTTAGGCTATTATTTGAGTTAAATTTCAGAAATTGAGTTTTTTCATTTTTTAGTTGTTTGAAATGGGGCTTGTCTCAATTGATTGGAATCATCAATATGAGTTCCAAACTTAAATTTCAAGTGATTTGGAGTAGATTTAGGCTATATTTAAGTTAAATTTCAGAGGATTCCCAAAGAAGAAGAAGAAGAAGAACATGTGAAGCTCCATTGATACCATTCATTTGTATAATAATGTATAATATTAAATAAATAGTATATAGTAGTGTATAAACACAGCTTATACACTATTATATCCAAGGTTGATACATCATATTTATAGGTATTTGGTGAATTTATCGCATTTTCTTCTTCTTCTTCTTCTTCTTCTTCTTCTTATTATTATTATTATTATTATTATTATTATTATTATTATTATTATTATTATTATTATTATTATTATTATTATTATTATTATTATTATTATTATTATACACCTATATACATAGTGTATCAAAAATATTTTCACTCCATAATTATACATCTTTATACACTTTTATACAACTATATATATATTGTACCTCTTTGTATAAAGTGTATAACATTATACCAAGAAGCCTAAAGCTGCTCCTTCCACTACTATAACTCCTACCAGAGCCGTACGATACGATGCCCGGCACCAAATAAATACCAAAATTCACAACCTCGCCTGGTGACATGCCCAGCCACAAGAAATGCAACCAACAAAGGTCCATCAATACCGGAACTGAATCAATGGTAGAAACCTCTACACTCACATCCGCCCCGAAAGCCCAATTACGAAAAGCAATCTTTCCCAACCGTCCGCTGGTCTTTGAAATAAAAACCATTATGCTAGAACATAATCCGATGCACTCCACCATGCAACCTATGAAATTTTTCGATATAGCCAATAGCACAATAGTCTGGAATAACCCAATACTGAGACATCAAACTATACCCCAATATCATATCCAAAATCTAATATACCAAGCAAAGAAAGATCCACTCGGGCCTCCAAAAACCAATAGCCGCTAACGATACCAATACACATGATCCACAACCACTACATAGTTTGTACCTGAGAACTCCCAGTCTCCAACTCCATATAGCATCCTAATCTTTGTACCTTACCCAAAATTCCGCATTATGAATACATATTACGCCTCAACTAGCCAATCATTCCTCGAAAGATATTCTAAAATTCCCCTGTGCCATCAATTACACCCAGATATCAACAGTCGATCTAGAAAGAAAGCATCGCAATACTAACATAGTATCATCAGTCTAATCACATTACCCTTTTTTCGAGATATTTACTCTCGTCAAATCACTTCCGATTAGCAATACAATTTCCTTGATTACTTGAGGCTACCCATTGCCCGAGAATTTATAAACTTCTTTTCAGAACTAAACCGTAATTCAACTAGCCTAGAACTTCCTTTGATCCCATTTGGAGGAAAAATCATTACACATCCCATGCTTCACATACCCATAGAAAGATATATACATCTCTAATCATGGTAAACGTAACAAGGACTATCTCCCAATTTCATTTGTACAAGCTAAACTTCCAGGACTGAATCTTTCTATCCAAACCATGCTAAGCAAGCTGCCAAAGCTCGAGAGCATTGCTGCAAAATGCATGTAAGGCTCATTACCTCGAACACGTACGAATAATTGATCATACCCTTACCATACCGACCCATTATACTAATAACCTATTCCATTTATCAAATTTTCCCTCTGATCCATCACCAACTTGATACTCCTTCTTGCTGTAGCACTACAATACCTCAACTCAGGTTTACCACACGAGACTCGAACATAAGAGCACACTGTCTAAGACCCATAGGCCACTGAATACTCCCTCAAATGTTTTCAGAATTACCACATTCCAGAATACTTTACTTTGAAGAACTTCCTGCGAATCTGAATTCGTACCATTACTTTCCAGATACTGATACATAGAATCCCATAATTAACATAAAATACCACAAGTCTTGACCTTTCCGATGAAAAAACAATCTCTGACCACATATCCAACCTTGAGACACCTGATTGTTACATGTAGAATCGTGAACACAATAAAACCATTTTCGAGAATCATTCAGTCTTATTCAAACTGCAAATTATCTGACTTAACGAACCAAACCACTCATGCCTTATTAGCACTCTGACACTGCAGAATATGATTTCATTCCAATACAAAACTAAGAAAGCTTACTAGTTATTATTTAAAAATAAGAACCGTAATGCCAGACCAAAAGTCGAACCAGATTGAAAAATTCTGAATAGAAAAACCAGAAGCCAGGCTAAGAAACAGGAATGAAGAAGAAAGAAAGGTAAGAGGAGAGAGGCTGTGGAAACTGAAGCAAATTCAAGAAAGTATGGGAACGTTGTTGAAACTTGAAACGTGGGTTAATATGTTCGAATTTACGAATTTACGATCAAGGGACCTTTCCTTAATATATAGTTAAAATAATAGGCGGAATTGAAAAGGGAGAAGAAAAGAAGAATATGCGCATGTGAATTAGACGAAATAAAAAGCTGTTTTCCAAGTAATATTATGTTTATAATTTCTCCTCCTCAGCGTCAGATCACTACTGTAATTTTCTTCCCTTTACACCTTTCATGTAATTAGTGCTTCGAATAAAAATTATCTAACTAAACACTTCAAAAGCTCAAGCAATTTTGTCTTAACTAATTTTGCACTTGCATGTACTTATTATAACTATTACACGGGTAAAAGCTTTTTTATTCTCATGAAGAAAAATTGATGTCTGGCACAGAATGTTTTGTACAACATAGCCATTGGCGCAGAAGCTACAAAATTAGACAGTTGATGGCGTTTACAGTTTGCGGCTTATATGTAAATGAGGTTATTGAGGAACTAATGCATGTTGGAGATTTTTGAACTGATCACTTTAAGGGGCCTTATTTGAGGTACAATGAGTTTTTCCTGCTTCTTTTATGTTTGCTTTCCTATATTTTCTCCCATCTATTTCTTGGTGATGAGATTTTGATGATGTGTTATTTTTTCTCTTAATTCGGATTGCCCGTGAAATAGCAACATTAATAGTGGAGAAGAAATAGCTTCTGACTGAATTTCGTCTATAACTAATCCCTCGCTGTCACTATCCAAAACCTATTAAAGATCGTTACGGCAAATCAACACTAAATAGTTAGTTAAATTTTTATTTTTATATTTTTAAAATTTTAGATTTTCTTCAATTTAACTAGTAAAATATGAACTTTACAGAATAGTTAACAATATCCTCAGCTTTTAATACTGAGTATTCCATATTCATCCAAGAAAACGGTGTCACAATTGAATGTGCATTTACTAACAAAATTTAAATACAATATACTAATCTTTTGGAATACAAATTTGGACAAAAAAAAATATACAAGTGCTCTAAAAGAGACTTTATTGATTGCAGATTGTCTCATAAGATGCAACCTAAGTCCCCGGATCAACCACGCTTCTTTCAAAAGGGCTTCTGCTTCCTCAATAAATGCACCCAAAACCTTTAAGGTAGATTTTCTACTGCTTTAGTTGTTCACATGCATAATCCGCCTCAATTTTCCTAAAAATTGAGAAGTTATATGAAATTCTTCAAATTACAAGCTCCGAGAAAAAAGTAAAACTTCACAGGGAACAAGATATCTTGATTTATGGTTCCGAAGAAGCTTAAGCTAAGGATAACATATTACTTTATAATATTTTATTAGGGGCTGTTTGGTTAAAAGACGTGTTATACAGGATTATACAACAACAACAACAACCCAGTATAATCCTACAAATGGAGTCTGGGGAGGGTAATATGTACGCATGCCTTACCCCTACCCGGGGCAGAGAGGATTATAGTAATATATATTTACTAGCTCCTCGTGGAATTTTTACTATTCGGGTAAAAATTATTGCAAGCCACTCTTTCTATCTTGGTGTAGCATTGAGTCGACAACAATCAGTGCATGACCCCACGCTCGTCATCAAGCGTGTACCTCACCTCAATATAGCACTACGATATGCAAATTCGAGATTTCAAACCCTTAGAACATCATTTACAATCATTACTCACCTCGAACCGGCTAAATCTCTAGCTCGCGAATCCTTTGCCCCTCGAATCGACCTCCACATGTGTCGAATCTATCCATTATCAGAACGAGGATGTCAAAATATGTCAAGGGAACAAAGCCAAGCAAAATCAATCAATAAAGGGCACAAATTCTGAAATTACCAAAACCTGACTCCCAGTCCACGTCTCAAATTCAGAAACTTTTACACCAATAGATTCCTTATCTTCCCACGAGTCTATATATATGAGAAACACTGAAATCAGAGTCCAAATGAACCCTCAATTCCCCATTTAAAGGTCTCTTAAACTCAAGCCTTAATCCCCATTTTTTCTTTCTTAATCTCCACTAAAGCCATGATTAAACAGTGGAAAAATGATTTTAAACCCAAGTAATTAAGTTTAGGGAACTCACCCAACTGATCTCCTTTAATTTCCCTTGAAATCCTATGCCTTAGCCTCTTTTCCCGTCTTCAAAATGATAAACTTAGCAAAATTTTGCGAGATGACATATACCTTCGGGCGAGGAATTTTTGCATTTGCGACCATTCCACTGTTTCTGCGGTACCGCATTTGCGGTTATTCCTTCGCTTATGTGGAAATCACTTAAATACCAAGCCATCCGTATTTGCGACATCGTAGATGCGGTTCTCCTAGCCTCTTCAGCATTCCCAGTCAAATATACCTCTGACCGCTTCTGCAGGCCCTATCTCATATATGCGGTGGCGCACCTGTGATCCCCAAAATCGCAGGTGTGAAAACACCAAAAGCAGCAACTTCAGCAGCTGCCATAACATCTCAATTTTTCCATTAACCACCCGAAATCACCCTGAGCCCCTGGGACCTCAACCAAAAGCACAAACATATCCTAATACCTTATTCAAGCTTGTTAATTTCACTCATCAAAACACTTCAAACAACATCAAATCAATCAAAACACCTCAGATTCAAGCCTAAATTTCTAAAAACTTTCGAATTTCTCTTTTGGTCAAAAACCTCACTAAACCACATCCGAATAACCTGAATTTTGCACACACATCCCAGATGACACAATGAAACCACTGCAACTCTCGAAATTCTATTTCGACCCCTATATCAAAATATCACCTACCAACCAGAAATCGCCAAAATATCAACTTCGCCAATTCAAGCCTAAATCTGCTCTGAACCGCTAAAATCCATTCCGATCACACTCCAAATCCCCAAATCACCTCTCGAAGCTAACCGAACCATCAGAACTCACATTCGAGTCCTCTAACACATAAGCCAATATCCGATTGACTTTTTCAACTTAAGCCTTCTTAAAAGAGACTAAGTATCTCAAACTTCACCAAAACCAATCCGGATTCATTCCAACCAAGCCGATACCTCAAAATACGGATAAATAAAGCAATAAGAAGATGAAATGGGGGATACTGAGCGGTAACTCATGACACGACTGGTCGGTCGTCACACAATGGAACGTAAACATTACTAAGTTTGATGGAAGAAAAATAGAATCTGATGAATTCTGACTTCCACGGTGGCTCCATTCTCTCCTTAGGTCTAAAATATGTCAAAAGTGCCAAAATAACACATTTTTTTCATGTACTTATACCAAGTAGGGTTGGGCCTAGACACAATCTCATTTTCCTAGCCGAAATAGGAAAACTTGTGCTTTCCTAGCGTCGCACTTGCTTTATCCTATTAGACAAAAAAATTCAGTTTCTGAACTTTGAAATTTTCTGAAATCAAATTACACTAATGCCTCTTACTCTGCATCGCACAGTGCCTCGCACAAGTGCATTTCTTCATCAGTTGCTTCTTCCTTGAAGTTTGATGTCTAGAATTGATCCTCGTCCCCCGAACACGATCGCGGCTTAATTCTTTGGATTTTTACTCAGACTTCAAAACTCCAAATAGCTCGAATTCGTTCCATAACATCAACATAGCTCAGAATCACTCCTACAAGGCATAAAATATGCAATTAGCCAAAACACTAGCAGTTGAAGATCAAACTCAATTAAAGTGTAGCAAATTAGAATATAATAAACGACTAAATACGTAATTATAGCCTACCGTTAAGTAGGTGAAGTGGGTTGGTGGAGATTGGTGGGCATGGGGAACAAAATGGAAAAGGTTGAAATAGAGTTTTGAAAATATTTTAATTGGAACAAATTGTTTGATAAGTAGTTTTGAGGAGAGTGTCGAGTTTTGACCTATTACACAACCTTTATTTGATATCTCATAATGATATCGTAACAAATATAGGGCAAGTTGAATGATCATCATTTAAATGGCGTGAATACAAAAAAAAAAAAAAAAATTGAAATAAATTTTACAACCAAGCGGTCGTCATAATAGAAGAGATCTTGAGGATAAACTTGTACTCGTTAATATTTTTACTTTTTAACACTTATGGCCTCTTCAATTTAGACCAAACTCACCCATTTATCTAATGTATTAATTGGAGTCTAAAAGCGATGGAAAAGTAAGCAAAAGAGAGCAAAATTTATTTCTACTCGAAATTCGAAATGAGTCAAAGTAAGAAAAATGAAATACTCCCTCCGGTCTACAATAAGTGTCTTTTTTACTTTTTAATTTTGGTCGAAAATAAGTGTCTACTTATGTAATCAAGAAAAAATTTAATTTATTTTTACTCTTTTAATAGATGCCACTACAATCATATGCACAATATTTAATAAGGGTACTTTAGTCGTACTAGGTAATATTGTATAGGATTTAGTATTTTTTTAATGGGCGTGCTAAAAGTAAAAAGAGACACATGGACCAGAGGGAGTAGTTTATGTTGGTAATCTGTGTTCGAAATCAGAAAATCAAATAAGAAGAGAAATATTAGTTTAAATAAACAAAAACTGTTAGTAATAATTCCGAGCCCACAAGTTGCTTGTGTGTCCTTAAAAAATTTATTCCCCTCACTGTTGCCTAAGGTTTTGGATTAATTCCTCCCAGGATAGAACGGAATAACTATTCTGCAATACTGGCAATCGAAACTACAGAATTTCAGCGAACTCAACAGACGGAGCAAATCACACTCGACACTTATGTTTATTTGAAAATAATGCAACAATTTAGAAAAGAGGGGAGAAATTTTTCAGATTTTCCTTCTGATTTTTATATCTAAAAAATGAGGCCAAGCCTCTAAATTTATAGACTAAGGAGGGTGAGATGAAGAGGTGCAATCCAAAAGGTGCCTCTTCCATTTTCCATTCACACCCTTTAAGAAAAATGCAACAATACCCCACATGAATGGGGATTGGGCATATGTGGCAAAACATGCATGAAAATACTGTGTGATTCGCTAGTAGGATTAATCGCATCTGGATAAGTAGGTTTTCCTTTGAACTTTCCGTAGTGAACTTATGTCGGATATACTCGGTCAATCGGTAGAATTGATATCTTTGAACCGTCGAGCTTTGGTGTATACCTAGACAACCATAAGTCACACAATCAATCCTTAACCGTCTTTGGTTCTCATTGTTAAGTTCGTTTCAGCCATGAACACCACCTGTTTCATAAGTGCATAGAGAACTGGCCTTACATAATTCTCCTTGAAGCGGCTTACACTTCACACTTACATAGGCGATTCCTAAACGTGTTATCCCGTAGATATACTATTTGATATAGCCTGTATCAAACTTAGAAACCATTAAAAATGTCTTAACGTTTTATCCTTGTTACCTGAACATTGTCTTCATCACGAGAATGGACTAAAATATTATATTTGACAATGTTGAACCGGTCATACATAACTTTGTTTGCTCCTTGAACCTAGATCTCGGACCTCCAAAATTCTAAGTAGAGTTACCGCTATGATGACTTGTCCTCGGCCATAGTCTCATTCCCTTAGATGATTTCTCAACTCCCTCTCTAGCTAGGCCTTTTGTAAGCGGATCCGCCAAATTATCCTTTGATTTTACATAATCAATTGTGATAATTCCACTAGAAAGTAGTTGTCTAACGGTTCTATGTCTGCATCTTATATGATGAGACTTTCCATTATACATAACGCTCCCAGACCTTCCTATTGTCGCTTGACTATCACAACATATACATATAGGTGTCAAAAGATTGGGCAAAAATAGAATATCTTTCAAGAAATTTCGGAGCCATTCAGCTTCTTCACCGGCCTTGTCTAAGGCTATAAACTCAGCCTCCACTGTAGCGCAATCAATGCGCATTTGTTTGGACGATTTCTAATATATCGCTCATCGAACGACTATTTAGAATCGGTTGAACCGGCGATCTAATTTTCATCACTATACCCCTCTATTATTGCGGGATACTTATTGTAGTGCAAAACATAATTTGGAGTATATTTCAAAACTCGTTCCATTGTCATGAACGTTCAATGTAAACTTCCTTATGTTGTAGACTAATATGTCTGGACTTTCAATTGCATATCATATTATTGACTACACTTAATGTAGTAATAGTATATTATAACAACAACTGGAATGATTGGCATCAGTTGTGACCACAACTTTTTAACACATTTATCAATCACTCCGTCATTTTCAAGCATTTTTATGTTGTTTATTCATACGTCTATATGAAATGCAAATTATAGCACCTTCCATTTATGAAACAAATCCAACTTGCAATGGATTTTGGTCATGTTCATCAGTTGGTTCACCTCATTATAGACCAATGTATTAATATATTCGTTCATGAATGGTCATGTCCATACAAAAATGTATAGACGTATCTTTCTATGAAAAGTCACAACCTTCAAAGTGACATCATTTCATAAAAGAACTAAACAATATAAATTCACATTGACCTTTCGAGAAAAGCACGTGACCAACTTCTGAATTAGTAGTCTATCAACTAGTCTTCATTAAGACTAAGCAACTTATGAAATTACTAACTACTATATCAATGGGTTTCAAAAATTATATCATTTAGACATTACGTCTAACATTTGCTTTTGTCATGCATAAGATAAAAGCCCCCACATTTTAAATATTTCATCAACATATAATCAAAATAACGACTATATGACTTGATGTATTCTTAATGTAAACACTTTTATTTACACTCATTAATTTTTGAAATTATTTGACAATATTATTTGGTCAAATCTCACATGTCATTGTTTGGGTGACTTAACAAGTCGACACACCTTTGTTTCTTTTTCGGGAACCATGAACCCTTCAGGTTGTTCCATGTAAATTTCTTCCTCCAAATCTCCATTTAAGAAGATTTTCTTTAATTTCATCTGATGCAAGGCCATACACCGCGGCTAACGCTATTAACACCTGAGTAGATGTAATCATCGTTACCGGTGAGTATGTATCAAAATAAAAAAGTCCTTCTCGTTGTCTAAACTCTTTTGACTACTAATCTTGCCTTTTATTTGTCAATAGCACCATCAACTTTCATTTTACTTTTTGAAAATCCACTTAGAATCCAAAGATTTATTTTCCGGAGGAAGATCAACCATTTTCCCAAGTATGATTACTTAATATGGATTCTATCTTACTATTGACAGCCTCTTTTCAATATTGTGCTTCCGAGCAAGACATTGCTTCTTTAAATGTTTGAAGCTCACTTTCCAATAAGAATGTCAGAAAATCTAGTCCAAAGGAAGTAGTCATCCTTTGACGTTTACTACGTCTTAGATTTACCTCAATCGATGTACTTTCTTTTGCTTCTTCCCGTGTTCGCTTAGATTTTTCACTAGACGACTCACATTCCTTTTATACGGATAACTATTCTAAAAAAATTCAGCATTATCTGATTCAATTACCGTATTAATATGAATATCGGGATTTTCTAATTTATGAATCAGAAAACGATATGCCTTACTATTTGTTGCATTTCTTATGAAAACGAATCAACAGTTTTCGATCCGATTTTTATCCTTATGGGTTTAAGAACTTGCACTTTACCCAAATATCCCCCACACTTGAAAATATTTCAAGTTGGGTTTTCTTCTTTTTATTTATTTTTCGTATGAAAGGATTCCGTAAGAATAGCTTCTCCCACAAGATTTGGGTAAACCAGAACTTACAACAAGGCATTTTATCATCTCATTTAATGTTCTACTAATTCTTTCCGCAATTCCATTAGATTGCGCTAATGAAGGGGCAGTCGTTTAGTGAATAATACCATATTCCAAACATATTTCATCAAAAAGGAGATTCATATTCGACGCCCCCATTACATTGTTGAGCCCGCCACAAGAATTGTTGTTTGTGCCATAACATAGCCAGAATAAATAGTGAAGTTTTTAATCTTCAAACCAATCTGACACAATCAGAATTAATAAACGGTGAAGTTTTTAATCTTCTAATCGAGTACTACCTGATACCGGATATATTAAATGATGAAGTTTTTAATCTTCAAATCATGTAATATGTGACACAACAAATTTAATAAACGATGAAGGGTTTAATCTTCAAATCGAATAATAAATTAAAGTAAAAAATTACTAAGATTTTAATCTCCAAAATGAGTATAAAATCACTTAGACATTAATTTCTGATAAATGAGTAGAAAGTCACAAAGACTTTAATCTCAACGAACGAGTACAAAATCACGCAGATTTTAATCTCGAAGGAGTAGAAAATAAATCACGAAGATTTTAGTCTCCATAATATGTATAGAAAATCACGAGAATTTTAATTCTCTTTCCAAATGGTTTTCCAACTACACCATTATCACACTTAAACTTGTTGGTCTTATTCTCTAATCAAACACATATATTTTTATCTTTACATATATTATATTCATGATCTCAAGAATATTTCAAGTATTACTGTAAGCCTAATTCATATCTTACAATCTTGAAAATAATGTCCACATATATTTGTGCATGTTATCAAATTCTATATCAACTGCTCATAGTTTTTCATATAGTTAAAGGAATAACAAATTACCCATAAATACATGTTACTCCTTCTCATGCATATATTCAAAATATTTAATATGAGATCATCACATAATATGTATCTTACCCTAGCATTTGTAAAATGCATAGAGTAGAAAATGAAAAATAAGCAAAATAAGAAAACAAAAACCGATTTGTTCCAACTTATATATACGTTACGGTCTGCAATTGACATAACGGCCGCCAAGTTTTTATAGAATCTACTAATTTCATCAAAATGAACTTTGATGATCAGGCGCACCCTTTTGTCAAATTCAAAGAGATAAATTTCTCAAAGAACATTGGCTAAATTTCTCCCTATATAAATGAAATTTGGTGATCCTCTGTGTATCGATAGCAACAACTGTGTCTGAACACCAAAAGAAAGACACTGCATTATTTATTTTTAATTGATCCAAATTTATCAATCTTGGCATGAAGTGTAACAATTTGTTGCGCTACCCAATGTCTTCATATAACTATTACTGGAATGGTTACACCTAGTTATTCTTTCTGTAAGGCAACTATTAGACATGCCTTCCTTCTAATTGGTAATTTCATTATGCCAAAGCAACACATGGCAGTAAATGACATGCTATGGTAATCTTCAATCAGAACATTCTAAAGCATGATTATTTGCTTTGACCGGGTGGCCAAAATCATTGCTGTCAAATTTCATGGCCACACATGCACCTCATATACCAGCAAAATGCAACAAAAAGGTATACGAGAAACACCAACGCATCAATTCATGGTTTTGTAAGACATAGGTTATGCCGTAATTCTCAATTAATCACGCGGCCCGACCCCCACATGTGCCAGGAACTCTCGGCCTCATTTCAACAATGCTGCTCGTTCATTAATCACAGAACAATATTTTCTCTCAGATTCTCCTTTCTAACAACCATCGGAAAAATAATTAAATTCATTAAGATTGTTGGTAATCTGTGTTCGAAATCAGAATATCAAATAAGAAGAGAAATATTAGTTTAAATGTGACGACCCAAAGGGTCATCACTTATTTTATTAATAATTTCGAGCTTCTGAGGCCTTGAAAACCTCATTCTATGTTGCCTCAATTTACGTGCATGATCCGAGCATGTAGCCGGAAAGATTTTGTGATAGAAAATATGAATTCTATGAGAAATTTGGATAAAAATGATATTAATATTGATATGGTTGACTTCGGTCAACATTTTTGGTAAACGGATCCGGACCCGAGATTGGATGGTCCCGAGAGGTCCGTAGGAAAATATGGGACTTGGACATGTGTCCGGAGTCGAATTCCTGAGGCCTAGAGCCCAAGTTATGAATTTTTATGTGAAATTGTTTTTGATGCAATTATTAAAGGAAATAAATTAATAGACCTTGGTATCGGGCTCGTATTTTGGTTCCGACGCCCGGTACAAGTCTTAAATATTATATATGTGATTTCTGTAAAGTTTGGTGACATTTGGATGTCGTTTGAGATGTTTTGGACCTCGAGTTCCAAGTTAAGAAGTTTTGAAAATCAAAAGTATGAAAATCATGAGTTTGAGGCTCGATTTGATTAAAACGAAGTGTTATCGGCGATATGATCGCACGAACAAGTCCATAATGTGTTTTTGAGGTTGTGTACATGTTTGGTTTGGAGCCCGGGGGGCTCGGGTAAAGATTTGATAGGCCGTTGGATGAAAATCTGAATTTTGAACTGCTGGTTTTTTTCACCCAGCTGTTGGCTTCGCAATTGCGAAGAATTTCTCGCAATTGCGAAGATGACAGACCAAGGCAGGGTTCGCAAATGCGAACCCTTGATCGCAAATGCGAAGGGCGTCCAGGAAGGCTTGGGTTCGCAATTGCGAACATAACCTCGCAAATGCGAGGCCTTCACTGCCAAGCCATGCTTCGCAAATGCGAAGCATTCTTCGCAAATGCGATGCCTTCACTGCTAAGCCATGCTTCGCAAATGCGAAGTCTTCTTCGCAAATGCGAAGGAGCCTTGTTCGCAAATGCGAACATTATGTCGCAAATGCGAACCTCCCAGTATGCCTTGGCTTCGCAAATGCGAACAAAAGTTCGCAAATGCGAACTTTCCACCCTTAGCTTATTTTTCAAACTCCAGAAATTGGTCGGGGTTCGCAATTGCGAACCCATGTTCGCAAATGCGAACACAGAGACCTGAAAAACACGAATTTCAGTTATTTCTTCATTTTTCACAAAACCAAAACGCCCATTTGCGACTCTTCAAGGATTTCTTCTTCATCAAAACGATTGTAAGTCACTTTTTACTAAATTCTTTCAATTCCTAACATCATTAAACATGTTTTTCATTAGAAATCAAATGTTTTCATGGTAAAATTCTTGTTTTTGTTAGAAAATAGGGTTTTTCATAAATTGGGGAATTGGACCTCGAATTGAGGTCCGATTTTGAAACAAATCATATATATGAACTCGTGGGGGAATGGGTAACCGGATTTTGGTCCTAACCCCGAATTCCGACCATGTGGGCCCGGGGTTGAAATTTACTATTCATGGCAGAATGTTGTAAAAGTTGTATTTGGTCTTAAGAATTAGTTTGTTGAGTAAAATTGATGATATTAAATCAATTGTGTATAGATACGGTTGAATTGGAGCCAAATTGAAAGAAAAGACATATCCACGGATTGAATTGTTCATAAGCACTCGAGGTAAGTGTTTGTTCTATCCTAGCTTGAGGGAATAGGATTATGTGTTATGTGTTATGTGATCGAGTGCGGTGTATGGGCTGTGGTGACGAGCATCCATACATTGGCGTCTAGTATGACCGTGAGTCGTTGAAAAATGATATTTTGAGATATATTATAGGTGAATCGTTATTGCTCTCCCTTGTTGGGACTTGTTGTGAAGATAATTATTGATTGCCCTTGATGGGACGATTTATGAATTGTTGTTTCTTTCTTTACCCTTAACTGTGATTGTTATTTGGGTGAGGAAGAGAGATAATGCACGAAGGGTGATGCCGTGCCATGTTTATTATTGATTATGCACGAAGGATTATGCCGTGCCATGTTTATTATTGATTATGCACGAAGGATCATGCCGTGCCATGTTTATTATTGATTATGCACGAAGGATCATGCCGTGCCATATTTATTATTGATTATGCACGAAGGATCATGCCGTGCCCTATTATTGATTATGCACGAAGGATCATGCCGTGCCCTATTATTGAACCATGTACGAAGGATCATGCCGTACTATGGATGTGAGGATGAGAGTAAAAGCACGAAGGGTGATGCCGTGCAACTGTTTGCTATTCCTTGAATTGATATTATTTGTGTTTACATTACACTTTGTTTTTTTCCTTGTGAAATTATTAATTGTGGTTAATTGTTGAATTCTTTAAGATACTCCTTATTGTGTTAATACTTGATTAAATTCTTGTTATTTTGGTGGTACATATATATATATTGAATTGCCCAGGTTTATGTGGGTGTCTGGTCCTAGGCTTGTCACTACTTCGCCGGGATAGGCCAGGCACTTACCAGCACATGGGGTCGGTTGTGCTGATGCTACACTTCTGTGCGTTTTTGCACAGGTCCAGGTTACGATCAGGAGCACCAGCAGCAGCAGTAGCAGCAATAAATAGATTGCGTGGGAGTTGACCACATTTGCGACCGAGGTAGCTTGCAGACGTCCGCAGGCCCGGCGTCTCTTTCTTTAATTATGTTAATAGCTGTAGTCTCATTGTTCCGAGACAAACAGAATTATGTTATATTTCCTTCAGACTTTTATGTGTAGTATTCCATAGTAGTTTGTGAGTTGGTGACTCCAAGTCTTGGGTAGAGGATTTCAGTATGATTTTACCTCGTGATTTATTATTTCCATTTCGATAAAGTATTCCGCATTTATTTAATTAAAATTGTGTTAAAAATAGGATAGTATGAACACAATGGCTTGCCTAGCTACCACGAGTAGGCGCCATCACGATCCCGATATTGGGGAAAAATCCGGGTCGTGACAAGTTGGTATCAGAGCTCTAGGTTACATAGGTCTCACCACTCACGAACAAGCTTAGTAGAGTTTGAGAGGTAGGCACGGAGACGTTTGTACTTGTCCTCCAGAGTCTATCGAGTTAGGAAAAAGTCTCTCATTTGTTCTTTCTTGTCGTGCTACTTGATCCTCGATTACTGATTGAATTTCCATTCTGTCCTTTCGCGATGGTAAGGACACGCGCTTCTTCGTCCGCCGACCAGCAGCCCGAGCCCCGGCAGCTCCCGTGAAGGGCAGGGGTCGAGGCCGTATCGAGGCCGCGGTAGGGGTAGAGCTCGGCCCCGGGCAGCTACCCCAGAGGTGGAGCCCCCTATTGAGATCGAGGAGGAGGTTCCGATTCCAACAGCTCCAGTGGGCCCGAGCTCAGGTCCCAAGAGAGGCTTTAATTACCCCGCATCTTCGGGAGGCTTGATCAGAATAACGGGATTCATGGACAGCATTTCCGGAGCGGGTTTATTATCAGTTTGCCCCGCCTACTTCTCGGCCGGAGGAGGGGCCCGCACTCCTATCGCTCATACTCCGAGCCGCAGCTCCTCGACCCTCAGCACCGCATCCAGCCCACCGTGGCTACTCGCTCGGGTACCACAGCTCATGCCGGCGACGGAACGGCCATGACTTCCGATTCGTTACGGAGGCTTGATCGGCTTCTCCAAGCTATTTACCACTACTTTCGGTGGAACCGCATCAGAGGATCCCCATGACTTCTTATTCACCTGCCATGAGATTCTCAAGACTACGGGGATCGTGGAGACAAACGGAGTTGATTTTTGTACTTTTAGACTTGCAGGATCCGCCAAGACTTGGTGGAGAGATTATTGCCTGACTCGACCAGCAGGGTCCCCAGCTCTATCATGGGACCAGTTTGCGGAACTATTTATGGAGAAGTTTCTCCCTACTACTCAGCGGGATTTACTTCGGAGGCAGTTTGAGCGCCTCCACCAGGGCACTATGACAGTTACACAGTATGAGACGAGATTTATCGACTTGGCTCGTCATGCAGTAGTGATACTTCCCACCGAGCGGGAGAGGGTCCGCAAGTTTATAGATGGGCTTAATCATCCGATTAGACTCCGGATGGCTACGGGCGCGGGGAGTGACATATCATTTCGAGAGGCGGCCCAACGCAAGCACGCGAGTTGAGATGGCTCTCGCTGGGGATGCGGTTATTCTTCGGATAAGCAGGCCTCGTCATTCGCGTAGATTTGGTGGTTCTTCCTCCGGTAGCAGAGAATCCTTTGATAGAGGCCAGGTCTTCCGTGCCTTTTCATTCCGCCCTTCGAGCTTCACAGGGTGGATCGGTGATCGTGGTTCTCGGGGTATTATTCAGACAGTCTCCTCTTAGTGCTCGGCCTCTTCGCAGCGTTCGTGCGAGGCCATTCGGGTCGTCGGTGGCCAGCAGCCCTATCAGTCCAAGAGTTGCTACGGTTGTGGTGACCCAGGTCATTTTATCAGGAATTGCCCTATAGCAGCGGGCAACTCTCAGCAGCGAGGTCCTCGTCCTATGATTCAGGCCCCAGCTGACCCTCAACCTGCCCAGCCAGCCAGAGGCGGGGGTAGAGATTATAGAGGTGGAGGTCGAGACCGTAGAGTTGGAAACCGTCCAGCGAGAGGTAGAGGTCAGCCAGTTGATGGTTGTTCTAGAGACGTAGCTCAGAGGGGAGGTGCAGATCCCCGATTCTATGCTTTACCAGCGAGGCCAGAGGCAGAGGCATCAGATGCTGTGATTACAGGTACTATTCTTGTGTGTGGCAGAGGTGCTTCAGTATTATTTGACCCCGGATCTACCTATTCCTATGTGTCTTCCTACTTCGCACCGTATTTGGCTGTGCCCAGCTATGCTCTGGATATTCCAGTTTATGTGGCTACACCAGTGGGTGACTCTATTGTAGTCGATCGGGTGCATCGTTCGTGCGTAGTTATATTTGGGGGTCTTGAGACCCGTGTTGATCCGTTGCTCTTGGATATGGTAGATTTTGATGTCATATTGGGGATGGACTGGTTGTCCCCATACCATGCTATTCTTGATTGTCATGCTAAGACTGTCACCTTAGCCTTGCCAGAATCACCCCGATTAGAGTGGAAGGGTACCTCAAGCCACTCCGTTCGCACCGTTATTTCTTATGTTAAGGCTCGACGTATGGTCGAGAAGGGGTGTCTAGCTTATTTGGCTTATGTTCGTGATTCCAGCGCAGAAGTTCCTTCCATTGATTCAGTCCCTATTGCACGGGAGTTTCCCGAGGTTTTTCTTTCAGACCTGCCGGGCATGCCACCCGACAGGGATATCGATTTCTGTATTGATTTGGCACCGGGCACTCAGCCCATCTCTATTCCACCCTATCGTATGGCCCCGCCGGAGCTAAAAGAATTGAAAGACAATTGCAGGATTTACCTGAAAAGGGTTTCATTAGACCTAGTGTTTTGCCATGGGGTGCCCTCGTATTATTTGTAAAGAAGAAAAATGGATCAATGAGAACGTGCATTGATTATCGGCAGTTGAACAAGGTTACTATCAAAAATAAATATCCACTGCCGAGGATTGATGATTTGTTTGACCAGCTCCAGGGAGCGAGGGTATTCTCTAAGATAGACTTGAGGTCGGGCTACCATCAGCTGAAGATCAGGGCGGCTGACATTCCTAAGACAGCCTTTCGCTCTAGATATGGGCATTATGACTTCTTGGTCATGTCCTTCGGGTTGACCAATGCCCCAGCAGCATTCATGGAGTTGATGAATCCGGTATTCAGGCCTTACTTAGATCTGTTCGTGATAGTCTTCATAGATGACATCCCGGTATACTCCCGCAGCCAGGAAGAGCACGAGCACAGCACCTCAGAGTGGTTCTTCATACTCTGAAAGATAATCACCTATATGCCAAATTTTCAAAATGTGAGTTCTGGCCGAGTTCGGTAGCATTTCCGGGTCACATCGTATCCGTGGAGGGTATTCGGTAGACCCAAAGAAGGTCGAGGCGGTGCAGAACTGGCCACGTCCTACTTCAATGACCGAGATACGGAGTTTCTCGGGATTAGCAGAGTTACTATCGTCGTTTTGTAGAGGGTTTTCTTCTATTGCGCCCCGATGACCAGTGTTGACCCGTAGGGTTTTCGTATGGTTCGAGGAGTGCGAGGCGAGCTTTCGAAGCTCAAGACAGCCTCGACCACATCACCGTTGTTGATACTACCTACGTGCATGTGGCCTTATACAGCTTTATCGTGACGCATCTCGTACGTGGCTTGGAGCGGTATTGATGCAGGATGGTAAGGTTATCGTTTATGCTTCGAGGCAGTTAAAAATACATGAGAAGAATTATCCAGTTCATGATCTTGAGTTAGCCGCAGTGGTTCATGCCTTAAAGATCTGGAGGCATTATCTATATGGTGTGACATGTGAGGTGTACACTGATCACAAAAGCCTACGGTACTTGTTCAAACAGAAGGAGTTGAATCTACGACAACGGAGATGGTTAGAGTTGCTAAAAGACTATGATGTTACTATATTATATCACCTAGGTAAGGCCAATGTGGTGGCCGATGCATTGAGTAGAAAGTATGCCAGCATGGGTAGTCTTGCATATATTCCGGTCAATCAGAGACCATTAGCTCTAGATGTCCAGGCCTTAGCCAACCGGTTCGTGAGACTAGACATTTCTGAGCCTAGCAGAGTGTTAGCCTGCACGGTCGCTCGTTCTTCCTTATTAGAGCGTATCCGTGAGAGGCAATTTGATGATCCTCATTTGCGCGAGTTGAGAGATACAGTACAGCGGGGAGGTGCCACACAGGTAAATCTAGATGATGATGGGGTATTGAAATTGCATGGTCGAGTTTGTGTGCCCAATGTCGAAGGAATTCGAGAGTTGATCTTAGCAGAGGCCCACAGTTCGCGGTATTCTATTCACCCAGGTGCCGCGAAGATGTACCAGGACTTACGGCAACACTATTGGTGGCGCGGAATGAAGAAAGATATCGTTGCGTATGTCGCTCGGTGTCTAAATTGTCAGCAGGTGAAATATGAGAACCAGAGACCCGGTGGTGTATTCCATAGGATTGAAATTCCCGAGTGGAAATGGGAGCGGATCACTATGGACTTCGTTACCGGACTTCCTTTGACTCGGAGGAAATTTGATGCTATTTGGGTCATTGTTGATAGGCTGACCAAATCAGCACACTTTATTCCAGTATCTGTCTCCTACTCGTCGGAGAGGTTAGCGGAGGTGTACATTAGGGAGATTGTTCGTCTCCATGGGGTGCCAGTATCTATTATCTCTGATCGGGGTACGCAGTTTACCTCGCGGTTCTGGAGAGCGGTTCAGCAGGAGTTAGGCACCCAGGTTCAGTTGAGTACAGCATTTCATCCTCTGACGGATGGCCAGTCCGAGAGGACTATTCAGATTCTTGAGGACATGCTTCGAGCCTGTGTTATTGATTTTGGAGGCTCGTGGGACCAGTTTTTGCCATTAGCAGAGTTCGCCTACAATAACAGTTACCAATCTAGCATCCAGATGGCTCCTTACGAGGCGTTGTATGGTAGGCGATGTCGATCACCAGTTGGATGGTTTGAACCGGGAGAAGCTCGGTTGTTAGGTACAGACTTAGTTCAGGAGGCCTTGGATAAGGTCAAGACTATTCAGGAGAGATTGCGTTCAGCTCAGTCCAGGCAAAAGACTTACGCGGATCGTAAGGTTCGAGATGTAGATTTCATGGTTGGTGAACGAGTATTGCTCCGGGTGTCGCCTATGAAGGGCGTGATGAGGTTTGGGAAGAAGGGCAAGCTCAGCCCTAGGTATATTGGCCCATTTGAGATTCTAGACAGAGTGGGAGGGGTGGCTTACGGATTAGCTTTGCCGCCTAGCTTATCAGCCGTGCATCCAGTTTTTCATGTATCTATGCTTCGGAGATACCACGGCGATCCCACACATGTGTTAGACTTCAGTACTGTCCAATTGGACAATGATCTATCCTACGAGGAGGAGCCGGTGGCTATTCTAGACCGACAGGTTCGACAGCTGAGGTCGAAGAGTTATCCTTCTGTGCGTGTTCAGTGGAGAGGTCAGCCTCCTGAGGCATCGACCCGGGAGTCCGAGTCTGATATGCGGAGCCGCTACCCACACTTGTTTCCTGACTCAGGTACTTCTTTCTTTTGTCCGTTCGAGGACGAACGGTTGTTTTAGAGGTGGAGATTGTGACGACCCAAAGGGTCATCACTTATTTTATTAATAATTTCGAGCTTCTGAGGCCTTGAAAACCTCATTCTATGTTGCCTCGATTTACGTGCATGATCCGAGCATGTATCCGGAAAGATTTTGTGATAGAAAATATGAATTCTATGAGAAATTTGGATAAAAATGATATTAATATTGATATGGTTGACTTCGGTCAACATTTTTGGTAAACGGATCCGGACCCGAGATTGGATGGTCCCGAGAGGTCCGTAGGAAAATATGGGACTCGGACATGTGTCCGGAGTCGAATTCTGAGGCCTAGAGCCCAAGTTATGAATTTTTATGTGAAATTGTTTTTGATGCAATTATTAAAGGAAATAAATTAATAGACCGTGGTATCGGGCTCGTATTTTGGTTCCGACGCCCGGTACAAGTCTTAAATATTATATATGTGATTTCTGTAAAGTTTGGTGACATTTGGATGTCGTTTGAGATGTTTTGGACCTCGAGTTCCAAGTTAAGAAGTTTTGAAAATCAAAAGTATGAAAATCATGAGTTTGAGGCTCGATTTGATTAAAACGAAGTGTTATCGGCGATATGATCGCACGAACAAGTCCATAATGTGTTTTTGAGGTTGTGTACATGTTTGGTTTGGAGCCCGGGGGGCTCGGGTAAAGATTTGATAGGCCGTTGGATGAAAATCTGAATTTTGAACTGCTGGTTTTTTTCACCCAGCTGTTGGCTTCGCAATTGCGAAGAATTTCTCGCAATTGCGAAGATGACAGACCAAGGCAGGGTTCGCAAATGCGAACCCTTGATCGCAAATGCGAAGGGCGTCCAGGGAGGCTTGGGTTCGCAATTGCGAACATAACCTCGCAAATGCGAGGCCTTCACTGCCAAGCCATGCTTCGCAAATGCGAAGTCTTCTTCGCAAATGCGATGCCCTCACTGCTAAGCCATGCTTCGCAAATGCGAAGGAGCCTTGTTCGCAAATGCGAACATTATGTCGCAAATGCGAACCTCCCAGTATGCCTTGGCTTCGCAAATGCGAACAAAAGTTCGCAAATGCGAACTTTCCACCCTTAGCTTATTTTTCAAACTCCAGAAATTGGTCGGGGTTCGCAATTGCGAACCCATGTTCGCAAATGCGAACACAGAGACCTGAAAAACACGAATTTCAGTCATTTCTTCATTTTTCACAAAACCAAAACGCCCATTTGCGACTCTTCAAGGATTTCTTCTTCATCAAAACGATTGTAAGTCACTTTTTACTAAATTCTTTCAATTTCTAACATCATTAAACATGTTTTTCATTAGAAATCAAATGTTTTCATGGTAAAATTCTTGTTTTTGTTAGAAAATAGGGTTTTTCATAAATTGGGAATTGGACCTCGAATTGAGGTCCGATTTTGAAACAAATCATATATATGAACTCGTGGGGGGATGGGTAACCGGATTTTGGTCCTAACCCCGAATTCCGACCATGTGGGCCCGGGGTTGAAATTCACTATTCATGGCAGAATGTTGTAAAAGTTGTATTTGGTCTTAAGAATTAGTTTGTTGAGTAAAATTGATGATATTAAATCAATTGTGTATAGATACGGTTGAATTGGAGCCAAATTGAAAGAAAAGACATATCCACGGATTGAATTGTTCATAAGCACTCGAGGTAAGTGTTTGTTCTATCCTAGCTTGAGGGAATAGGATTATGTGTTATGTGTTATGTGATCGAGTGCGGTGTATGGGCTGTGGTGACGAGCATCCATACATTGGCGTCTAGTATGACCGTGAGTCGTTGAAAAATGATATTTTGAGATATATTATAGGTGAATCGTTATTGCTCTCCCTTGTTGGGACTTGTTGTGAAGATAATTATTGATTGCCCTTGATGGGACGATTTATGAATTGTTGTTTCTTTCTTTGCCCTTAACCGTGATTGTTATTTGGGTGAGGAAGAGAGATAATGCACGAAGGGTGATGCCGTGCCATGTTTATTATTGATTATGCACGAAGGATTATGCCGTGCCATGTTTATTATTGATTATGCACGAAGGATCATGCCGTGCCATGTTTATTATTGATTATGCACGAAGGATCATGCCGTGCCATATTTATTATTGATTATGCACGAAGGATCATGCCGTGCCCTATTATTGATTATGCACGAAGGATCATGCCGTGCCCTATTATTGAACCATGTACGAAGGATCATGCCATACTATGGATGTGAGGATGAGAGTAAAAGCACGAAGGGTGATGCCGTGCAACTGTTTGCTATTCCTTGAATTGATATTATTTGTGTTTACATTACACTTTGTTTTTTTCCTTGTGAAATTATTAATTGTGGTTAATTGTTGAATTCTTTAAGATACTCCTTATTGTGTTAATACTTGATTAAATTCTTGTTATTTTGGTGGTACATATATATATATTGAATTGCCCAGGTTTATGTGGGTGTCTGGTCCTAGGCTTGTCACTACTTCGCCGGGATAGGCCAGGCACTTACCAGCACATGGGGTCGGTTGTGCTGATGCTACACTTCTGTGCGTTTTTGCACAGGTCCAGGTTACGATCAGGAGCACCAGCAGCAGCAGTAGCAGCAATAAATAGATTGCGTGGGAGTTGACCACATTTGAGACCGAGGTAGCTTGCAGACGTCCGCAGGCCCGGCGTCTCTTTCTTTAATTATGTTAATAGCCGTAGTCTCATTGTTCCGAGACAAACAGAATTATGTTATATTTCCTTCATACTTTTATGTGTAGTATTCCATAGTAGTTTGTGAGTTGGTGACTCCAAGTCTTGGGTAGAGGATTTCAGTATGATTTTTACCTCGTGATTTATTATTTCCATTTCGATAAAGTATTCCGCATTTATTTAATTAAAATTGTGTTAAAAATAGGATAGTATGAACACAATGGCTTGCCTAGCTACCACGAGTAGGCGCCATCACGATCCCGATGTTGGGGAAAAATCCGGGTCGTGACATTAAATAAACAAAAATTGTTAATAATAATTCCGAGCCCACAAGTTGTTTGTGTGTCCTTAGGAAATTTAATCCCCCCAATGTTGCCTAAGGTTTTGGATTAATTCCTCCCAGGATAGAACGAAATAACTATTCTGCAATACTGGCAATCGAAACTACAGAATTTCAGCGAACTCAACAGACGGAGCAAATCACACTCGACACTTATGTTTATTTGAAAATAATGCAACAATTTAGAAAAGAGGGGAGAAATTTTTCAGATTTTTCCTTCCGATTTTTATATCTAAAAAATGAGGCCAAGCCTCTAAATTTATAGACAAAGAAGAGTGAGATGAAGAGGTGCAATCCAAAAGATGCCGCTTTCATTTCCCATTCACACCCTTTTAAAAAAAATGCAACAGTTTATACGTGTTTTTAGCCTAATAATTGTAAGAAACAGTCTTAAGATTTTATTCACAAAACTACTTATCTTCTTCACTATTAATTTTCTTAACTAAATTAATTTCAAGGGACGTAGTGTATTTACGTAGAACACATAAAATAATACCGACATGCATCGCCTTGGCGAATCTTGGTTGTTGTTGCTTCCTACAAAGCAACAAGAGCATTGATACTGCCTCTGTAATATGTGAAAGTGATTAAAATACATTTTAATTCTATTCACTGTCATACTTAATTAAATATTTGCACCTAATGCATATACTCACCGAAGTTTTCACAAATACAACCACGGACGTACCTACCTTTTAAGTTACAGGCTCACGTCAATTTAATAATTTTTGCCCAAATTTTATATATGTACTAGTGAACTTGACGTGCTTAACGCGAGAAAAACCTCTTTATAGAATAATATTTTAGTACTAGTGAACTCGAGCACGCCTCCTTTCACGGCCACTAAAGTCAAGTACACCTTTCCTCACGCCACTACAACATTTTTGGCCTATAGCCACACTTATTATAGACAACACTCGCAAAGTGTTGCCAAAAATAGTTACAGATACGCTTATAAAGCGTAGTATTTGATTAAAGTCTTTGGCCACATTTTTTAAGGCCACACTTCAAAAGCGTGCTCTTATAATATAAAGACAACACTTCTTAGGAGTTGCCAATTTATAAATTATTTGGCAACACTTATTAATTATAATGCAACACTTTCGAAGAGTTGTTATATTCTAATACTAAATATAACACTTTACAAGCGTAACCTAAAAATTTAATATAAAAAATTTTCGCCCAAAATTTCCCCAACTACAGTTAATAATGAAAATATTTCCCTCCCATTACTCAAAAGGCAAATAAATCACAATATGCAAGAATACTACCACATAGCAAACACTTCCCCAATTCTTTTCTGTTACTAATTCACCCTAACAAGAATACTACCGCATCGTCGCATATCTCCAAGATTAATCTCAAAATACTATACCGCCGCATATCTGTATTTTTTCGCCGTTGCTTACTTTTGCTGCTTCTTCCAGATTAATCTCACTCTAGCAATTCTCGATCCTTTCTCTATTGGTTAGTAATTCTTTTACTCAAAGATTTTCCCTTTTTTTTCGATTTCTGATGAGAAAATAATCTTCTATTATGTATATACCTGGGTATGTTGATATAGTCTTTATTTTATACTTAATGTTTCTAATTTCAGATTCTTGGGCTGAAAAGAAGTACTGTTGTTTTGTTTAATTTCTGGGTATCAAAGTTTTACCTTTTTACTAATTTTAGATTCATGGGTTGAAAAAGAGTAATCTTTTCTATTTGATTTTTAGTACCTTTGAATGATGTTACTTCTTACACTTAAAGTTCTAATTTGTCTAGTTTCTTATTGAAATTGTTTTGGAGCCGATAGAAGTGAATTTTGGGGCAGATAGCAGTGAATTCTTTTTTTTTCCAATATTACTAGGTATCTCTGTATAGTCTTTATTTTATAAATTTTTAATTTTTTCAATTTCAGATTATAAGGCGTAAATAAGTTTTTTTTTTGTTTAATTTTTGGCTATCAAAGTTTTTAGTTTTATCCTTGTTTTATATTCTTGAGTTGAAAAATAAGTTATCTTTTTGTTTGATTTTGGGTGTCAAAGCTTTAATCAGTTTTCGCAATGTGTACGTTTACTGCGATTTGGATTCAATCTAATTATATCGAAAAGTTTCACAAGTGGGGCGTTATTTAGCTTGGATGTCGGAAATGTATGCAAAAGTTATATGGTTATTTAAGGAAGAAACTAGCATCTGTGGATAGCTGAGAAGAAGCTGAGTTTTAGGCATTGACCACTAGAATACCGCTGCAAATGGCAGTAAATTGGTTTACAGTCCATACACACTCTTGAAGAATCATCATAGTTAATCTTATAAGAATAATGAAGTATGCCCTTTTTATTTCGTTTAGTCCTTATGCATCTCTTGTTAGATTAGCTTCTGGCTTAAATATCAAACTTCTTTGTCTTCAATCAGGTATATTGGATGTGGCCGAACATGTTAATCTCCTTGTCAACAGCAATGGCCAATTAAGACATTCTGAAGTTAATGGGGCGTTAAAGATGAGAGCTTATTTTTGGTTTATATAGATCTTCCTAAGAAAGATAGATACATAAGCATGAACTACATCACCTAATAAGCTGTTAGAAAGTAGGTGCATAAGCTTCAAGTTTTTCTTCTTATAATCTCTTTACACTACTAATGTAGTTCATGCTTTTGTATCTATCTTAGCTACAACTTAGGAAGCTTACTGCAAACTATTTTTGTTCCCAACGGTTTTACAGAGAAAATTTACTTACTGAAAGCCAAAAAATTGTGTACACTCTTACAATGATCTGTTTTTGCTTTGATAAAATGTTGTATGTTATCTATTGCCATGGCATGCCCGAGTGCAAGCTTGGGCTTAATGGTAGATTAATATTGGAGGCTCAAGGTCGAATTACCAAAGGCAAATCCATTGATTTGGATGATATCTATTTTCATCAGTAAGCATTTTCTAGTAAATATTGGTTTATTGGTCTACTAAGTGACTACTTCCTCAATATGCTGTAAAATTCAGCAAATGAATTGCTCGCACCACCCCCTTGATCCAAGCTTACTGTACACCAGAAAATCTTCTTCGCTCTTGACTAATAAACTCCTATCTAAATCATTTGTGCGCGTATTTAGGTGTGTGCGTCTAGCTCGTTTTGAAAATGATCGCACAATATCTTTTATACCTCCTGATGGATTATTTGATTTGATGACATATAGACTCAGTACTCATTTGTTCCTCTTTTATTAGTTGAGGCAACTGAAAAGTGCATGACCTTACTAGTAACACATTCAGGTGAAGCCACTGATTTCGGTAGAAGCTCAAGTTGAAAGGCATTCAAGAAGCCGGGTTGAGATGTCTGTCAAAGCCAGAAGCCAGTTTAAGGAGCGTAGGTAGCATTCCTCTCTTTTCTCACATATAGCAAAATTTGACTTGTAGAATAAATCTTTTTCAATTGTTTCCTCTATTTATTTATATTTCAGCTATCCATTTTATGTTAGTTTCTACTAAACTAGTTCTAAGCTCTATCAAGTTAGAGAACACATCTGTGCAAATAAAAAGCAATACTGGCCATCTAGAACTACAGTTGAAGATATCATTCTTTTATCACTGCAAATTGGTGTTCTGGAAATCTTTGCACTGAAATGTGTACTTCATGTGGCAGCACTGCTGTTGCATGTGCCATCTGATGCCATGAATTCCAATATATGAACATCAATGGGATATGCTACATATGCTCCTAAGACAGATGTTGTGGTATGGAGAATAAGGTCATTCCCTGGTAATAAGTTACTATCTCTTACGAGTCAATATACATCTTACAATAGCATTTGGTCAAACGCCTATGTTTACCAGTACTAGGACGAGTCAATATCTGCTACTGCATCTTCCTATCTTTTACTGTTGGTGACCAGTACCCTTAACATGTATAAGTTGGAGTTTATTGGAAGGTCAACTTCGCACAACAGCCTTTAGAGTTCTGAATTCTAACCAAAGACCATATCTGATCTTTGTCAATATATAAATAACTAGTAAGAGTAATAACCGAATTATCAAATACTTTATTTGACTAGTAAAAGGGATTTTTGTTTTTGTGTATTTTGTAAGGTAGTGTTTTAGTTCAAATATAAATTTTAATATCTTAAACTTCATAAGTACATAGTCATCTGGCATGGTTAGTAATAATAACTTTTGGTAGTGATGCACTCAAAATTTAAATAATTAGTACCACTTGTTTATAGATATGATTTAAGAAAGGGGGAATGAGATGCTCAGTCTACAGTGAAATTGTAGATTGATTCAGATGTTAATTGAAGAATGACATTATCTATTACTTACTATACAATTTACTTGAACTCATTATTTATGGTTATATGTAGAGCAAATTTTACTTATTACGTAAAGATTGTTCTTAGGAAGAGGAAGGAATAAGCCATTCCATATTTTAGCCACCAGATCATTGGAGCTGATAAATAGTCTACTACCAAAAAAGGATTGGTGAAGTTGTAAATTAATACTAATGTTAATTGAAGAAAATAAATTATCTTATTACTTTGGCCGTCATATAGTTTGAGATTAGATTGTGAACCTACGTTATGCTATAGTAGTGAAACAAAATCTCATTAGTTCTTAGTACCATATAAATAGTGCATACTATATATTTGTTTCTTTCTAATTTTTAATTTCATTTTGAATGTGTAGGAATATACGGGTGATGCAATTGGAAATGGTGGCCACAAATCAATTTGATACTTAATGATGAAGACCATTTGAATAATCGTGATGTTTATTATTTTTTATATTGATACTATAAATATGAATACATTTTGCTTTGTAGAGGTCTTTGCTAGTGAAGTTTTTGAACCAACAATGCTTTATTACTATAGATATTACGCAAAGTATGCTTCTTTATTGAAGTTTATTTCAAGTATATGCATTTGAATTATTTTATTTTGTTACTTATTATCTAATTTAATGATTGATATATATATATATATATATATATATATATATATATATATATATATATATATATATATATATATATATATATATATATATATATATATATATATATATATATATATATATATATATATATATATATATATATATATATATATATATATATATATACGGAAATAAATGGGGACAAAATTTAATGTAAACAAATATAATTTTTTAACCACAAAATTGTGGCTTATATAAATATTTTAAAATTTTCGTAGTGTAGATAAAATTGCCACGCTTAGAAAGTGTTGCTACAGGGATTGTCAATTTGGATAAATGTTGTTCTATACGCCACACTTTGAAAGCGTAGTCTATAATGTGATAAAGATCACGCTTCAAATGTGTAGCCTTATGTCATAAAAGCGTGGCTATAAGACAATATATAAGCGTGGTCTTTGTGCCATATCGGCCACACTTTTAAAGCGTGACAACTAAGGCAACACCTATAAAGTGTGGCCAATGGTCAAAGGTTACGGTACTTTAGGCCACCCCCCAAAAAGCGTTGCCTAAAGCCGTAAAGTGTTGCCTTTGACCAAATGCCACACTTCTTGGCATTTTAGGCCACACTTGTCAGAGGTGGTTGTAGACCTAAAATGTTGTAGTGCGCCCATATAACATGGGGGAGTACACCTCTAACAACAAAGGCGTAATGTCAACTCGTTCATATGTGTACTCCTCCCTCTCCGCCCGTTTATATTTTTGGCACGATAGCAACCCTTAAATAAATTAAATTTTGACGAGAGAACCTTCCTTCTATATAAAGAGGGGTTCCCTTTATTGTAAGGGCAAGTGTTATTTCATTAATAATTTAACTTCTGACTATCTCTCTGACTATCATTCTCTCCCTATTTATTTCTCTCTTAGTGATTTGTATCAATAATCCACATAATCTCGTTACAATCTCATCAGAACAAATAACATACAAATTATAGATCTGTCCTCGGGGTTTATTATTGTTGATTGCGATTTACCTCCTCATAACCTTTGATTGTCCCTAACTTGTAAAGCAATCGATAGCTTTTAGGTCAAACAATTTGGCGCTGTCTGTGGGGATTTCGAGAATCAAACCTATAGTATACACCCGAAGGATCAGATTACCAGATAAAACCCCAAACTGGCTGAAAATAATACCCGATCCAAAGCTATAATGGAAGTCACCACCAACCTCATGATCTCCCTGAACGAGGTCAGTGGTAGTGCTACCATCAATACCATCCCTGATACCGCGCTAGAGACAGAAGCTTCACCTTCCCCATCCGGGAACCTTGCAACCTTGCAGGAAAAAGACGCCTCCATATCCGCTGCAAAAGAACCACCCCCATCGGTCAGAAAGTTACTGGAAGAATGGCTAACAAGCACCCTGAGCGGCTTAGTGGAAAAAACATCACAGAGTCACGCAAAAGCAGCACCAACGACTAGTATCACCGCCACAACGGACGAGCAAGAGGAAACGCGGACCAAAAACCAACCCGTCGAAACACAAATGCATGACGACACACTAATGTCCATTCTGAGAAAAATGGAAGAAATGGAGAGCGAAAACAAGGCCCTCCGCGACCAAATGAAGGAGCATCAGGATTGGGTCGACAAGATCCCCGGAGCGCCCAAACTAACTATTAATAATAGTTTGGTGCCGCTGGGCCTCAAAAATATCTAACCCGGGACCCATATGTGTAATTTATATAATTAAATTATTAAAAATATAAATTTAAATTATTAAAAAATACATAACTATTAATAATAGTTTGGTGCCCCTAGGCTTCAAAAATATCAAGCCCGGGACCCATATGTTAGTAATTTGTACAATTAAATTATTAAAAATATAAATTTTAATTATAAAACAATACATAGCTATTAATGATAATTTGTACAATTAAGTTATTAAAAATTATAATTTTACAATTGACGACATGGATGTACCCATACATCCTGGCCCTTGGACCTCGGATCTGTTAGGCCTACAGCCTCATCATCGATCAGAGTATATCTGGGATCGCCAGTTGCTGACACAGACTTTTTAGGCTAGGAGAGTGGATGTCTTATGGGATTTTTTGAGTGAGCGCGATCTACATCCTCGAGTCGTCCATCACCTGGAGGAGATGTGATTTTACAGGATTATTCAGATTGGCTGGATACAGCTTGATTATTCTTTGATCATGGCCATGATTGAGTGGTGGCGACCAGAGACGCACACTTTCCACCTTCCCATTGGCGAGGCCACTATTACACTACAGGACATAGAGATTTTATATGGCCTGTCAGCCGATGGCTTGCGTGTTCTATTCTCTGCGAACATGGGGCATTATCCGCGAGAGGCGTATTGGGATCTGCTTCAGATGCTCACAGGTTTGAGGCCAGAGGCGGAGGATCCCAGGGTTGGGATCAGTCAGATACCGTTATCCCCCATTAGACAGATCCTAGAGCAGCTCCACCCTACTATCACAGATCAGTCAGAGGAGGAGGATGTACTCCACTATACTAGGCTGTTGCTGCTCTTTGTAGTTGGGGACTTCGGGAAACTTATTCAGCCTCCGGTTTCTCCATCATATTACCCGCTTCTGGGATACAGCCACATACAACTGGGGTGGTGTTGTCCTTGTATTTTTATACAGGCAGATGTGTCGGGCCTCTATGGGCACACAGAGAGACATTTGTGGCTTCCTGCCTCTTCTACAGGTGAGAACATATTCAATGAAAATATCTGTTAGTTACAAATATACCTAGCTATAGTTTATCTCACATTATACATCAACTTTCTATGTTAGGTTTGGGTATGGGAGCGATTTGTGCAGCTTAGGCCACCTCTACCACAGCTACCAGCTAACGTCTACCTTCCACATTTGCCTTTAGCTTCTAGGTGGGTCATGCGGCGTAGACTTTCACGGGCATATAATGCCCATCATAATCTCCCAGGCATCAAGGATGTGTTGGACTTTCTCGAGGATGCACAGGTGAATATCTAAGTAAACATAGCAGTTATTGTTTAATTTATGTTACGCATACTAACAATTTGTGTTGTTATTTGATAGTTCATCTGGATGCCTTATAGCGAGGACCTGATAGCTACCCTGCCAGCGTACTGTACGTTAGGCCGGCATATTTGGAGGACTTCTGTCCCCTGGATATCGTGGAGCATCAAGCCTCGGAGCGGGTTTTGCATCAATTTGGCATGCTGCATCCTATACTGCCTCCGCCTGCATGGCATCCTTACATTATGAGAGGGATGATCGTTCCAGGGTGGACGACACCTTTATTGGCTGGCTTCACACTCAGCTGGTTATTTGGGATAGACGAGGTGATTTGATCTCACCTCCGCAGCACTATCCTATTGATGGACACATGGAATGGTACCGCACAGTTTCTCGTCTTTTTATTGGGAACCCAGTTCATCAGGTAGATGGGCGGTACGTCTCATACGCCGGGAGACACGAGGCTCTGGTAAATTTTATGTTATATTTAATAATATACATATAATGTTGTGAGAAATACCTACTTTACATTCTTTACTTTTGTGCAGGCTATTGGATACATACTGTCTACCATATGGGGAAGCAGATGCAAAGTTATGTCCACGATCTTATGGTCATGCAGGATTATGGTCGGCGATTCATGGCAGTGGATGCCGAAACACTGCAACACGCTAGATCCGATCAGCGGTTGGCACAGGATGATGATTATATTGATCCAGCCACATACCAGCGAGGTCGTGGTATTCCACGAGCTGCTGGTGCCCGACGACCTGCTCCCTGACGACCAGGTGCTGCCCGGTGACCTCGTGCTGCCCGAGGAGGTGGTGTCCAGCAGGGGGCTGGTGATGCTCCTGATGATGATGTTGCTACTGATATGCCATGTGGCATGCATGAGACGGACATGCCGTCTTACAACCTAGGTATTTATGACACTGCAGGCCCTTCACAGATGACCCCATCAGGTCAATTATTGATCATGGGCTCTGATTTCCAAGCAGCGGATTGGGTTACGAATTTCCCTGGCCCATCTACCACAAATGAGTGTCGACCGACACGAGATTTATTTGGTTGCCGCCGACTGAGTTGTGGGAGCTCTTCACATGCGCATGTATGAGTTTATTAGTTTTGAATTTGAATTTGTTTCAACTATAACTTATTTTATTTATTATATTATATTAATCTCCTTTTTCAGGCTTCAGTTGACGATGCAACAGATGACTACATTCAGGATCCAGACGCTATTATGTTAAGATAAGATAAATTGTTATAAATTATTATGTGATTTTCTAAACTAATTTTTATTTTATTATGTAGCCTTCTATTGGACCTGACAGCACCACCGTTGCATGTCATCTTGAGCCGCATCCAGCTATAAGGAGAAAATTTGATGATGATGATCCTGATAGTGTACCTGGACGGGCGGGGATGCGCCTCAGGCCGACGGCTACATTGAGACACACCGGATATGGGACTTGACTAGGCGACCTTCCTTTTTTGTGTATTTGTTGTAAATAATTTTTTGTAACAACAATATTTAATTGAATATCTCTATTAATTTTTTTAGTTCTCCATTTGTTTTATTGTTTCGTATAACAACACAAGGACTTAAACTTAAATGCCACTGAAACTTAAAATAGTACAACACGAACACAAACATAATCTTTCACTTAGACTTAAATTAGTACAACACAAACACAAACACAGACATACTCTTCCACTTAAACTTAAACTTAAACTTAAATGCCACTTAAATATGAGTAAATCAGAAATACAACATAAAAATGAACTAAGTTGACGATGCGACAGATGACTACATTCAGGATCCAGACGCTATTATGGTAAGATAATATAAATTTTTTTAAATTATTATGTGATTTTCTAAACTAATTTTTATTTTATTATGTAGCCTTCTATTGGACCTGACAGCACCACTGTTGCATGTCATCCTGAGCCGCATCCAGCTATAAGGAGAAAATTTGATGATGATGATCCTGATAGCGTACCCGGACGGGCGGAGATGCGCCTCAGGCCGACGACTACATTAAGACACACCGGATGCGGGATTTGATTGGGCGGCCTTCCTTTTTTGTGTATTTGTTGTGAATAATTTTTTGTAGCAATAATATTTAATTGAATATCTCTATTAATTTTTTTAGTTCTCCATTTGTTTTATTGTTTCGTATAACAACACAAGGACTTAAACTTAAATGCCATTGAAACTTAAAATAGTACAACCCGAACACAAACATAATCTTCCACTTAGACTTAAATTAGTACAACATAAACACAAACATACTCTTCCACTTAAACATGAGTAAATCAGAAAGACAAACATAAAAATGAACTAAACACATAGTATGAATTGTTTACTCCCGGCTTTCATTTATTCTGCATTCTAACCACTTAAATTGTTCTAGCAGTTATTCTTTTTCGTCTTCTAACTCTTCCACTCTCGCCTTAAGCTCCGCAATTCCTGTTTATTTTTTTTCTTTGTTCCTTCATTGCTGCATAATTCTATTCTGCTCTC
Organism: Nicotiana noctiflora; assembly: GCA_032618575.1. Taxonomy (NCBI): domain Eukaryota; kingdom Viridiplantae; phylum Streptophyta; class Magnoliopsida; order Solanales; family Solanaceae; genus Nicotiana; species Nicotiana noctiflora. The sequence goes on from JASVEL010004667.1 coordinate 386,101, forward strand.
CATTTTTTATCTTTTACCTCCCTCGGCTCCTACCTCATTTCTGCAATAAATCTATTGCTTTGGCTTTCTTATTCTGCTTGAGCTAACCACATATTATGAAGATTTAGCATTCATTCTCTGTAGCATTCTTGGTAACATTGTTCATCAGTCCATTCCTCAAACTCACACATAGGTTCACCGGGAACCTTGTACAACTGGTTCATACACATCCAGTAGCCACGTCCAACATCACGACCTTCCCAACAAGTTTTTAGCGCACAAGCTTTTCCACAGTAACACACCGGTGTACGAGGTTGAGCCATTTACTTTTACTTAAAAAATATCCAAGTTGAAAGAAATATTTGCTTTTACTAAATTTTTGAAGACATAAAATGACTACAATGAGCCCGTTATTTATAGGTAAGTGAACACACACACAATGCTAGTTTTGATGGCGTTTTATTTTGCATGTTAAATATTATGACATTGGTATGTCTACTTTATGTCATCCGGTCAGCTTTTTCAGTTCGACAAGACATCACATGCACAACGCCATTTTTGATGGCATTGTTTTCTACAGTCAGCTTTTTCAGTTCGACAAGACATCACATGCACATCGCCAAGTATGATGGCGTTGTATTTTGCGTGTTAAATATTATGACATGGATAGGTCTACTTTATCCGGGGGTCTATTTGGAAACAGCCTCTCTACCCTAGGGTAGGGGTAAGGTCTGCGTACACACTACCCTCCCCATACCCCACTAAGTGGGATTATACTGGGTTGTTGTTGTTGTTGTTGGATAGGTCTACTTTATGTCATCCGATCAGCTTTTTCAATTTGACAAGACAACACACAAATTACTTTAATAAAATTCGTGTTACATTTACATACGGAACATAAGTAAAAGCAAAGAAAAATATAAAATAAAGGGTTAAAAACAAGATTGGTAATTGGCTAGACAGTAATGAAACATAATTTTATTTCATAAATCAACCAACATACACATTAAAACTAATTCTGACAAGGTTCATTTCACGATCACTGGATAAATGTAACAAATTCTTTGCGTTGTCACACCTCCCTTTTTACTACCCCAACATGCGTAAGGTGTATAAATACACTTGTAGGGTATACCCCGACGCTCAATTACCCGAGACGGATAAAATAACGTAAGGGAAGGAGTTTTTCCAATTTAAGGACAATCGGTTCGGGATATATTAGAGATTAATCAGAGTCGCCACTTGGGAATGACAATGGTGTCCCAAGTCACCGGTTGATCCCGAATCCGAGGAATTTTGACTCTTTAAAATGTCTGCGAAGCAGAGGTCTGGATAAGGAACTCTGTTAACCCGGAAGAAGGTGTTAGGCACTCCCGGATTCCGTGGTTTTAGCACGGTCGCTCCACTGGCGTTCTTGACTTTTGTTTGACTCAATCATAAGATTTTAACAACATAATGTGCTTTTACGTTAAATGTCATTTTTTAGGATTTTGCGACATTGCGGAAACACGCCTCGAGTCATACCGCAACCAGTACGCCTATGACTTTTGGTGTATTTCGGCTTTGCCGAGATTTGGATTTGAGTCGCACCAAGTGCACACTCGTTCATAGGAAGGTATAGTAAAATCGTGCCCTAAAGTAACATCTACCGGCTTTTAAATCTTTTGGGAAAAGCTATGGAATTGGCTATTAGCTTTCCCGGATCTATTTGCGTTTATATCATTACTAAATGGGGGCCCCGGTGTTATTCGGGCGAGGCTCGTCCCAATTTTTATTAAAGGATACTAATATTTAACTATGTTTTCTATATTTGTTTTTTCCTTAATCGTGTCTCAACAATAAGAATCCCAGGCCCGTCGAGTTTGATTATTTAATTGGGCCTGGTTCTTCATCTTTGTACCGGATGTGTTCAGGCAGTCTTCAGATTTGTATTTGGGCAGCCCAGTCGAATAGTACCATAGTTCAGGCCCACGATATGATTTGGACCCAAACCAAAATGAATTAACAGAACAGAAACAGTATAATAAATACACACAGTTAAGAGATAAAACTTGAACATTTTATTAATCAGCAGGAGAAGATTCAATACACAAAATTCCAACCTTAAGTTCAAGATCTATAGATACAGGGAGCATGGATTAACAGACTAATTAATGAGGGAATTAAACTAATTGATTATTTTAGCCCTTGTCTTTGAGAATTAACCAATGTTAACGATGAAGTCATAAACTGATAAATGAACGGTTTAGCCATACGATTTATAATCTACTTACTTACCATGATTAACCGATTACTGCACTAAATGACTAAGAGACTAGATCACTTCCATTTTTATACTGAATTCCTAATTGCCGTTGTTCCATTATTAATACTGATATGCCAGATTCACTTGAAGCTCCTAAAGCCAATTTTACATTAAATGTTACTTCAATGGTAAGTTCCTATTCTATCTCAGGGATATTGACAAAATGAGCTAATCTTGCCAGCATACTAATTAACTCTTATTCGAGCTTCTGTTATTAGAGACTCATATGATAGTTATCTAACTTCATTTTTTAAGATTTTTTACTTAATTAACTAGGTGAGGTACTAATTACTACTACTACTATACTACCACTACTATTAACTATTACATTTTTTGTTTCCGTTTTTCAACCACTATCTACTGCTACAACAATCAAATTACAAGTTTAAACTAACAATTTTCAAACTACAAACTATATAACAGCATAAACTCAATCCGGATCTTCATTTTTATTTCATCAATACGTCAATACAGCATCATTTGTAAGAGAAGTGTACCTGGATGAACAAGGAAAATCCGATGAGTTCTAAGGGATGAGAAGTAATCAGCAATGGGCTCAATCAGCAATGAATGCAACAGTGAAGAAAAGGAAGCACAGCACACAGCAGTAGCAAAGTCCACAGCAAACAGAGAAGACCCAGGTAGATAACCCAATGAAATCCGATAGGAAACCCAGAAAATTCTACTGTTGTATTGCTAATTATAACAGCCTATATATTTTCAGATTACTTAAGCTTGAAACCCCAGATATATTGCTAATATTACTCAGATTTTGGAACCCCAAATATTTACTCAGATTTTTTCTCTAGTGGAATCCCCCTTTTCAACCCCTTTTTAAGAGATATTTATAGCTAACCTTTAGGGCTGAATACTTGGGGAGGAAGTATGGGATTAATCCCACTTCCCCCCTCCTAATTTTATTAAATCTCCACTTAAGTCCCATTTTCAGTTACCAAAACCCTTCCAGCGTGTGCTGGAAGGTTCTAAAGATTCCCTTTTATGGGTTTTTACTAGTATATCCCTAGGGGTTTGAGATTTTTACAGATTTCCCATTTTTAGGAGACCATTATACCCCTAAATCTCTGCAAAATTGCAGAAATCAGGAGCATAAATGTCTCTATTACCCTCCTAAGTTCTTACTAGTTACTATTTTACCTTTTTAATACCCAATTATGCCCCTAAGGGCACTGCTGATTTACTGGCCTGCCTAGGGCAGATTTTCAGCTTGTTTTGCACTATTTAACTAATAGCCAGCCCTAGCATTAGTATTTAAGGGCTGGCCAGATTTATTTCTAAGAACTATTTCAATTTTAGCCACTTTTAACTAATTCCAGTCAATTAAGACCAATTCATTCTTAATTAAAGCTAATTGCAGGCATAGCCTACTTTGTTATTATGCTTAACCTATTTAAAAGTTAGCCAGTCTCAAGTTGAGACTTAGCTTGGGCTATTAAAGCCATATACTGAACAGCTAGGCCCAAAACCTTTACAGGTTTGGCCACTTTGCTGTTCATGGCTCAATATAGAGCCTGGGCTAGTCTGCATTTGCAGACATAGCCCTTTGCACAACCAGCCACTGTTTAACAGTGAGCTGTGTGTTAGGGCTCACAGAATTGGTCAACCCTTTGCAGGGTTGACCATTCTTAGGCCAATTATTAAACCTATAGCCTAATTATGATCATTTTCAGTGTTTTATCCTATTTAAAAACTAACCACTTCCAAGGAACTTAGTACTAACAGCTATAACCAATCCTCCTAAGCATAATAGACAATAACATTGCTCATACTTAATACCAAACTATTGCAAACCTAGCCATTTTAACATGCAATTGCACACATAAACACATGAAACCAAAGATGTTTATCAACCAATCAGAATTCAGAAAAGGAGTTGGATAATGTTGAATTTTAATTAATCAGACTTACAAACTCAATTTCAAGTGGTACAGTGTTAATTAAACATTAAGCAGGCATGGGTTACAATCAATTTCATATTGAGTAATTCACTGGAAAGCCAAAAACCTACTTAGCAATCATGGTTATAGGTACATAGACACTAAATTCTCACAAAACAGTCAACATGAAAGATTAAGCATGGCTCACAAGAATCAGAGGACCTATGGCATCACTTAGAACCACTTTACCTACCCATTTTCAATGCAAGTCATGAAAGACAAGATGAAGGATGTAGAACAGAAGGACACAGAGAAGATAATAAAAAAATGCATGTGAATGACCATTGAGGATGTTATTAGGGTAAAACCCTTAGGTAGACATGAGAATCAAATTGTTTACTCAAGAATCTTGCTAAGAAAAGAGAACAATAGAAAACATGACAAGTTGAATAGAACAAGCCCCACTTGGGAGTTAAACAACTAAGCTAAAGCATGAAGGGAGTCACAAGAGGTATCTAATTTCAAAGATGAAATGTTGCAAGATAAACAAGAGAATTCTAGCTATAGTGAGGAAAACACAAGGAAGAACAGTCAGGACATCAACTTAAAAGATGGAAAGGAAACAAAAGTTAAACATGCACGGCAGTAGAAGAAAGGTCAACTAGACTATGAGAGCTAAACAAATCAGGGACTGTAATGGAATCAGGGCAACTCTTTTGACTTAATCAGAAACATAACATGACTTGAAACAAAGAAACATGAGATTAACATCAAACAGAATCTTATCACTAACAGATTAAGCAACCTTATGACTAAATATCAGAGACTCGCCCAAAGAGAATCATGGGAACATAATCAACCAGAGCCAAATCACGGACAAATCATTAATCAGAAAAGGAGATGAACATGCTAGAGGCAAGGATATTCAGGACATGAGATAAAAAGAAGAGAAACAGAATATCAACAAGAGCAGACGAAAATTAACACGCAAACACAAAAATCAACAGAAAACAGGACCAAAACATGTAAGAAATCACAAACAATCCTATTAAACTAAAGAAAACTAAAGGGTGAGGGACTTAGCTTGCGGGGCCGGTCCCCCGAGCTTCCTAACTCTTTTCTTTTTCCAATCTCTCATGAATTCTTTTCTTCTTTATTCTCTCTTCTTGTTTCTTTCTTTATTCTTTTCCAGGTATCTCCTTTTTTTCAATTTCTTTTCTGATTTTCATTCAGACCTAAAGACGAGGCCTTTTTGAGATCTGAGTTGCAGGGGTGGTGTTTGGGTGAGGAAAAGAGAGGATCTTTGTTGGGGTTGAACTTGGGGTCGCCGGAGTTAGGGTTCCGACGACCTTATTTTGGATATTTGAGGCGATACGGGAAGATTCGAGGGTAGCCAGTGGTATGAGTGGGTAGATCTCAGAAAAAGGGTTCGAATGGCATTAGTTTGAGGTGGATTCTCATACTTTGGTGGTCACCGGTGTAACTCCGGTGACCGGGCTTTTGAAGAACGGGGTATTTTTCTGGGGTTTTTGGGTGTGCTATGAGTGAAGAGAAAGAAGAAGAAGATGGGAGAGGTAAGGGAGGCCGGCGACCACCGTGGAAGGTGGTGGCCGCCATGGCCGCTGAGGATGAAGGAGACGAAGTGAGAGAGATACAGGGGCGGCTGAGTCTATTAGGGTTGTAAAAATGACCCAGGTTCTCGGACCAAAGCCTTTTATAGGCCGGTCATTTAAGATAATCTGAGCCGTTCATTTGATGATGATCAACGGCTCAGGGAGGCGTTACTAAAACGACGTAGTATTGTCGTTCATGAGACTAAGGTCATCACCCGTTAGATCAACTTAAACGGACGGCCCAGATCGCTTCTCTTAATTAATTAACCCTAATAATCCTGCCATTAATCTCGACCGTCGGATCTGTCTTGATGGACGGATGAGATTGAATCTCTCCACAGATCAACGGGCCACTTCACTGGGCCAAAACTTTGGGCCAATTCTTTTAACTCAAATCAGCCCAAGCCTAACACAATACCAAATTTTTTTTTGTATTTTCTGATATTAACTTATTTTTATGTATTTTCTTTTTATACTTTTTTTTTCTTTTCTTTTATGAAAAATTATAAATCCTAATTTACTACCTACTCTAATTTCCTAGTATTTTTTGGTAATTTTCTGCTATTTTTTCCTAATTTCTACTACTTAAGCTATTTTACTAATTTTCTAATTAACTAAACTAACAAATTAATTGCTACTATATTTTTTATTTTAAAACACACAAAAATATAACTAATTTCAAGCAATGCAAGTAATTGCACTCAAAAACATATTTATTTTAATTTTGGAATTATTTGCCTGGTGCAAAAATCATGTGCTCACAGCTGCCCCTCTTTGCTCGGGAACACGAAGAGTTTCAGTGCAAAGATAAGTGAGCAGTAATGAGAGATTTTTGCACATCGGCATATTCCGTGAAAGCATTTTTGAAAACCTTTTGACCGCACCCTGCTTTAGAGGTTGCCTACATATCCTGGGCTAAACAGGAATCAGGTCAGTGTAGTTCGGGAAGGTCCGGCAGTTTTAAAAACTACCAGACTCACTGTTGCATTGACACTGTTGAGACCTGCTGACTTACTCCTTATTACACCGGGGGGGAAAAATGTAAAATGAAGAAGCTATTCTAAGCTATGATCCTACAATTACAATTGTTCCTAATCTAGCTTTTGCTCTTCTTCCCTTCCCGGTGATGCAGAATCTTCCTTTTTGTTGATTTTCCTTGATGCTGACTCTCTTTTTTGTTGATTTTCTTGTTTTTTTTTCCTTGTTGTCTCTTTTTTTTCTCTTTTTTTTTGATCTCGAAATGAACCTGCTTAAAAAACAAAACAAAACAAAAAACTACCTCTTTTCTTTTTCTACCCCAGTGTGGGCTTTTTTAACTGTATAAACCATGCAATGCAGAAAAGTATTCCCGAATTCGAAGGTGGGCGCCTAACAGAAATTTAAACGTGCAATGCGATGCAAAAAGTATTCCCGAATTTGAAGGTGGGCGCCTAACGGAAATTAAACGTGCAATGCGATGCAGAAAAATATTCCCGTATTTGAACGTGGGCGCCTAACATAATTTAAACGTGCAATGCGATGCGTAAAAGTATTCCCGTATTTGGAGGCGGGCGCCTAACGTAATTGAAACGTGCAATGCGAATGCGTAAAGTATTCCCGTATTTGAAGGTGGGCGCCTAACGTAAATTTAAACGTGCAATGCGATGCGAAAAATATTCCCGTATTTGAAGGCGGGCGCCTACCGTAAATTTAAACGTGCAATGCAAATGCGTAAAATATTCCCGAATTTGAAGGCGGGCGCCTAACGTAAATTTAAACGTGCAATGCGATGCGTAAAATATTCCCGTATTCGAAGGCGGGCGCCAACGTAAATTTAAACGTGCAATGCGAATGCGTAAAATATTCCCGAATTTGAGGGGGGCGCCAACGTAAATTTAAACGTGCAATGCGAATGCGTAAAATATTCCCGAATTCGAAGGCGGGCGCCTAACAGAATTTAAACGTGCAATGCGAATGCGAAAATATTCCCGTATTTGAAGGTGGGCGCCTAACGTAAATTTAAACGTGCAATGCGAATGCAGAAAATATTCCCGAATTTGAAGGCGGGCGCCTAACAGAATTTAAACGTGCAATGCGAATGCAGAAAATATTCCCGAATTTGAAGGTGGGCGCCTAACGGAAATTTAAATGTGCAATGCGAATGCAGAAAATATTCCCGAATTTGAAGGTGGGCGCCTAACAGAATTTAAACGTGCAATGCGAATGCGTAAAATATTCCCGAATTCGAGGCGGGCGCCTAACAGAATTTAAACGTGCAATGCGAATGCGAAAATATTCCCGTATTTGAAGGTGGGCGCCTAACGTAAATTTAAACGTGCAATGCGAATGCAGAAAATATTCCCGAATTTGAAGGCGGGCGCCTAACAGAATTTAAACGTGCAATGCGAATGCGAAAATATTCCCGAATTTGAAGGTGGGCGCCTAATAGAAATTTAAACGTGCAATGCGAATGCGGAAAATATTCCCGAATTTGAAGGCGGGCGCCTAACAGAAATTTAAACGTGCAATGCGAATGCAGAAAATATTCCCGTATTTGAAGGTGGGCGCCTAACAGAATTTAAACGTGCAATGCGATGCAGAAAATATTCCCGTATTTGAAGGTGGGCGCCTAACAGAAATTAAACGTGCAATGCGAATGCAGAAAATATTCCCGTATTAGAAGGTGGGCGCCTAACAGAAATTAAAAATGCGATGCGATGCAAAAAATATTCCCTCAGCCTGAGGACTGGGGAGTAAATTTTAAAAGATGTTACCTTCCTCTTTTTGGTATTTTCTTTTACCAACTTATCTCTTGCCTGTGAATTTCTCCACTTATTCGGTAGACTTTCTCTTTTTGGTATTTTAAATTTTCCACATTGGTCACATTCACTTTAAAGTGATTAGTGACAATTTGTTCCCTGCATGAAACAAAATTTATTAGATATAAACTGCTGGCAACTGGCATCTGCCGTCCCCGCTTCTTATTGCTTCCTTTGTTTTTGCTTTTCTGATGTTGCATGACTTCTAACTGCTTGTCCCACGCAAACTCTTTTTGTATTTTCTCATTTTTCCTTTTTGTTTTGTTTTCTCTTCTTTTGGCCATACTTGCCAGGCTTCTTTATTCCTTTCCCGAATCTCCTTTCCTTTCTGATCCAGTGTTGTTTCAACTTCCGTTGTCAGGAGCTGGTAGTTAGCTCTCAAAAAGGTAAACAATGAAATACAGAAAATGAAAGAAAGGTAAGGGTATTTTGGAGAGATGAAAGAACTTATCTGGGTATTTGCTGGCTGATTCCGCTGACCATGCCATGTATTTAAACTCTGACCCAGTTCGTTCCAATCATTATTCTGACTCTGAATTGCCTTTGACCCAAACCAATACTCTCTTTTGTTGCCTTTTTCTCTTTTGATAGTCTTCACGATCGCCTTACGGTGCCTCGAAAGGTTTTCACCAATAAGACTCTCTCGTTTATTCTCTCAACCTCACCATCATCTCACAGTGCCGATTAAGGTTTTCACTGATGAGACTCTCTCATTTTATTTCTCTCAATCTCACAATCGCCTCACGGTGCCGGTTAAGGTTTTCACCGATGAGACTCTCTCATTTTTTTTCATTTTTCTATTTTTCCTTTTTGTATTTTGTTTTCTGTACCACGGGTATTATCCGATGCTTCGCTCCTCCTTCGCTGTATTTGTTATCATTTCAAAATTGATCAGAAGGTCTTTCTTTGGACTGTAACGTGGCTTTGGATGGGTTAAGAAAGAAAGATATAAAGGCTCAAAATTTCAACGAGGGTTTAAAATATTTACAACTCTCGGAATTATTAAACATAACTTCTGCCCCAGTTTCAATATGTGGGGAATTGTTGGATTTTTTCTTTATTATGACTGAACCTCAGAGAGGCTGCCTACGTACCCTTTCGGGATCAAGTCAGACGTAGTTCATCCAACTTCAAAAGTTAGATGGATTTCTTTTTGACTTTTTCCCGATTTTTGTCTTTTTTCTCTTTTTTTCATTTTTTTTTTCATTTTTCCATCATTCATTTTTCTTTTCATTTTTCCATCATTTCATTTCTCATTCTGGCAATTGCGAACTTATTGTATTAGAGTGATTCCGAGAGAGGGATATGAAAGAATTCATTCATTAAGGCTCAAAGGGGTTAACAATGGATAAAGTGTTTGGATAGAGAATAAAATGCCTTCGTCATTTCAATTCCAAAATCACAACAAAATACAAAACATACAATTGAAAAGGAATCATACATAGTATCTTTTGACCGCATCCGAATTGATAGCAGTCTCTACGCACTTTCCTTCAACATCAGTTAAATATAATGCTCCATTGGACAACACCCGTGATACCACGAACGGCCCCTGCCAATTTGGCGCAAACTTGCCTTTTGCCTCTGCCCAATGTGGTAAGATACGCCTCAATACCACTTGTCCGACTTCAAACTTTCGAGGTCGTACCTTCTTATTATATGCTCTGGCCATTCTTCGCTGATACAACTGCCCATGGCAGACTGCAGCCAACCTCTTCTCATCAATCAAATTCAACTGTTCTAACCGGGCCTTTACCCATTCATCGTCATCTATCTCAGATTCGGCTATAATTCGCAATGACGGTATTTCTATTTCTGCGGGTATAACAGCCTCCGTTCCGTACACCAGTGTATAAGGTGTGGTTCCGATAGAAGTACGTACCGTCGTGCGATAACCCATGAGAGCAAAGGGTAACTTTTCATGCCACTGCCTGGATCCCTCCACCATTTTCCGGAGAATCTTCTTGATGTTCTTATTTGCTGCTTCTACTGCACCATTTGCCTTTGGCATGTAAGGTGTGGAATTGCGGTGCGTGATTTTAAACCTTTCACAAACTTCCGCCATGAGATGACTGTTTAAATTGGCTCCATTGTCTGTGATGATCACCTTGGGGATTCCAAATCGGCATATAATATTCTCGTGCACAAAATCTACCACCGCTTTCTTCGTCACTGCCTTAAATGTCTTAGCTTCAACCCACTTGGTGAAATAATCAATTGCAACTAGAATGAACCTGTGCCCATTTGAAGCGGCTGGATCTATTGGGCCGATGACATCCATGCCCCAAGCAACAAAGGGCCAAGGTGCCGACATTGTGTGTAACTCATAAGGTGGGGAGTGAATCAAATCCCCATGTACTTGGCATTGGTGGCACTTCTTCACATACCTGATGCAATCACGCTCCATAGTGAGCCAGTAGTACCCAGCTCTCAAAATCTTCTTTGCTAAAACATATCCGCTCATGTGGGGTCCGCATACTCCGTCATGTACTTCAATCATGATTTCACCTGCTTGTTGTGCATCCACACATCGCAATAAACCCAAATCTGGTGTTCTTTTGTATACCACTCCTCCACTGAGGAATAATCCATTGGCTAGACGCCTGATGGCTCTCTTCTGGTCTCCAGTGGCTTGCTCCGGGTATTTGCCACCTTTCAAGTATTCTCTAATATCATGATACCACGGCTCTCCATCTGACTCTTCTTCCACAGCGAAGCAATAAGCATTCTGATCTCGGACTTGGATCTGGAGCGGATCTATATATGTCTTGTCCGGATGATGCAACATAGAGGACAATGTGGCCAAAGCATCTGCAATCTCATTGTGCATTCTCGGGATGTGCTTGAATTCTATAGACCGGAATCTTTGAGACAACTCGTGCAAACAATACCGATAAGGTATCAATTTCAAATCTCGTGTCTCCCATTCCCCCTGAATCTGGTGTACCAAGAGGTCCGAGTCACCCATGACCAAAATCTCTTGAATACCCATGTCAATTGCCATCCTTAATCCCAAGATGCACGCCTCATATTCGGCCATGTTGTTGGTACAGAAAAATCGAAGCTGAGCTGTGACGGGATAGTGTTGACCCGTACCTGAAATGAGTACCGCTCCGATACCAATGCCCCTGCTGTTGACGGCTCCATCAAAGTACATTTTCCACCCTAGTTTCTCCTCTTGCTCTATCTCCTCGACAATCATTGCCTCTTCATCCGGGAAGTACGTCTTCAATGGTTCATACTCATCATCTACCGGATTCTCCGCTAAGTGGTCTGCAATAGCTTGCGCCTTCATTGCCGTACGGGTCACATAAATAATGTCAAATTCAGTGAGCAGAATCTGCCATTTGGCCAATCTTCCCGTAGGCATGGGCTTCTGAAATATATACTTGAGAGGGTCCAGTCGAGATATCAAGTACGTGGTGTATGCCGACAAATAATGCTTTAGCTTCTGAGCTACCCAAATCAATGCACAACAAGTTCTTTCCAGTTGGGTATATTTCACCTCATAGGCCGTAAACTTCTTGCTGAGGTAATATATGGCCTGTTCTTTCTTGCCAGTCTCGTCATGTTGACCCAGTACACAACCGAAAGAGTTATCTAGCACCGTCAAATAAAAAATCAAAGGTCGCCCTGGTTCCGGAGGAACTAACACCGGAGGATTAGCCAAATATTCTTTGATCTTGTCAAAGGCTTCCTGACACTCGTCGGTCCATTTCACTGCCGCATCTTTCTTCAGCAACTTGAAGATCGGCTCGCATGTTGATGTCAATTGAGCAATGAACCGACTAATGTAATTCAACCTTCCTAGCAAACTCATGACCTCCTTCTTGTTCTTCGGCGGAGGTAGACTTTGAATAGCCTTGATCTTTGACGGATCTAGTTCAATACCTCGCCGACTCACAATAAACCCCAGTAATTTCCCTGAAGGTACTCCAAAGGCGCATTTCGCCGGATTGAGCTTTAAATTGTACCTTCGTAGTCTTTGGAAGAACTTCCTCAGATCTCTCACATGATCAGGTTGTTTTCTGGACTTTATGATGACATCGTCCACATATACTTCAATTTCTCGATGCATCATGTCATGGAACATTGTGGTCATTGCCCTCATGTAAGTTGCCCCGGCATTCTTCAATCCAAACGGCATTACTCTGTAACAGTACGTTCCCCAAGGTGTAATGAAGGCAGTTTTCTCAGCATCTTCTTCGTCCATCAGGATCTGGTGATAACCAGCATAACAGTCCACAAATGAACCGATTTCATGGTTGGCACAATTGTCGATCAATATGTGGATGTTTGGCAATGGGAAGTCATCCTTCGGACTAGCTTTATTGAGGTCTCTATAATCTACACATACTCTGGTTTTGCCATCTTTCTTTGGGACCGGCACAACATTTGCCAACCAGGTGGGGTATTTAGTTACTTTTATGACCTTTGCCTCAAATTGCTTGTTCACCTCTTCCTTTATCTTCACGCTAATGTCCGTTTTGAATTTCCTTAGCTTTTGTTTCACTGGCCGGCATTCCGAGTAGATAGGCAACTTGTGTACCACCAGATCTGTGCTAAGCCCGGGCATGTCATCATAGGACCAGGCAAAAGATATCCTTAAATTCATGTAACAACCTTATCAATTCATCCCTGAGGGGTGCCTCCAAATGTACACTAATCTTTGTTTCTCGGACATCATCTTCGCTCCCTAAATTTACAGATTCCGTATCACTCAGATTCGGTTTGGGTTTTTCCTCGTATTGTTTCATGTCCTTACTTATTTCCTCCAGGGCTTCCTCATCCTCACATTCTATTTCACTCTCTTCCTCGATTTCTTGTATAGTAACATGATTGTCAGAACCGGGTCTAGAATCCTTCACGCATGACATGGCATTGGAATCAACACATGCAAAACTGTACAAAAGGAAAAATAAAGAAAAATAAGGCAAAAGTGAAGAAAAAGGAAAAACCGCATTTCATTAATAAAAGAAACGAACAATGTTCGGGATACATGGTGATGATTTTTTTTTTCATGAGGGGGAATGGGGAAAATAACAACTTTCGGGGAAACAATGATGAAATTTTGAGCTAACTACCAAGACTCCTTCCGGATAAGGAAAGGAGTAGCTTCCCAATTGTTCAATGTGACTCGGGGCCCCACAAATTGCACGTCCATGTTGCTCGTGCCTTCCCCTGCTTCAATCGTATTCACCTCCCAAAACAATTTCTTAAAACCAAGCATTTCTTCATCCAGTTGGGTCTCAATGCACTTTGCTGCAGCAGATGGTTGATGTTTTGTACCAGGCCTGATAAAGATGTCGGATAATTTGGGTATGGGTTTGGGCAAGGTCCAGTTTTTCTTGGATTTAGAGGCTCTTTGGATATCGGCAAAGGTAGGTTTGAACCCTAAGCCGAATGTACCTTTATTCTCCGGAAGCTGAACTGGTTGAGTGACTCCCTGCAGTGTTTTGCCTAATCCCCTCCCCGGTGCAAATCCGTTTTTCAACATTTCTCTGGCCACCATTATAGCAGTTGGTGCCATCATAGGGGTTGGTAACTTTTCGCCTTCAACAACTCTATTCACCACAGCAGAATCCGTCACTTGGTAGACCCAAGGACCTCTATCACCATTAGTATCATCAAAAGGAGCTACCACATTACAAGCATTTTCCTCCCCGTGCACAACAATCTCTTGTTGTTCCCATTCAAACTTGACCATCTGGTGTAGAGAAGATGGTACTGCCTTAGCTGCATGAATCCAGGGTCGACCTAACAGTAAGTTATACGATACGGCGATGTCAAGCACCTGGAACTCCATTGTAAAATCAACGGGACCAATGGTCACTTCCAAAATAATATCTCCCAGCGTGTTCTTACCTCCGCCGTCAAACCCTCTCACATTGATACTGTTTCTCCGGATTCTGTCCGGGCTAATGTTCAACTTCCCTAAGGTTGACAACGGGCAAATGTTGGCACTCGATCCATTGTTAATCAGTACCCTAGTCACAACTGACTCTTCACTCTTTACTGTGAGGTACAATGCTTTATTGTGTTCAGTTCCTTCCACCGGCAGCTCCCTATCAGAAAAGGTGATCCTGTTAGACTCGAAAATTTTGCTAGTGATCTTCTCCAAGTGACACACGGAAATCTTCTCCGGAACATGAGCCTCATTTAGAATTTTCATAAGAGCCTTCCGGTGCTCTTCTGAATGTATCAACAAAGATAACAAAGAAATCTGGGCCGGGGTCTTTCTTAACTGTTCAACCACTGAGTATTCTTGTGACTTCATTTTCTTAAGAAATTCTTCTGCTTCCTCCTCCGACACTGGCTTTTTCAATTGACTTTCTTTCACCGCCTTCATCTTTCTCAGTTCCTCCGGAGCAAAACACCTTCCAGATCGTGTGAGTCCATGCGTTTCATTAATTTCGCCAGAAATCTCTTTCCCCTTGTAAACTACTGCTACCTTGTTATAGTTCCAAGGCACAGTCTTTGTATTCACCACTGGCATTTGCACTACTGGTTTTATGATCACTGGCTCTGCACTTGCACCCTTCACAGTCACAATTGTCTTTGCTCCTGGCACTACCACTTTTAGACTTCCCATCACTATTGGCTTTGGTTTCTCAACAATTACCTCCTCTTTCACAATTTCTTTCTCTAACTTGTCACTCGACTTTATCATCATGACGGCCTGAGATGGTTTTTGATTGCCATCACCCTGCACCAGTTCTATCATATTCGTTTCGTGGTGATTCGGCAATGGATTCTGGGTAATGTTTGGGGTTTCTGGGGCCTGCACTTCAATTCTCCTCTCATCGATAAGATCTTGAATGGCATTCTTTAATTGCCAGCATTTCTCAGTATCATGGCCCACCGTTCCTGAACAATATTCGCATCTGACAGAAGTGTTAAGGTTCTTTGGGGGTGGGTTTGGGTTTTTTGGTGCAACTGGGCTCAACATCCCCAATTCTTTCAACCTGTAGAAAAGACTGGTATATGATTCTCCGAGAGGAGTGAATGTTTTTCTCGCTTTGTTTCTCCAATCAGCATCCGGCCCGGGTCTATTCTGGTTGCGGTAAGGTTTAGGGGTTGAGTATGTGTTTTGGGTATGGTACACATTGTGTGGAGCTTGAGCTCTCCACACATGGGGTAGTGGTGGTGGATAAGTTTGGGCTTGCGGTTGGTGGTAATGTGGGACAGTTGGTGGGTATGGTGGTGGTGGTGGGTTATATGGGCTTGGTGTGTTGTAGGGGTTTGGCGGGTAAGATGGTGGTGGTGGATTATATGGAGTTGGCGGGCTTGGTGGATGTGGGCGGTAGGGTCTTGTTGGGTTATAGTGGGGGTTGCGACTCCAGGACCTGCTTTCAATGGTTGATACTTCTTCTTTCTTCTTCTTTCCCATCACTCCTCCACTTCCACTCTGTATAGCTTGATTGGTGGCTTTGATAGCCGAAAAACGCATAATCTTGTTTGTCTTCAAACCCTCTTCTACAAAACTTCCCATTTTCACAACTTCGTTGAAACTTTTCCCGATTGCCGACACTAGATGGCCGTAGTACGTTGGCTCCAAAGCTTGCAAAAAACAGTCCACCATCTCACCTTCTTTCATTGGCGGATCCACTCTAGCGGCCTGTTCCCTCCATCTAAAACCGTATTCTCTAAAGCTCTCTCCTGGCTTTTTCTCCAGCTTGGTAAGGGATAACCTGTCGGGTATGATCTCCAAATTGTACTGAAAGTGACTAGCGAAAGCTTGCGCTAAGTCATCCCAAACGAACCATCTTGTATGGTCCTGTCGGGTATACCATTCCAGAGCTGATCCACTCAAACTTTGGCTGAAGTACGCCATCAACAATTCATCTCTTCCTCCCGCGCCTCTCATCTTGCTACAGTATCCTCTCAGATGAGCTACCGGATCCCCGTGCCCGTCGTACATGTCGAACTTTGGCAACTTAAATCCCGCAGGAAGCTGCACCTCAGGGAACAAACACAGGTCTTTGTAGGCTACACTTACTTGCCCTCCTAGCCCTTGCATGTTGCGGAAAGCATTCTCAAGACTTTTTACTTTCCGAGCCATCTCTTCCTGCCCGGCACTTGCTTCTATCATAGGAGCGTGAGACTCGTGTTGTCTGAAGGTAGGCTCCGGAGGGTAGTAGTGAGAATCCTGGATATGAAACATTGGTTCACTAGAGGACTTGTGGATAACAGCGGGCGGAGGTGCCACGTATACAGGAGCAACTTGTGGTACAGGAGGTGGCACTTGCTTGGTTGGAGGTGGTGGCATTTGGGAGGTGGAAGCATAGTAGTGAGGGTAGTCGGGGTAGGTAGAGGATGAGTTCATCGTTGGTGGCTCTGGGTTAGGATTGGCTGGAGGGACATATGCAGGGTTAGCTGGGTAGGCTGGTAGTGGTTGACCTCTTGACCAAGCTTGGTACATTTCAGCCATCTGCTGCCTTAACTTGTACATTTCTTCTTTCATCCCCGCCACATCCACGATCTCTTCTTCGTGAGCAGGGTCTACAATGGTTGCCTCGATCTCCCGGGACACAGCCTTTGTCATCTTTTTGTACCTGGTGTTGTATGGGTGGGTAGCCAGTATGCCAGTTGCCTAGAAAATCTGGACTCACAAACATCAACACTTGTTAGTTGTTAGCGTATGAATAAGATGTTACGACTTTAAAAACAAACACATTTGCTCGAGTCGTTATGCATCATCCCGGCTGCTGCTCACTTCAATCATCTTTTCTTTTTCCGCTCTTTTGCTTTTTCTTTCTCTCTTTTCTTCTTTTCTTTTTCTCTTTTGCTTTTTCTCTTTTCTTGCTTTCTCTTTTTCTTTTCTTTTTCTTGCTTTTTCTTTTCTTTTTTCTTTCTTTTTTTTTTCTTTTTCTTGTCATTTTCATAATTACGCTCCTATTTATTTGCCTAGCGGATACAAAAGAAATGCCATAAAGTAAAAGAATTGGTAACAACACTTTGTTTTCTCATTGATAATTCAAAACCTTGATTACAAAGTGATGTTTAAGAAAAGGAAAAATAAAAGATGATGCATGACCTAAGAGTACATTAATGCACCTAGTGCCCGCGAGGCATCGTTCGGCCTTGCCGCGGGCCTATATGCTAAACCCCTTTGAAGCCTATCCAGGTCGGCCATGACTTGTTGTACAAAAAACTTCACCGCAGATACAAAAGTCCTCCGAGTCATATCTTCACAAAGCTGAGTCTTTCGGGTGATATACTGGGCGATGCGAACAATCTTTTCTCTGATGACCCCTTTTTCTTGCAATAGACGGCTTATTTGCTGATTGCGAGCGTCCAAGACACGTTGGTTGTCCTTTTGCACCTGTTGTAGCTCCAATTTTAATCTAGCCATGGTTGTGTAGCAATATTCTCTTTCTTCCTCAAGATCTTTGATAATCTTGTTGCTTTTGGCCGTGGCTGAGATTATTTTCTTTCTAAGCTGGGCTACTTCAGCATCATGCTTGTCTTGCAGTTGTTGAACCAATTTGGCTCTCTTCTCAACATCTTTGTCCATTTGCTTCCGAGCCATGACTAACTCTTTCTCCGTTTTATCCAAATCGAAGCTATAGTCATTTACCTTTCGCCGGAGAATCTCAATTAACTTTTCATCTCGGGCCGAGCGAATTGGGGTCTCGGATGCAATTTTCATTTGAGCCATTTGAGCTTTCAACATCTCATTCTCTTTCTTCAACTGCTTCTTCTCCACTTCATCGGATGCCGCTTGTAAGCCGCTTTCGAAATGAAGATTTCTCAGTTTATCTTCCAACAGACTGATTTTGGCCTTATATTCTTTTTCCTTGGCCGCCCATTTCAGATTTTCCTCGGATTGCTCTATCAGGTCTTGCAAGTGAGGTCTCTTTGAAAGACGTTCGTGTTCAACCCCTCGTCGGTACCAGGTGGAGTATCCAGGTGATATCTCCCCTCTTGCTCTATTCGGCACACAAGTATCAATCTTCGGATTTTGGCATTCATTCCATATTTGCCGGATTCTTGCTTCCGGGAATTGCCCGTCTGGACCAATCTCCACGGCCTGCACACCTGAGATCCCCATCTCTCGGAATAATCTGACACCGACCCAACTGTCGCAGGGCTCTGTAGGGTGCATAAGGTTGTATACTCTTCAAACCCATGATCAAAAATGGCGATCCCTCTGTTGGCATGTATATCACCTCGTCAAGAGGTAACCAGTCATACGTCCAATCAATTTGACCGTCAGTTAGTGATCGAATATACCCAATCCAACCTTGGACTCCTTCTGGCAACCTTACTTCTTTTGTCCTCGCATTGAACTCTTCCAAACATGTCCGATCGGCCGAACCATAGCTCGAGAATGAAGGGTGGTGACACAGATGCTCGATTAGCCAAATTTGCAAGATCAAGTTACACCCCTCGAAGAAGCTAGCCCCCGCTTTGCACGCAGTCAGAGCACGATAGATATCCGCAACAATCATCGGGGCCAGAGTACAGTTTTCTTGTACTATCAGTGTGGTAGCTACCCCGGCGACTTTTATATTGATATGGCCATCTTTCCTCGGGAATACAACAACTCCAAGAAATGCCACCAAAAATGCGAACCTCCGGTGTTCTTCCCATTTTGCCCGGTTGGACTTACAACACAACTTGTTGGTTGGGTCGTTGAAACCCCCAACGTGTCCAAACCTGTTGTAGATGAAGCTTAAAGAACAAAATCCATTGGCCAGATCTTCATTATGAACATTCCGGGCGATTTTCAAAGAGTCGAGGAAACGATGTACTGTCACCATCCTCGGAGATACCGGGTATTTTCCTTTCAGCGGAACCTCGGTCTTCCCAATGTAGAAGGCAATCTCCTCTAAAGTAGGGGTAAGCTCAAAATCTGGGAAATGAAATACGTTGTGTGCCGAATCCCAAAACGAGACCAACGCTCTAATCACATCACCCCGAGGAACTATTTCGAGTAACCCCGTAAGGCCTTTCAAGTACTTTTTGACCCAGTCTTGACCATCGGATCCCATGTCCTGCCACCATAACCTCAGCTCCAAAGGGATTTTATTTAGGGAAAATTGTTCATTCATCATCGTGCTCGTCCTGCACATTTATTAAGGTGATTTTATTTAGAAAAGGAAAAATCTTTTTCAATGCAAATTTTCAATTTTTGAATAAAAGAAAATGAAAATGACTTTCGAAGTGGCCATTTTTGCAAAAACAGCCTTCCGGCGTCCTTTCGGAACATTCGGCCATTTCCAAAAATAGCAATCACCTCGATTATTTGAAAAGAAAATCTTTTTGGTCTTTTTCTAAAAGTGTGGTTAGACCCGTTTAAGGGTTGCCTACGTATCCCACCTAATGGCGAGAATCAAACCTGCGTAGTTCGGTCAGATTATTTGACCAATTATTTCAAAAATGTTCCACCTTTTTTTTTCAAATTTTCAAATTTTCCGTGTACCTATTTTCTACAAATCATTATTTTCCTCTCTCTCTCTTTTTTTTTCTTTTCAACAATTTTCCAATCTCGGGATTTCCGCCGGTCCGCATAACGATCAAGGACAATAAAATGCAACACATAGCATGCTCGGTCTTTTCAATACCGGGTCACCTGTCCTAGACGGACCCAACCCCTGTGTTGAGTCCCCTAAGTCAAATATGATGCAAATAATCGTCCTAGACCTATGTTCAAAATCTTACGGTTTCATAGATTGCTAGACCGTGTACCCGAGCGGACAACTCGAATCGAGGAGGGGGCTACGTACCGGTGACCCACGGAGTCAATCGGCTTTGTAACTTATCCAGCCTCTGTTTTCTTAATTTAAGGTGACTTTAACAGAAAGGGGAGTCTCAACCAGTAAGCACATCCCCAGGGGAGAAGAGAGAAGGGATTTCGGCACAGTTTTATATACAGTTCACATAATATCAAAGCGATAAAACACATAGCATGTTATTCAAATCATATAATGAAGTCAAACAAAAAACGCGAACGGCAGTTCTAAGGAGCTCGAGTTCTTAAACCCTGAAATCGAAATTCAGGGTTGGATCGTCCATTTGGGATTGTCACACCTCCCCTTTTACTACCCCAACATGCGTAAGGTGTATAAATACACTTGTAGGGTATACCCCGACGCTCAATTACCCGAGACGGATAAAATAACGTAAGGGAAGGAGTTTTTCCAATTTAAGGACAATCGGTTCGGGATATATTAGAGATTAATCAGAGTCGCCACTTGGGAATGACAATGGTGTCCCAAGTCACCGGTTGATCCCGAATCCGAGGAATTTTGACTCTTTAAAATGTCTGCGAAGCAGAGATCCGGATAAGGAACTCTGTTAACCCGGGAGAAGGTGTTAGGCACTCCCGGATTCCGTGGTTTTAGCACGGTCGCTCCACTGGCGTTCTTGACTTTTGTTTGACTCAATCATAAGATTTTAACAACATAATGTGCTTTTACGTTAAATGTCATTTTTTAGGATTTTGCGACATTGCGGAAACACGCCTCGAGTCATACCGCAACCAGTACGCCTATGACTTTTGGTGTATTTCGGCTTTGCCGAGATTTGGATTTGAGTCGCACCAAGTGCACACTCGTTCATAGGAAGGTATAGTAAAATCGTGCCCTAAAGTAACATCTACCGGCTTTTAAATCTTTTGGGAAAAGCTATGGAATTGGCTATTAGCTTTCCCGGATCTATTTGCGTTTATATCATTACTAAATGGGGGCCCCGGTGTTATTCGGGCGAGGCTCGTCCCAATTTTTATTAAAGGATACTAATATTTAACTATGTTTTCTATATTTGTTTTTTCCTTAATCGTGTCTCAACAATAAGAATCCCAGGCCCGTCGAGTTTGATTATTTAATTGGGCCTGGTTCTTCATCTTTGTACCGGATGTGTTCGGGCAGTCTTCAGATTTGTATTTGGGCAGCCCAGTCGAATAGTACCATAGTTCAGGCCCACGATATGATTTGGACCCAAACCAAAATGAATTAACAGAACAGAAACAGTATAATAAATACACAGAGTTAAGAGATAAAACTTGAACATTTTATTAATCAGCAGGAGAAGATTCAATACACAAAATTCCAACCTTAAGTTCAAGATCTATAGATACAGGGAGCATGGATTAACAGACTAATTAATGAGGGAATTAAACTAATTGATTATTTTAGCCCTTGTCTTTGAGAATTAACCAATGTTAACGATGAAGTCATAAACTGATAAATGAACGGTTTAGCCATACGATTTATAATCTACTTACTTACCATGATTAACCGATTACTGCACTAAATGACTAAGAGACTAGATCACTTCCATTTTTATACTGAATTCCTAATTTCCGTTGTTCCATTATTAATACTGATATGCCAGATTCACTTGAAGCTCCTAAAGCCAATTTTACATTAAATGTTACTTCAATGGTAAGTTCCTATTCTATCTCAGGGATATTGACAAAATGAGCTAATCTCGCCAGCATACTAATTAACTCTTATTCGAGCTTCTGTTATTAGAGACTCATATGATAGTTATCTAACTTCATTTTTTAAGATTTTTACTTAATTAACTAGGTGAGGTACTAATTACTACTACTACTATACTACCATTACTATTAACTATTACATTTTTTGTTTCCGTTTTTCAACCACTATCTACTGCTACAACAATCAAATTACAAGTTTAAACTAACAATTTTCAAACTACAAACTATATAACAGCATAAACTCAATCCGGATCTTCATTTTTATTTCATCAATACGTCAATACAGCATCATTTGTAAGAGAAGTGTACCTGGATGAACAAGGAAAATCCGATGAGTTCTAAGGGATGAGAAGTAATCAGCAATGGGCTCAATCAGCAATGAATGCAACAGTGAAGAAAAGGAAGCACAGCACACAGCAGTAGCAAAGTCCACAGCAAACAGAGAAGACCCAGGTAGATAACCCAATGAAATCCGATAGGAAACCCAGAAAATTCTACTGTTGTATTGCTAATTATAACAGCCTATATATTTTCAGATTACTTAAGCTTGAAACCCCAGATATATTGCTAATATTACTCAGATTTTGGAACCCCAAATATTTACTCAGATTTTTTCTCTAGTGGAATCCCCCTTTTCAACCCCTTTTTAAGAGATATTTATAGCTAACCTTTAGGGCTGAATACTTGGGGAGGAAGTATGGGATTAATCCCACTTCCTCCCTCCTAAATTTATTAAATCTCCACTTAAGTCCCATTTTCAGTTACCAAAACCCTTCCAGCATGTGCTGGAAGGTTCTAAAGATTCCCTTTTATGGGTTTTTACTAGTATATCCCTAGGGGTTTGAGATTTTTACAGATTTCCCATTTTTAGGAGACCATTATACCCTCCTAAGTTCTTACTAGTTACTATTTTACCTTTTTAATACCCAATTATGCCCCTAAGGGCACTGCTGATTTACTGGCCTGCCTAGGGCAGATTTTCAGCTTGTTTTGCACTATTTAACTAATAGCCAGCCCTAGCATTAGTATTTAAGGGCTGGCCAGATTTATTTCTAAGAACTATTTCAATTTTAGCCACTTTTAACTAATTCCAGTCAATTAAGACCAATTCATTCTTAATTAAAGCTAATTGCAGGCATAGCCTGCTTTGTTATTATGCTTAACCTATTTAAAAGTTAGCCAGTCTCAAGTTGAGACTTAGCTTGGGCTATTAAAGCCATATACTGAACAGCTAGGCCCAAAACCTTTACAGGTTTGGCCACTTTGCTGTTCAGGGCTCAATATAGAGCCTGGGCTAGTCTGCATTTGCAGACATAGCCCCTTTGCACAACCAGCCACTGTTTAACAGTGAGCTGTGTGTTAGGGCTCACAGAATTGGTCAACCTTTTGCAAGGTTAACCATTCTTAGGCCAATTATTAAACCTATAGCCTAATTATGATCATTTTCAGTGTTTTATCCTATTTAAAAACTAACCACTTCCAAGGAACTTAGTACTAACAGCTATAACCAATCCTCCTAAGCATAATAGACAATAACATTGCTCATACTTAATACCAAACTATTGCAAACCTAGCCATTTTAACATGCAATTGCACACATAAACACATGAAACCAAAGATGTTTATCAACCAATCAGAATTCAGAAAAGGAGTTGGATAATGTTGAATTTTAATTAATCAGACTTACAAACTCAATTTCAAGTGGTACAGTGTTAATTAAACATTAAGCAGGCATGGGTTACAATCAATTTCATATTGAGTAATTCACTGGAAAGCCAAAAACCTACTTAGCAATCATGGTTATAGGTACATAGACACTAAATTCTCACAAAACAGTCAACATGAAAGATTAAGCATGGCTCACAAGAATCAGAGGACCTATGGCATCACTTAGAACCACTTTACCTACCCATTTTCAATGCAAGTCATGAAAGACAAGATGAAGGATGTAGAACAGAAGGACACAGAGAAGATAATAAAAAAATGCATATGAATGACCATTGAGGATGTTATTAGGGTAAAAGCCCTTAGGTAGACATGAGAATCAAACTGTTTACTCAAGAATCTTGCTAAGAAAAGAGAACAATAGAAAACATGACAAGCTGAATAGAACAAGCCCCACTTGGGAGTTAAACAACTAAGCTAAAGCATGAAGGGAGTCACAAGAGGTATCTAATTTCAAAGATGAAATGTTGCAAGATAAACAAGAGAATTCTAGCTATAGTGAGGAAAACACAAGGAAGAACAGTCAGGACATCAACTTAAAAGATGGAAAGGAAACAAAAGTTAAACATGCACGGCAGTAGAAGAAAGGTCAACTAGACTATGAGAGCTAAACAAATCAGGGACTGTAATGGAATCAGGGCAACTCTTTTGACTTAATCAGAAACATAACATGACTTGAAACAAAGAAACATGAGATTAACATCAAACAGAATCTTATCACTAACAGATTAAGCAACCTTATGACTAAATATCAGAGACTCGCCCAAAGAGAATCATGGGAACATAATCAACCAGAGCCAAATCACGGACAAATCATTAATCAGAAAAGGAGATGAACATGCTAGAGGCAAGGATATTCAGGACATGAGATAAAAAGAAGAGAAACAGAATATCAACAAGAGCAGACGAAAATTAACACGCAAACACAAAAATCAACAGAAAACAGGACCAAAACATGTAAGAAATCACAAACAATCCTATTAAACTAAAGAAAACTAAAGGGTGAGGGACTTAGCTTGCGGGGCCGGTCCCCCGAGCTTCCTAACTCTTTTCTTTTTCCAATCTCTCATGAATTCTTTTCTTCTTTATTCTCTCTTCTTGTTTCTTTCTTTATTCTTTTCCAGGTATCTCCTTTTTTTCAATTTCTTTTCTGATTTTCATTCAGACCTAAAGACGAGGCCTTTTTGAGATCTGAGTTGCAGGGGTGGTGTTTGGGTGAGGAAAAGGGAGGATCTTGGTTGGGGTTGAACTTGGGGTCGCAGGAGTTAGGGTTCCGACGACCTTATTTTGGATATTTGAGGCGATACGGGAAGATTCGAGGGTAGCCAGTGGTATGAGTGGGTAGATCTCAGAAAAAGGGTTCGAATGGCATTAGTTTGAGGTGGATTCTCATACTTTGGTGGTCACCGGTGTAACTCCGGTGACCGGGCTTTTGAAGAACGGGGTATTTTTCTGGGGTTTTTGGGTGTGCTATGAGTGAAGAGAAAGAAGAAGAAGATGGGAGAGGTAAGGGAGGCCGGCGACCACCGTGGAAGGTGGTGGCCGCCATGGCCGCTGAGGATGAAGGAGACGAAGTGAGAGAGATACAGGGGCGGCTGAGTCTATTAGGGTTGTAAAAATGACCCAGGTTCTCGAACCAAAGCCTTTTATAGGCCGGTCATTTAAGATAATCTGAGCCGTTCATTTGATGATGATCAACGGCTCAGGGAGGCGTTACTAAAACGACGTAGTATTGTCGTTCATGAGACTAAGGTCATCACCCGTTAGATCAACTTAAACGGACGGCCCAGATCGCTTCTCTTAATTAATTAACCCTAATAATCCCGCCATTAATCTCGACCGTCGGATCTGTCTTGATGGACGGATGAGATTGAATCTCTCCACAGATCAACGGGCCACTTCACTGGGCCAAAACTTTGGGCCAATTCTTTTAACTCAAATCAGCCCAAGCCTAACACAATACCAAATTTTTTTTTGTATTTTCTGATATTAACTTATTTTTATGTATTTTCTTTTTATACTTTTTTTTCTTTTCTTTTATGAAAAATTATAAATCCTAATTTACTACCTACTCTAATTTCCTAGTATTTTTTGGTAATTTTCTGCTATTTTTTCCTAATTTCTACTACTTAAGCTATTTTACTAATTTTCTAATTAACTAAACTAACAAATTAATTGCTACTATATTTTTTATTTTAAAACACACAAAAATATAACTAATTTCAAGCAAAGCAAGTAATTGCACTCAAAAACATATTTATTTTAATTTTGGAATTATTTGCCTGGTGCAAAAATCATGTGCTCACAGCTGTTACCACCCAAAGGACATTTTCTACGGTCGTGTCCAGTATGCGAACATATACAACATTTTCGCGCATAAGCTGTATCACTAACATCCATTTGGTTTCGTACACGCGTTCTCTTCTTCACCTGTATTTTACACAAATAGGTCTTGTTACACACCATTTTAAATGGTGCAGGAGGCCAATAATGCTCAGCGCCCAGTTGTTGCAACTGACTATTATATGTTTTTAGGTACTTGGAAACGCTATATTATTGATCAACATTGTTGGTTGCACCTAAACCAACATGTTGAAAGCTCTTGATGGCATGTTAGCAAGGCATGTGGTAGATGGACCCTTTTCCACAAGATCATAACCTTGCAGCTTCATTCACAGTATGCACATTATTACCCCGATTTTGATGGATAGCGGTGCCAACTTCAAACACATTTCTGTCATTATCATACTGCAAAAATGAATGCCAATGTGCTCGTTATCTGTATTTCTCAAATCTCTCCATTGCCACAAGCATAAATTCAACACCACTTTCCATCAATAACGTTGCAGCCGCAGATCTCTCAACAAACCTCTCTGCCATCTGCTTGAACGACATTCGCACCATGGCTGTGACAGGAAAGCCTCTTGCCGACTTCAATAACCCGTTGAAAGACTCTGACACATTTGTAGTCAGAGTTCCCCATCGTTTGCTACCATCCGCATGCAAAGTCCACTTTTCAGGGTCATGTTGCATTAACCAACAATAGACTGCCTTGTCTTGTTTCCTGATATATTCCATGTGCCTCCGAAATTTATGTTGTTGGTGATCTGTTGCTGCCAGCCACATCAAATCATGCAAATCCTTATTGGGAAATGCCTTCTGGAAATTGGCTTTCAAATGCCTAACACAGTAACGATGGTAGGCATAAGGTTATTATTATGCAGGCAAGTTCTCCATAGAACTTAAGATACCACCGTGACGATCAGAGATTAGACAGATACCAAAACGTTGTTTCACAACGTGCTCTTTCAAGTGGATCAAAAACAGCGTCCACATCTCTTGGCTTTCATTGGCACAAATAGCAAATGCTAGAGGAAATATCTGTCCATTATCATCTACTGCCACGGCTATTAATAGCTTGATATCGTACTTTCCATAGACATGAGTGCCGTATATAGATATTATAGGGCGACAATGCGAAAACCATCAATTCCTGGTTTAAATGCCCATAACACATAATTGAATATAAATTATGGTTTACCTACTGTAACGACCCGACCAGTCATTTTTAGAATTTATGCCCCGATCCCCTATTTACTGCTTCCCATAAGTTCATTTCAGCTATTTTGGTTTGTCGGGATGTTCGGCGTTAGGATTCGGAGTGTTTTGGGACACTTAGTCCCAAAATGAGAGCTTAAGAGTTGAAAAATGGTCTGTATTCGGAACAGTGTTAAGATGTCCTCGGAACGAAAATTCGATGGTTCCGTTAGATCCGTTAGGTAATTTTGGGAGCATGTCCAGAATTTATTTTGGAGGTATGTAGCTCAATTAGGCTTGAAATTGCCGATGTTTGAAATTTTTGGAAATCCGATCGATAGGTGAGATTTTGATCCGAGAGTCAGAATGGAATTTCGAAGTGGCAGTAGGTTCGTTAGGTGCTTTTGGATATGTCTGTAAATTTTCAGGTCATTTGAACGTCATTTGGTTGGGTTTTTGATAACATGTAGGTTTCAAAAGTTTTGGTCGAAACTTAGGGTTGAATCCGCCTTAATTTGATGATTCTTGTGTTTAAGGATATGTTTTATGATTGGAACAAGTTCGTATGATAATATAGAGTGGATTTGTATTTTTGGTTGAGGTCCCGGGGGCCACAGGATAATTACGAAAGGTGAAACGGGAAAAAAATTTGGAAGTTTGCATTAGGTCTGGTATCTGCCTTCTGGTATTTCCGTTTCTGCGGAAATGGACCGCAGAAGCGAATCCGCAGAAGCGGACGGTTGAGCGCAGAAGCAAATATTGGGAGGCCAGACAAATCCGTAGAAGTGGATGCCTTGTCGCAGGGGCGACTCCGCGGAAGCGGACCTGCGTCCGCAGGTGCGAAGCCTAGTGAGCCCATCAGGTTCCGCAGAAGCGGAAGAATTCCGCTGAAGGGGTCTCACAGGAGCGATAACCTGGCTGCAGAAGTGGTCGATGCCAGTTAATGAAAAGTCACAGAAGCGACCAAAATCACGCGGAAGCGGACTCGCGGGTGCGAGTCTAGGACCGCAGAAGCGGAAATGGCGTCAGTGATTAAGGAAAATAAGGGTTCGAATTTCAGAATGTTTTAACACACTAAGGCTTAGAACCAAAAGGCGATTTAGGCGATTTTAGGAGGAAAATGAAGGGATTCTTCAGGTAAGTATTCATGGACTCAATTTATGTTATTATCTTGTTAAATTATAGAGTTAATACATGAAAATAGAGGATCGGAGGTGTGTTAATGGAGGAATTTTGCTCTAGGCCTAGGTTATTGAAAATTTATGATTTGAATAGGCAAACGGAGTACGATTTTGATAAATTTTATATGGTTAGACTCGTGAGAGTACGAGGGTTCCAAAAACGTAAAAATATTTCGATTCCGAGCCGATGGCTACAGGGGTATTTTGGTCATTTCACCCACTGTCGCGCCGTAGCTTTAATTTTATCATTGTAATTAGTTACTTGGGATGTTATTTATACTGTGTAATTGGTTTGAATAGATTTGGGCCACTCGGAGTCAGATAATCATGGCAAGGGCGTTATTTCTTTGCGATTTTGTACCGGGATTTGAGGTAAGTATCTTGCCTAACCTTGTGTGGGGGACTCCCCCTTAGGATTGAGTCTTTTCTGTTGATTGTAGTCCATGTATGCGAGGTGACGAGTGTGTGCTCAGATTTATTTGTTGTAAATTGTCTCTTTTAGGCCCCTAGACTTGTGAAATTTACAGAGTAGAAAGATATTATTGATATGTTTGAGCCCATGTTATTAGTTTCGCCTCTGTGTGTCTTGCGTGATATTTCTTGATCTTGTTGATTTATTTCTACTGTTAAATGGGCCTTTACGTGAATTTACTAAAGCTAAGTACCCTTCTATAATCATTGTGCCCGCCCTAACTACTCGCCTTTAATTGGAAATCATAAATGTTACATCACACATAATTAATGGGTCATAATTAGAAGGAAGATAGACACCTCATAATTAATTGATATTTCTCAAGTAAAGATTTTTTTGACTCATGTTAACTTCCTTACTGTTGAATACTCCTTGATTTTAGGTTATCTATAGCCTTGTGATTATACTATATCTCCAACTGTTGAGGTACCAGTGTAGTTGATATGGGTTTTGTTACGACTCGATTGTTATTTGAGGCTATTGTGTTTTCCTTGGTGTTCCGCGACTTTATTTGTAATTGTTAAATCCCTTGCCGGGACGTTGTTATTTCTGTTGTTTATTCTCCCTTGCTGGGATGCTATCATTACTGTGTAACTGTTGGTATCACGATGCATGAGGTCTCTGCGTTGCGGTTATTGTTGGGGATTTACACGAGGTAATTGCCGTGTTGTTGTTGATATCGATGTTTGCACATGCTGCGTAATAAGGCGGGATATGTTATATACTTATATGTGTGTTGCGCATGTGGAGGAATAAGGTGGGAAATTGTGATGCACGTGTGGCGAAATAAGGCGGTGTTGCTATTAATTTGCACACGTGGCGAAATAAGGAGGGCTATGTCAATAGCTGGTTATGAAGGACTACGGGTTCAATTCCCGGGAGTTCCTCTGTTGTTATTATGAAGGACTACGGGTTCAATTCCCGAGAGATCCTTTGTTATTGGTATGCCGGGCTACAGGTTCGATTCCCAGAAGTTCCCTTTAAACTCAATATGATATGACTAATAGTTTTATGGTTTTTATCCGGGGTAAATGAGCCGGGTGCTAATTGTTCCCATTTCTTATACTTACTAGTTTGCAGGATTCCTGTTAGATACACTTGCACAAGCATACACGTAGATGGACCCTTCTATTTGAACGAATCCCTTCTGATTTGGCCATGGGTAGAGATATGACGTCGTTCATCCATAGTATATATGAAAGTGACTCTAGTTAACTAAATAGTTGCCAGTATTGCCGTGTTATTGATGGGGCGCGAGATGCCAACTGTTATATTTTAGATTCTGGGAGTTTCCATGAGTTGTGGCTAATCTGAGAGTTGTGGTAGGATTGAGGAAAGAGTTGGAAAGGCTTCATGTAAGCATCATTTTAGAATAGTGACTTATTGATTTGTTTGGTTTCGATATGTTGTGATTTCAAGACTTGGGTTGTGATTTCTACTGTCATTTTTGTATTATCATTTATTGTATCTTGATTTTTCTTATTGTCCGTTATCCTCATTGTAAATTGTTGTGTCCTATTTTATCCGGACAGTCCTTACATATTCACATAGCATCTCGATCTTTTTTGTTATATTGTTTATTGACCGGTAGGTGTCATGACTGTTCCTCGTCACTACCCCATCGAGGTTAGTCTTGCTACTTACTGGGCACAACCGTGGTGTGCTCATACTATGCACATTTTTGTTATGCAGATACAGGTAACGTTCAGTTCTATCAGCCTTGGAAGGAGGCATACCGATAGAGACTTTAAGGTATATCTGCTACATCCGCAGACCGAGGAGTCCCTTTCTAGTCTTCTGTAAAAAGTGTAGTTGTTTCAGTATTTCTTCTTGTGTAGATATTCTTGAGTTAGAGCCTCTTATGTATCCTCTTAGCTTGTGATTTGTGAGTTTCCGGGTCTTGGTGGTTGTATTCCTTCTGGTATTTGGCAAAGTATATGTGTCGAGCGGCACTTATTACATTTCTTTTATATTATTCCGCTGTTATCTTATCTTTTGTTCATGAAAGTGTATCTTCCGCATTGTGTTAGGCTTACCTAGTCGTAAAGACTAGGTGCCGTCATGACATGTTCACGATTCATGAACTAGGTTCGTGACACCTATACTTCGCTCACCTTCCACTCAATAACCGTGCCGGGGTTGAAATGCTGCAATGCACCCATGTACCTAGGCAGATCTGCAAATGACTTATCCCAGTTACCATACACTATTTCAAATGCTCGTTTACGTCCGAGAAGTGCTTTTCCTTTTGTTATAGTATGGCCATATTCCTGCTGGACAGATGTAATGCACTCTTTGATTTTATACCTTATGGACTGTTCAACATGTGGAATAAGAACAAGAGAAATCAAGTCAATATCTAAGTTAAAGTGATTCCCGTTGAATATGTCCATTTCACATGTGTGGGTGGGAATGTATTTACCCACTTTCCACATACCTGTCTTCTTTTTCATCGCACACAGCATCCAATTACATGGCCAAAACCACCTGCGGCAAATAACCTTGTATACCATTGGACTTGACTCCACTACCTGCATCTCATGACAGTCTTTTACGTTGTGCATTTTACAAGTCCTGGTTAGGCGCACTTTATCAGGAAAAAGCATCCCATTTGCAAGCACCGTTGGTCTAGATTCATCCCACATTGCTATCCGAATTTCATCAAAATCGCTTGTGAGAGCTTCCACATCCGGCATGGTTGGCAAATTATCAATGTAAGGAATCTCTCTTGAATGAAACGACACTTCAGACTCATACACTCTTCGTCTTGGTGTCTCTCTCTTCAAATCAGGTTCTTCCTCATCATCCTCAGCATCACCATCCTCACAATCAAAAGGTGTCTCATCACCAGATTCATCCGCATTATTGTCGTAGTCACTGTTCTCTTTCTCGCTCTGTGCATCTGCCAGGTCCCGATATAATACATCATTTTCGGGCAATTGAGTGAGTTCAACTTGCTCGTTTTTAATGCACAATCAACAAAAATATAAGCTAATAAATTAATAAATAATTTCCATAATTTACGTAAACCACGTAACTTACAAGTCGTAATGTGATGAAATTCCATGTTGGATGTTATCAATTAGGTGATGACTACCAGATGGGCCACTTGTAAAATTCATATATGGCCGGTACCCCTATTAAATATGCGAGTTTTACTATTAAATCAATTTAATAAAAATATACATAATTACCAGAAATAATAATTAAAATTTACTAGCTGTCTTGTGAGTTATGAAAAGTAGGCGGTGAAAGTTTAAATCAAGATAACTCTTTCATCCGGAACTTTTCCGTCAAAAACTGCTCCAGAATAACCACCCGATGTCTGGGGGTTATCTCGACTTCGCGCAACCTCATTTTTTTGAACGTCTTCGACCTTCACGTACATCTCCAACATTGTGATTACAAAAAAAATCACGAGATTCGTCCGGAGTCCTAAAAAATCATGCAAAGTTTCGTCATCGTCGATGTTAAACTCCGAGTAAAAAGCGACCCCTTGCGGAGTGAGGGAATACGGATATCTTCCGGTAACTTTAAGTATGACGGAACGTTTCCTCACACTCATTTTTTTTGCATAACAACGATATCAATGTATCGTACTCTATTGTCAATGGCGATTCAGACCATTTTCCGGTGGTTATGGGGCTACATCAAGGATCTGCGCTAAGCCCTCTCTTATTTGCCTTGGTAATGGATGCTCTAACTCGCCATATTCAAGGGGATGTGCCATGGTGTATGCTCTTTGCTGACGACATAGTCTTGATAGACGAGACGAGGGCCGGTGTTAATGCGAGGTTGGAGGTCTGGAGACAGACCCTCGAGTCTAAGGGTTTTAAACTAAGCAGGTCTAAGACAGAATATCTAGAGTGCAAGTTTAGCGCCGAGTCGAGCGAAGTAGGCTGGAACGTGAAGCTGGGATCTCAGGTCATAGCCAAGAGGGACAATTTCAGATATCTTGGATCAGTGATTCGAGGGGACGGAGAGATTGACGGGGATGTCACTCACCGTATAGGAGCGGGGTGGTTGAAGTGGAGGCTCGCATCGGGAGTCTTGTGTGACAAGAAAGTTCCACAGAAACTCAAGGGGAAGTTTTATAGAGCGGTGGTTAGACCTGCCATGTTGTATGGGGTGGAGTGCTGGCCTGTGAAGAACTCTCATGTCCGGAGAATGAGAGTTGCGGAGATGAGGATGCTCAGGTGGATGTGCGGGCTCACCAGATTAGATAAGATTAAGAATGAAGTTATTCGGGAGAAGGTGGGGGTGGCCCCGGTGGATGAGAAGATGCGAGAAGCGAGACTCAGGTGGTTTGGGCATGTGCGGAGGAGAAGCCCTGATGCACCGGTGAGGAGTTGTGAGCGACTGGCGGTGGTTGGCGCGAGTCGAGGCAGAGGGAGGCCTAAGAGGTATTGGGGTGAGGTGATTAGGCAGGATATGGCTAGAATGGGGATTTCCGAGGACATGACCCTCGATAGGAAAGTTTGGAGGTCTAGTATTAGGGTTGTAGGGTAGGGCCTTCAAGAATTCTTAGTACTTCTGTTAGGGGCTGAGTGGGGTTTGGTAGCGATCTCTATAGTTAATTAATGTATTGTATTGTGCCTCTTATGGTAGTAACCGATTGGTATTATTGCATGTCATTCTACTTTTGGTTTATGTTTAGATAATTATTTATTTGATTTATCCCGGATTTACTAACATTGTTTTGTTTTGTTTTGTTTTGTTTGTTGATTTTCTCTCTCTTTTTCTGAGCCGAGGGTCGGCCGGAAACAGCCTCTCTACCCTTTCGGGTAGGGGTAAGGCCTGTGTACGTATTACCCTCCCCAGACCCCACTTTGTGGGAAACATACTGGGTAGTTGTTGTTGTTAGCAGGCAAACTGTAGCTGACAGAGTTATTCTCCATCATAACCTCACCACCCCAATATAATGAAACTCTTATCCTACGCTCTTCACACATAATGAAGAAATGCTGTAGAATTTAAGAATAATAGAGCAAGAAGAGTTAATAAAATTTTTGAATGCATAGAATACGATTGTAACCTCTTTATATAGAAAACAAAGAGCCGGGATGGTTTTTTTTTACTATACAATGCCAAAAAGGTTGGCGTTGTACAATCCCAATTATTGTACAATACTATTAATATTGAGTTAGAAATAATTAAGCGTACAACGCCAGAAATTATAGCGTTGAACAAATACTGACACGTTCAATGCCAGAAAACCTGGCGTTGTGTATTAATAGTGCCATTACCATTAATATACAATGTCAGATTTACTGACAGAAATAGATTTTTTTTTAAACCTAAAAATATTCTTAAAGTCAAAAAAAAAAAAAAAAACTATATAGGTTCCGTACTCAACTAGAGTAACCTGGGGCAAAAATGTAGACAGAGATTGTTTTATTGGGTTAGCAGGCAGCAGTATTCTGAACAAACCGTACGTCCTTTTCTCAAACATTTACAGCACATTTGTCTTTTTGACGCGAGGGGGGGGGAGGGGTTATAGTTTATACTTTATATATTATACTTAATAGAAGTGGACATTTTTAAAGTACGTATACGTTGTTTAATGAATCCGACTCTCCATTATCATCAAATTATAAATCTTGCTTGTCTTTAAAACTCAAATTTTGATCACAGTTTTATACTAATAGCTTTGCTAGAATATTTTGAGCACATGAAAATCCGATAGCCAATCGTCGACAGCGATTATACTCGAAGCGACGTTGATTAATATTCAAGGACGTATTCTTCGGCGTAGAGACGTATAGGGCCAAATTTGACCACATACAAAGGGCAGAGGTAATATATAGTATATACCATCCGAGTACGATAAACCTCAATAACTTAGATCCAAGTTTGTCATCGTATTTTAAGAACACTACAAAATATATAAACGTAGAATTGAAACACATAAACTTTAAATCTTATATGGATTAACACTATATATATTCAATAAAGAAAATGACAAGCTCAATGATGGGATACATCCTTTAAATGTATGCATTTTAATCAATATCACTTTCTTTCGAAGAGCATGAGATTCAACATGTGTATATGCTTTTGGTTTGAATTCAGTTATAACTTATAAGCTTACATGTTACTAAACTTTGCAATTTTGTCGAGCAAGCATGCCAAACAAATACAAACATGTTCTTACCAGTATGGAGTCAAATCGGACACGATCGATGTAAGTCAAACATGCCTCCCTTCACGGTCACTAAAGTCAAATAAACCTTCCTTCACGCCCATACGACGGAAAGGAGTACGCCCCTAACTATAAAGGCGCACTAACAAACTTTCCCGTACGAGCGTTCCGTCCCCTCCGCCCATTTATATTTTTGT
This sequence comes from Nicotiana noctiflora, assembly GCA_032618575.1. Classification (NCBI taxonomy): domain Eukaryota; kingdom Viridiplantae; phylum Streptophyta; class Magnoliopsida; order Solanales; family Solanaceae; genus Nicotiana; species Nicotiana noctiflora. The sequence continues at coordinate 421,395 of JASVEL010004667.1, forward strand.
AATGACAATAGTTCTAGAACAAGATGACATTCTGGCGAGGGGGCCTTCCTTCTATATATGGAAAGGCCTCCCTCATTTGTAAGAAACATGTTATTTTCATTAATAATACAACTTCTGACTAATTCTCTCTCTTTCTCATCTCTCCATTGTTGATCTGTTTTGTATTCCAATAGGTATTATTAGAATCTCACCAGAGCTAACAACATACGAATTATAGATCTATCCTTGAGTCTATTACCGTTGATTCCGATTTACCCTTTTATAATCTTTGATTGTCCCTAACTCGTAAAGCAACCAAAAGCTTTTGGGTCAAATAATTTGGCACCGTCTGTGGAGATTTCGAGAATCAAACATGTATTATACATCCGAAGGATCAGATCACCAGATAAAACCTAAAAATGGACGAAAACAACACCCGGTCCAAAGCTATAATGGAAGTCACCGCCAACCTCCTGAGTTCCCTGAACGAGGTCGGCGGTAGCGCTGCCGTCAACACCACCCCCGATATCACACCTGAGGCAGAAGCCTTACATTCCCCCTCCGAGAATCTTGCAACCTTGCAGGAAAAAGATACATCCACATCCGCTGCAAAAGAAGCACCCCCAGCAATCAGGAAGTTACTAGAAGAATGTATGACAAGCGCCCTGAGTGGCCTAGTGGAAAAACCACCACGGAGTCATGAAAAAGCAGCACCAACAACAAGTATCACCGCCATAGCAGACGAGCAAGAGGAAATGCGAACCAACAACCAACCCGCCGAAACGCAAATGCATGACGATACGTTAACGTCCATTTTGAGAAAAATGGAAGAAATGGAGAGCAAAAACCAGGCCCTCCGCGACCAAATGAAGGAACATCAGGATAGGGTCGATAAGATCCCCGGAACGCCCAAACTGCTGCCCAAACATGACGTAGGAAGGTTCGTAGAGCAACCCTACTCCGAGGAAGCCGCCCCCTAGACCATCCCGAAAACATTCAAGATGCCTCCTTATCTGAGGGTATACGATGGGACCACTGACCCTGAAGATCATCTCATCCATTATGTCACCGCCGTGAAAGGTAACGGCCTGTCTAAGGAACAGGTACCGTCTGTGCTGCTGAAGAAGTTTGACGAGACGCTGACCGGAGGAGCCCTAACATGGTACTCCCAACTGCCTGCCAAAGTAATAGCAACCTTCGAAGAAATGGCGGACAAGTTCGTCACCGCGCATGCTGGTGCAAAGAAGGAAGAGGCAAGGGTGAACGATATCTTCGCCGTCAGACAAACCACAGGCGAAGGCCTCGGGGACTTTCTCTCCAGATTCAACAGGGTAAGGATGAGCCTACCAAACGTATCGGAGGGCATGGCGGAAGTAGCTTTCCAGAACGGACTCAGCAGGGACAGCTCCAAAGCAACCAAGAAACTACTAAGCCGGCTCATAAAGTATCCCCCCACAACTTGGGATGAAATTCATAACGCCTACTGCGCTGAGGTACGAGCAGATGAAGAGGACATCAATGGACCAACCCGATGACTGACAGCCATACACCCAAACACAAGGAGAGATCGACGACACGAGGGTCGTCGAGAACTCCCCCCTCGCCCTAATAAAGAACAACATCAACCTTATATGAGGTGTCCTCTTCCGCCCCCTCATCATGCAGACGCACTACAACACCATCTCGCCCCGCTCAGAAATGAACGAGGTATGCCCCTTTTACTTTAATCACATAACTTTTGTGTTTCTCCTTCAGAGATTGTGTACGCACTAAAAAGGCTCGGCACCAAGGTGCAATGGCCTCAGAAAATGAAATCGGACCTTGCCAGAAGAAAATCAAATGTTCTGTGTGAATTCACCAAGAACAAGGGCACAGTACCGAAGACTCTATAGGTCTGCGACAGGAAGTCGTCAGGATGCTAAACTAAGGATACCTGAAGGAATTGCTTAGTGATAAGGGGAAGGCTAATTTCGCGCGCGGGCGAGAGCATTCCCATGGACCACCGAAGCCACCCTCCCCGATGTGCATGGTAAATATGATCGTAGGAGACGGGAATGACATTGCTATCAACCATGTCAAATTCTCCAACACACACAGACTGAAGAGGACCATCTCCCACGAACGGTACGATGACCTCGAAGGAAGTATCAACTTCAATAAGTCTGACACCGACGATTTGTGTTTTCCCCATTATGATGCTTTAGTTATCACTTTACATATTATTTATACGGACGTTAGGAGAGTTATGATCGATGACGGAAGCGGCGCCTGCATTATCCATCCGAGAGTTCTCTCGCAGATGGGACTCGAGGACAGGATAACCCCCGTTGTATAACTCTAACCGGTTTTAACAATGCAGTGGAACGCACGTCAGGATAAGTGACTCTACCCACCCTCGCGGGGGGAGTCACCTTGGAAACCACCTTCCACGTGATGAACCAAGAGACGTTATACAATTTCATCATCAGGCGCCCGTGGATACATGCCATACGAGCGGTCCCCTCGAGCTTATACCAAGTGGTTAAGTTCCCTACTCTATTGGGAATATTCAGCATCAAGGGAGAACCGCGCACAACGCAAAATTGTTATAAGATAACACAAGACTGCGCCGACACCCGACAACTGAGTAGGGCTAGTGCAAAGGCATAGCAATCAGCCGTGTCGGGGACCAAAGTGGACCCGACGACCGACGCCATCAGAGACCCAGACATTGTGGAAGTCTGTAAGGCCACAGTCAAAGACCTCGACCCAGTTCAGCTAGATCGTCACAACCCCGAAAGAAAGGCATACATCGGCCACGGGCTCACCGACCCGGGTAAGTACCATGATTTTTTACTAAACATGCAGACACATTTGCTTTTTCCCATGTAGACATGCCAGGAATCTCGCCAGACATCGCCACCCACAATCTCAACGTTGATTCACTACATCCGCTGGTAAGACAAATCAGGAGAAAGTTCAATGCCATAATCAACGAGGTAGTCCCCGAGGAAGTAGATAAACTGCTCGCCAGTGGCTCTATCAAGGAGTCAAAATATCCACAATGGGTCGCCAATGTAGTAATGGTCAAAAAGAAGAACACAAAATGGTGAATGTGCGTGAACTTCGGCGACCGGAACAAGGCCCGCCCTAAGGATTCCTTCCCCCTCCCTCACATCGATCAACTGATCGACGCCACCGGGCATGAACTACTAAGCTTCTTGGACGCATACTCCAATTATAACCAAATCCTAATGGCTGAGGAAGATCAAGATAAAACCACGTTCATCACACACCAGGGTACCTACTGTTATAGGGTGATGCCCTTCGGGCTCAAGAACGTAGGGGCCACATACCAAAGACTGGTCACTAAGATGTTCAAGGAGTAACTCGGGAAAACCATAGAGGTTTAGATCGACGATATGCTAGTGAAGTCCACCAGAAAGGAAGACCACATCGACCACCTGCGAGAGGCCTTCGAAATACTAAAAAAGTATGGGATGAAATTGAATCCCGAGAAATGCGCCTTTGGCGTAGCGTCAGGAAAGTTTCTGGGGTTCCTCGTATTCCAAAGGGGGATCGAAGGCAATCCTGATCATATCAAGAAATTGCCTCAATACCCGAAACACTCAACAGCAAGAGAGAGGTCCAGAAATTGACAGGTCGAATAGCCGCCCTCTCCGCTTTATCTCCCGATCCTCGGACAAATGCCACAAATTCTTCAGCATGCTGAGAAAAGACAACGGATTCCACTGGAATGACGAATGCATTAAAGCCATGTAAGGGCTAAAAGCGTACCTATCGTCACCACCGCTGCTGTCAAAAGCAAAACTAGGTGATCGCGGTCAGCGCAGTACTGGTTCGCGAAGAAAAAGGTACGCAATCACCTATCTATTACATTAGCAAAACCCTAGTGGATGTCGAAACTCGATACCCACACCTCGAGAAATTGGCTTTGGCACTGGTCACGGCTTCTAGAAAGCTGAGACCCTATTTCCAATACCATCCCATCAAAGTGGTGATCATTTTCCCTCTGAGAAGCATCTTGCACAAGCCCGAACTATCGTGCCGGCTCCTTAGATGGGCCATAGAGCTCAGCGAGCATGATATCACCTATATTCCTAAGACCGCCATCAAGTCACAAGTCCTCGCCGACTTCGTGGCCGATTTTAGTGTCAAAATATTGCCAGAGGCGGAAAAAGAAGCCCTACAGGCCGCTTCGAACACCGATGCTTGGACCCTCCACATCGATGGGGCCGCAAACGCCTCGGGATCTGGACTGGGACTCATCCTCGAAGTCCCTAAGGGCGAGATCATTCACCATTCCATACGATGTCAAGAGATGACTAACAACAAGGCAGAATATGAAGCCGTCATTGCAGGTATAAAATTAGCCATCAGGTACGGAGCTCGCCGACTTGTCCTACACTGCGATTTACAACTCGTGGTAAATCAAGTCACCGGGACTTACCAGGTCAAGGAACAAAGGATACAGAAATACCAAGCAGAAATCCACAAACTAATGGCACAGTTCGACGAATACCGCTTCGAACAAGTTCCTAGGGTGCATAACGCCAAAGCAGACGGACGGGCTAAACTGGCCGCTACCGCCACCAACCTGAATAAGGAAATCACCATCACCCTCCTTCACTTAACGATCGACCATACCGAGGTACTCTCCCTACATCTAACTTGGGACTGGCGCAACCAATTTGTATCATATCTGCAGGATGGAAATCTACCACCCGACAAAAAGGAAGCAAAAAAGCTTCGCATGCAGGCAGAAAGGTATTGTACGATAAACAATGACCTCTACAATAGGACTTTTGGAGGACCCCTCGCTAAGTGCCTAGGCCCCAACCAAATAACGCCTGTATTAGAGGAGGTTCACGAAGGTCATTGCGGCACTCATACAGGCAACCGAGCACTCGTGCGATGTCTAGTACAGGCTGGGTACTACTGGTCCACCATGAAAAAAGATGAGGCAGAATACGTTCGCCAGTGTGAGAAATGCCAAAAGTTCTCCCCTTTGATACTTCATCCAGGGGAACCCCTCCATTCGGTCACTTCACCATGGGCTTTCTTCAAATGGGGAATGGACATAATTGGACCGCTACCCGTCGGACGAGGAAAGGTACGCTTTTTATTAGTTTTAACTGACTATTTCTCCAAGTGGGTGGAAGCAGGTGCCTACGCCAGATTCGCGAGCAAGAGGTCATAGCCTTCATCTTGAAAAATATTATATGTTGCTTCGGCATCCCCAAAGAAATAACCAGCGACAACGGACGACAGTTCATAAGGCAAAAGACAACCGACTTCTTCGACAAATGGCGTGTCAAAAGAATACTTTCAGCGCCATATCATCCTGCCACCAACGACCAAGCGGAGTCATCCAACAAAACCATACTCAATATTTTGAAAAAGAAACTCGAAGATGCTAAAGGACTATGGCCGAGTTATTGCTAGAAGTTCTATGGGCGCATAGAACTACCCCTAAATCCTCCACAGGAGAAACTCCTTACTCACTAGTCTACGGAACTGATGCCGTCATACCAATCAAAGTCGGTGAACCAAGCCTAAGGTACTCACACACGAGCGGAGAGGAGAACAACACAAATCGACTACAAGACCTTGATGAAGCCGAAGAAAGAAGGGAAATGGCCCACATTAGGCTAGTGGCCTAAAAATAGCAGATCGAAAGATACTACAACAAGAGAGCTAAAATCCGACCACTCAAAGTAGGCGACTATGTGCTAAAATCCAAGATACCGGCATCCAAAGACCCTAACGAAGGAAAGTTGGGCACCAATTGGGACGGACCCTACAAAATCACCACAGTGGTAGACAATGGTTCCTTTCGGCTAGAGACCATGAACGGGCTCCAAAATAACTGGAATCTCCCACCTCAAGCATTTCCATTTTTAGAAAGAGTATCCCCCAAGTCGTACTCTTTTCCCCTCATGCGTGTTTTGTGCCAATTAGGTTTTCTCGGAGAGGTTTTTAATGAGGCGACGAAGGAGATGCTCGGGAGTTCTTAGAAGCTTAAATCTGATACACCAAGCGTACGGACGATCGGCATAAATGGCATATTACAGGGACTAGGGCTACGACCACCTCCAATGTATGAAAGGCTATGGCCATCTCTAATGTACGAAAGGATACGGCCATCTCTAATATATGAACGGCTACGACCACCTCCAATGTATGAAAGGCTACGACCATCTCCAAAATACGAAAGGCTACGGCCATCTCCAATGTATGAAAGGCTACGGACATCTCCAATGTATGAAAGGCTACGACCATCTCCAATATATGAAAGGCTAAGGCCCTAACAGCATATGAGAAGACTACGATCGTATCTGATAAACAAAAGGCCACGGCCACCCATAAACGCAAAAGGCTAAGGCCCTAAAAGCATATGAGAACACTACGGTCGTCTTCGATAAACAAAAGGCCATGGCCACCCATAAACGCAAAAGGCTAAGGCCCTAACAGCGTATGAGAAGACTACGGTCGTCTCTGATAAACAAAAGGCCATGGCCACCCATAAACGCAAAAGGCTAAAGGCCGTAATAGCGTATGAGAAGACTACGATTATCTCCGATAAATAAAAGGTCACGACCACCCATAAACGCAAAGGCTAAGGCCCTAACAGCGTATGAGAAGACTACGGTCGTCTTCGATAAACAAAAGGCCAGGGCCATCCATAAACGCAAAAGGCTAAAGCCCTAACAGCATATGAGAAGACTACGGTCTTCTCCGATAAACAAAAGGCCACAGCCACCCATAAACACAAAAAGCTAAGGCCCTAATGGTGTATAAAAAGGCTACAGTCCTCTCCAACAAACAAAAGGCTACGACCGCCCGCAAACACGGAAGGCCACGACCACTTTTGAACATGTAAACAGCCAAAGGAAAAATAATAGGCGCATAAAAACACACAAGCAGCCATGACCGGAGTCAATCCAACCTAACTACGACAAATTAACTCAACAAAAGACGACGACATACGCAAAAAAAAATTGCGAAAGAAGTCATGAAAACACAACAATTCCCACGTAATCATTATAAATCATTCACATAATAAAAATTTACAGCGTCTATTCGATTATAAAAAAAGAAAAAGTTTTATCTAACTACCCTGGCCCCCGCCATCCTCTGCCATATCGGTTATACTATCAACACGGTCCCCACCGCCCTCGGTCCGGAACTCCAAAGAAATCCAGGACCCCGTGCCCGACTGGTTCACATCAGCAAAGGAATAGCCCGCTGGGTCCGGAGAGTCAGGGTTGTACCCAAGAGCTTCGCGCGCAACCCTAACAAGGCGACGCTGATTTTTGACCTCTACCTTAGTGGCTCTACCAACGGCCAGTAGCTCCTCGGATATAGTCTGCCTCGCCTCAGCATACACCCACATATCGTGAGCTTCGCGGGACACATCGCCAATAGGAACAACAGCCTCCGCCAGCTGAGAAGCGACCACCTCGGTCGTCATAGTCCCGAGCTCGGCAGTTAGGGCATCAATCCTAGCACGTAACTCCGCTGCCTCCGCCATAGCCACATGACCCAGTTCCAACACCCCCTCCTGCTATTGAAGGAAACTCTCCAATTCGATGTTTCGAGCCACAGTGGCCACCAGGTCTGCATCAACATTTTCCAGTTGGGCCGTACGCTTCCGCAGTTGATCCTATGCCTACTCCAATCCCTCATGGAAAACTTGAAACTGAGGGTCCTGGGTGTAAAGGTCCGCTAGCATCTTGTGCTTGGCGCGAACCTCCCTGTATTTCTTCGTCGCCTTCCTAAGGGCGGCACTCTTCTTCCGCTCCCGCCGACCTCGCTCCACCTCAAATATAAGGGTCTGAGAAAAATACAAAGATGAGACATAATTCAATACAACACAACGCCTTAGGGCTCATGATAGAACAACAAAAAACAATAACAAAGTCTTACCTGCAAGGCAGCGCCAGCGACTCGACGAGATAAATCCCTGTCGCTTACAACCTTCAAAAATTCTGTCCCCGCAGCACCACATAACAAAGACATATCCGCTGCGGCCTGCTCGCTGTCCAGCAACAGGTTGTACCCCGTAGGAATCACAAGCCGACGGGTAGGTCCTATCGTCGCCATATCTACTCGGGCATAGTCTTCTCGCAGCACGTCCGCGGAAGCAGGAGCCCTTTCGGGAGCAGTCCCTTCCTCATCAGCAGCCAGCCCGACGACAGCTGGCGTACTATCATCCTTAACATGAGGAGAAGTGGCATCGCCCACAATTTTCCTCAAGAGGTCCGCCCTCCCCAGTCGAATGGCGTCGCCCATAAAGACTGGCCTCGACTCAGGACGGCGTGTGATCGCCTTCCTCTATTCCACGACCACACCTTTACCAAGGAGTAGTCGTCGCCTCTTCGCTCCAGCGGCTCATCGTCCTCAGAAGCATCCTCTTCAATAAGAGGAGATGGAGGCAATGGGCCCTCTCTAAGTGTCGTTTCATTCACCGACTCAACTACTGGACGAGAAGTCCTGGGGATGTCGGAACGAACGGCGTCGGAAACATCAGCACTAGATTCTTCCATATCCGCTTGGTCACCCTCAAGACGAGTGGCCTCAGGAGCGATCCCGCTCACATGAACCACATGTTCAAAGCCGGAATCTGCCGATGAGGAAGTGGCAGCTCGACGTCTCCTCCTCTGCGGTGCACTCCGGGCTGCCAACACAGTTATACAAAAAAGTGTCAGAAAACACGACATCTATTAAAATATGTTGTTGCTAAACCTAAAACTAGTACAATACCTTGAAGACCATATCTTGTGGTGAATGCGACCCACGTTCTACACTCCTCTGCGAAGGGGATCAACCGCCCCACCCATGCTCTAATATCCGGCACAGATTAGGGCGTGCGCACTCTTGTTGCAGATATAAAATATAACTAGGTGACGTAGAGTCAAGCGAGCGTAAAATAACTAAGCACGAGGAATAACACTTACGCTCAGTGTTCCATGCCTCAGGTAATCCAGTAGGGTCCGACACCAAATCCGAGGTTCGGACGAAGAAAAATTTTAGCTAGAATTGGCGATTAGGCTTGTCGTCCGTCTCGACAACCAAGCCCTTCATCCCTCAGTTCTTCAACTAAAGCATCGTCCCCCTCATAAACCCGGGACTGAATAGCTGCAGCAGGTGATATACCGTGACGTCTAATCCGGCACTTTCGACGTAAGTCATTAGGATTAGACATATATTTCACGTGTAGGGGGTGAGCTAGGCCGGGCATAGATTGTAAAATCTGCACAATTCCTCCGCCAACGGATAAATAGGATGTCCACACCCTATTATGAAGGGGTATTCATAGAAAGCATAAAACCCCGTTCTGTGTACATTGGCAAAGTCCCCCTCGGCCGTTCGCATGACGACCGTCTCCGGAATCTGACAAGAAACACGGAGATCATCCAAAAGAGATTCAGTGAATTTGGACCTCTCCCATGCCGGGGCAGCTCCCTTCGTAGGAAAATTCCTTCGAACATAGTTCGCGGGGAAGCAAGTTGTCTACATAAAGAGGAGCGAGGGGTTTGCGGGATTTCTTCCCACCTTCCGAGGGCGGAGGGACCCTGGAAGTGGCCTCATCCTCATTTGTCCCACGATGACGACTACCTTTAGCCATTGTTAACCTTTTTATCAAATTTAGAGTGTACTAACAAGCTCCGAAAGTCAAAATGAAAAGATGCTAAATATCACTATAAGAGAAAATGAATGACAAAAGTGCAAAGAGCTTTTTGTAAGGATCCGAAGAATGGAAAAACTTGAAATCCCTCCATATTTATAGCGGGCTAGTACACGGGATTCGAAGAGGTTAGTGTTAGAAAAAGAGGCGGGAAACCGAAACGTCAAATCACCTTCTGGCCTGCCTCGAGAGCAGTTGTAATCAAGGCACATGTCGTCAGCAAACGACGGTTCAAAGACATGCCACGTATGCATACGTGGATAGATCCGAGACGGGTTGATCTTTTCCGCCCATTGTAGATATATGTCAAATACATCTCCAACAGGCGGAGGGACTAACTGTATGGGGTCTAATCGGACACGATCGATGAAAGTCGAACACGCCTCCCTCCACGGCCACTAAAGTCAAATATACCTTCCTTCACGCCCATACAACGGAAAGGAGTACGCCCCTAACTATAAAGGCTCACTGATAAACTCGCCCGTATGAGCGTTCCGTCCCCTCCGCCCGTTTATATTTTTATAACGATAATAGTTCTAGAATAAGGTGACATTCTGGCGAGGGGGCATTCCTTCTATATAAGGAAAGGCCTCCCTCATTTTTAAGACAAGTGTTATTTTCATTAATAATACAACTTCTGACTATCATTCTGTCTCTATCTCATCTCTCTATTGTTGATATGTTTTGATATTCCAATAAGTTTTATTACAATCTCACCAGAGCAAACAACATACGAATTATAGATCTATCCTTGAGTCTATTATCGTTGACCCTTTTATAATCTTTGATTGTCCCTAACTCGTAAAGCAACCGAAAGCTTTTGGGTCAAACATTACCCATGAAGAGAAGAAAAAGAAAAGCATCCATCTATTAGTTTTGCAGAAGAAAAAAAAAACATACTGATTCTTGTGAATCTAATGGAGTATATGAAATTTATGATTTGTTACACATTTAAATTACAAAAAGATATAATGAGTTTAAAAGGTATCTTTTCTTAACATTTGATTATAATAATGAATAAAAATAAAGCTAGCAACTAGCAAATACGAAATTGTATTTAGAACTTAACACAAATGAATTAGAACTTAACACAAATGATGAATGCAAATACTAGCTTTGCGTATTATTCTCTTAGTTTTGACTATTTCTTTTTCTAGCTAAGATAAGAGCCTAACATACATTTATCAAATAATATCACTATCCCCTTCAAAAAGTAACAGCTGCCTAAACCATAAATAGGAGTAGTTTTCTTTTGACGCTGAAAAGCTGCATGCAAACTGTAAGGAAGGGGGTGCGGGTGCCAGAGTCAGCCTGCCGTGAAATCAGGTAATTTACATTAATAAAAGGTACTACTAGTAATCAATAGTATTAGTAATATTCGACATCATTACCCAATTTTCTTATACCACAATTGTGAAACTAATCTCCTAGCTCTCGGACACGTTTCTCCATCTTATTTTCTGGTTTTTAAATAGGTTCTATTATTGCAAAGTCTATTGCCACCTTTTTAGTTAGTGTTTCGACATAAATTTGGTTGAAACATAAAGAAAAAAGTTTTTTTTGGAAAATCTGATGAAAAATAGTTTTTAAAAGTTAAAATTATGTTTTGAAATATATTTTACTTGAAAAAAATTTAAAGTTTTGTAATTTTTCCACACACGATTAGACAAGTCGCTTGCCTCAAATCTAGCTCAATTAGTCGAGTAGTATGTCTTTCCCTCGATTTTCCAACTCCGATCGTCTCGAATTTAACCAAAACAATTTCATACTATAAATATAACTATAAGAAACTAATTCAAATAACGAACTACGACTTTAACAAAGTTTTGAAAATTCGGCCCAAAAAGTCAAATCGGGACCAGGTCTTGGAATCGGGTAAAAGGTATAAAATACGAATACTCATTCGGCCACGAGTCCAACCATATCAAAATTACCAATATCCAACAGCAAATCGCCACTCAAAAACCTCAAATCAAACTCTCCAAATTCCTAACCTTAAACTCTCAAATTTCACCTTACATACACACTAACAAGGTGGGAAAATTAAAGGAGGAAACAAGGTTGTTGATAAAAAATGAGTACATGAGACTTACCTCAAGAAATTACTCGAAAATGCTCTCAAAAATCGCCTTACACCGAGGTTGCAATGTCCAAAATAAGATAAATATGAAACCCTTCGGTTATAAACGCTGCCCAGGCTTTTTGCACTTACAGCCAATTATCCGCACCTGGGGAATCGCTTTTGCAGTAATTTCTTCCGTTTTTGCGGAAATCACTTAAGTCCCTCAGGGCCCGCACTTGCGCTCCAGGTTCCGCACCTACAGACGCACTTCTACGGTCGTGATCAGTTTCTAGGGAAACATCTCATGGCACACCTTCCGCTTTTACGGGTGCGCATCTGCGCAAATACGTCCGCTTGTGCAATCAATCTTTCGTAGAAGCGATCCTGCTTCTACGATCTTTATACCGCACCTGCAGTCACTAACCATCCTCTCCACCTTTACATCTATGAGTTCCAACTCACTTATGAGGGGCTGTACTTGCGTCCATAGCCGTCGCATATGCGATGACACCAGAACAAACCCACCACCAGAAAATCTTCTATGTCAAAAAATAACCCGTTGATCATTAGAAACTCATCCTAGGCTCATAGAACCTCAACCAAATATACCAACTAGTCCTAAAGTATCATACAAACTTAGTCAAGCCTTTAAATTACATCAATCATCACTAAAAATATGAATTTCATATCGATTCAAGCCTAATGAACTTTAACACTTAAAACTTCTACTTTTAACATCGAACCCTATCAAATCATGTCCAACTGACCTCAAATTTTGCACAAACGTTATAATTAATATTATGAACCTACTCCAACTTTCGCCAATTGATGCTAAAATGACCTACATACATCCAATTCAACATCTGAACATGCTCCTAAGCCCAAAATTATCCTACGGAGCTATTGGAACCATCGAAACTCCATTCCGAGGTCGTCTTCATATACTTCAACCTACGGCCAATTCCTAGAATATTAACTTCCACTTTAGGGAATATGTGTCCAATTTCACTCCGAAACCAAAAATAAATCCTTCCGGTAAGACACACAACTACAAAATAAATTAGAGGAAGCAATAAATAGGATTTCGAGGGCTAATACTATTAAAACAACCAGCCGGGTCATTTTTTATATAATTTGTTACTATATGAACATATTGGAATACTAGGATTCATTGATAAAGTTTTGTTTATTCTAACAAATATTGTCAAGTTTCTGTTGGTTATGCAAATGCAAGCATTTTCTGAAGTTCGTTCTTCAAACAATTTAATTGTATGTGAGGGTACTCACATATTATACTTTCACAAGATTGTCAGCTATTGGTTCAAGTCATGCCAATATATTAACAATTGATAAAGCAAGTACGTCAATACACAATAGATGTGTGACTTCTCTTTGAAAAAAAAAATAGATTTCAATAATGTTGAAGACAATGCAGCTTGCTTATCTCAATTGGAAGAAGAATATATTGAAGACGACAAAATAAAGCACATTTCTCCAAAGTTCTTTTCAGACATGATCTTCAAAATAATGGTGATATCAATGTGCAATAGAACTGCTCAAGTTATAATATAGCTGATTTGTTCACCAAATCTCTATGAACGTCAACTTTCAAGAAACTAGTGTACAAGATTGAGATGTGAAGGCTCAAGGATGTGAATTGATGCTCTAACCAGGGGAGTTAATATGTGTTGTATTCTTTTTCCCTTATAAGGTTTTGTCCCACTCGGTTTTCCTTAAAGTTTTTTAACGAGGCAATCAAAAGGAGTATTTCTAAACACGTGTACTCTTTTTCCTTTACTAGAATTTTTTTACCCATAGTGTTTTTTCTAATAAGATTTTAACTAAGTATATTATCTATGAACATCCAAGGGGGAGTGTTATAAGAAAAATTAAATTATGGTGGATGTCTACTCTTCTCCATTATCTACATAACTCGTAATACTCTAATACTTGTGGAGTTATCATTGTAACTCCATAACCTCCTCCATGATCTTCCTCTCAAATGCTTAATGACATGTTCAATAACATATTTTATAATAGTGATTCTTCATTTTTCATGCTTGTATAAAGGCTTTGTAATAGACGTAAAATAACATACAATTGAAGATGAATGTCTATTTCTACGCTCTATCTCCGTTTCTTGTTCATGTTTTACTAGTAAATTGCTTTTATTTCATAACAGTATTAGTAATATTTGTCATCATTATCCAATTTTCCTATCCCACGACTGTAGGGGTGGGCATTAGTCGGTTCGGTTTGGTTATGAATACTATCGATTTAGCATATTGGTTATCGGTTTATCAAATTTGTAAACTTATAACCGAACCAATAAGATATCGATTATCGGGTATCGACTAATCGGTTATCGATTATTATCGGTTCGGTTATCAGTTTATCCGATAAGATAACTTAATCTACAGTTAAGCAAAAAAAAAAAGAACAATTCACTAGAGTTAAGCAAAAAAGAGAATAATTCACATATACTATACTAAAGAGCTGTGCTAGGAGTAACTAGTAAGGTGAAAGACTTATTTTCTGGTTTTTAAATACTCCCTCCGTTTCAATTTATGTGAACCCATTTGACTGGGCACGGAGTTTAAGAAAAGAGAGAGGACTTTTGATCTTGTGGTGTAAAATGAGGCACATTTATTTTGTGTGGCTATAAATCATTGCATAAAGGTAAATTGTTTCGAAATAAGGAAAAGGGTCATTCTTTTTGGCATGGACTAAAAAGGAAATAGGTTCACATAAATTAAAATGGAGAGAGTAGGTTTTAGTATTACAATGTCTGTAGCCACTTTTTTATCTAACGTTTGGATATAGATTTATCCCTCGTAAGTGTTCCAGAATGTGGCATGTTGGCCACTGCCGATGAGGCAGATGATGAAGAGAGGGCAGGTCCCAAGATGGTCCCAGTGGTCGTGGATGCACCGATGAGGGATCGTGCCCATATGGAGATGACAGCAGGTGGGCCCAACCGCCAGATTATGATTCCAAGCGAATACAACCTGTTGCAGAATAGCGAGCAGGCCGCAGCAGATATGACTCTGCTATGTGTGGCCGCTGTGAGTGAGAGTTTAAAAGATGTCAGCAGCAGGGATCTATCCCTAAGAGTTGCTGGTGCGGCTTTGCAGGTATATTTTGTTCTTTACATATTATAAAGTGAGTCCTGGGTGTATGCTGATTTGTTTTCTTCTCTTCAGACCCTCATTTTGGAGGTGGAGAGAAGTCGTCGAGCGTAGAGAAAGGGCGCCACTCTTAAGAAGGTGTTGAAGAGGTACAAGTAATGTCGTGCCAAGCATCAGATGCTAGCGGACATATTCGCCCATGACCCGCAGTTTCAAGTTTTTCGTGTGGGCCTAGAGCAGTCGGAGGCTCAGCTGCGGAAGAGAGTGGATCAATTAGAGGAGGTGGATGATCAGTTAATGGCCATCTAGGCTCGAAATATTGAATTGGAGACTTTTCTCCTATCAAAGGAGGTTAAGTTGGAAATCGGTCGTGGGGTAGCGACAGAGGCCGCTAATTTGAGTGTCGAAGTCGACGCCTTAACCGCTAAGCTTAACGCTAAGACGGCCGACATTGATGCCCTTAAGTAGGCTACTACGGCTAGGTCTGATGACTGTGTGCCTGGCGAGGCATATGACATACGCCGAAGCCAAGCTGGCAGTGTTTGAGGATTTGCTTACTGCAGGTCGTGCCACTGAGGCAGAGGGTCATTTGGTTCGGGTCACCAAAGAAGCCTGTGGGTATAGTTCTGATTCTCCAGATCGGACGAGCTATACCTCAGAAGACGTTAACAGTCTAGCTTTCAGATCCTGGATCTCTGCGGCTTATCAGACCGAGGGCGAAGACGGAAAAGATGATGAGCCAGCGGGTGACAGCGGACATGGTGGTGGTGGTTAACACTTGTATTTATTTTGCTTTTGCAGTTTTGTGGGGGCGTAAATAGATCTCTTTGTACATATATACTTTCTTTGAGGATAATAGAAGTTGTTCTTTTGATATTTCTCTCCGTATCTTTTATTTTGTGTGCTTGTCGTAGTTATATATGTGATATCGGCCATTGTCGAGTTGTCTTATTTGTCGCGATCGAGCTAGGTCGACTTATTAAGATAGTAGCCTCGGCCATTTAGAGATGGTCATGACTATGTACGTGACCTCGACCGTGTCGAGTTAATTTTTCGTAGTCGAGCTAAGGCGAATTATTATGACAATGGCCTTGGCCATTAATATGTTAGAGATGGTCGTGACCATGTACATGACTTTGACTGTGTCGAGTTAATTTGTCGTAGTCGAGCTAAGTCGACTTATTACAACAGTGGCCTTGGTCATTTATACGTTAGAGATAGTCGTGACCATGTATGTGACCTTGATTGTGTCGAGTTAATTTGTCGTAGTTGAGCTAAGTTGACTTATTACGATGGTGGACTTGACCATTTATACGTTAGAGATGGTCGTGACCATGTACGTGACCTCGACTGTGTTGAGTTAATTTGTAGTAGTCGAGCTAAGTCGACTTATTACGACGGTGTCCTTGGCCATTTATACGTTAGAGATGGTCGTGACCATGTACGTTACCTCGACTGTGTCTAGTTAATTTGTCGTAGTCGAGCTAAGTCGACTTATTACGACGGTGGCCTTTGCCATTTATACCTTAGAGATGGCCATAGCCTTCCATACATTGGAGATGGTCGTAGCCCTTCATACATTGGAGATGGCCGTAGCCTTTCATACATTGGAGATGGTCGTAGCCTTTCATACATTGGAGATGGTCGTAGCATTTCATACATTGGAGATGGCCGTAGCCTTTCATACATTGGAGATGGTCGTAGTCTTTCATACATCGGAGATGGCTGTAGCCTTTCATATATTGGATATGGTCGTAGCCTTTCATACATTAGAGATGGTCGTAGCCTTTCATACATTGGAGATGGTCGTAGCCTTTCATACATTGGAGATGGTGTTAATATAATCCCTTTGGCATGCCAGTTGGGAGGGCCTGCGGAGTAAATGGTGTGTCAAATTGGCCTCGTGAGTATCTCTGAGCATCTCCTCTGCCGCCTTGTTAAATTCCTTCCCGAGAAAATCTAATTGGGACAAAACTCGGGTAAGGGAAAAATAGTACGACTCGGGAAGCGCCTTTCAGAAATGGAAATACTTGAGGTGGGAGGCGTTCCAATTATTTTGGAGCATTTTTCCTTTCATTTTTCCAGTTGGAATGACCCTTTATCTGTTGCCGCAGTGATTTTGTATGGTCCATCCCAGTTGGTGCCCAGTTTTTCTTCACTTGGGTCTCTTGACACCATGGTTTTTTCTTTGAGGACGTAGTCACCTATTTTGAGTGACATTATCTTGGCCCTCTTGTTGTAGTACCTTTCGATTTGTTGTTTCTGGGCCACCATCCTTATGTGGGCCATTCCTCTTCTTTCCTTAGCCTCATCGAGGTCTTGAAGTCAATTCAAGTCATTTTCAGCTCCGCTAGCATGCGAATACCTAAGGCTTGGTTCGCTTACTTTGACCGGTATGACAGTATCGGGCGGCATGTACGCGGAGCTTCTTGGCTTCCTTTTTGTTAGGCGGGAGTGTCCCTTCCTGTAGTAGGACATGAACTGGTTGCACCAGTCCCAAGTTAGATTTAATGAGAGTACCTCTCTATGATTAATGGCCGAGTGGAAGAGGGTGACCATGCTCTCTTTGTTGAAGTTTTTGGTGGCTGCGGCCAGTTTTGCCAGACCATCCGCCTCGGCATTCTGCGCCTTGGGAATCTGCTCAAAGCGGCACTCGTCGAGCTCGTTCATTAATCTGTGGATCTCCGCCTGGCACTTTTGTTATCTATGCTTCTTGATTTGGTAAGTCTAGTGACTTGGTTTACCACAAGTTAGGAGTCGCAATGGAGAACAAGTTGGCGAGCTACATACTTGATGGCCAACTTTATACCTGCGATAACGACTTCATATTTTGCCTCGTTGTTAGTCATCTCAGGGCATCGTATGGACTAGAAGATTATTTCATTCGTGGGGACTTTGAGTATAAGTCAAAGTCCTGATCCCGAGGCATTAACAACATCGTCCGTGTAGAGAGACCATAGGTCGGTATTGGAGGGGGTACGATGTGCCTCTCGTTCTACCTCTAGTAGTATTTTTATGCTAAATTCGGCCACAATGTCGGCGAGGACCTGTGACTTGATGGAAGTTCTTGGGAGGTATGAGATATCGTGCTCGCTGAGCTCTATGGCCCATCTGGCTAGCCTGCCGGTAATTCGGGATTATGTAGTACGCTTCTCAAGGGGAAGGTAGTTGCTACTTTTATGGGGTGGCATTGGAAATAGGGTCTGAGCTTCCGTGAAGTTGTGACTAGTGCTAAGGCTAGTTTTGCAAGGTGTGGATACCGTGTTTGCGTATCCACTAAGGTTTTGATGATGTAATAGAAAGGGGATTGTGTACCTTAGTCTTGCATACCTTTATTCTCTTGGATCAATATTGCACTGACGACGACTTCTAACACGGCCAAGTATACCAGGAGGGGCTCGCTTGGGTTAGCTTTGGCCATGAGTGGAGGCGAGGACAGATACACGTTTAGTTCTCTCAAGGACTTGACGCATTCTTCCTTCCATTGCAATCCATTGTCCTTCTTCAGTACATTCAAAAATTTGTGGCATCTATCGGAGGATCGTGAGATGAATCTGGATAGGGCGGCTATTCGGCCAGTTAGCATTTGCACCTGCTTTTTATTGTTCAGTACCTCGGGTATCGCATATATTGCCTTGATTTGGTCTGGGTTGCCTTTGATAGCTTGTTGGGTTGTGAGGAACCCTAAAAGTTTTCTTGAGGCCATGCCGAAAGCGCACTTCTCAAGATTCAGTTTCATCTCATACCTACTTAGTATTTCGAAGTCTTCTTTAGGTGGTCGATGTGATCTTCTTTTTTCATCGACTTCACTAACATATCGTCGATATAGACTTCCATGGTCTTACCGAGCTGATCTTTGAACATCTTGGTGACCAATCTCTGGTATGTAGCCCCTGCAATTTTTTAGCCCGAAGAACATCACTTTGTAGCAATAGGTTCCTTGGTGGGTGATGAAGGTCATCTTCTCCTGATCTTCCTTGGCCATCATTATTTGATTGTAGCCGAAATAAGCATCTAAGAAACTCAACAGTTCATGTCCTGAGGTGGTGTCGATCAGCTGGTCGATGTGTGGAAGTGGGAATGAATCCTTTGGGCATGCTTTATTTAGGTCGGTGAAATCTACGCACATCCTCCATTTCCGATTTTTCTTCTTAACCATGATGATGTTGGCGATCCATTGAGGGTACTTTGATTCCCTGATGGAGCCGTTCACGAGTAGTTTGTCTACCTACTCGCTGACTGCTTCGTTGATTGCAGCATTAAATTTCCTTCTTATTTGTCATACCGGCGAATGCAGTGGGTCGATGTTCAGTTTGTGAGTGGAGATATCTCGCGGAATCTCTATCATATCTGAATGGGAAAAAGCAAACAGATCTGCGTGGTTAATTAGGGATCCATGATACTTACTTGGGCTGATGAGGTCGTGGCCGATGTAAGCTTTCCTTGCTGGGTTGGTATGGTCTAATTGGACTAGGTCGAGATCTTCGACTATTGCTTTACATGCTTCCACAATGTTAGGATCTCTAATGGCATCCGCTATCGGGTTGAATTTAGTCCCCGACATGGCTAATTACTATGCCCCCGCGCTTTCCCCTCTTAGTTGTTGGGTGTACGCGCAGTCTTGGGTTATTTTATAGAATTCTTGTGTGGTGCGCGGCTCTCCTCTGATGTTGAATATCCCTAATGGGGTAGAGAATTTGATCGCCTGGTAAAGGCTTGAAAGGACCACTCGCATGGCATGTATCCATAGGCGCCCTATGATGATGGTGTACGTCGTCTCCTGGTTTATCACGTGGAAAGTTCTTTCCAGCGTGACTCCTCCCGTGAGAACGGGTTTTGTTACTTCTCCGGATGTCTGTTCCACCACATTGTTATAATCGGTTAGCATTATGTAGTGCAATACTACCCTATCCTCGAGTACCATTTGTGCAAGGACCCTCGGGTGGATAATACAAACGTCGCTTCTGTCGTTAGTCGTGACTCTTTTGACATCTGTATCAATAATGCATAAAGTGATAACCAAAGCATCATAGTAAGGGAAAGACAAACCGTCGGCGTCAGACTTATCAAAGGTGATACTACCTTCGAAGTCATCATACTGTTCGTGGGAAATTGTCTGCTTCAACCTGTGAGTGCTGGCGAACTTAACGTGGTTGATCGTTGAGTCGTTACCACCGCCGACGATCATGTTTATTGTCCGCATTGGGGAGGGCGGCTTTGGTGGCCCGCGGGATTGCTCTCGTCCGCGTGCAAAGTTGATTTTTCCTTTGTCGTTGAGTAGCTTTTCAGGTATCCTTGGTTCAGCATACACTATTTATGAAGGAGTCTTCGGTCTTGTGTCCCCATTCCTTATGGAGCTCACACAAGACATTTGATTTCCTCGTGGCGGGATCTGACTTCATCTTCTGAGGCTATTGCACCTTGGTGCCTAGTTTCTCCAGTGCGTACACTATTTCTGAAGGAGACATGCAAAAGTTATGTGCTGATAATAAGGGGGCGTACCTCTTTTGTTTCAGAGTGGGGCGATATGTCGCTGTAACGCATCCGTGTGCCTGGGTGGTGGATTGGAAGATCTGGTATATGGCTGATGTCGATCACAATTGGAGCGTGGGAGGTGTTCTCGATGTCCCTTATGTTGCCAATCTTTTCTTATTTCTGAGTGTATGGTTGTCAGCCGTTGGGTGGGGCCATTGAGATCATCCTAGTCCGCTTCAACCTATGAGTGCTGGCGAACTTAACGTGGTTGATCGTTGAGTCGTTACCACCGCCGATGATCATGTTTGTTGTCCGCATTGGGGATAGTGGCTTTGGTGGCCCGCGGGATTGCTCTCGTCCGCGTGCAAAGTTTATTTTTCCTTTGTCGTTTAGTAGCTCTTGTTGTAGACTGATAATAGGTAAATTTGACTATATTTATGCCCTAAATAATCACACTTTATTATGGTATTTATGTTGTTTATGAGGACAAAATGCTTTGATTAGTATTTGTTTGTGTGTTATAGGTACATGTGATGCAACGGATGCTAAGAAGAGTATTTTGAAGTCATATGTGGATGAAAAGGCCAAGGAAAGATCTAAGGTGAAAAGAGCTGGAAGAAGCAGTCAAAAGTACTCAGCATTGTTCATCCGCGGTTCATTCGCAGTCGCGGATGAACCGCGAAAAAGGAGGCATTCTGAAGTTTGACTGTTCGCGGTTGGCTCGCGGCCGCGAACGAACCGCGTAAACCGGCGCCTAGTTCTCCTAATTGGATTCGAATTTAGTTTTTTAAGCCCTAAAACCTCTATATAAACTCCTAGTTTGCCCCATAGAGGCATGTTGTCTTTATTTCATTACTTTTGCAAGATATTTAGTGAGAGAGAATCCTCTCAAACTCCTTCTTTTATTTTATATCAATTATTTCTTTATGATTTCAATTATTATTCTTGTTTCTTCAAGCATGAGTAGCTAAATTCTATTCTAAGGTTTTGATGGAACCTATTGAGTGATGAACTTATCGTTTATGTGATTACAAATTGTGACTTAGATTTCTATTTGTTCAACTTCATTCTTATTGTAGTTAATTGGTAGACGTCCCAATTAGCGGTGCCTATTTAGTGTGCATAACTTGGAAAAGAGTGCATATTTAGGTTTATTGTTGAACAACACCACACCTAGGTTATTGGAGGAATCTATAACTTTAGGCGTAAAGACGGGGTTTAGGAATAACGAAGTCTTGGGTGTAATCTTAAGTGAACTATTCAAATTAAAGCTAGCTAGGGTAGCTCGGGAGAGTGCACTAGTAAATTATTGTAATTGCTCGGGAAAGGGTTACGATACACATAGCGTTCATGATTGATAGAATATTATTAACAATTTGTATGAGCATAACGATAAGGGATTCCATCAATAGGGGAAATCAATACCTTAGTCCTTCTCCTAATATTCTTTTTACTCTATATGCAAATCTTTCTTTCAAGCATTCTTAATTATTGCAAAGTAGATATCCAAAATTCACACAAAGATATATTCAAAGTTTGGGAACTTGATTCGGAAGTACTTTTGGGGTTGTGATAGTTGCAATTGGTAGGTTAATTCTCTATGGGATCGATCTTGGACTTATTAGACCAAGTTATATTGACTACGACCGTTGCTTGGACGTGAACCAATTTTGGCATCGTTGTCGGGGATTTAACGGAATTATCAATTGCCATTGACAGAACTTCAAGATTCTTGTGTATTCAGGTTCTTTCTACACTCTACATTGAATATTTTGATGGTTGTTGATTTGGGTATTCACGTGCATGCCTAGAAAATCTGCAAGGACTGGAGAACTAATTGAAGGACTCTTAGACCCCGAGCATACTTTCTGGGCGCGTAACAAAGCCATCAAACAAATTTAACAATCTCAACAACCAATAAAATTAGACTTCGACATGGGTGACGCAAACGAACAAAACCAGCAAGCCGGGATAAATATGCAAGAGGCACAGGAGGCGCAGGAAGGTGCACTGTTCGACTGGGCACAACCCACAGCGGATAATTTGGCAACTGCCATCGTTGTGCCAGCAATTCAAGATGAGTCTTTCCAGATCACTACCAACATGCTTCACTTGTTGCAAAACAAGGGATTATTCTCTGGGTCTCAGGTTGAAGATCCACAGCAGCACCTCAAGAACTTTCTATCAATATGCAAGACACAAAGGCAACCGAATGTAACTCCGGAAGCTATCAGATTATTACTCTTTTCGTTCTCAGTTATAGGAGCAGCACATATATGGCTAAACTCACTCCCAATAAACTCCATTGCAACTTGGGATGAGTTAGTCAAACAATTCCACAACAAGTTTCATCCACCTAACAAGACAGCTCAACAAATTGATGAGATTGTGAGCTTCAAGCAGAAACCATTGGAAACATTACATGAAACTTGGGGCAGATTCAAGGGTATGCTTGTTATGTATCCTCACCATGGGATTCCTGAGCAGTTGTTGGGCCAAAGATTCTACATAAGGCTTTCAGACAGTATGAAGAACATTGTTGATGCTTCAGCAGGTGGGGCTTTTCTGAGCAAGACTTGGAGAGAGGGCCAAAATTTGCTAGACAAGATTGCTCAAAATTCCGGGTGGAAGTCCAGGAATGCTCCTATTACACCAGCGGTACACTCTGTACCTTTGGATCCATCCAACACTCTGGAGGAGAACATGGCAACTCTATTGACACAAATGAGCATCCTAACAAAGAAGGTGGAAGAATCAGGAGTCAAGCAGCAGGTGCTCATTGTAGATGCTACCAATGGTGGTTTATGCACATCATGCATTAGCCAACCCATAGGTAATCCATGGGTTGCGGACCAAGAACATCATCATCAGCATGAGGATATGAACTATGTGGCTAACTATGGAGGGCAGCGACAAGGTAATCAAAACTGGGGCCAACAGGATCCAATGCAGTACAGACCTCCCCAACCATAATTTAATGCAGCAGGTATGAGGCCACCACACAACATGGTCCCATATCCTAGACCTCAAAATTTCGGCAATCAGCAGTAGGGATATCATCCACCTCCACCACCACATGGGGGTAGACATGACGATGGGTTCGCAGAGTTGGAAGCTATGATGCAGCAGGTAATTGGGTCAAATGCCAAAACAAATGAGAGGATAGATGCACATGATGCCGCCATCAAGAATATTGAAGTACAGGTGGGTCAAATTGCTATGTCTCTCAATAATCGTCCTCGAGGGACATTGCCTGCAGATACACAAACAAACCCAAAGGACCAAGTCCCAAAGCAGATGATGGCAGTGACTCTGAGAAGCGGTAGAGATCATGATACTGAGAATGAAAGTGAGAAAATCGACAGACAGGCCGAGACATCCACTCCATTGCCCATTGAACTGGACGAATCCACAGGGTTGACAGAAGTCACAGTCCAGCCAGTTGCTGAAAATAAAGAAGCAAAACAGGGAACGGAGAAAGTACTTGAACAGGTAGAGCAGCAGATTAATGAGAAAGCGATAGAAAAAGAAAAATGCCAAGTCACCGGGAAGAAGAGGCCTCCACCACCATTCCCCCAAAGGTTGGCCAAACACCAGAAAGAGGAGCAATACAAAAAGTTCTTCGAGATGCTCAAGCAAATCCAGGTAAACATTCCATTAATTGAAGTTTTAAAAGAAATGCCTCGTTATGCTAAGATGATGAAGGATTTAATGTCGCAATCAATTATTTGAAAAAGACATAAAGGGGATCTGCCCAGCCTATTGTATGCATAACATTCTCCTGGAAGATGGACACAAACCTTCCAGGGAACATCAAAGAAGGCTGAACCCCAACATGAAGGAAGTGGTGAAGAAGGAAGTAATAAAGTGGCTAGATGCGGGAATCATCTTCCCAATCTCAGACATCGGCCGGGTTAGCCCGGTCCAATGTGTGCCAAAGAAAGGAGGCATGACGGTAGTGAAAAACGAGAACAATGAATTGATTTCAACAAGAACCGTCACCGGATGGAGAATATGCATGGACTACAGGAAGTTGAATCTAGCCACCCGCAAAGATCACTTCCCACTTCCCTTCACTGATCAAATGCTTGACAGGTTGGCAGGGAGGTCCCATTTTTGCTTTCTTGATGGATACTCGGGGTACAATCAAATATCCATAGCCCCTGAAGATAGAGAGAAGACCTCCTTCACATGCCCATATGGCATTTTTGCCTTTAGGTGGATGCCATTCGGATTATGCAATGCACCTGCCACATTCCAAAGGTGCATGATGACTATTTTCACCGACATGGTGGAAGACATTATGGAGGTGTTCATGGATAATTTCTCAGTGGTAGGGAATTCATTCGATGAATGCCTTGTCAATCTGACAAGAGTACTAAAACGGTGCATGAAAACAAATTTAGTGCTAAACTGGGAGAAGTGCCATTTTATGGTATAAGAAGGTATAGTATTAAAAAGAAGTGCCATTTTATGGTATACAATAGGCTGGGCAGATCCCCTTTACTTGAAAAAGATCAACCTTTTGTTTTTTCTGATGAATGCAGGATTGTTTTTGAGGAACTAAAGAAGAGGTTGGTCACAACACCCATCATCATTGCCCCAGACTGGGAGCAACCTTTTGAGTTAATGTGTGATGCAAGTGACTATGCAGTGGGGGCAGTGCTGGGCCAAAGGAAAGATAAGCTGATGCATCCAATATACTATGCAAGTAGAACTCTGAGTGGAGCACAGCTAAACTACACAGTGACAGAAAAGGAGATGCTTGCGGTCGTGTTCGCATTCGACAAATTCCGGTCCTATCTCATAGGATCAAAGGTAATCGTATACATAGACCATGCAACTTTAAGATATTTAATTGATAAAAAGGACTCTAAGCCGCGCCTAATTCATTGGGTGTTGCTTCTCCAAGAGTTCGACCTCTAAATTAGGGATAAAAAAGGTACTGAAAATCAAGTCGTTGACCACTTGTCAAGACTTGAAGGAGCTGAACTTGTCAAAGAGAGTGGGGAAATTCTGGAAACCTTTCCAGATGAGCAGCTGCTCACCGCCACTCTCATTGAAACACCATGGTATGCTGACTATGCTAACTACCTAGCTAGTGGTATTGTTCCTCATGACCTCTCATCGGTCCAGGGGAAAAGATTTTTTCGTGAAAGTCAGTTTTATTATTGGGATGAACCATATTTGTTTAGGATATGTCTTGATAACATGATCCAGAGATGCGTCCCCGAGATAGAACAATCTTCTATTTTGCAGGCATGTCACGCTTCAGCATATGACGGTAACTTTGGAGGAATACGTACAGCTGCCAAAATACTTGAGGCCTGTTTCTATTGGCCAACGGTATTTAAAGATGCGCACTTGTAGGTGAAAGGTTGCAACGAATGTCAACGCACTGGGAACATCTCCTGGCGTCATGAAATGCCAATGAACCCAATCCAGCAAGTTGAAGTGTTCGATGTCTGGGGAATAGATTTCATGGGTCCCTTTTTTGGCTCATACGACAATAAGTACATACTTGTTGCAGTTGACTACGTGTCCAAATGGGTGGAAGCTGCAGCATTACCCACCAACGATGCTAAGGTTGTAGTGGGATTTTTGAAGAAGAATATTTTCCCCCGGTTCGGGACTCCTAGGGCTATCATTAGTAACGGGGGCACACATTTTTGCAACCGAGCTTTTGAGAAATTATTGGCCAAGTATGACGTTAAACACTGTGTGGGCACTCCATATCACCCGCAAACTAGCGAGCAAGTTGAGGTCTCCAACAGGGAGATAAAAAGTGTACTGACTAAAACAGTGAATGCCACAAGAACCGACTGGTCCAGAAAGCTTGATGACGCACTATGGGCTTATAGAACAGCATTCAAGACACCCATTGGCATGTCTCCATACAAATTGGTGTTTGGGAAAGCTTGTCACCTACCGGTTTAATTAGAGCACAAAGCTTGGTGGGCACTGAAACAATTGAATCTCAACTTGGATGAAGCAGGTAAAGCAAGGCTAACTGGGTTGCATGAATTAGAAGAATTTCGGTATCTGGCGTTTGAAAGTACTAGATTGTATAAAGAGAGGATGAAGCGGATTCATGATCAAAATATCGTTGAGCGAAACTTCAAAAACGGGGACAAAGTACTACTATACAATTCAAGATTACGATTGTTCCCAGGTAAATTGAAATCAAGGTGGTCCGGACCCATCAACGTAATTGAGGCATTTGAGTCAGGAGCTGTGGAAATTCAAACTATGGATGGATCACGTACATTCAAGGTAAACGGACAGCGGTTGAAACCTTACATAGGCCTGGATGACGTGGGGGACAAGGTAGAATTGCGGTTGGATAAACCTCAAAGGTCTAGCGAGCCTTAAAATGCGCTAAGTTGAGTCGTGCCGCGACGTTAAATCAGGCGCTACGTAGGAGGCAACCCACGAACATGTTGTAAGTATTTTTATTTTAGTAGTATTTAATAAAATAAAATAAGAAAAAAAACAAAATTTTAGCTGAACAATTGAGAAAAAAATTCAGAGAGGGGCACTGTCCGCGGTCCATCCGCGACCGCGGATGAACCGCGGAAAAATGACCTCTCTGAACTTTCTCTGTTCGCGGTCCATTCGTGGCCGCGAACCAACCGCGAAAAATTGTCCTCTCTGAATCTCGACTGTTCGCGGTCTATCCGCGGCCGCGAACGAACCGCGAACAAGTCGCGGCCAGTTCCGCGGTCGGCTAAAAATAACATTTTTTTTAATTTTTTCCCCTCCCTTCTTTAAAACCCTAAAAACCTAAACCCCCTCTCCCATAACTCAAAGTAGCCGCCCCCACTCTCCAAATCTCTCTCTCTCTAACTTCAAATCCTCTCCCTTCTCTCTACAAAATCCCAACTCCCTCTTCTCGCCAAAATTGATTCACGTCCAAGCAACGGTCGTAGTCAATATAACTTGGTCTAATAAGTCCAAAATCGATCCCACAGAGAATAAACCTACCAATTGCAACTATCACAACCCCAAAAGTACTTCCGAATCAAGTTCCCAAACTTTGAATATATCTTTGTGTGAATTTCGAATATCTACTTTGCAATAATTAAGAATGGTTGAAAGAAAGAATTGAATGTAGAGTAAAAAGAATATTAGGAGAAGGACTAAGGTATTGATTTCCCCTATTGATGGAATCCCTTATCGTTATGCTCATACAAATTGTTAATATATTCTATCAATCATGAACGCTATGTATATCGTAACCCTCTCCCGAGGAATTACAATAATTTATTAGTGCACTCTCCCGAGCTACCCTAGCTAGCTTTAATTTGAATAGTTCACTTAAGATTGCACCCAAGACTTCGTTATTCCTAACCCCGTCTTTACGCCTAAAGTTATAGATTCCTCCAATAACCTAGGTGTGGTGTTGTTCAACAATAAACCTAAATATGCACTCTTTTCCAAGTTATGCATATTAAATAGGCACCGCTAATTGGGACGTCTACCAATTAACTACAACAAGAATGAAGTTGAACAAATAGAAATCTAAGTCACAATTTGTAATCACATAAACGATAAGTTCATCACTCAATAGGTTCCATCAAAACCTTAGAATAGAATTTAGCTACTCATGCTTGAAGAAACAAGAATAATAATTGAAATCATAAAGAAATAATTGATATAAAATAAAAGAAGGAGTTTGAGAGGATTCTCTCTTACTAAATATCGTGCAAAAGTAATGAAATAAAGACAACATGCCTCTCTGGGGCAAACTAGGAGTTTATATAGAGGTTTTAGGGCTTAAAAAACTAAATTCGAATCCAATTAGGAGAACTGGGCGCCGGCTTCCGCGGTTCGTTCGCGGCCGCGAGCCAACCGCGAACAGTCAAACTTCAGAATGCCTCTTTTTTCGCGGTTCATCCGCGATCGCAAATGAACCGCTGATGAACAGTGCTGCGTATTTTTGACTGCTTCTTCTAGCTCTTTTCACCTTAGATCTTTTCTTGGACTTTTCATCCACATATGACTTCAAAATACTCTTCTTAGCATCCATTGCATCACATGTACCTATAACACACAAACAAACACTAATCAAAGCATTTTGTCCTCATAAACAACATAAATACCATAACAAAGTGTGATTATTTAGGGCATAATTATAGTCAAATTCATCTATTATCAATACCCCACACTTAAACCTTTGCTCGTCCTCGAGAAACTTTAATCACACTTTAGGCCAATTAACAAGAATTTGTCTCCACCAAAATATGTCACAAAAGCTATTATACATGAACAATCTAAGATATGCACAATCTTTACCTAACCGCAAACTCTCATGCCCGCACATTATTACTTACTCTACTTATTACCAAAAACTTGCAAATTCACCTTCTTCCTCTTGAATTACATGCCCTCACAAAATATATTGAGAGAAGTTCCCACACATTAACAATTCAAATACATGGAACTTATAAATATCGGAAAAATTCACTCACTCTCAACAAATAACATTCATCTGAATACAGACACACCATAGGCTTGCCCCTAGTGTAATACTCCACTAATCGAGTTATTTCATCATAGATCAAGAGGTCTTTAATGGTTGTAATGTAGGCTATGGGACGGGTAGGATACTTTTGGTTATAGTGACTAGCCTTCCTAAGCACTTTTCTTTTCTTTTTCACAACTTCCCTTTTTGTTTACTTCCTTATGTCTCCCATAAACATACCTTCACATTTCTTCAATTTTAACCCCCACTTTTCTTTTATTGATGTAACTGGCCTTTCTAAAATTTTATTCAATATGGCTCTTTGTTTCATTGCTTTGCAACATTATTTTGGACCAGTCCACTATAATTTTTTTTTTCATTAATTCTTGATTTTCCCTTTTTTCAATTTCCCTTCACCCCGCACTTAAACTTTTGCATATTCATTACAATACAAGTGCTTCTAGGAGGTAAAGTAGAACATTATACATATTTGATGAACATTTAAGGGTTATCAAAGAATAGGCTTAAGCTCAAAGGGGTTAACTAAGATATAATGTACGGGTGAATTCATGTCTATTGGTATATGGCGTTATACAAAGAAATGCCTCTATCCTTTCTACAACCGAACAAATTCTATTTCGCTTTGCAAACACACAGGGCAAGTTCTAGGCATCATGTACACATACAATGTAAGTAAAAACCTCACACACACATGGCATGCAACTCATTTGGAATCCAGTTTATCTATAAAGTCCTATCGATGTTCAAGCAAGCATTATTGTGCAATTTAAGGCATATTGAGATTCTACAGTCAAGCTTAGAAGATACATTCTCAAGTTCAATTTACGCTTTTGCTAATGTGCATATTCGGGGTTACATGTTTCCCTTTTACCTCTAATCCTAAGAAAAGAAAAGAAAAAAAATCTACTTAACGCGGTTCAAATAAAAACCCTTGGAAAAGAACCGTGGTCAAAAGAAAACCCAAGGGGGAGATGATACATTACCTATACAAAGAAAATAAAAGAAGGAAAAAATTCCTACGCGGACTACTTCCCTCAAGAGTACTTGTCCTAAATAGTCCGTCATCAGGAAGAGTCCTCTACTCATATTTTTTTTGGAACTTTAAAATTTTATGATTTTTTTTTTGTTTTTTGTTTTTATTATTTGATATTACTACTACAACTAATATATACATCATGTACAAGATAAGTCACTCATCCCACACTTAAAAATATGTCATGTCCCCATGACATAAAAAAAAATTAAAGCACAAAAGGGGCAAGAAAACTTACCTGAGACTCACTCGGAGTCGGAGACGGTGGATGGGTCGACATGACATGCTCGTCCAATTGCTCTGAACCATGCCATAAACCTATTTTCTGACCGAGCTTGCCTTGTAGACATGGCATCTAGCCGTGTGTGCAAGCAATCAACGGAGGTGTGCAGATCAGCAACCTCCTCCTCCATGGACCTAAGCATAGGTCGTGTGGACTCGGACCTAGACATACTTGCTCCACGAGGAGCAGGCATGGAAGGTCCGGCTGAATCCATGGAGTGCCTGGCCCGGGAAACCGGTACAGGATCGTCCTCCTCATCCAAGTCAATTGGGGTTGTGTCTCGTCCAACCCGGATAGTAGCAGCTCTAAATGGAGCTTTTGGTATTAGCTTACCGTCAGCATCAGTTACTGGGGTCTGATGGAGGAGACACAACGTAGTGACAAGAGATGGGTAATAAAAACCCCTGGCAGTGAGGGATCCCCTCAATACCATCTCATCACTAATTACTCGGACGATATCAACATCCCGATGTGTTACAAAACACCAAGTCAAAACAGCCCTATTAAAGTTAACATCCGTGGTGTTACTCGAGGGCAAGATACGGTTGCAAATTATGGAGAACCAATATTTGGCTGTGTGTGTAAAGCAGTTAGAGTGTAGAGTCTGATTTCTAATCCACACCGGGATGCCGTCTACACATAAGGCCTCTATTAGCGTGTCCCATGTGACACCAGGCCTATCATGGTAATAGTTGACATCACTAGTGTGCAATGGCAGTCTAAGTACCTGCCGAATAGTAGGAATATGAGCATTGACCCACTTACCTCTGACGAATACTTCTCTGACCATAGCATAAGGAGCATTGGCGTAGAATTCCCGGACAAGCATCTTGTTCACCTTAGGAGGTGAGTCAAAGAGGAACTCCATCTCGCGCCTCCGAATCTCATCATATATTTCCGGCTTCTCCGAGCGGATAGCTATCCGGTCAACTTCTACCTCTTGGAGCCACTTCTTGGTTGCCTTAATGCGAAATCCATTCTCCGCTTCTTCACAAGCAAACCTCGACTCATCATAAGTCGGTTGCCTAGATGAGCTAGCACCATGTCGAGCTCTCTTTGGGGCCATGATCCTGCACAAATAAGATAGCCAAAAATTTTGTAAATTGTTAGTCATCGGAAGGCTACTCAGACTTCGCCATTAGTGAGAAATCACAATTGACCATTTTTTCGTGCAAATACCTCATACTCCTATATTTAGATTCTTTATCTAACTATTTTACACATGCCTATTCAAGCACCCCACACTTAGTTATTTGACACTTCTAACATTACCCAATTGACTTAATCCATCACCAATAAAATACACCATTACCAATTCATGAGTTGGGCATTATTTCTCCTAAAACTACATTAATACATTATGAACAATGATAATTTGCCCAACTTGGCTAACCAATCAACATACATGGTGTACATACTATTTGGGTCTCCAAACCATAAAATTAGCATCATTAACACAATTTAAGACCCAACAACTCATCCTTTACCAAACTTCCATCATATAACAAGGTTCTTTAGAAGAAATTCATGGAAACATGTAATGTGCAAAAAGAAACCAAGCCATATTCAAGATTTATCCTAAACTAACAATATCTAATTAATTCTACAAAATAAATAATAAAAGAACTAAAAATAAAAACAAAATAAAAGAGAAAAGAAGTAGAGAAACTACCAATGCAGTCTTCGGTCTTGTGTCCCCGTTCCTAATGGAACTCGCATAGGACGTTTGATTTCCTCGTAGTGGGATCTGACTTCATCTTCTGAGGCTATTGCACCTTGGTGCCTAGTTTCTCCAGTGCGTACACTATTTCTGAAGGAGACGTGCAAAAGTTATGTGCTGATAATAAGGGGGTGTACCTCTTTTGTTTCAGAGTGGGGCGACGTGTAGCTGTAACGCATCCGTGTGCCTAGGTGGTGGATTGGAAGATCTGGTGTGTGGCTAATGTCGATCTCAGTTGGAGCGTGGGAGGTGTTCTTGATGTCCCTTATGACGCCGATCTTTTCTTGTTTCTGAGTGTATGGTTGTCAGCCGTTGGGTCGGGCCATTGAGATCATCCTCGTCCGCTCGTACCTCGGCGCAGTAGGCGTTATGGATTTTCTCCCATGTTGTAGGGGGATATTTCATGAGGCGGCTCAGCAACTTCTTAGTCGCCCTCGAGCCGTCCCCTCTTAGTCCGTTCTGGAAGGCGGCGACTGCCATGCCTTCTGACACGTTCGGCAGACTCATCCTTACCCTGTTAAACCTGTCTAGGAAGTCCCTGAGCCCTTTACATGTGGTTTGTCTGACTGCGAAGATGTCGTTGACCCTTGCTTCCACTTTTTTTGCACCTGCGTCGGTGGTGACGAACTTGTCCGCTATTTATTTTGAACGTTGATATGGCCTTAGCAAGCAACTTGGAATACCACGTTAAGGCCCCTCCGGTCAACGTCTCGCCAAACTTTTTTAGTAGCACCAACGGTACCTATTCTTTCGATAGGTCGTTTTCACGGGAGTGACGTAGTGGATCAGATAATTCCCGGGATCTATGGTTCCATTGTACGCCCTCAAGTAATGAGGCATCTTGAAGGTTTTTGGGATAGAGTAGGGGGCAGCTTCCTCAGTGTATGGCTGCTTTACGAACCTTCCCATGTCGCATTTTGGTAGCAACTTAGGGGCTCTAGGGACTTTGTTGACCCTCTCCTAGTGTTCCTTCATTTGGTCGCGGAGTGCTTTGTTTTCGTTTTCCATTTCCTCCATCTTTCTTATGATGCCAGTCAGTGTGCCATCGCCGGTTTTGCGCCTCGATGGGTTAATTGTCCGCTCGCGTTTCCTCGTATTCGCCCGTGGCAATGGTGATACTTATTGTTGGCACTAACCTAACGTTGCCTTGTGGTGATTTCTCAACCAGACCGCTTAGCGTGCTCGTCAGCCACTCTTCCAGTAGCTTTTTGACCACCGAGGGTGCTTTCTTGACAGTTGATCTGGAAGCTCCTTTGTCGTGCAAGGTTGTTGGATTCTCGGAGGGGGGAGGTGAGATCTCCGCACCTGGTGCGGAGCTAGCAGTTGCGTTGATGATGGCATCGTCACTGGTCTCGTTGAGAGGACCAAAAAGGTTGGCTGTGACCCCCATTATAGCTTTGGATCTGGTGTCATTTTCAGCCATCTTTGATGTCGAGCAGTGAAGAGAAAGGTTGTGGGTTGATCTCTAGGTGGATATTATAATTTTGATTCTCGAAATCCTTACAGACGGCGCCAAATTGTTCGGCTCAAAAGCTAAATGTTACTTTACAAGCTTTAAAACAATCAAAATGATGAAATGGGTAAATCGTAACCAAATATAATAAACCTAGAGATACGAAATCGATATAGTTATGATAGATCTTATATGGCAAAATGAAGAACTTAAGAACAGTTGCTTGTCGAAGTTAAGAGGTAGAGAGAGATAGGAGAGAGTGAGAGAGTTGTATTATTAAATAATAACACTGATAATTTTACAATGGGGAGGCCCTCTTTATATAAGAAGGGGCCTCTTTTAAAATAATAATTTAAAAACTGGAACGTAATCGACGTCCTATTAGCGAGGACACTTGGCCGTGAGTGACGTCGACCACGCCTTCACGTATAAACCGTACCCTTGTTATAAGAAGTATACGAGGGAGGTCGTACCCTCTTGACGTAAAGACATATAGGGTCAAATTTGACTCCATACAGGTATTATAACTGCGAGCAGATAAAATAGTAGATTGACTGTTTAAGTTCAGGTCTCTATCTACGTATTATAAGGAAAAGCTAAAACAAATATGTGTGAATCAAAGACTCATCACATGACAACAAAATTACTTATGATATTCTGTAAGAGTACACGAAATTAGCCCTCTTAACAAATTCCTTTATATCAGCAAGGCAACTGCTCCAACTCCTTTTTATGATGTGCAGGTAATTCAGGAGCACAATATGTCATGTATCTATAGAAAGATAAACCAAAGCAGAAGCTCAAAGCCAAAGCTCTAACTAACAATTCTACGTTCAACATGTAACCAACAACCTGCATTATTAATCCCACCAATACGTCTATTCCTCCAATATCATATGCTACGTGAAGGAAGTGGGCATAGGTATAAAAATACGTGGTGCAGCCTAGTACTAGATTGAGATACCCGTAATTGAACTCCAAAAAGTGATGCAAGGCTGCTGCAGTTATCATAGGAATGACCTCAATCATAAATTTCACCTTGGCTCCAATTAACTGAAAAGGCATGTCGTGATGCCAATAAACAACAGTGAGCAGCGCAACAGTATGAATAACGGTGCCACACGATACGAACATCATGTCGAGAATAAGGAAGATCGTGTAAACTTTTGGATCACCCATTAATTTGATGAATGCAGCAATCATGCAGAACAAGGGAATGTTACTAAAAAGAATCCACCATATGTCATTACGCTCTCTGAGAAGCCCTGAAAGAAACACGAGAAAAACATATTCAGCATCTCAAAGGAAGTTACCAAAATACAAAACCGAGCACACCAACACAATGAACAAGCACAAAGGGTAACTTTACACCAAGAAAATCACCACTACAAACTCTAAAGATAGCAACTTCTTGTCTCCAAAGTATGAGCAAAGAAATTGTGGTATTCATCTGCCATCCAAGCTAGAAAAATACCGTATAAAGCTCTGAGCATGGTTAACCAGGATGTTTAGTGAATATCTTTGCTATTGTAGCACATCAAAACTGCAAAAGGATAAAGTGGGATAGAAATACCAATGAATCGTCTAACTCTTCAAAGTGAGGTAGGAAAGAGTGTACCCACCTGACAGAAATTTATTTTAAAAAGAACCTCAAAGGAAATCCTACAACTGAACGACTACGGCAGAAGCATGCACCAACCTGATACACTATAACACACTGACTAAAATGTCAAACTAATGCATTCCTTAAGTTCCAGCTCCCTAGTACAATCTGAAATTTGTCCAATAGTGCAGTAGAGAAGTGTTTTTGTACATCCTACTTCAGTTTGCTACTGAACTGACTAATTCCAATATCAGCCATAATAAATGTATCTTCTTATCTTAAAAAGCACAATTTCAAAGACTAGGATTCATGTTGCGCCCAGATAGTAGTAAGATTACCAAATTAACTATCTGTTGGTATGTGATATATATCAAAATTTCAAGTCAAGAAGGCTAATCTTTCGGTCAAAAAGACTTACTACCACCGGTCGATGGAACATGGTCTGCATCTGGAAACGCCCTTTTAATCTTATTGAAAATGGACACCACAGTCTTCAAGCTCTGCCTACCCCTCTGACAGGTAACGGTTGCAATGTCGAAGTACATGCCGCGCGGAGAGTCACACGGAGGGAGAACATCACCCATCTGACTGCAGTTAGATAGATACAACTTTCCCAGATTTTCACTGCTGCAAACCCCGATGCACTAAGCTCTCTTGCGGAAAAGGGCGTGGTCTGTTGTACGGAGCAATTAAATACTACTGCAAACAAATAATAAAAAGAAGATAGATGCCGAATAAGGGGCAAACAACCAGGGGCGGACCTAGCGTATTATCAACCGGTTCAATTGAACTCACAACTTTTGACACAGAGTAAATATTTGCATGGAAAACTTTATTAAAATTGCAAAAATACTAGATATGAACCCATAACTTTAAGAATATAATAGTTCAATAATAAAAACTTTAAAAGATAAACCCATAGGATTTAAATCTTGGATTCGCCTCTGCATACAACAGCACCAATCACCAATTTTGTTTTTTATTTTTTATTTTGATTTGCACCGAGTGTCCAAGTCTGTATGAGCCCCGACTAATCCCGCGGTGCACAGGCCCTCAGCAAGGAATTTCCCGCAAGTGCACCACAGTTAATTCAGGTTTTACCTAGTCCGATAGTCCTCAGAAATTGTTTGCACCTAGTGAGTTTCGAACTTGAGACCTTGAAAGGCAGCAAACCCTAAGGCTCAAGTCAATCACCAATATATATATAATAACTCAAATGATCATACAGATGAAATATTCACAATTCAATTAGAGATTTATGATCCGAAATTAACATCAAAATCAATCAAATTACCAACAGCAGTAAAAAATAAAAACAAAATTCCAAACTTTGGAAAATGTTAAACAAATTACCCAAAAATAATATAAAAAAAAATAGGAACCAAAGGTTGTATTTTGAATGTAAAACAAAAAAGTTAAAAGTAGTCATCCGAAATTTTATAGCAGAGCATAGAACCAATGATACCACTTGGGAATATCTATTGTAGGGTACAATTAATTCTTATAATTGAACAACATGTTAAGGAAATTATACAAATTGCAAAACTATGATTTATTTATATAAAGATAAAGAATAGAAATTGCAGAAACCATGAACCAAGGTTGAACATTTTATTTCTTACAATTTTGTGTTCGTTTAGTGTTCAAAGACTGAAAATTTTGCGTGGACAAACAGAAAAATCATACAAATTGCAAACACACACAAAAAAAAAATAGTTTATTGAATTAGTTACCTGTGTCCTGTCTAAACAATACAAACCCAGCAATCTGCAACAGTTGAGAATGTTAAAACTTAAAAGAGGCGAAACGAAGAAGGCCCTTGATTTTTTTTTTCTTTTCTTTTGGTTCTGTTTTCGCAGAGGTTTTAATAAAGTGTAAAAAAAAGATACTCTAGTTAGATTAGTAACATAGAGGGTTCAGATTTAAAAAGAAGTGAAACGTGTCACCCTATGAAGCAGTAACAATTTTGGATTTGGATTCACTCAAGCCTTTCTTTGACCGGGTAAATAAGAAATAGGAGTAGTAAAGGTTTTATGTATAAAATCATACTACTATCTTTTTCGGATTTATAACTTCCTATACACAGTTTAAAATTTTATTATCTTCCCGACTCAAATTTTATTTTAATTATATGAACATATATAATTTAATCAATTATATACAAATACGTTGTAAATACATATTCCTTTATATTAAAAATTAAATAAGAAATATCATTTATTTCCTTATCCTTTTACATTTCCCCACTCTTTCTCTCTCTTTTGGTCTCTCTACTCTCTTTCTCTACACCACCCCCCAAACCCCTCTCCCCCTTTTTTTCTTTATATGATATTCTTTGTTTTTCATGCTTTCTTGTTGTATAGAATTTTAATGGATTTTATCAATGGATTTCAATTGTTTTAAGTTATTTTGCACAATTAGTATTCAAATTGAAATTGCAAATTTTGAAAGTGTTTGACTCTCTACCATTGATAGCCATTAAAAAGCTTTGAAACTTTGAAATTGAATTTGAATTTTCAAAAATTATTATTTGTTTGGATTGGGGGTTGGTGCAAATAATTGGGAATATCATTTGGAGTTTATATTTCAATTTTAAGAGTGTTTGGTGAAGATTAGGCATGATTTTAGATGAATTTCAGATTGAAACTCGAAGAAGAAGAACATACGAAATATAATATACTTACAAAATAGTAGCAAAGTTGTATCATAATTGTAAGTAAATTGTATGTTGCTATATATATATATGAAAGTTGAAAAATAGTTGTATAATGTATGAATTATTTTATAAAATTTGTGTTTGAGTTACCCATACTATCTTTTTACATAAAGTTGTTGATATGTATCAAAATTGTAAGATAGTAAATTTTGATAGAAATTTTGGAGAGGAAGAAGCACACACCACTTACGAAATATATACAAATTTGATATAAATTGTACAAAGTACATATTGTATAAAATTATATGAAAATTATATTTAAGTTGTATGATATTGTAATTGTATTTAACTAGGTATAAATAATGTATGAAAGTTGTAGCTAAATTGTAAATACATTGTATATTATATAATAAGTTGAATGAAAGTTAAAAAAATAGTTGTATAACATATGAATTGTTGTATAAAATTTGTAAAGTTATCAATACTATCTTTTTACATAAATTTATTGATATATATCAAAATTGTACAAAGAGAGCAAGCTTTGATTGTAATTCTAGAGAGGAAGTAGCACATATCATATACAAAATATATACAAATCTGATACAAATTATACAAAAGATATATTGTATAAAATTTATATGAAAATTATATTTAAGTTGTATGATATTGCAGTCGTATTTAACTAGGTATAAATATTGTATGAAAGTTGTAGCTAAATTATAAATAAGTTGTATATTATATAATAAGTTGTATGAAATTAATTTTTACTATCCATTAAAGCAACCTGTTATAATACCATAAACTTTCACCTCTGCCATC
Source organism: Nicotiana noctiflora (assembly GCA_032618575.1). Taxonomy (NCBI): domain Eukaryota; kingdom Viridiplantae; phylum Streptophyta; class Magnoliopsida; order Solanales; family Solanaceae; genus Nicotiana; species Nicotiana noctiflora. The sequence goes on from JASVEL010004667.1 coordinate 459,782, forward strand.
GTTGTTTCTTAAGTTTCATCTTTTACTTGACGAAATTAGGATACTTAAAGAGAGCAATAATTTCACTATTTAGTTCTTTTAAGTTTGGATTATGACTTCGTTTAGCGGAGAAGTTTCAAATTATGGACTTTTCTTGAAAGATAATTTGAGCGCTTATATCTCGACCCAAAATTTTAACCTGTCGTGATGGCGCTAATCGGGGTATAAGGAAAGTTGACATTACGAAATAATCCCAACACTTTTTTAAAAAATGAATTAAAGCAATTTAAATAACAATTTTTTTATAAACAAGGATAGAAACCCAAATCTCAACGCGAAATTCCCAGCTATCGGGATGTTACAGAGTATATGAGCATCTATACATCACAAGTCTGGAATAATACAATTTATAATAGTCCGAGACTAAATACAATAAGCAAGAAGATAGAGAAGTGTTAAGAACCAATCTTCCCTCCGTAAGGGGTCGCGACGACTACCTAGTCTCTACGACTAGGTAAACCTAACATTTGCAGAATAACAACGAAAATGAAAATATAAATCTAAATCACTAACAACAACAATAATGAAATAATAGATAGAAATGCCGCTCGGCATACATAATAACAACTCTTGAAAAATACATACAGAGTTTTCCCGAGACCCGAAACATCATAAGTCACAAGCTTCTAAGAATTTGACTAACTATTCTATACATTAGTATTTAGAAGTAGTAGAGGAAGAACTACACAAAGAGATAGAGGGGGACTCCTAGGTCTGTGGGCGCTGTAGATGTACCTTGAAGTCTCTGTAACAGCAGCAGGTGCATAACTAATGGCGAGGCTGGAATGATGTAACTGGATCAACACGAAAACATGCGCGAACAGTAGCATGAGACATCACAATGGTAACCAGTAAGTGCCAAGCTTAATCTCGATCGAGTAGTGACGAGGTCAAATTAGGCCCACTGGTCAATAATAAATAAGGCAGGAAAACATGCAATATAATAATAAACTTGAGTTTAACAAAAGGAAATGCAGCAAATAATAGTACAACACACAGGTTAAACAACGGGGAATCTCTCGGATACCATCTCGTAGTCCCAAAATAATTATGCGGGGAGAACTCCTGAGGTACAACTTCATAGTCTCAAAAGTAAATATGCAAGGAGAGCTCTCGAGTTACCGCCCTATAGTCTCAAAAGTAAATATGCAAGGGGATCTCCCAGGATACTATCCCGTAGTCCCAAAGATCAACACGCAGCTCACACAAATGAAGACAATGGTTACAGCAAGAAAATTACAGTTTAGACTACGTACAAATCAAGAAAAAAAGAAGGAATCCACTAAGCATGCTGCAAAGAGTTCAAATAAATAATTAAGACACGTAGACATACTATTCTAGGCTAACAGGATATCCACAAATGCTAGTATATTTAATTAAGATGAAAACAGGTTATTACTCAGTAAAAATTAAGTTTCTCAACAAATAACCCGTGTACGTACTCGTCACCTCACGTACACAGTGCTCACATATCGTAACAATACCAAATACTAAGGGGACTTCCCCACACAAGGTTAGGCAAGTCATTAGCTCGAACTAAGCTCAATCAATCGATATCTATGTTTTCCCACGAATATCCAACTTCGAATGGACCAAATCTAGACAAAATCAATTACATGTCATAAATATATCTATAAAAAACTAATCTAATTAATAAATCTAAGCTAAAGAAAAAAATTAGGAAATCGACCCAAAAAGTCTCCCCAGGCCCATGTCTCGTAATCGGGTAAAAGTCACAAAATATGAACACCCAATCACTCACGAAACAAACCGTACAAGAATTACTCAAATTCGGCCTCAAATCGCCTTTAAAAACTCAAAATTTTAGTCTAGGAAGTTTCTACCATTTTGCCTCAAATTTCCAACTCAAATCGCAAATTAGAAGATGAAAATAGTAACAGATTTGTGAAATATAGTCTAATAAGGTTAGAATCACTTATCCCAAACATCTTCTTGAAGAAACCTCGAAATATCACCTTACACTGAGCTTTCAAAGTCCCAAATTCCACTTAAATCCAAGAGTCTGCTTCTACGATCAGGTGGCCGCACCTACGTGTGCATGTTTGGGGACCCTTGTCCGCTTCTGCGATAACCTTCCCAGCTCAGCCTTTTCTTATGCGATCGCTTCTCCGCATGAGCGGCTCCACTTCTGCGGTCTCCTTTTTGTACCTCTAACTACTGCCTACCCAGACCAGGGCAGCATCTACAAGCTACCCTCTGCACATACAAGTTCGCAACTGCAGTCTCCCCTCCGCAGGTGAGAAACACTAGAAACCAGCAAATCTTCAGCAATATGCTAAGTCCAAATTCAATCTGTTAGGCATTTAAAACACACCCGAGACCCCCGGGACTCCAATCAAACATACCAACCAGTTCTAAAATACCATACAAACTTAATCGAGCCGTTGAATCATATCGAACATTGCTAAAAATAGGAATCACCCTCCGATTCGAACTTAATGAACTTGAAACTTTAAATTTCTACAATTGATGCCAAAACCTATAAAACATCATTCGATTGACTCCAAATTTTGCACAAAACTCATATTTAACATTAGGGATCTACTCCAACTTTTGGAATTGGAATCTGACCCCCGTATATAAAAAATTACACTTTCAGTCAAAATCACCAAAATTCAACTTTCGTCATTTCAAGCCTAAATAAGATACAGACCTCCAACATACTATTCGGACACGCCCCTAAGCACAAAATCACCCAATGGAGCTAAAGGAACTGGTGGAACTCCATTTTAGAGTCGCCTTCACACAGTTCTAACTTACGGTCAAAATTATAACTTAAGCTTCCGTTTAGGGACTAAGTGTCACAACACACTCTTGATCAGCACGGACAACTCACGTGCTACGTGGACAACTCATGTTCTATAGTATCAATATCTCGAAATTAGGTCCTCAAACTCAATCAATCATAAGTCTCCATACTCTTTCGGTCTCTCGAAAATCATGAAAATGAACACAAACAACAATAATGTGATGCATAAAAAATGAACAATAGAGACTGAGGCATAATAGGCAAGTAAAAATGTGACTGAGTGTTAAACAGCCTTGTAGCAGATAATTCAACATGTACCCGGCCTCTATGGGTCACTACATTGCCAACACATAGCCTAAACATGATTTCTAACAGGATTTGTAGTTTGATTTCTCTAATACATAGAAAATGTGCAGATAACAACAACTTATTCAACTACATAGTTCTATAGAATTTACCAAGTCACGCTCCAACTGTGCACCCCACACGCCCATCATCAAGCCAATCACATAACACACAATCTAATATTTCATACCGTCAGAATAAAATTTAGAACTGTTACATACCTCAAATCGTGTAATTCTTTATTCTACTATGTCGTTGCCTTGCGAATCAGCCTCTGAACGCCTCAAATCTTGTCACAATTGATTCGATTCGGTCAATACAAATTATAAATATTTAATTTCATATGAAAATACTAATTTTCCAACAAAATTCGAAATTGCACTGAAAAAATTGCCTGTGGGGATCACGTCTCGAAATTTGACGAAACTCACAAAATTTGAAAATTCATTCAATAACGAGTCCAACCATACTAGTTCACTCAAATTCGACTCCGAATCGATATTCAAATTCTAAAAATTTATTTTGTGAACTTTTTACAAGTTTCCCCAAATTTCCATCTCAAAATACTACTTAAATGATGAAAATAAAGATATATTCATGTATATTAACCAAATCCGAGTTAGAATTACTTACCCTCAATGAATTTCTTGAAATACCACAAAATATTTCCACAAACCGAGCTCTCAAAGTCCAAATATAAAATAATACTCTAACCCTTGTTCATATATTACAAAAATTTGATCCTCTATTTTGCTGACCGCAAAACTTTTGTGCGGTCCGCACGTTTCGGATTTTTCAACTGCATCCAAATTGTGTAGTTGCAGCTCAGTAGTGACTGCACTACCAGGCTTCAGTGAATTGAGCATAACATTTTATAGAAATATCCAAATGATGATTAGTTTACATTTCGGAAATCTAGACTCCAAGGGCTACAACTTTTGTTTTTGTATCATCTCCAAATTTCTTGTAGATTAAAGATATAATCTTCCAAAGTCAGACCACCAAACTCACAAATTCTCCTTTCTGCGGTCGCAAGAGGATTTTTGCGATCCACAATTCACCTCTGCGGTCCACAATTTCTTCTGTAGTCTGCACATGAGGCTTTGCCTTTGCACTCCAAAATGTGCCCCTGCACTCCTACTACTTCCTGAACATCATTAGAGTTCCGAATTGCCTAAACTCGTTCAAAATTCACCTAAAACATACCCGAGGCCCCTAGGACCTCAACCAAATAGACTAACAAGCCGTAAAATATCATACAAACTTAATCGAAGCCTGAAATCACACCAGACAATGTTAAAAGCACGACTCACCCCCAATTCAAGCCTAATGAAACTAAGAAATTCCAATTTCTACATTTGATACCAAAACCTATATCAAGTCCGACTTACCTCAAATTTTGCACACAAGTCATAAATGACATAACAAAACTATTTCAATTTTTAGGTTATTAATTGATTATGTCTTATATTAGAAATAAACAACTATTCTTAAGAGTAATACACGTAGAAGCTAAGATTTTATTATAATCATGTCAACGAGTGAATTCAATGATTTCCATCTCTTTTTAAATATAAATCTTCCGAAAGTTATTTTGTTTCAACTTAGGCAATTTAAATTTTCAACAAACAAAACTTCATCAATTTGATTCTCTCAAAGAGTATAAAGAATATTATAAGTTATAGCTAGATTCTCCAATTTATGTGGAACGATATCATAAACTCTACTAGAATTTGACAGAGTACGAGTAGAAAAATCTTATACACATTAGCCTCGTCATTATTTCTTGTGAACTGGTTTCCATTGTCAAATCTGATTTATTTGGGAAGAGATAATGTTTATTCATATAAAGGTGATTACTTCATGTTCCATTATTTTGGTGAATGCTCTTGCTTCCACCCACTTAGAGAAATAGTTAGTTAAAACAAAGAGAAATTGTATATTACCACGACATGCTGGTACGCGGCCACAATGTCCATTTCCCATTTGATGAACGCCAAGAGGAAATGACTGAGTGGAGAGGTTTTCCTGCTTGGTGAATCATTGGTGCATATTTAAGAACTATTTGCATCTCATTAGGAAGTCCATGTCATCGCTTTCATTGATGGGCCAGTAATATCCTGCTCGTATGAGGCATCTGACTAGTGCCTGGTTGTCGTAGTGAGCCCCATAATGGCCTTCTTGAACTTCTTCAAGGACGCGTTGAGTTTGGTTCGGGCCCAAACACTTCTCTAGAAGGCCGCCATAGGGCTTCTTGTACAGATCGCTACAGAGGGTACTATACTTGGCCGCTTGCTGTCAGGACCCAGATTTCCCACCTTCGGGGATCGTGATCGCGCCTACTAATAGGAGCTAGGCAAGCGAACTTGATTAACTCTTTATTAAAACAAGTGTTCCTTTCTAATAGATAACAAGATTTAAAATAAAAACAAAGAAAGTATTCATAAGAGGAAGTCTTAAACTTAGATATACTATATAAAAATACGGAATCTCAACATAAATCTCTACCCCGGAGCTGATGTCATATACCCACGAACATCTAAGAAGTACTAAATACAAAGTCTGAAAGAACCGCAAATTTGTTTATCTCGGGTACGATGAGATGAAAGTCTAACATAAGGGAAAGAGGAGACGTCGGGCCTACGGATACCTGCTATGCTACCACGGGTCTCTGGACTGAAGGTATGCTCCCATACTAGAACTACTGCTGCTGGTGCTGCTCAAAACTGGACCTGTGCAAAAATACACAGAGTGTAGTATCAGCACAATCGACCACATATGCTGGTAAGTATCTAGCCTAACCCTGGCGAAGTAGTGACGAGGCTAGTTTGGACACCGCATAAACCTATCCAGAGATATATAAAAGTACAACGGAAACATAACAGAAACTAAATAATTTAAGTTGGGGAGGGGAGCATGCTTCAGAGGTAATAGGTAGATACAGAATATCGAAAATAATGATACGTACATCTACAGTTCAACTTCTAGCAATAATAAAAACAGACAAGGCAACTTTCATATTTAACTCAACTTGTTACAGGCGTTCAACCCGATCCCATTTCTCAACATCTCGTGGTATACGTACTACCCGCTCATATTTCAATATCACTTGTGGTAGGCGTACCACCCGCTCCCATTTCAATATCACTTGTGCTAGGCGTACCACCCGCTCCTATTTCAATATCACTTGTGGTACGCGTACCACCCGCTCCCTTTTCAATAACACTTGTGGTAGGCGTACCACCCGTTCCCTTTTCAGTATTACTTTCAACATATTTCACAACACAATCTTCAGCAAGGGAATAATCACAAAAAGTCAAATATCCAAAGAAGGGATCGGCTATAACCAATCCTATTCAACTTCTTCTTGATACAACTAATATCGTTATTCAGTCGTCGCTGTCACACCTCCCCCCTTTTTTTACTACTTTTATGAAGATAAAGTATACCCCGTTATTTACTAATATACCCCGAAATAGGATATAATAATAACAACAGGGAAGGAGTTTTTCCACTTTAAGGACAATCGGAACATGATTTATTTAGATTTCAGAGTCGCCACTTGGGAAGATAATGGTGTCCCAAGTCACCGGTTTAATCCCGAATCCGAGGAAATATGACTCTGTTTTAACAGTCCGCGAAACTAGAAATCCCGATAAGGCATTCTGTTAACCCGGGAGAAGGTGTTGGGCACTCCCAAATTATGTGGTTTTAGCACGGTCGCTCAACTGTTGTTTTGATCTATTTGATTTCTTTTTATGCTTTTACAAATTTGAATATCCCGTTTTCTTATTTTTAACAACTTGCGACATCGCGAAAACGCATTTTGAGTCACATCGCAACCAGTACGCCTGTGACTTTAATACGTCTCAGCTTCGCCGGGATTTGAGATTTGAGCCATATAAATGTGCACTCGTATTAAAGATGTATATTTTAGTCGTGCCTATAACGTCTACACCTTATTATCTTTAGGAAATACCGTGAAATTCGCTAAATGATACTTCCGAGTCTAACCTTTATGTTAAAATCCATATGGGAGCCCCGTGTGTCTTTTCATTTTTATACGAGGCTCATCCTTTATTTTTATAAGTCCAAACTTATCATATACTACATTTGCTATTTCTGTTTTTTCTCCTAATCATGATATAGTTTTGTATTTTTTCTGAATTTGTTATTATTAGGTCCAGGCCAATTATTTATTACTAGGCCTGGACTTCTGGACTGTATTAACAGTCCATTATGTGCAATTGGGCTTCTGGAACCTAGTATATGCAAGTATCACCACTTGAAGACCCAAGAGTGAATTAAGTTGAATCTGGGCTTGTGTTCTCGACCAGGCCCAGAATAAACGGATGAAATGTAGAATAGACTTGTAGTTTCATAAAATTCGAACAAACATTCTTCAAACAACAGAGTAAACCAATAAGATTCATTTTATTTCATAAGGCTCCAGATTACATGTCAATCAATACTAACTACGAATTCTAATAACTGATTAAACACTAATAGGAATTAGGCACTAACACTTTTATTTCAAGTACTTAAGCAGTAATTTTAATACTAATTGAACAGGCTTGGATTATTATTGATTACAGAATTCTAAATTATATTATTGTTAAATAAGACTGAATAACAAAGCAGTTTGAACTTATTTACTTATTTCCTTTTATGGACTAATCGATCTTGAATCAGAACCTAGTTAACAAAATTAGTTGATTACCAGCTCATATGTTTATGTCAGTTTCAATAGGTGAATTAATTTCAAAGTTAACCTGTTTCGAACTTATATTAAGTGATAGCTATATCTAATTATATATTACTACTATACTATCTACTCTATTTTTGCTTCGACTTCATACATGTATTAGTTATTACAAACCATCCTAATGAATTACAAGGATTCTAAAATATAATAATTACAAAGCTAAAAAGGAAAAACATAGGTAAAAATCACCCAAACAGCTCATATGATTTCATTCCTTCAAACAATGTGTGATTACATCTTCAGGAAATGAGAGTGTACATGATTCACAAAACAGTCTATGAGTCTATGCTTGAGGATGAAGAATAGTCAGCAAAATAGCAGCAACAGAGCAGCAAACAAAGCAGCAAAATAAATCCCAAATATAACAGTCCAGCAAATCAACAAGTAGAATCGAAGAGCTCAAGCAGAATCCAAATAAGTTGAAGGATAACAGACCCAACAGGAACTCCCAGATTAATACCCAAAGTAATCAACTAAAGATTGTAGTATATAGACCCAAGTTTCAGCACTATCACTCGATTTCAGAAATGTGTATGGAACTCTTTTTAGAATGTAATTTCCAGCCTCTATATCATATATCTTCTAGCCTAAATCTTTTGTAAAATGCAGAATCTAGAACCAGAACCCATTTTTCAGGCTTACTAGAAGCCTATTTATAGACTAATTTTGGAGTGGAATTGGGAGAAAATTAAAATAAGTTATTTTCAATCCCCTCCCCTTATTATTTTAATTATTTACAGATTAGTTCCCTGAGTGTGTGTCGAGATGCCTTGCAGCCCCTGCTAGAAGGTTCTAGGCAATTCTTTGGTATTCTATTAGGGGTATTTTACTAGGTTACCCTCACTTGCTAAGTTTTATTTCAAGACAGCCTTTTCATTATGCCCAATTTATCCTTTATTTTGTAGTTAATCACAGGAATACTGGGCACTAAAGTCATTTCTAACCCTATAGGCTCTATTAAATCCTCAATAATACCATTTATTGTTTCCTATTATACCCTTACTATTTTTCTTATTTACCCGACCTATTAAGGTCTTGGCAGACTAGGGTTAAGGCTTATTTAACTAATGACCAATTCTTATAACTGTTTTAAGATTCAGCCAGTTTTAGCCCCAAATCCCTTTCAAATTAGACCACATTTAACAGACCCTATCCTTATTTAAAATGTAACCATTTATTAACACAAATCAACTAATAGAGATAAGTTTTCAAAACTAACCACTTAACAGCATAACCAATTCATATCAGAGATAGCCATTTTAACAAACAGACTTAGTTATTTCAGAAATAGCCATACATACTTTAGCTTTCAGAACTAACCACAAATCTTTACAACTATGACCCAAATAACAAAAGCATCAAAGATTCAGAATGGTCTTACAAATGAATCAGATTACAAATATAACCAGTTTATGCTATTTTGCACATATAGCGTTAATCGCAAACCAATTTTTAATCAATAAGAACTCAGGGGGAAATTTTGATAATGGTTGAATCTCAATAAATCAAGCTTAATTTTAGACAAAGCATGATGAACAAACACATAAACAGGCCTATTTACTCATGATTCATGTGTAATAAACATTAAAAACCCTAAGAATGCTATAGCAGATTTAGGCATGAGTAATGAAACAGGAGAAGATCTTAAGCATGCAGAAGAGATAGGCTCATAAGAACATCACGGACATATCAAAGAGAAATATTTTCAGAATCAGACAATCAAAGAAAATAGGAACAGAGATCTTAGCTTTTCATGGCTTTCTTTTCTTTTCTCTTCTCTTTATTTCTTTTCTTTCTTTTTTTCCTCTTTATTTCTTCTTTCTTTTTTTCTTTATTTCCAGACTTCAGAAGTTTTTGAAGACTTTTAGTCTTCTGGCTTTTGGATTTTTCCGATGGGGCTTCTTTTGATTCCGATGGGGCTTCTTTTGATTCCGATAGGGCTTCTTTTGAGTTTTTGGTGGGCACGGGGTAGTCTGGGGCTTGGTTTAGATGTTTTTGAGGTGGGGGTTGTTTTTGGGTGCTCGCCGGAGTAGGGTTCCGACGAGCCTTTTTGTTATATTCGATGAATTCTGGCAAGATTCGAGACCAGCCACCTAGATGAGGTGAAAGGTCTCCTCAAGGCAGTCTTATGGTGCAAATCTTGAAGACTAGTTCATAGATGAGGTCGCTGGCTAGGGTTCCAGCGATCGGAGTTTCAAGAAAAGAGGGGATTTTTGGTTTTCTGGGGGTTTTATGGTAGTTGTAGTGTTTGGTGGCTATGGGTGAAATGTTTGGTTGCTACATAAGCCGGAGACGACGGTGGTCTCAGGCCAGTCCGGCCAGTCTCCATGAGAGACTTAAGGAAGAAGAAGACAGAGATGGGGGGAGGCTAAGGTTAGTGTGTTATACGAATGAGAGTGTGTATTGTTTTGAATAGAGATTGAGCATTTATATACTCCCCTGATCTCGTGTGATCCTGGCCTTTGGATCAACTAAGATCAATGGCCAGGATCCCTCCCTTTAAAATGACATCATTTAGTTAAATGAGAGACAGCCTCATGTTCGTTAGATGTTGGATTTGAACGGTCAGGATCAATTACATGTACTATGTCATTTAACTCTTAATGTGATTAAATGCCATCCATTTGATTATTATTTTGGACGGCCCAGATTGGTCTCAAATATGGCGTCGTTAAATTTTTACTTACGCCGCCTTATCTGATCCGTTGGATTAATTTCATCAACGGTTGAGATTAAAACAGCCTTGTACGTCGTCGTTTGGCCAATGGCTTAGGCAGACCAGCTGGTCTCTTAGGCCTATTACACTTGGGCTTATTCAATTGTGTATATATTTCATTGCACAGCCCAAATTGTATTACATTTTTATATTTTTCTTGTATTTTAATTATTTCTTGGTATTTTCTTTTGTATTTCATTTTTCTCTTTTTGTATTTGTTTTCAATTGTTATACTTCTTTTATTTTCCTATTTTTCCCAATTTTCTGGTATTTTATGATATTTTTTGCCATTTCCTTTTGTTTTTTCGATATTTTGGATTTTTTGTTGATTTTTCTAACTTTTCATATTTTGTGACATTTTTCTGATTGATTCATTTTAGTTTCAAATTTATTTTAAAACAAGCACACAAGTATCTCAATTAAAATATATACACACCAAAAATTATTTTTGTATATTTATGTTGGAATTTATTTGCTTATGGCAAAAATCGCGTGCTCACAGCTGCCCCTCTTTGCTCGGGAACACGAAGATCTTTGCTCGGGAACACGAAGAGTTTCAGTGCAAAGATAAGTGAGCAGTAATGAGATATTTTTGCCCACTGGCATATTCCGTAAGAAGAATTTTGATAACCTTTTGACCACACCCTCCTTCAGAGGTTGCCTACATATCCTGGGCTAAACAGGAATCAGGTCAGTGTAGTTCGGGAAGGTCTGGTAGTTTGAAACTACCAAGACTTGATGTTGCTGTTGTTGTTGCTATAATCACTAACTAACTCCTTATTACACCGGGATAAAAATGAAAATAAAGAAACTATTCTAAACTATGATCTTATGAATTACAATAAAATCCTATCTATGTCTCGTCTTCTTGCATTGTCTTGCTTTCCATATCACATGTTGCTCTTATTTGCATCCTTCTTTTTTTGTGTGTATTTTTGATTATTTCTTGTTTCTAATATACTGATTCTATCCCTTCGTCTGACTTCAAAATGTGCTTCTTGCTTCCAGGTCGATATATGTTTAAAAACAAAACAAAGAAAACTTTTTCCTCTGCCCCAGTGTGAGGCTTTTCCATGTGTTATGGTGTTACTTTTGTTAGAAAAAAATTTAAAATACTAAAATGTATTCCCTCATTTTACAGGTAGGCGCCTGAACAGAAATTAAAATGCTGAAAAGTATTCCCTCGTTATACAGGTGGGCGCCTGATGCATGAAATAAAAATGCAGAAAAGTATTCCCTCGTTATACAGGTGGGCGCCTGATGCATGAAATGAAAATGCCTGAACGGAAATTAAAATGCTGAAAAGTATTCCCTCGTTATACAGGTGGGCGCCTGATGCATGAAATGAAAATGCAGAAAAATATTTCCTCATTATCCAGGTGGGCGCCTAAACAGAAACTAAAATGCAGAAAAATATTCCCTTATTATCCAGGTGGGCGCCTGATGCATGAAATGAAAATGCAGAAAAATATTCCTGTATTATCCAGGTGGGCGCCTGAACAGAAATTAAAATGCTGAAAAGTATTCCATTGTTATACAGGTGGGCGCCTGATGCATGAAGTGAAAATGCAGAAAAATATTCCCTCGTTATACAGGTGGGCGCCTGAACAAAAATTAAAATGCTGAAAAGTATTCCCACATTATCCAGGTGGACGCCTGATGCATGAAATAAAAATGCAGAAAAATATTACCTCATTATCCAGGTGGGCGCCTAATGCATGAAATGAAAATGCTGAAAAATATTCCCTCAGTTTCATAACTGGGGTGTGAATTTTGAAAAGATAATACCACCCTTGCTGTTCGGGTAAGTTTCCTGATAACTGAGTGAGTCCTCCTTTGCGGATTCCCCCTTTTATTGCTGTTTTTCTTTTTTGATATTTTCCTCCCACATTGGTCACATTCACTTTAAAGTGATTAGTGAGAATTTGAATCTTTTGTCCCTGTCTAAATCAGTGAACAATCTTATTAGTTATAAAATGATGGTTAGCAACTAGCATTCTTGTTGGCCCTGCTTCCATCGTCCGCCTCTTCTTGTTTCATCACTGCTTTGCAGCTCATTGCCATGTTTTCTCAAATTTCTCTTGCACTCCTCTTTTGCTATTCTTTTTTTGTTTCTTTTTCCTTTAATTTTCCTTTGGCTTTGATTGCCATGCCCTTTTTTTATTTTCTCTTTTCCTTTGACCCAATGTTATTACACCTTTTATCATGAGAAGCTGGTAGTTAGCTTTCAACGGGTAACTGGTTTTGATCAATGAAATGCAGAAATATGAATTTGAAGGGGTAAGGGTATTTTGAAGTAAAGACAGAACTTATCTAGGTATGACGGCTGATTCCTTTGACCATGCCATGTATTTAAATACCGACTCAGTTTGTCCAATCGAACTGTTGCTGTTCTTGATTTCATATTTTTCATCAACCCAAGCCTTTCTTATTTTTTGCTATTTTTATTCTTCCATCAAAATATTCCTCACTTTCGCCTTATGGTGCCTGTTAGGGTTTTAACCAATAAGACTCTCTCATTTATGCTTCTCTCACCTCACATTCGCCTTATGGTGCCTGTTAGGGTTTTCACCAATAAGACTCTCTCATTTTATTTTCTCTCATCTCACATTCGCCTTATGGTGCCCATTAGGGGTTTCACCAATAAGACTCTCTCATTTTTATTTTTCTTTATTTTGTTTCCAAACCTCCAGGTATTGTCCATGCCATGTTTCTCCTTATTCTTATTATATCATCATTTTCTTGAAATTAATCAGAAGGTTTTTCTTTGGACTGTAATGTGGCTTTTGGATGGGTTTTAGAAAGAAAGGTATAAAGGCTCAAAATTTATATGAGGGTTCAAAAATATTTACAACTCTCGGAATTATAAACAAAACTTCTGCCCTAGTTTCAATATTTGGGGAATTTTGGATTTTATTTTTGCCATGACTGAACCTCACTGAGGCTGCCTACGTACCCTTTTGGGATCAAGTCAAACGTAGTTCACACCCTAAGGCCATTCATCATTTGACTTTTTCCCTTTTTTTCATTCTCATTTTCTCATCATTTTTCAATTTCTTGTTTATAATTGATTCCGAGAGAGGGATATGAAAGAATAATGCAGTAAGGCTCAACAGGGTATCAATGGATAAAGTGTTTGGATAGAGAATAAAATGCCTTCAACATTTCAATTTCAAAATTATGACAAATACAATTGTACATATGAAAAAGAAATCATACATAATATCTGTTGACTGCATCTGAGTTGATCGCAGTCTCTACACATTTTCCTTCAACATCTGTTAAATATGAAGCTCCGTTGGACAACATCCGTGATACCATGGATGGCCCTTGCCAATTAGGTGCAAACATTCCTTTTGCTTTGGCCTAGTGAGGCAAAATACGTCTCAGCACCAACTGTCCAGCTTCGAATTTCCGCGGACATACTTTTTTGTTGTATGCTCTGGCCATCCTCCGCTGATATAACGCTTTGTGGGAAGCTGCCGCTAGCCTTTTCTTATCAATCAAGCTCAATTGTTCTAGCCGAGCTTTTACCGATTCATCATTATCAATTTCAGCCTCAGCTATGATCCGAAGTGAAGGTATTTCAATTTCTGCAGGTATGACTACCTCTGTTCCGTACACCAATGAGTAAGGTGTTGCGCCAACTGAAGTACGTACAGTTGTACGATAACCCATGAGAGCAAATGGTAATTTTTCATGCCATTGTCTTGACTCTTCTACCATCTTCCCGAGAATCTTCTTAATATTCTTATTCATAGCCTCCACTGCTCCATTCGCTTTAGGCCTATAAGGAGTAGAGTTACGGTGCAGGATTTTGAACTTTTGACATGCTTCTGCCATGAGATGACTGTTCAGATTGCTCCATTATCTGTGATAATCACCTTAGGAATTCGAAAGCGACAAATGATGTTTGTGTGCACGAAATCCACTACCGCCTTCTTTGTCACTACTTTAAATGTCTTCGCCTCCACCTATTTAGTGAAATAATCAATTGCTACCAAGATAAATCTATGCCCATTAGATGCTGCGAGCTCTATTGGTCCAATGACATCCATGCCCCAGGCGACGAATGGCCACGGTGCTGACATTGTATGCAACTCATAGGGTGAGGAGTGAATCAAATCTCCATGAAGCTGACATTGATGGCATTTCCACACATATTTAATGCAATCAGTATTTTCTTGGCCAAAATATATCCGCTCATATGAGGTCCGCAAGCTCCTGCATGTACTTCAGCCATAATTGTGTCAGCTTGCTGTGCATCTATACATCTCAATAGACCCAAATCCGGTGTTCTTTTGTATACAACTCCTCCACTGAGGAAAAATCCATTTGCTAATCGCCTTATAGACCCTTTCTGGTCCCCTGTGGCCTGCTATGGGTACACTTCTGTCCTCAAATATTCTCTGATATCATGATACCACGGCTCACCATCAAGTTCTCCTTCCACAGCAAAACAATACGCATTTTGATCACGAACTTGTATCTGTAGTGGATCTATGTAAGTTTTATCTGGATGGTACAACGTGGATGATAATGTGGCTAGAGCATCCGCTACTTATTTGTGCATTCTTGGGATATGCTTGAACTCTATGGATTGAAATCTCTGAGACAGTTCATGCAGACACTGTCGATAAGGTATTGGTTTCAAATCACTTGTCTCCCATTCTCCTTGAATCTGATGTATCAAGAGTTCAAGTCACCCATGACCAAAATCTCTTGAACACCCATGTCTATTGCCATTCTCAATCCCAATATACATGCTTCATACTCGGCCATATTATTAGTACAGAAAAATCGAAGATGAGCGGTAACAGGATAATGCTGACCCGTTTCTGAAATGAGCACTGCTCCAATTCCGACTCCCTTACTGTTGACAGCCCCATCAAAGTACATTCTCTAGCCTGGCTTATCATCTTGCTCTACTTCTTCAATGTTCATTGTCTCCTCATCAGGAAAATATGTCTTTAATGGTTCATACTCATCATCGACCGAATTTTCTGCCAAATGGTCAGCAACTGCTTGTGCCTTCATTGCCGTACGAGTTACATAAATGATGTCAAACTCTGTAAGTAGATTTTTCCATTTAGCGAGCCTTCCTGTGGGCATAGGCTTCTGGAATATATATTTCAATGGGTCCAACCGAGATATCGGATAAGTAGTATAAGCCGACAAGTAATGTTTCAACTTCTGCGCAACCCATGTTAAAGCACAATATGTTCTCTCCAACTGAGTGTATTTTACCTCGTAAGATGTAAACTTCTTACTAAGATAATATATTGATTGCTCTTTCTTCCCTGTTTTATTATGCTGCCCCAGTACACAGGCAAAAGAATTATCCAATACAGTCAGATAAAGGATCAGAGGTTTTCCCGGTTATGGAGAAACCAATACGGGAGGATTAGCCAGATATTCCTTAATTTTGTCAAATGATTCTTGACATTCATCAGTCCAATTCACCGCAGCATCTTTCTTCAATAATATGAAAATGGCCTCACAAGTCGACGTTGACTGAGCAATAAATCTGCTGATATAATTCAACCTGCCCAATAAACTCATCACTTCTTTCTTGTTCCTCGGCGGAGGAAAATTCTGGATTGCTTTTCTCTTTGACGGATCTAATTCAATACCAAGTCAGCTTACTATGAATCCCAAGAACTTTCATGACAGCACCCCGAAAGCACACTTTGCTGGATTGACCTTGAGATTATATCTTTGGAGCCTCTAGAAAAACTTTCTTAAATCCTTGACATAGTCACATTGCTTTTTGGACTTGTTAATGACATCATCCACATATACTTCAATCTCTCGGTGTATCATGTCATGAAACATAGTGGTCATTTCGCTCATATATGTAGCCCCGACATTCTTTAACCCAAACGGCATCACCCTGTAGCAATATGTTCCCCAAGGCGTGATAAAGACCGTCTTTTCTACATCTTCTTCGTCCATCAGGATTTGATGATAACCCGCATAACAATCCACAAAAGAACCAATTTCATGTTTGTCGATCAATATATGGATATTTGGAATTGGAAAATCATCCTTTGGACTAGCTTTATTGAGGTCCCGATAATCAACGCACACCCTGGTTTTTCCATCCTTTTTTGGAACAGGCACAACATTAGCTAACCAGGTGGGATATTTAGTGACCCGTATGACCTTCACCTCGAATTTCTTGTTAACTTCTTCATTTATTTTCACACTGATGTCCGTTTTAAATTTCCTTAACTTCTATTTTACTGGCCGGCATTCTGGATAAGTGGGCAATTTATGTACCACCAAATCAGTACTGAGCCCGGGCATGTCATCATAAGACCAAGCAAATATGTCCTTGTACTCATGTAACAACCTGATTAAATCTTCTCTGAGGGAAGCCTCTAAATGCACACTAATCTTTGTTTCTCGGACATTCTCGTCACTTCCCAAATTAATAGATTCCGTCTCATTTAAGTTCGGTTTGGGTTTTTCTTCGTAATGACTCAAATCTTTACTAATTTCCTACATTACTTCCTCATCCTCATATTCCACTTCATGTTCATTTTCAATTCCTGTATAACTATTCAATTATCAAGACTAGACCGGGAATCCTTCATGCATGACCTATCATTGGAATCAGCAAATATTGAACTGTACAAAAGAAGAATAATAAAATAAGGCAAAATGGAGGAAGAAAAGAAATTGCATTTCATTGAATTTTCAAAAGGTAACAAGAGTTGGATACATTTGATTTGACGAGATATGGGATTACAATTTTAAAACAAGAAATTTTTTAGAATGAAATATTAAAAGCTAACTACCACAACTCCCTCCTGATCGGAAGAGGAGTAGCTTCCCAGTTATTTAGCATAGTATGGGGTCCCACGAATTGAACATCCATTTTGCTTGTTCCTTCACCCGTCTCCAACATATTCACCTCTTAAAATAGCCTTTCAAATCTTGCTAGAAGCTCTTCATCCGGTTTTATCTCAGCACGGTTTGGCATAACAGTCGCCAGACGTCTCTGTGTACCAAGCTTGACAAAGGAGTTGGATAGTTGGGATAGGTTTTGGGAGGGACCACCCTTTCTTCTTCAATTTCTTAGCTCTCTGAATATTGGCAATGGTGAAATCCACCGGTCTGATAGTAAGCTCTTGTATGATATCCCCCGTGGTGTTCTTTCCTCCTCCATAAAAAACCCCCACACATACACTGTTCTGATGAATTCTTTCATGATTGACTTTCAATTTCTCCAGGGTTGACAATGGACAGATATTGGCGATTGACCCATTGTCCACCAAAACACGGGTTACTACGGATTCTTCGTATTTTACCGTGAGGTATAGTGCTTTATTATGCTCCGTCCCTTCCAGTGGAAACTCACTATCTGAATATGTTATCTTATTTGTCTCAAAGATCTTGTTTGTGATTTTCTCCAGATGACATACCGAGATCTTCTCTGGTACGTGGGCTTCATTTAGAATCTTCATCAATGCCTTTCTATGTTCATCAGAATGAATTAGTAGGGATAATGATCGATTGCAAACTCAACCCGAAGGAGGAGTGGGCACAACTAACTTTTACCCGAATAGTGGTTCGTGGTCAATCCACAGGGAGTTGGAATTTGGAGTGAGAAATTGCGATGAACTAGAATTGCGAGTTAGCTTCTAATTTATCTTCAAACATAATTGTGTTTTCTTTTTAATAACTAATTGATCAACTACTAGTAAGAAGTCTAAATTATGCTAAGGATGATTCAAAAGTGTAATGCAGGTTGGGAAAGGACTAGGGTAGTAGCATTTACCTAGGTGGACAACTAACGGGTAATGAAATTCAATACAAAGATGATATGATGGGATGATTGGATAACCGTTGCTCTATGCACTCATTCTCATACCTCTCAGTAGAGAGAACGATTTTGCCCAATTGACTCTCTCGAGACCAATTGGGTAGGCTAATTTGCCCAAGCAACTTTAGGTTCAAGTTGGGTAATTACTCTCTCGAGCACATTACTTGGGACTACCATTCTCATGGGTCCATCCCAAATCCTTGTTGGGATTAATTGAGAAGTTTTAGACTCTTTTTCTCAAGAAGAATCTAAACCCACTAAGCTAGACTTAGTGTTTGCAACCACCAAATCCAAATGAAAAACATTCAATCAACCCACATCCTAACACCCATAGTCATCTAAGTATTAAATAATCTAACCCATTAATTACCCACACTAGGGTTGAGCTACAACCCTAGCTATGAGTTTAGCTAGCCATGAACAATGAACAAACTGAAGAAATTAAAGATAAAATTGACATAATATTTGATTACAAACTAAATCTAAACGTTTCAATGATAAAAGACTAAGGAAATTGCCTAAAATAGGCAAGAATATCTTCTCACGAGCGCAGCTGTTCGAATATACTGTACAAAAATTTCCAGACAAAAATACCCCTGAGGGTCTAGCGCGGACCGCACACTTTTGACGTGCGGCCGCATAGGGCAAGTGGTCTTCAACAAACTAGCACCTGGAGCATGTCATGTGGACCGTTTACTTTTGTCACGCGGCCGCGTAGGCTTAGCAACGCGGACCGCATGAAAATTTTACGTGGCCGCACTGTGTAATTTCTCCAATTGCAAACTCTCTGAACCTTCACCCACGCGGACCGCACTGTTCTGGCACGCGGCCGCGTGGGACTTTGCCTTGACTTGTCACTTCTCTAATCTTCATTGTTGCGGACCGCATGAAACTGGACGCGGTCCGTGTAGATTTGCTTTCTAATTTGGTCTCTCTGAACTTGTCTGTGCGGCCGCACATCAAATCAGTACGGTCCGCGCAGCTGAAGGTGAGCCTGGTCTTCTCTCTGAATCTCTTGTGCGGCCGCACAACAAAATAGTGCGGTCCGCACAGGTCTCTTTAGTGCCCCTCTACTTCTTCACTTGACGCTTAGCCGGTTTCACTCCTTTTTGAGCTGGTTTAACGGTATTCGTTCTTTTGTCGCTCAAACCTATAAAATAGCGCACTTGTAAGCAAATCAAGGCAAGACTAACACATTTTATGCACAAAGCTCAGGCAAGAAGGGGTCTAAAAGTATGCAAAATTCCTAGTTATCAACTCCTCTAAACTTAAACCTTTGCTTGTCCTCAAGCAATTCAAAATGAGACCTAACTTTTAGAGAAAAGACATCAAAACAATTCCTATTTGTCCGAGGGTAACCTCACAAACATCAAATGAGACTAACAATTGTCCCTAATACAAATGTAACATTGACACCTTTAAGAAAATTTGAAGCTTTGTTGATCAAGTGTGACACAAGAGCCTCGAGGGTTGACTTGATTCATCAAGGAGCCTTTCTCAAAACACTTTGGTTATTGTGGACCCCAAACTCGTACATCCACGGCTCTCCCTAAGTGCACCTCACCTTTTTGAATATTTGCACACAAATCAATGTAAAAGGATTTCACACTCACTCTCTCAAAAAAGAGACCCTAAGGCCGACGCTAGGTACCATAAGCTTGCCCTTCATGCAAGTATCCACTAATGTAGGCTTTTCTCAACTTGAGATCATATAGGACTTTGCAGGAAGTCATTGTGAAGGCTATTTGGGTAGGACATGAATTTTGTTCTTATTGGTTCAATCTTCCCTAAAGCGCTTCTTTTGATTCATTGATGGCACACTTTCTTGACTCTTTTTGAGTATTTCTTCTTTCAAGGGTTGAAGGAGAGACACCATGGCACTCTTCCTTTTTGCAATTGACATTTTTCCTTTTTATCACTTCATTCATATTTTTGCAATTGACACTTTTTCGCTTTTCGCTTTTCAATTCTTTTGAGTCCCCCCTTTTCGGGTCTTATTCATCTTTTTGTTTATTTTTCTCTTTGTTTCCTTTTTCAATGCCTTTCTTTCCTTTTTGCTTTTGTGCCTTTTTTACCACATTGGTGCCTTTCTTATCTTCCCCCCCCCAAACTTATACTTTTGCCATCACTTTAAGGGAAGATTTTTGGGTGGCAAGAGAAGGTCTAAATTGAAACGGGTATAGGTTTGCAATTTGGTTTATGAAAGAATAAGGTTTAAGGCTCAAAGGGGTGAACTAGGGATCCTTATATTGGTAGGTTGGAAAGAATGGTTCAAGGTGCGTTCATTTGGATCAAAGATGGCCTACACTCACTTCTCAAGTCAAGTTTCACCTATGATTTCGCCTCAACAAACACTCGGGGCAAGTTCTAGACCATTGGTATGGTACTTAGGCTCACAAATCTATTTCTCACCACACCTACAAATAGAGATCACCAAAAATGGAGTTAAAGGCCTACAACAACCTCGGATAAGATTCAAGCACGTGTTGGTTTACATGACCAATCGATGGTTGTTCGGTCAACACAAGATTCTCAAGGCCACAACTTTCACCATTCTAGACACAACTCGGTGTCTTTGATCATGAGATCGGGGACAAATGTGCTAGGCCCAAGTGAAGTTTGCCTGAGGTACCCTTAACTACCACAACTTTGAAAATCAAAAAGAAAAAGATAGAAAAAAGAAAAACTCACTCAACCCTTAAGAAAGTTGTCACGCTATCTATCATAGGGAAGAGTCACCCGGTTCACACAACACTTTACCCTTGGAAATAACCGTGGCACTAAGAAAACCAAGGGTTTAGTGAAAACATAAAAAAAATCCTAATAACTTTTACGAGAATAACAAAAACAAAATGAAAAAAAATCCAACTGAAACCAAATGAATATGTACAAAGATGGATTAGAATATACAGACCCAAAGGATTCAAAATGAAAGCTAAAGTAGATAATCTAAAGTAGATCAAAATTAACAAAATATATACAAACCATTACATCTACAAGTGTATTGAATAGTAATAAATATATACAGTCCAAAAAAAATAGTGGGGCACACCCCCACGAATGAAAGCTAGCATTGTACCCAATGCTCACTACCAAGTAAGCACCAAAAAGGATATAAATGGCCCCTCAAGCCTCATCAACAGGACGACTATGCTCAGTGGCTCCCACATCCGCTGTAGTGGTAGGGACCTCAGACTGGTCCCCAACCTGCTGCTGGGATGGATGCCTCCTCTGGAGGTGGCTCATCTACTGCAAGGGCACTGGGGGGCCCCTCCTGCTCAGGAGCTACTACAATGACAACTCCCTTAGTGCTGGGTAGTTTCCTCTTCTTCCGTGGCCTGGGCTCCTCCTGTGGCTGCTCAGATCGTGGCTCTACGGTCGGCTCCTCAAATAGTAGGTCAAGTGGCAACTAGTCTGCCATGAGCTTGTCCACCTGTACCTATAAAGCTGCAAGTGACTCTGTGGAGGCCTTGGTCTTCCTCATTTTCCTGTGCTCCTTAACAAGGCTTTTGAGTTGCTTGCTATGCTCTTCAACTGCCTCGGCCAATTCGTCTTGCTTCTTCATCATCAACTCCTGGTTAGCCAGGATCTTCTTCAATGTCTCATCAATAGAAGCAGCAATCTCCACAGTCACCGGTGCACTCTGAGCCTGAACAGCAATCGTCAATATGGACAACATAGATGTCGCTGTCGACATCCAGTTGTTCAAACTAGCCAATGAGTATGTGAGCTGGTTGGCTGTGAACATGTGAGTCTTGGAGACTGGGACTTACGGATCAGCAGTAGAGGAGGAAGGTGCTGTGGAAGGATTTGGAGGGAGGGAAGTAGGTTGCTCAGTGGCAACTGGCTCCTCAGACTGGCCAGCTGCGGAAGAAGTAGTGGCTTGGCTCTTCTTAGCTGTCTTAGGGTTGTCCGGACTCTTTTGATCATACCAAGAATAAGGCCCCACCGGAGGCACCATCACATTAAACTTCTTCTTCTTCACCTTGAGTTCCTTAAAGTATATAGTCAGGGTGTTGGGAAAAGGATAGTTGGTCTTGGTCTCATTGCCAACTATGGAAATCACCCGGTGCATAATATTTCCCACATTCAATAGGAAGCCAGCCATAATAGAAGCTACCAGAACCGCACGATCAAAAGGAACTGAATGGTCATGTGTGGTTGGGTCCAGTCGGTTGCATACAAATGTCAACCACCCTTTCGCTTCAAAGCTAAGGGTGTTTCTGTAGATCTTCTCCTGTGCCTTCAGCCATACCGGAACAGTGTCGGGAGCAGCTAGAACTTATGCCAACCATGGACGAGACTCCTCTTTAAGTGCCAACTTCTCCAAATACTGGGACTCATCCTCATTAGCAAACCCCAAGAACTCATTCAAAGACTTGCCGTGAAATAGCACTATCTGATCCCTCACCTTCGTAGCAGTGGAATCTCGGACTATGTGGTGGATGTTGGCGTAAAATTCCTTGACCATATGCTCATTGGCCATCTCCACTTGCTCCTTGAAGAAGCCCCAACCCTCTCTAGTGTGAAACTGTGCCTGAACATGAGGGTTGTGAGGTAACAAGTCTGCATCAATAAACCGCCTCTCCGGAATAAGTCTTCTCTTGGGCCACCATTCCCTAAACTTGTGCCACGCCAACTCGCTCACAAATCTGTCGGCCCAAATATCCGGGTTCCTTGTTCTCTCAATACCACCAACTTGTGGTTCCCCTCCTTCCGCATGCCCTCCACTCTCCCCTGATAATGAAGCTGTGGGAGAGGTGGAGTAATCATCATAACTGCCCTTATTCGCTCTAGACTCATCAGACGAGTCTGAGACCACATTCACCGGCTTGGAGGTGGCAACTGTTGGTTGTTTTGGAGAAGAGGATGCCATAATAGGTACGGATATGGACATGTGGGAGGGGGCTGACTCTGAGCTCACACTCCTGGAGGGTATGTAATAACTCCCAGTAGAATGAGAGGCCAGCTTATCAGCTTCCCGAATCAGCTTTCGAGTCTTCTTTATATTTGCCCGGGCCTCCGGAGTGAGCTTTACTATTCTCTTCCCTTTGCCCCCTCGGGAGGGACCACCTCTCCCGGGTTGTTTACGCCCACGTTGCGCAAGAGCTTTTTTCACCATTGTCTGCAAGATGTAGAGTCTAGATTGGTTAGTTGAAGCACATAAGCAGTGTATAATGTGAGCAGAGTTTACATAGAAAAGACACAGGTGGGTAACAGGGGTCACGCAGACCACATGAAAATGCTACGCGGTCCGCACAAGCTAATCATCAAAAGATGCAACTCTCTGAAGTTGACCTATGCGGACCGCAATGATTTGTGTTGCGGCCGCGTAAGGTCAACGCGGACCGCCCCAAAATGGACGCTATCCGCACAGAAGAGAACTACCAAAATAACACTCTCTGAACCTTGGGCACGTGGTTCACACTGATTTGGACCGTGGCCGCATAGCTTCTAGTCCTCATGAAAGTTCATACACACGGATCGCACAAAAATGGTGTGCGGACGCATAGGGCAACTTCAACTAGTAGGCCTCGTGTTTCCAACACTATGTGTCCTAAGGGTCCCTACTCAGTTATTGTAGTAAAGATATGTAGCCCTAATTCTACAATTATCATACTTGAACCTAGTCTAGCAATTAAAAGAGGTAAAAATAAAGAAATTAAGAAGTTACTCTAGCATTTATCAATCTATGTAAAGCATAAAGTAATCTAAATATTGAAATAGAAGTGAAATGTTACCAAGGATTAATTGTGATTGCAATTTGAGCACAAGATAGCACAGGGTGAATAGTAAAACTATCAGATGTAAAATTGGCCAAAAGGTTAAATCAAGGCTTGGGAACCCTATTTATAGAAAGAGAGTGGGACCCGTCACTTACCCACCTACGCGGCCGCACAGATTTGTCACGCGGACCGTGCAGGTTTTAACCATACATCCACTTTGTTAAGCAAGGTCACGCGGACCGCACTATTTTGGTGCGCGGCCGCGTGACAACTTCAGAGACCTGCTAAGAAGGGTAGTTTCCACGCGGACCACACTAATTTGGTGCGCGGCCGCGTGATAAACTTCAGAGACATTCCATATTTCATCCGTTCCACGCGGGCCGCGTGGGTTACCCTGAGGTCACTCTTTTAGCTTGGAAAACCCACGCGGACCGCACTATTTTGGTGTGCGGCCGCATGGCCAAACATCAGAGACTTCTCAACTTGTGTGATTTCCCTGCACTATTTCAACATTACCCCTACAACACTTCACAAACTATCAGCTCAAAAATTCTACTCTACGATTGAAGAAAAATAAAAGTAAAAAGTAAAAGACATGGGTTGCCTCCCAAGAAGCGCCTGATTTAACGTCGCGGCACGGCGCAAGTTACCATTCACTCATTTCAAATGTAAGGGCGCCACCACTTGGCTATCATCAGGCTTTCCCAAATAATGCTTCACACTGTGCCCATTGACTCGGAATACTTCACCATTTTTGTTCTTTAGATCAAGGGCTCTGAACGGAGTCACACATACCACTTCAAATGGACCACTCCACTTGGATTTTAGCTTTTCCGGGAATAACCTCAACCGAGAATTGAAAAGAAGAACCACATCACCCACTTTGAATTCCTTGCCTCGGGCATATTTGTCATAGAGATACTTCATCTTGTCCTTATACAAGGACGAGCTGGAGTATGCATGAAACTGAAACTCATCAAGCTCGTTCAAGTGATCCACACGAAGATTTGCAGCTACATCCCATTCCAAATTTAACTTCTTCAAAGCCCACATAGCCTTATGCTCAAGTTCCACCGGGAGATGACATGCCTTACCAAACACCAACCGGTAAGGAGACATACCAATTAGAGTTTTATAAGTTGTCCTATAAGCCCAAAGAGCATCATCTAATTTCTTTGACCAATCGGTCCTATTGGCATTGACCGTTTTAGACAAAATACTCTTGATTTCTCGGTTGGAAACTTCCATTTGGCCACTCGCTTGAGGATGATACGGGGTAGTGACCTTATGATTTACTCCATACTTGGTAAGCAATTAATCAAATGCCTTGTTGCAAAAATGAGAACCCACATCACTAATGATAGCACGGGGAGTCCCGAATCTTGTAAAGATATACTTCATAAGAAAGGTCACAACACTTCGAGCTTCATTGTTCGAAAGAGCCATAGCTTCAACCCACTTTGACATATAATCCACCGCTACCAAAATGTACGTATTCCCACAAGAGCTCACAAAAGGCCACATAAAGTCAATCCCTCATACATCAAAAATATCAACCTCTAGAATCGTATTGAGAGGCATCTCATCTTTCTTTGAAATACCACCGGCCCTTTGTCATGCATCACAACTTTTCACCAAATCACTAGCATCTTTGAAAATCGTTGGCCAACAAAAACCACAACTCAAAACTTTGGAAGCCGTTCTCACTCCTCCATGATAACCACCGTAGGGAGAAGGGTGACAAGCCTCCAAGATACTCATTTGATCATTTTCCGGAACATACCTTCGAATTACCCCATCCGTGCAAATCTTGAAGAGATACGGATCATCCCAATAGAAATCCAAGCTATCCCGCTTGAGCTTCTTCCTTTGGTTAGAAGAGAGCTCATACGGGACCACACCGGTCATAAGATAATTGGCAACATCGGCAAACCACAGCATATCATGCATAGACACCGCGAGGAGTTGCTCATCTTGGAAGGAATCATTTATTTCAAGGACATCGGATGGCCTCCCCTCCTCCTCCAAATGGGACAAGTGGTCCGCCACTTGGTTTTCACTACCCTTGCAATCAACAATTTCTAGATCAAACTCTTGAAGAAGTAGGACCCATCTCATCAACCTTGCCTTTGAGTCCTTCTTTGTCATCAAATACCTAAGGGCGGCATGATCGGTATGAATAATCACCTTGGCCCCCATAAGGTAAGGACGAGAACTTTTCCATAGCAAAGACAATAGCTAGCAACTCCTTCTTTGTAACAGTATAATTTCTTTGAGCCTCATTCATTGTCTTGCTTGAGTAATACACCGGATGGAACATCTTGTTGATTCTTTGGTCAAGCACCGCTCCTACCGCTATATCACTTGCATCACACATAAGTTCAAATGGCAAGTTCCAATTAGGTGCGTGTCACGACCCCAAATCCGGTCGTGATGGCGCCCAGCGCATTGCTAAGCCAGCCTGACCAATCAATATAAATAACGAAAACAGGGAACCAAGTCCCATAATACCTCAACTCCCATAGACCAAGGGTCAAGAGTCATGAGCCTCTAAAGAACATAAGTGTATAAAGGTTTACAAAATACCAAGTGCGGAAAGAAATGTCAATACAAAATCAAAAGACAGTAGGAAGGAATATCGGGTCCTGCGGACTCTGCAGCTACCTCGAATATCCACAAACGTCGCCTCGCACAGCTACTGGATCACTGCTGAGAGGTACCTGGATCTGCCCACAAGGTGCAGGGAGTAAAATGAGTACTGCCAGACTCAGTGGTAATAAACAAGGGTAAGACAGCGCAGATAAGAAATCCGCAATAAAGCACTATGTAAAGCTATAATCAGCTACCCTGTGACAGAATCAATATTCATTGTACCTGTACCAACAATTACCAATTAATAGCATAACAGCTAGCAGATGTAGCGAAATGCAATGCAAATGCATGATATGACCGCTACGGCGCGTAGCCGACTCCAATTTTGGGTACCCGTGCTCACTGTGGGGGTTCAGACTCCGGAGGGGCTCCTACAGCCCAAGCACATCTCATAGAGATATTCCTGCGGCGTGCAGTCTGATATAACATATATCTTGCTGCGGCGTGCAGCCCGATCCACTACTAGTCAGCTAATATGCAGATACAGCCTCGCAGGCTCAAAAGTAGTTTTTGAAAACTCTTTTATCATTTTTCAGTTGGAAAACAGTAATATCAAGTTCCAGAGATTGGAATTTGCATAATAACAAAAATGGCTGCGGACTAGTAGTAAACTAGCATGTCTATGTGATAAGACAATGATAACGATCCTCGCGGGATCCAATAAACTGGCTCACGGCCCACATGTATAATCAACCGCCCGAGAAGGGGGTTCCTCGGCTCAAGAGTGGCCATTATCACAATATATATATATACAACCATCCGAGAAGGAGGTTCGACGGCTCTAGAATAGCCAATAATATAATATCAACAGGTTGGACTAATATGTAGTCTCCGGTTCATGATCGACCCCGCACTCTCAAGAGTGTGCGTGTCTCGCCGCTATACAGCGTCACAAAGTGGTATACCGGGGTTTCGAACCCGCTGATCATCACCCACATCTATTACTCACCTCAATACGGCGCGACGACTATTCCGCAATGCCCTTGCCACGTGAATCAAGCTCCGCACGCGTAGAATCTGATCAAATACAGTAAAAATACAACAATTTAGGCCAATGGGACGACACCCAATCAATGCAACTCAATTTACATCAAAATTCCCAAAGTTGTCAAAACCCGAGCCCCGGGCCCACATTCCGAAAATTTACGAAATTCACATTTCTGGAACCCTCGTCTCAATACGAGTCTAAGCATATCAATTTTACCAAAATCGGACTCCATTTGCCCGTTCAAAACCTTGATTTTCTAAAGTCCAAGACTAGGGCTAAATCCTCCATAATTACCCCAAATTCTTCCATTTTCATGATATAATTGCATGATATTATCAATACTAATCATAATACGAGTTCATAGTTAATTACCTGATGATTTCCCTTGATTTCCTCCTCAAAATCGCCCAAAATCGCCCTTAAGCCGAGACCCCCAAATGTTAAAATGTTTCTGAAATTTTTCTAACTTCTGATACACTTACTTACAGCGATTTTCGCTTCTGCGGAACATTTTCCGCTTCTATGCTTCCGTATCCGCGACCAAAGGGTCGCTTCTGCGGTTCCAGGCCTAGCCGGCCACTTCCGCTTCTGCGAACCAAGGCCGCTTAAGCGGTCCCGCTTCTGCGAAGAAGCTTCCGCTTCTGCGGAAAAGTCCGCCTCTGCGCGTCCTTGACCGCTTCTGCGGTATCGCCCAAGCGGAGAAACGTCCGCTTCTGCGGACCATGCCCCAATTGCCCTCGTCCGCTTCTGCGATCATTGGGTCGCACCGGCGACCCCGCTTCGGCGGAAAGGCGTCCGCTTCTGCGAAACACCCGCTCCTGCGCTCCCATATCCGCTTCTGCGGACTCGCTCCTGCGACCAAAATTCCGCAGGAGCGAAAATGACAGAACCAGACTCTTCAACCTGCAATTTCCATGATTTTCTTCCGTTTAACCATCCGAAAACACCCCGAGGCCCCCGGGACCTCATCCAAACACACCAACACATCTTAATACCTTATTCGAACTTGCTCCAATCCTCAAAACACGTCTAACAACATCAAAACTCATAATTCGCATCGAATTCAAGCCTAAATTCCTTAAAACATTCCAAATTGCACATTCAATCAAAAACCCGACCAAACGACGTCCGAATGACCTGAAATTTTGCAGGCACATCCAAAATCACCTAACGAAGCTATTGCAACTGTCGGAATTCCATTCCGACTCCCGGATCAAAATATCACCTACCGTTCGGATTTCGCCAAAATTCAACCTTAGCCAATTCAAGCCTATTTCTACACCGGGCCTCCAAATTAAATTCCGATCGCTCCCCTAAGTCACAAATCACCTCCCGGAACTATCCGAATCATCAGAATCCGATTTCGAGCACTCTAACTCAATAGTCAACTCTTGGTTGACTTTTCATATTCAAGCTTCCTTCAAACATGCTATTTGCTTCATTTTCAATCCAAATCACTCTTAACTCACCCGATATACTCTAATACTGTTTTAAAAGCATAATATATGTAAATGCAAGGTAACGGGGTGGTAATTCCCGTAACGACGGGCCGGGTCGTTACATTCTCCCCAACTTAAACAAACGCTCGTCCGCGAGCGGGTTAAAAACATACCTGGAGCATCAAATAAGTGTGGATATCTGCTCCGCATTTCCTGCTCGGTCTCCCAAGTTGCTTCCTCCACAGGACGACCTCTCCACTGCACTTTCACTGAAGTGATATCCTTAGATCTCAGTTTACGAACCCGTCGACCCAAAATGGCTATTGGTTCCACATCATAAGTCAAATCCTCATCTAGCTGTATCGTGCCTGAAGTCCAACACATGAGACGGGTCTCCGACATACTTCCGGAGCATAGATACATGGAACACCGGGTGAACTCCCGACAAACCGGGTGGCAAAGCAAGCATATAAGCCACCTCCCCAACTTTCCTAAGCACCTCAAAAGGTCCAATAAACCTTGGGCTCAACTTCCCTTTCTTTCCAAACCTCATAACACCCTTCATAGGCGAAACTTTCAACAACACCTTCTCACCTACTGAATAAGACACATCTCGGACCTTCCGGTCCGCATAACTCTTCTGACGCGACTGAGCTGTGCGAAGTCTCTCCTGAATCACCTTCACCTTATCTAAAGCATCTTGGACTAACTCCGTCCCTAACAACCTAGCCTCGCCGGGCTCGAACCAACCAACTGGAGACCTACACCGCCTCCCATATAAAGCTTCATACGGCGCCATCTGAATGCTGGACCGATAGCTATTATTATAAGCAAACTCCGCCAAAGGCAAATAATCAGCCCATGAACCACCAAAATCAATGACACAAGCACGCAACATGTCCTCCAATATCCTGAATAGTACGCTCGGACTGCCCATCCGTCTGTGGATGAAATGCTGTGCTCAACTCTACCTGTGATCCCAACTCTCGCTGAAATGTCCTCCAGAACTGAGATGTGAACTGGGTACCTCTGTCCGATATAATGGAAATAGGAACTCCATGCAATCTCACTATCTCACGGATGAATATCTCTGCCAACCGCTCCTGAGGAATAAGTAGTACATACTGGGATGAAGTGAGCTGACTTAGTCAGTCTATCCACAATCACCCAAACTGAATCAAACTTCCTCGCCGTCCGAGGGAGTCCACTA
Source organism: Nicotiana noctiflora (assembly GCA_032618575.1). Taxonomy (NCBI): domain Eukaryota; kingdom Viridiplantae; phylum Streptophyta; class Magnoliopsida; order Solanales; family Solanaceae; genus Nicotiana; species Nicotiana noctiflora. The sequence continues at coordinate 490,263 of JASVEL010004667.1, forward strand.
ACAAAGTCCATAGTTATTCTTTCCCACTTCCACTCCGGAATATCGATACGTTGGAATACACCACCAGGTCTCTGATGTTCATACTTGACCTGTTGACAGTTTAGACACCGAGCCACATGGCTCACAATATCTTTCTTCATCTTTCTCCACCAGTAATGCTGCTTCAAATCCTGATACATCTTCGCGGCTCCTGGATGAATAGAATACCGCGAGCTGTGGGCCTCTTCCAATATCAACTCACGAAGGCCGTCAACATTGGGCACGCATATCCGGCCCTGCATCCGCAACACACCATCACTATTAATAGTGACATCCCTAGCATCATCATGCTGAACTCTGTCCTTAAGGACAAGTAAGTGTGGATCATCATACTGGCGCTCTCGAATACGATCATATAAAGAAGAACGAGCTACTACATAAGCCATCACCCGACCGGGCTCAGAAATATCCAGCCTTACCATCTGGTTAGCTAACGCCTGAACATCAACTGCTAGGGGTCTCTCCCCAACTGGAATATACGCCAAACTGCCCATACTAATAGCCTTCCGGCTCAATGCATCAGCCACTACATTGGCCTTTCCGGGATGATACAAGATAGTAATATCATAGTCTTTAAGCAATTCAAGCCATCTCCGCTGCCTCAAATTTAGATCTTTTTGCTTAAACAAATGCTGAAGGCTACGGTGGTCTGTATATACATCACAAGATACACCATATAGATAATGCCTCCAAATCTTCAAGGCATGAACAATAGCAGCTAATTCCAAATCGTGAACAGGGTAGTTTTTCTCGTGGGGCTTCAACTGACGAGAAGCATAAGCAATGACCCTACCCTCCTGCATCAACACACAACCAATTCCCACTCTCGAGGCATCACAATAAACGGTATATGAACCTGAAGCTGATGGCAATACTAACACTGGAGCTGTGGTCAAAGCTGTCTTGAGCTTCTGAAAGCTCTCCTCGCACTCATCCGACCACACGAATGGTGCACCCTTCCGGGTCAATTTAGTCAATGAAGAAGCAATGGATGAAAATCCCTGAACAAACCGGCGATAATACCCCGCCAAACCAAGAAAACTCCTGATCTCTGTAGCTGAGGACGGTCTAGGCCAACTCTGCACCGCCTCTATCTTTTTCTGATCAACCTGAATACCATCACGAGACACCACATGTCCCAGAAATGCTACGGACTCGAGCCAAAACTCACATTTGGAGAACTTGGCATACAGCTTCTCCTCTCTTAATCTCTGCAATACAACACTCAAGTGCCGAGCATGCTCCTCCTGGCTACGAGAGTAGACAAGTATGTCATCAATGAATACAATTACAAATGAATCAAGATACGGTCTGAATACACTGTTCATCAGATGCATAAATGCTGCTGGGGCGTTGGTCAGCCCAAAAGACATCACAAGGAAGTCATAGTGACCATATCTGGTCCTGAATGCAGTCTTCATAATGTCGGACTCTCTAATCTTCAGTTGATGGTAGCCCGAACGAAGATCAATCTTCGAGAACACCCTAGCTCCCTGGAGCTGATCAAATAAATCATCAATACGAGGCAGAGGATACTTATTCTTCACTGTTACTTTGTTTAGCTGCCTATAGTCAATACACATCCTCATAGATCCGTCCTTCTTCTTAACAAACAGGACCGGTGCACCCCACGGCGACACACTCGGCCGAATAAACCCCTTATCTAGGAGTTCCTGGAGCTGCTCCTTCAATTCCTTCAACTCAGCTGGTGCCATCCGATACGGAGGAATAGAAATGGGCCGAGTGCCCGGCACCAAGTCAATGCCAAAATCAATATCCCTGTCCGGCGGCATGCCCGGCAGGTCTGAGGGGAATACATCTGGGAAATCCCTCACAACAGGTACAGAATCAATGCTAGGAGACTCGGCTCCCACATCTCTCACGAAAGCTAAGTACGATAAACACCCTTTTTCAACCATTTTCTGAGCCTTTAAGAACGAAATAACACGGCTAGGGACGAAATCGGTCGAACCCCGCCACTCAATCTGAGAAATACCAGGAATGGCCAACGTAATCGTCTTAGCATGACAGTCCAATATAGCATGATACGGAGACAACCAGTCCATACCCAATATAACATCAAAGTCCACCATTCCCAACAATAACAAATCTGCCTGGGTCTCCAGACCCCCAATAGATATAACACAGGATCTATAGACATGATCCACAACAATCGTATCACCCACGGGGGTTGATACATGAACAGGTAAATCAAGAATACCATGAGTCGCACTCAAATGATGTGCAAAATAAGAGGACACGTAAGAATATGTGGACCCTGGATCAAATAGAACAGAGGCATCTCTGTGACAGACATAAATGATACCTGTGATCACTGCATCGGAGGCAACTGCATCACGCCTGTCAGGGAGTGCATAGAATCATACCTGGCCTCCACCGGATCTCTCCTCGCCCCTGGGGCGACCACGAGAAGACTGACCTCCACCTCTACTAGCCTGAGATGGTGCTGAAGAGGAGGGCTGATCCCTCTGCTGAGTCCTGTCCCTATGGAGTCGAGGGCACTGTCTCCTCATGTGACCAAACTCACCACACTCATAACATGCACCCGGTGCCGGAGAAGGGTACTGAAGGGAACCCCTCGCCGCAGAAGAACCCTGGGCTGAAGAAGTAGGTGCTGCACTCTGGGCTGGGAGGGCACTAAGTGATGACTGACCCTGCTGAAACCCCTGTCAACTGGGAATGCCCTCTAGATGGAGCACCACTGAAACTGCCAGAACCACGAGGCCTCTTGGCCTCCCGCTCCTCTCTCTCTCGGCGACGATCCGCCTCAATGGAGCGTGCCATATCGGCTACCTGCTCAAACGATGATGACAGAACTCGCTCGCTGGTCATAAGAATACGGATAGAGTAGTTGAGGCCATCAATGAACCTCCTGATCCTCTCCCTATCAGTGGGGATCATCCATGTGGCATGCCTAGCCAACCGAGTGAATCTAAGCTCATACTGAGTCACAGACATGTCGCCCTGAATCAACCACTCGAACTGGCGACGTAGCTCCTCACGACGAGACCTGAGGTACATATTTCTCTAGAAAGAGAGTAGAGAACTGCTGCCATGTGAGAGGTGCTGCTCTTGCAGGCCTACGCCTCTCAAACTCCTCCCACCAATCAAATGCGGGACCGGTGAACTGAAATGTAGTAAATGAAACTCCGCTGGACTCAAGAATACCAGCCGTACGCAGCATCTTCTGACACTTATCCAAGAAACCCTGGGCATCCTCGCCCTCAACGCCACTGAAATGGGGTGGCTGAAGTCTACCAAATCTCTCAAGACGCCGCTGCTCGTCCTCGGGCATCGAACCATATGCTCTGGAGCCGGAGCTGGTGCAGTCGGAGGAATAACCGGTGCAACCACCGAGCGGGGACAGCCTCTGGCATCTGAAGTCCCTGAACAACCGGATCAGGTGTGCGAGCTGCAGGGGTCTGCTGACCACCCCCTGACTGAGATGTCGCTACAGTAGCGGTAGCTGAAACTACCTGAGCCAAACCGGAACACACTGATAATATCTGAGCAAGAGTCTCCTGAAGACCAGGGATAGCAATAGATATAGTCTGGCCCTGAACTGAGGCTGCTGGGGCATCAACCACTGGGGGCTGCTCCTGAACTGGTACAACGGGCGGGTCAGATGGCACTGCCTCAGCCGCCCTACCTCTAACTCTAGCACGACCGCGCCCACGGCCTCTAACAGGTGGCAATGGAGGTCGTCCACCTCGTCCTGATGCTCGCGTTCTCGCCATCCGCGAGAGAATAGAATATAGAAGTTCAGTTCTTAGAACAACAAGATCGCACGACAGAGTTCAAGAAAAGTGAAGTTTTCCTAAAGGTTCGCAGCCTCCCGAGGATAAGTACGGGCGTCCCCGTACCGATCCACAAGACTCTACTAACCGGCTCAAGACTCATGAGGCCTAGTAAACCTAGGCTCTGATACCAACTTGTCACGACCCCAAATCCGGTCGTGATGGCGCCCAGCGCATTGCTAAGCCAGCCTGACCAATCAATATAAATAACGAAAACAGGGAACCAAGTCCCATAATACCTCAACTCCCATAGACCAAGGGTCAAGAGTCATGAGCCTCTAAAGAACATAAGTGTATAAAGGTTTACAAAATACCAAGTGCGGAAAGAAATGTCAATACAAAATCAAAAGACAGTAGGAAGGAATATCGGGTCCTGCGGACTCTGCAGCTACCTCGAATATCCACAAACGTCGCCTCGCACAGCTACTGGATCACTGCTGAGAGGTACCTGGATCTGCACACAAGGTGCAGGGAGTAAAATGAGTACTGCCAGACTCGGTGGTAATAAACAAGGGTAAGACAGCGCAGATAAGAAATCCGCAATAAAGCACTATGCAAAGCTATAATCAGCTACCCTGTCATAGAATCAATCTTCACTGTACCTGTACCAACAAATACCAATAAATAGCATAACAGCTAGCGGATGTAGCTAAATGCAATGCAATGCATGATATGACCGCTACGGCGCGTAGCCCGACTCCAATTTTGGGTACCCGTGCTCACCGTGGGGGTTCAGACTCGGAGGGGCTCCTACAGCCCAAGCACATCTCATAGAGATATCACCGCGGCGTGCGGTCCGATCCAACATATATCTTGTCGCGGCGTGCGGCCCGATCCACTACTAGTCGGCTAATATGCGGATACGAGCCTCGCGAGGCTCAAAAGTAGTTTTTGAAAACTCTTTTATCATTTTTCAGTTGGAAAACAGTAATATCAAGTTCCAGAGATTGGAATTTGCATAATAACAAAAATAGCTGCGGACTAGTAGTAAACTAGCATGTCTATGTGATAAGACAATGATAACGATCCTCGCGGGATCCAATAACTGGCTCACGGCCCACATGTATAATCAACCGCCCGAGAAGGGGGTTCCTCGGCTCAAGAGTGGCCATTATCACAATATATATATATACAACCATCCGAGAAGGAGGTTCGACGGCTCTAGAATAGCCAATAATATAATATCAACAGGTTGGACTAATATGTAGTCTCCGGTTCATGATCGACCCCGCACTCTCAAGAGTGTGCGTGTCTCGCCGCTATACAGCGTCACAAAGTGGTATACCGGGGTTTCGAACCCGCTGGTCATCACCCACATCTATTACTCACCTCAATACAGCGCGACGACTATTCCGCAATGCCCTTGCCACGAGAATCAAGCTCCGCACGCGTAGAATCCTGATCAAATACAGTAAAAATACAACAATTTAGGCCAATGGGACGACACCCAATCAATGCAACTCAATTTACATCAAAATTCCCAAAGTTGTCAAAACCCGAGCCCCGGGCCCACATTCCGAAAATTTACGAAATTCACATTTCTGGAACCCTCGTCTCAATACGAGTCTAAGCATATCAATTTTACCAAAATCGGACTCCATTTGCCCGTTCAAAACCTTGATTTTCTAAAGTCCAAGACTAGGGCTAAATCCTCCATAATTACCCCAAATTCTTCCATTTTCATGATATAATTGCATGATATTATCAATACTAATCATAATACGAGTTCATAGTTAATTACCCGATGATTTCCCTTGATTTCCTCCTCAAAATCGCCCAAAATCGCCCTTAAGCCGAGACCCCCAAATGTTAAAATGTTTCTGAAATTTTTCTAACTTCTGATACACTTACTTACAGCGATTTTCGCTTCTGCGGAACATTTTCCGCTTCTATGCTTCCGTATCCGCGACCAAAGGGTCGCTTCTGCGGTTCCAGGCCTAGCCGGCCACTTCCGCTTCTGCGAACCAAGGGCCGCTTAAGCGGTCCCGCTTCTGCGAAGAAGCTTCCGCTTCTGCGGAAAAATCCGCCTCTGCGCGTCCCTGACCGCTTCTGCGGTATCGCCCAAGCGGAGAAACGTCCGCTTCTGCGGACCATGCCCCAATTGCCCTCGTCCGCTTCTGCGATCATTGGGTCGCACCGGCGACCCCGCTTCAGCGGAAAGGCGTCCGCTTCTGCGAAACACCCGCTCCTGCGCTCCCATATCCGCTTCTGCGGACTCGCTCCTGCGACCAAAATTCCGCAGGAGCGAAAATGACAGAACCAGACTCTTCAACCTGCAATTTCCATGATTTTCTTCCGTTTAACCATCCGAAAACACCCCGAGGCCCCCGGGACCTCATCCAAACACACCAACACATCTTAATACCTTATTCGAACTTGCTCCAATCCTCAAAACACGTCTAACAACATCAAAACTCATAATTCGCATCGAATTCAAGCCTAAATTCCTTAAAACATTCCAAATTGCACATTCAATCAAAAACCCGACCAAACGACGTCCGAATGACCTGAAATTTTGCAGGCACATCCAAAATCACCTAACGAAGCTATAGGAATTGTCGGAATTCCATTCCGACCCCCGGATCAAAATCTCACCTACCGTTCGGATTTCGCCAAAATTCAACCTTAGCCAATTCAAGCCTATTTCTACACCGGGCCTCCAAATTAAATTCCGATCGCTCCCCTAAGTCACAAATCACCTCCCGGAACTATCCGAATCATCAGAATCCGATTTCGAGCACTCTAACTCAATAGTCAACTCTTGGTTGACTTTTCATATTCAAGCTTCCTTCAAACATGCTATTTGCTTCATTTTCAATCCAAATCACTCTTAACTCACCCGATATACTCTAATACTGTTTTAAAAGCATAATATATGTAAATGCAAGGTAACGGGGTGGTAATTCCCGTAACGACGGGCCGGGTCGTTACAGTGCGGTAATAATGGGAGTAGTAGTCAACTTTTGCTTCAATAACTCAAAAGATTCCATGCATCTCTCGTCAAAGACAAATTTGGCATCCTTCTCCAATATCTTACACAATGGTTTAACGATCTTGGAAAAATCCTTTATGAATCGCCGATAGAAACCGGCGTGACCTAAGAAACTCCTCACCCCTTTGACAGAGTTAGGGGGAGGGAGCCTTGAAATAACCTCTATCATTGCTTTGTCAACTTCAATGCCGTTCTTTGAGATTTTGTGGCCCAATACAATTCCCTCTTGCACCGTGAAGTGACATTTTTTCCAGTTAAGCACAAGGTTTGTTTCCTCACATCTTGCCAACACACGATCCAAGTTTGACAAACAATCATCAAAAGAATCCCGTACCACACTGAAGTCATCCATGAAGATCTCAAGAATGTCCTCCACCATATCGGTGAAGATTGCCATCATACATCTTTGAAAGATAGCTGGGGCATTACATAGTCCAAATGGCATTCTGGAGAAGGCAAATGTGCCATTAGGACATGTAAATATTGTCTTTTCGTGATCCTCCGGGGCAATAAGTATTTGATTGTACCCCGAATAGCCATCAAGGAAGCAATAATAGGCCCTCCCCGCAAGTCGGTCCAACATTTGATCCAAGAAAGGTAATGGAAAATGGTCCTTACGTGTCGCTTTGTTGAACTTCCTATAGTCCATGCACACTCTCGAACCCGTGACCGTACAAGTAGGAATCAATTCATTGTTTGCATTAGTAATGACCGTAATGCCACCCTTCTTTGGAACACATTGGACCGGAGAGGTCCAAGAACTATCTGAAATGGGGTAGACCACCCCAGCATCCAACCATTTGATGATTTCCTTTTTAACTACATCTTGCATGGCCTCATTTAATCTTCTTTGGTGCTCGAGTGATGACCTAGCATTCTCCTCCAATATGATCTTATGCATGCAAAAGGCGGGGCTTATACCCCGAATATCCGCCAAGGTCCATCCAATTGCTCGCTTGCACTTTTGTAAGACCGCCAAAGTGGCGTCAACCTGCATGTTAGTTAAGTAAGAGGAAAGTATAACCGGCAAAGTAAAATTAGGACCCAAGTATTCATACCTGAGGTGAGGAGGAAGTGGTTTCAACTCCAACACCGAAGGCTCCTCAATAGATGGCTTAGTTGGAGGGGTCTTGCGATTTTCAAGGTCCAATATAGCTTCCTTGGCTCATAAGAGTAAGAGCCTATACCATGCAAAGCATTTATGCATTCAACACGATCGGCATCATCATTGACCTCCATGTTCAAAAGGACCACTTCAAGTGGATCTTCAACATTGATCATTACGCTTGTGTCATCCACTATCACCGCCGTGACAATGTCAACAAATGAGCACACCTCGGTGCTATTTGGTTGTCTCATAGATTTGCACACGTGAAACACCACTTTTTCATCACCGACCCGGAAAGTCAACTCTCCCGCTTCAACATCAACCAAGGCTTTCCGCGTGGCTAAGAATGGACTTCCAAGGATGATTGGGACTTCAAAGTCCGCCTCACAATCAAGAATCACGAAGTCGGCCAGCAAGATAAATTTATCAACTCGGACAAGAACATCGTCGATTATTCCCAACAGCCGCTTCATAGACCTATCTACCATTTGGAGCCTCATTGAAGTCGGTCGAGGTCGTCCAATACCCAAGGTCTTAAACACGGAATAAGGCATTAGATTGATACTTCCCCCAAATCACAAAGTGCTTTAGCAAAATTAGCACTTCCAATTATACAAGGAATGGTGAAAGCACCGGGGTCTTCAAGCTTAGGAACCATGGAATGAACGATTGCACTCACTTGGTGGGTCATCATGATCGTCTCACAATCCATCGACCTCTTTTTCGTAACCAAGTCCTTCATGAATTTAGCATAACCTAGCATTTGCTCGAATGCCTCCACCAAAGGCACATTAATGGTCAAACTCTTCATCATCTCTATGAATTTCTTGAATTGATTATCTCCCTTTTACTTTGCCAATCGTTGTGGATAAGGTGGAGGAGGCCTTGGCAAGGGTGCCTCCTTTGGAATAGCCTGCTCGGGAATATCAATAATGTGTTCCCTAGATGGGTTCACGGTATCTTGAGATTCAATCCTGGCCTCATCCTCAATATCAATCCGCACATCATTTGTTTCAATAGGTTCAACCACATTGTCATCATTCATCGGCATATCATCATCATTCAAATGTACTTCCGCATTCACAACTCGATTCTCATTTGAGGCATTCACATCACCGCCCCTTCCACTTCTTGTTGTCACGGCCATCACATGATTGTTTCCTCACTTCGGGTTTACCACCGTGTCACTTAGTAGTGCACCCTTAGGTCAGGAATTCAAAGATTGAGAAAGTTGGCCAATTTGAACTTCCACATTCCGGATTGAAGTATTGTGAGAAGCTAGTAGGGCATCCGAGTCTTGATTCTTTTTCATCATAAGTTCAAACATAACTTCAATTCGACCCATATCATTGCCCGAAGAACTCGATCCTTGTGAATGAAAAGGGGGTGGATTGTTGGGTTGTTGATACATGGGAGCTCTTTGAAAACCTTGCCCCCGATTGTTTTGATTTCTGCCATTGTTCCACCCGCCTTTATTGTTGTTGTTCCCCCAATTGCTATTATTACCACTCCAATTGCCACCATTATTTCCTTGATTGTTCCAATTGTTGCCTTGATAGTTATAATTGTTTCCTTGGTTGTTCCAATCACCACTGTTGTTCCCATTGTGATTATTGTTCCAATTTCCTCTTCCTTGTTCGTTCCCCCAATTGCCTTGGGAACGCCATTGTTGATTATTTTGATTCCCTCTTTTGCCTTGAAAGTTATTCACAAATTGGCAATCTTCGTCTTGATCATCAAAGCTATCATTAGAAAATCCTCCATTGTCATTGTTGTTCTCATTTTGATCACAATGGCCTTGTTGTGCTTGTTGCCCTCTATTCCTTCTTTTCAACATCGAGACACTTTCCATGGAATTTACTTTGCGCGGATTTTGCACTTGTTGAAGTTGAGATTTTGCCAATTGATTCATGGTTGTACTGAGCTCGGCAATGGCTTGGCTGTGGTCATGCAACTCTTTGTGTAAATGGATAACATTTGGGTCGCTTTGTGGTACATTCGCCTGACTTTGCATGCCGAAGAAGTGTCGGCGATTTGGTCCATAACATCACATGCTTCCTACAAAGATAACTTCATGAAATTGCCACCCGCCAATTGGGTCACAATGCATTGATTAGCCGTGTTGATCCCCCTATAGAAAGTTTGTTGAACCATAGCATCGTTCATGTCATTGTTGGGGCACTCTTTCACCATAGTCCGGTACCTCTCCCAAATTTTATGTAACGGCTCCGTTGGCTCTTGTTTGAAGGCTAGAATCTCATCTCGCAGGGCTGCCATAAGAGCTGGAGAAAAGAACTTGGCGATGAATTTGTTCGCCAATTCGTCCCATGTAGTGATTGAGTGATTCGGTAACCGCTCCAACCAATCCAACGCCTTACCCCTCAATGAGAAAGGGAAAAGCCGCAATCGCAAAGCATCTTCGGAAACATTGGTTTGTTTGCTTCCACAATAGGTATCTACGAACCCCTTCAAGTGCTTGTAAGCATTTTGATTGGAGGCGCCCGTAAAATACCCTCTTTGCCCCAATAGTGTCAGTATCACATTTGTAATTTGAAAGTTCCCCGCCCGGATTCGGGGAGGAATAATGGCACTGGCGTATCCTTGGTTTGTCATTGCCCTTGGCGAAACTCTTGGCGGTGGCGGAGGAGGGTCTGGGATGTGGTCCTGTTGATTTGCATTAGTATTTCGGGCCCTCCGTGGTACATGTTGTACCGGGAATTCGTCCTACTCAAGGTCCTCTACCTCCTCCCCCGCCATGGCATCGCCAAGGGGAACATTAGCATTTGCATTAAGAGCCATTTGTATCTGTTAGATTGAGACAAGAAAATTAGTAAAAGAATGAAAAAAGAAGCAAAACACAACACTAGCAACGCAATTAATCAACACCGTCAACTCCCCGGCAACGGCGCCAAAAAGTTGATCGATTGCAAACTCAACCCGAAGGAAGAGCGGGCACAACTAACATTTACCCGAATAGTGGTTCGGGGTCAATCCACGGGGAGTTGGAATTTGGAGTGAGAAATTGCGATGAACTAGAATTGCGAGTTAGCTTCTAATTTATCTTCAAACATAATTGGGTTTTCTTTTTAATAACTAATTGATCAACTACTAGTAAGAAGTCTAAATTATGCTAAGAACGATTCAAAAGTGTAATGCAAGTTGGGAAAGGACTAGGGTAGTAGAATTTACCTAGGTGGACAACTAACGGGTAATGAAATTCAATACAAAGATGATATGATGGGATGATTGGATAACCATTGCTCTATGCACTCATTCTCACACCTCTCGATAGAGAGAATGATTTTGCCCAATTGACTCTCTCGAGACCAATTGGGTAGGCTAATTTGCCCAAGCAACTTTAGGTTCAAGTTGGGTAATTACTCTCTCGAGGTTTTTACCCGTTACTTGGGACTACCATTCTCATGGGTCCATCCCAAATCCTTGTTGGGATTAATTGAGAATTTTTAGACTTTCTTTCTTAAGAAGAATCCAAACCCACTAAGCTAGACTTAGTGTTTGCAACCACCAAATCCAAATGAAAAATATTCAATCAGCCCAAATCCTAACACTCATAATCATCTAAGCATTAAATAATCTAACCAATTAATTACCCACACTAGGTTTGAGCTACAACCCTAGCTATGAGTTTAGCTAGCCATGAACAATGAACAAACTGAAGAAATTAAAGATGAAATTGACATAATATTTGATTACAAACTAAATCTAGAAGTTTCAATGATAAAAGACTAAGGAAATTGCCCAAAATAGGCAAGAATATCTTCTCACGAGCGCATCTGTTCAAAGCTAATATCTGATATCTCCTAAAAAAGTAAAAAAAGCTATTTATACTGTACAGAAATTTCCGAACAAAGATACCCCTGAGGGTCTGGCGCGGACCGCACACTTTTGACATGCGGCGGCGTAGGGAAAGTGGTCTTCAACAAGTTGGCACCTGGAGCATGTCATGCGGACCGCTTACTTTTGTCATGCGGCCACGTAGGCTTAGCAATGCGGACCGCATAAAAATGGTGCACGGCCGCACTGTGTAATTCCTCCAATTGCAAACTCTCTGAACCTTCACCCACGCGGACCGCACTATTTTGGCACGCGGTCGCGTGGGACTTTGCCTTGACTTGTCACTTCTCTGATCTTCACTGTTGCGGACCGCATGAAACTGGACGCGGTCTGCGTAGATTTGCTTTCTAATTTTGCCTCTCTGAACTTATCTGCACGGCCGCACATCAAATTAGTGCGGTCCGTGCAGCTTAAGGTGAGCCTAGTCTTCTCTCTGAATCTCTTGTGCAGCCATACAACAAAACAGTGCGGTCCGCACAGGTCTCTTTAGTGCCCCTTTACTTCTTCACTTGATGCTTAGTGGGTTTCACTCCTTTTTGAGCTGGTTTAACGGTATTCATTCTTTTGTCGCTCAAACCTGTAAAATAGCGCACTTGTAAGCAAATCAAGGCGAGACTAACATATTTTATGCACAATGCTCAGGCAAGAAGGGGTCTAAAAGTATGCAAAATTCCTAGTTATTAGATAACAACGATATTTGCACGGGCGTCTTTCTCAATTGCTCAACTATAGAGTAGTCTTGAGCTTTCATCTTCTTCAAGAATTCCTCAGCTTCCTCTTCCGTGACTGCCTTCTTTACACGAGCCGGGTTTTCTTTCACCACTTTTGTCTTTCTCAGTTCATCCGGGGCAAAGCATCGCCCGGAGCGAGTTAAACCATGAGTTTCACAAATTTCTGCTTTAACATCTTTCCCTTTATACATCACCGTCACTTTATCATAATTCCATGGTACAACATTGGTATTCAAGACTGGCATCTGCACAACTGGTTTGATAACCACCGGCTCTACATAAGCTCCCTTCACAGTCAACAAAGGCTTCACTCCAGGTACTATTACTTTCACGGGCTCAATCATTGATGGATGTTTTGCTGGTAACTCAATTGACACATTCTCTCTTTCGACTTCTCCTTCAACCTTGTTGTTTGCTTTAATCGTCATCACTGTCTGAGAAGGTTTTCTGTAGCTCTCTCCCTGTTCTAGCTCTATCATATGTGTCTCATGATGTGCTGGCAAAGGATTCTGCATTATATTGGGAGTTTCTGGAGCTTGCACCTTAATTCTCCTGGTATCAATAAGTTCATGTATTGCGGACTTTAAATGCCAACACTTCTCTATATCATGTCCCGGTGCCCCGGAACAGTACTCACAATGGACAGATTGGTCTAGATTTCTGGTTGGAGGGTTGGGAATTTTTGGTTCAATAGGGCTTAACATCCCTAGTTCTCTCAAACGGTGAAAAAGACTGGTATATGATTCCCCTAAAGGAGTGAATGTTCTCTTCCTTTAAGCCCTATCACCTTTTACTTCTGGATCAGGACGAAAGTTAGGTCGGTTTGGATTTCTGTAGGTTTTTGAAGGCAGATAGGCATTTTGTGCATGGTACACATTTTGTGGAGCTGGGGTACGCAATGAATATGGAGGTGGTGGTAAGGTTGAGCATGTTGGACAAAAAACTGTGGACTGGTTGGAGGATAATATGGTGGAGGTGGATTATATGGTGCTGGTGGATATGGTTGGTATGGGCGAGGCTGATGATAATATGGGTTGGGACCCCGGGACCAAGATCTACCTTCAGTGGCCGCCAATTCTTCCTTTTTCTTCTTTCCAATCGACCTTCCGGTTCAAGTCTGTATTGCTTGGTTTGTAGCCTTGATGGCTGAGTAGCTCATGATCTTATTTGTCTTTAACCCCTCTTCCAAAAAGCTTCCCATCTTTACTACCTCGTTAAAGGTTTTTCCAATTGCAGACACCAAGTGGCCGTAGTATGTCGGCTTTAATGCGTGTAAGAAGCAATCTACCATTTCTCCTTCTTTCATTGGTCGGTCTACATGTGCAGCCTGTTCCCTCCACCTGAATCAATATTCCCGAAAGCTTTCTCCGGGTTTCTTCTCCATTTTAGTCAATGATAGTCTATCTGGGATAATTTCTAGATTATATTGGAAATGGTTTGCAAATGATTGAGCTAAGTCATCCCAAACGAACCATCGGGTATGATCTTGTCGAGTATACCATTCCAATGCTGAACCACTGAGGCTTTGAATGAAATAAGCCATGAGTAATTCATCCCTTCCTCCTGCTCCGCGCATTTTACTACACTAACCTCTCAGATGGGCCACTGGATCTCCGTGACCATCATACATATCAAACTTGGGCAACTTAAACTCGATAGGTAGCTGTACCTCGGGAAACAAACATAAGTCTTTGTATGCAACACTCACTTGGCCTCCCATCCCTTGTATATTACGGAATGACTGCTCTAGACTCTTCATTTTACGGGCCATCTCTTCATGTTCAATGTTTCTAGCAGATTTCTCCTCTTCCGTCATGTCTATGAGTGGGGTGTAAGAATCATGTTGCCTGAATGTGGGTTCTGGCGGGTAATAATGGGTATCCTGAACATAGAACATAGGTTCGCTGGAAGATTTGGGTAAAGTAGCTGGTGGCGGTGCCATGTATACTGGAGCGACCTGAGGTGGTTGTGGAGCTTGTTTAGGCAAATGTGGTGGTGCTTGTGATGTTGTAGCATAATAATGCGGGTAAGTTTGATATGTGGAGGATGAATTCATAGTGGGTGGTTCAGGTTTTGGGTTCGGAGGAGGAATGTATGCTGGGTTGGCTGGGTAGGAAGGCAAGGGTTGACCCCTCGACCAAGCCTGGTACATCTCTGACATCTATTGTTTCAATTTGTACATCTCTTCCTTCATACTAGTTACGTCCATAACTTCTTCCTCTTGTACCGGATCCATAATAGTAGGCTCGATTTCCTGAGTTACCACTTTGGTCATGACTTTAGAACGTGTGTTGTAGGTGTGATGTGCCAGAATGCCAGTTGCTAACTGTAGAATCTGATACTCATCAACAACAAAACTTGTTAATAGTTAGCTCATAAGGGATAAATATCACAAGTTCTAAAACCACAATTTTTGCCTAGTCATTATGCATCATCCCGGCATTATTTTTTTTTGAACCACCAGCTTCCTTTTCCACTTTTGTTTTTCATCATTTTATTGCTTTCTGTTTATTTCTTTTTCTTCTTTTCCTTTTCTTTTTCTCTCTTCTTTTTTTGTGTTTTTGTTTTGCGTTCCTATACGTTTTCCTATCGCCCAAGCAATTTGCATATATATAAGAGGAAAAATAATGGCAATTTCTTTTGAATTTTCATTGATATTCAAACATCGGTTACAAATGATGTTGTACTACAAATGCAAAAAGAAAATACAAACTGCATGCCCTATGAATATACTAAAGCTCCTAGTTCCCGCGAGACATCGTTCGGTCTTGCCGCGGGCCTATATGCTAATCCACTTTGGAGTTTGTCCAGGTCGGTCATTACTTGCTTTACAAAGATCATTACTGGTGATGTGAATGTTGACTGAGACATATCTTCGCACAGTTGGCATTTCCTAGTGATGTACTGAACAACGTTGACAATTCTTTCCCTGATGACCCTTTTTTCTCGATGCAACCTACCAATCTGTTCGGCACGAGAATCTAAGGTTTGCTGGTTCTTCTTTTATAGTTGTTGTAGCTCCAATTCAAACCGAGCCATAGCCATGTAGGAATAGTCTCTCTCTACCTCAAACTCTTTGATTTGTTTGCTACTTTTGACTTCAGCTGTAATGAACTTCTTCCTCAATCGGGCTACGTCAACATTATGTTCATCTTTTAACAATTGAACCATTCAAACTCTTTCTTCAGCATTTTTGGCCAGTTGTTTCCAAACCTCGACTAATTCCTTTTCAGATTTATCTAGATCAAAGCTATAGTCATTCACTTTGCACCAAAGATTTTCAATTAGCTTCTCATCTCGGGCAAGTCGAACTGGGGTTTCGGTTGTTGTTTTCATCTTTGCAATTTGAGCCTTCAAGATTTCATTTTCTTTCCTCAGCTGTTTCTTTTCACCCTCATCGGATGCCGCTTGCAAGCTGCTTTCGAATTTGAGGTCTTGGAATTGTTTCTCCAACAAGCTGATTCTGGCTCGATAGTCATTTTCTTTGGCCATCCAATCTTTTTGTTCCTTAGACTGCTCGGCCAACTCTTGAATGTGAGGCCTCTTCATCGGTCTCTCATGCTCAACATCTCGGTGATACCATGCGGCATACCATGGTGATACTTCTCCTCGAGCTCGGTTTCCCACACAAGTGTATATTCTCATGCATTGGCATTCATTCCAGATTTGCCGAATCTTTGCTTCTGGGAATTGCCCATCAAGACTGATTTCTATCGCTTGTAGGCTGAGGTCCCCATCTTTTGGTATGACTTGATATCTTCCGAGTTTCCTTAATACTCGGTATGGCGTATAAGGCTGGATGCTTTTAAGACCCATTATCAGAAAATGCGACCCTTCTGCTGGCATGTATATAACCTCGTTGAGGGGCAACCATCCATATGCCTAATCTATTTGGCTAGCAGTCAGTGATCGCAAGTATTTGATCCAACCTTTTGATCCTTCTGGCAACTTAACTTCTTTTGTTCTCACATAAAATTCTTCAACACGTCTTTCCAGACGATCCGTAGCTTGAGAACTGAGGGTGGCGGCACAAATGGTCTATCATCCACATTTGGAGAGGTAAATTGCATCCCTCGAAGAAGTCATGTCCTGCTTTACAAGATGTGAGGGCACAAAATATATCGGCCACTCTCATCTGTGCCAGTGTGCTATTGTCTTGCCCAAGGAGAGTATTGGCAATTTCGATGACTCTAATGTCAATATTTCCATCTTTCCTCGGGAATATGATCAATCCCAAAAAGGCCACCACAAAGGCGAAACGCCTATGTTCCTCCCACTTAACCCGGTTCGCTTTGCTGCAGAGTTTGTTTGTTGGGTCATTAAATCCCCCAATATGACCATATCTGCGGTATATAAAACTCATAGTACAGAACCCATGAGCCAAGTCTTCATTGTGAACATTTCTGGCAATCTTCAAGGAATCGAGGAATCTATGCACTGTAATAGCCCTCGGAGCCACCAGATATTTGTCTTTTAGGGGAACCTCACCTTTCCCGATATAATTAGAAATTTCTTCCAATGTCGGAGTGAGCTCAAAATCTGAGAAGTGGAGTACATTATGTGCAGGATCCCAACAAGCAACGAGAGCCCGAATAATATTACCTAGAGGTATTATGTCCATCAACCCAGTAAGATCTTTTAGATATTTGTTGACCCAAACCTATCCTTTTTGGCCTAGATCGTTCCACCATAACCGCAACTCCAAAGGGATTTTGTTCATTAGTGCAAAGATTTCATTTTGTATTGTGCTCATCCTGCACATTTATTAAAGGCGATTTTATTCAAAAAGGAAAATATTTTTCAAAGACAATTTTTCATATTTTTGAAAGAATTAGCCTTTGCATATTTCATTTGAAAATTTCAAGGCTATTATTTAAAAAGGAAAAGAAATGACTTCAAAGCGGCTATTTTGCAAAAACAGCCTTCCGGCACCCTTTCGGAACATTCAGCTATTTTCAAAAATAGCATCACTTCGATTTATTGAGAACTAAAATTCGACATTTTTTTGGTCATTTTTTGAAAGGGGTGGTTGGACCCGTCAAGGGTTTCTTACGTATCTCACCTAGTGATGAGAATCAAACCTGCGTAGTTCGGTCAAATTGTTTTGTGACCAATTATTTTAACAAAAATTGTTCGACCTATTTTTCAAACTTTCTTTTAAAATTTTCGATAGTGTTTCGTCAATATTTTGATATATTTCTATTCTAAAATTCTCTTTATTTTTATTTTAAGGAATTTAGACGGTCCGCATAATAATCCAGGACAAATAAATGCAACATATAATATGCCCGGTCTTTGATTCCCGGGTCACATGTCCTACACAGACCCAACCCTTGTGTTGAGTCCCCTAAGTCAGATATGATGCAAATAATCGTCCTAAAGCTAGACTCAATATCCTGATGTTTTCATGGTACTAGATTGTGTACCGGAGTGGACAACTCGGATCGAGGAGGGGGCTACGTATCGGGGACCCGCGGGGTCGTCCGGCTTTGTAACTTATCCGGTCTCTATTTCTTATTAGGGTATGACACTAACAGAAAGGGGAGTCTCAACCAGTAAGCACATCCCCGGAGGTAAGAAGAGAAGGGTTTTCGGCATAATTTTTATATACAATTCACGTAATATCAAAGCGGTAAACATGTAGCACATTGATCAAAGCATATAATGAAATCAAAAAATATAAGAAATAACAATTTTATCGAGCTCGAATTCTTAAACACTGAACCGAAGTTCTGGGTTGCTTATCCCCAGCAGAATCGCCAGAGTTGTCACACCTCCCTTTTTTTTACTACTTTTCTGAAGATAAAGTATACCCCGTTATTTACTAATACACCCCGAAATAGGATATAATAATAACAACAAGGAAGGAGTTTTTCCACGTTAAGGACAATCGGAACAGGATTATTTAGATTTTAGAGTCGCCACTTGGGAAGATAATGGTGTCCCAAGTCACCGGTTTAATCTTGAATCCGAGGAAATATGACTCTGTTTTAACAGTCCGCGAAACTAGAAATCCGGATAAGGAATTCTGTTAACCCGGGAGAAGGTGTTAGGCACTCCTGAATTTAGTGGTTTTAGCACGGTCACTCAACTGTTGTTTTCGACCTATTTGATTTTTTTATATGCTTTTACAAATGTGAATGTCCCGTTTTGTTATTTTTAACGACTTGCGACGTCGCGAAAATGCATTTCGAGTCACACCGCAACCAGTACACCTATGACTTTAATACGTCTCAGCTTCGCCGGTATTTGTGATTTGAGCCATATAAATGTGCACTCGTATTAAGGATGTATATTTTACTCATGCCTATAATGTCTACGCCTTATTATCTTTAGGAAAGACCGTGAAATTCGCTAAACGGTCCTTCCGAGTCTAACCTTTATATTAAAATCCATATGGGGGCCCCATGTGTCTTTTCATTTTTTTATACGAGGCTCATCCTTTATTTTTATAAGTCTAAACTTATCATATACTACATTTGCTATTTCTGTTTTTTCTCCTAATCATGATATAGTTTTGTATTTTTTTTTGAATTTGTTATTATTAGGTCCAGGCCAATTATTTATTACCAGGCCTGGACTTATGGACTGTATTAACAGTCCATTATGTGCGATTGGGCTTCTGAAACCCAGTATATGCAAGTATCACCACTTGAAGACCCAATAGTGAATTTAGTTGAATCTGGGCTTGTGTTCTCGACCAGGCCCAGAATAAATGGATCAAATGTAGAATAGACTTGTAGTTTCATAAAATTCGAACAAACATTCTTCAAACAACAGAGTAAACCAATAAGATTCATTTTATTTCATAAGCCTCCAGATTACATGTCAATCAATACTAACTACAAATTCTAATAACTGATTAAACACTAACAGGAATTAGGCACTATCACTTTTATTTCAAGTACTTAAGCAGTAATTTTAATACTAACTGAACAAGCTTGGATCATTATTGATTACAGAATTCCAAATTATATTATTGTTAAATGATACTGAATAACAAAGCAGTTTAAACTTATTTACTTATTTCCTTTTATGGACTAATCGATCTTGAATCAGAACCTAGTTAACAAAAGTAGTTGATTACCAGCTCATATGTTTATATCAGTTTCAATAGGTGGATTAATTTCAGTGTTAACCTGTTTCGAACTTAGATTAAGTGATAGCTATATCTAATTATATATTACTACTATACTATCTACTCTATTATTTCTTCGACTTCATACATGTATTAGTTATTAAAAACCATCCTAATGAATTACAAGGATTCAAAAATATAATAATTACAAAGCTAAAAAGGAAAAACAGAGGTAAAAATCATCCAAACAGCTCATATGATTTCATTCCTTCAAACAATGTGTGATTACATCTTCAGAAAATGAGAGTGTACCTGATTCACAAAATAGTCTATGAGTCTAGGCTTGAGGATGAAGAATAGTCAGCAAAATAGCAGCAACAGAGCAGCAAACAGAGCAGCAAACGGAATCCCAAATATAACAGTCCAGCAAATCAACAAGTAGAATCGAAAAGCTCAAGTAGAATCCAAATAAGTTGAAGGATAACAGACCCAGCAGGAACTCCCAGATTAATACCCAAAGTAATCAACTAAAGATTGTAGTATATAGACCCAAGTTTCAACATTATCACTCGATTTCAGAACTGTGTATGGAACTCTTTTTAGAATGTAATTTCCAGCCTCTATATCATATATCTTCCAGCCTAAAACTTTTGTAAAATGCACAATCAAGAACAAGAACCCCCTTTTCAGGCTTATTAGAAGCCTATTTATAGACTAATTTTGGGGTGGAATTGGGTGGAAATTTAAATAATTTTTTTTCAATCCCCTCCCCTTATTCTTTTAATTATTTACATATTAGTTCCCCTGAGTGTGTGTCGAGATGCCTTCCAGCCCTTGCTAGAAGGTTCTAGGCAATTCTTTGGTGTTCTATTAGGGGTGTTTTACTAGTTTACCCTCACTTGCTAAGTTTTATTTCAAGACTACCTTTTTATTATGCCCAATTTATCCTTTATTTTGAAGTTAGTCACAAGAATACTAGGCACTAAAGTCATTTCTAACCCTATTGGCTCTATTAAATACCCAATAATGCCATTTATTATTTCCTATTATATCCTTACTGTTTTTCTTATTTACCCGACCTATTAAGGTCTTAGCAGACGTAAAGGCTTATTTAACTAATGACCAATTTTTATAATAGTTTTAAGATTCAGCCAGTTTTAGCCCCAAATCCTTTCAAATTAGATCACATTTAACACACTCCATCCTTATTTAACATGTAACCCTTTATTAACACAAATCAACTAATAGAGATAAGTTTTCAAAACTAACCACTTAACAGCATAACCAATTCATATCAGAGATAGCCATTTTAACAAACACACTTAGTTATTTCAGAAATAGCCATACATACTTTAGCTTTTAGAACTAACCACAAATCTTTACAACTATGACCTAAATCACAAAAGCATCAAAGATTCAGAATGGTCTTACAAATGAATCAGATTACAAATATAACCATTTCATGCTATTTTGCACATATAGCCTTAATCGGAAACCAATTTTCAATCAATTAGAACTCAGGGGAAAATTTTGATAATGGTTGAATCCCAATTAATCAAAGCTTAATTTTAGACAAAGCATGATGAACAAACACATAAACAGGCCTATTTTCTCATGATTCATGTGTAATAAACATTAAAAACCCTAAGAATGCTATAACAGATTTAGGCATGAGTAATGAAACAGGAGTAGATCTTAATCATGCAGAAGAGATAGGCTCATAAGAACATCAAGAACATATCAAAGAGAAACATTTTCAGAATCAGACAATCAAACAAAATTGGAACAGGGTTCTTAGCTTTTCATGGCTTTCTTTTCTCCTCTCTTCTCTTTCTTTCTTTTCTTTCTTTATTTCCTCTTTATTTCTTTTTTTTTTCTTTTCTTTATTTCCAGACTTCAGAAGTTTTTGAAGACTTTTAGTCTTCTGGCTTTTGGATTTTTTTGATGGGGCTTCTTTTGAGTTTTTGGTGGGCAAGGGGTAGTCTGGGGCTTGGTTTAGATGTTTTTGAGGTGGGGGTTGTTTTTGGGTGCTCGTCGGAGTAGGGTTCCGGCGAGCCTTTTTGTTATATTCGATGAATTCTGGAAAGATTCGAGACCAGCCACCTAGCTGAGGTGAAAGGTCTCCTCAAGGCAGTCTTATGGTGTAAAGCTCGAAGACTGGTTCATAGATTTGAGGTCGCCTGCTAGGGTTCCGACGACTGGAGTTTCAAGAAAAGAGAGGATTTTTTGTTTTCTGGGGTTTTTATGGTGGTGGTAGTGTTTGGTGGCTAGGGGTGAAATGTTTGGTGGCTACTTGAGCCAGAGACGACGGTGGTCTTAGGCCAATCCGGCCAGTCTCCATGAGAGACTTAAGGAAGAAGAAGATAGAGATGGGAGGCGGCTAGGGTTAGTGTGTTATACGAATGAGAGTGTATGTATTGTTTTGAACAGAGATTGAGCATTTATATACTCCCCTGATCTTGTGTGATCCTGGCCTTTAAATCAATTAAGATCATTGGCCAGGATCTCTCCCTTTAAAACAACATCGTTTAGTTAAATGAGAGACAGCCTCGTGTCCGTTAGATGTTGGATTTTAACGGCCAGGATCAATTACCTGCACTACGTTGTTTAACTCTTAATGAGATTAAATGCCATCTGTTTGATTATTCTTTTGGACGGCCCAGATTGGTCTCAAATACGGCGTCGTTTAATGTTTACTTACGCCGCCTTATCTGATCCGTTGGATTAATTTCATCAACGGTTGAGATTAAAATAGCTCTGTACGTCGTCGTTTGACCAATGGCTTAGGCAGACCAGCTGGTCTCGTGGGCCTATTACACTTGGGCTTATTCAATTGAGTATATATTTCATTGCACAGCCCAAATTGTATTTCATTTTTGTATTTTTGTTGTATTTTAATTATTTCTTGGTATTTTCTTTTGTATTTCATTTTTCTCTTTTTGTATTTGTTTTCAATTGTTATACTTCTTTTATTTTCCAATTTTTCCTGATTTTCTGGTATTTTATGATATTTTTTGCCATTTCCTTTTATTTTTCCAATATTTTGTATTTTTTGTTGATTTTTCTAACTTTTCATATTTTGTGACATTTTTTTGATTGATTCTTTTTAATTTCAAATTTATTTTAAAAAAACACATAAGTATATCAATTAAAACACATAATTGCACACCAAAAACTATTTTTGTATATTTATATTGGAATTTATTTGCTTAGGGAAAAAATTACGTGCTCACAGTCGCTTTCATAGTTAAGCAAGGGTGCACAGTTAGCAAAATTAAGACTCATGGTCAAGCTTGACATCGATGCATGGATACTCGTCACCATGCACACACGTCTTACCCAACACAAAATAAATATGAAGACTCAACTCCTAATCCTTCAAGCTAGGGTTAAACCAAACACTTACCTCAAACTTCTACAGTCAGTTCAATCCTCAACAATCGCTTTCCCTGTAGAATTCTACTCCAACTCAACAAAATCTATGAAATAATGATTTGATGTTATCAATATGTGCTAAGCAAATGAAACCCAATGTCTAATTATAGCTTTTTCATCAATTTACCCCAAAAGATCATAAATGTCCCTAGGCCCACATGGTCAAACCCCGAGGTTCGAACCAAAACCCGGTCACCCATTCCCGCATGAACTCAAATATATAATTTATTTTGGAATCGGACCTCGAATTGAGGTCCAAAACCTCCCAATTTTAGAAAACCTAGGTTCTACCCAAAATTCCCAAATTCCCCCGTTAAAATCTCTGTTTTGAAGTTGAAATTATGTTTAAAGATGTTAAGGAGTAAAAACAATGGGTTATAAATCACTTACCAATCGTTTTGGAGAAGAAAAATCATTTGGAAATCGTCTCTTATGTTTTGGGAAAAAGTGAAAAATAATAGAAAATTACCACTCTCTAAACCCTCCAGTGTGGATCGCACTAATTTGGAACGCGGCCGCGCTGGTTGATCCTGGAACTACTGGCTAACTGAACTTAGCCACGTCCGCACATGGGTGATCGCGGCCGCGTGGCTTCCACTGTGGACCGTGCTAAGGCGACTGCGGCTGCGCAACACGCACCGCAGATTACACTAAGGCGACTGCGGGCGCGCTGGAGCTTGCAAATTCCCTGGACCTGCGACATCTGATATTTTCTAAGTCTAAGACCTCACGGGACCTACTCAAAACTCACCCGACATACATGTAAACTAAAAAAAACATCCTACGGACTTATCTGTGCGATCAAATTGCCCAAACAACATATTAAACATCAAGTTAGGCCTCCAGACCCATGATTTCCTTTCAAATTTTCATAAAACATCAAGTTTAGAGTTTTTAGTCCAAAACACGTTAAACATCGTCCAAATTCAACCAAACTTTGAAAGTGCTTAAACTATTTTATAACACTTGTATCGAGCGTCAGAACCAAAATACGAGCCTGATACCACAGTCTTTCAATAAAATTTTATTTTTCCACTTTCCTTAATTATTTTCAGAAAACAATTTACACATAAAAATGCATTTCTCGGACTTGGGACCTCGAAATTCGATTTCGGGCATATACCCAAGTCCCATATTTTCCTATAGACCCTCCGGAACCGTCAAATCACGGGTCCGGGTCTGTTTGCCCAAAATGTTAACCAAAGTCAAACCTAATCAATTTTAATATCAATATTTAACATTTTTATCACAGAATTCATATTTAAACTTTCCGGCTATGCGCTCGGACTGCGCACACAAATCGAGACAACCCCTAATGAGGTTCTCACAACCTCAGAAGTACAGAGTGAGTAGGAATACAGGTGATGACCCTTTGGGTCGTCACATTCTCCACCTCTAAAATAACCGTTAATCCTCGAACGAGCAAAAGAAGGAAGTACCTTAGTCGGGGAAAAGATGGGATAACGGCTCCGCATATCAGACTCGGACTCCTAGGTCGATGCCTGAGGAGGCTGACCTCTCCACTGAACATGAATAGAAGGAAAGCTCTTGGATCTCAGCTGACGAACCTGCCGGTCTAGAATAGCTACCGGCTCTTCCTCATAGGACAAGTCCTTATCCAACTGGACAGTACTGAAGTCTAACATGTGGGTAAGATCGTCGTGATACCTCCGAAGCATGTATATGTGAAAACTGGATGCATGGCTGATAAGATAGGTGCCAATGCAAGTCTATAAGCCACCTCTCCCACTCGGTCAAGAATCTCAAAAGGGCCAATGAACCTAGGGACAAGCTTGCCCTTGTTCCCAAATTTCATCAAGCCCTTCATAGGCGACACTTGGAGAAATACCCGCTTACCAACCATGAAAGCTATATCTCAAACCTTACGATCTGCATAGCTCTTTTGTCTAGACTGAGCTGAACGAAGCCTATCCTAAATGATCTTGACTTTGTCCAAGGCCTCCTGGACCAAATCCATACCTATCAATCGAGCCTCTCCCAGCTCAAACCATCCAACCGAAGACCGACATTGCCTACCATATAAAGCTTCATAAGGAGCCATCTGGATGCTCAACTGGTAGTTATTGTTATAAGAAAACTTCACCAAAGGCAAAATCTGATCCTACGAACCTCCAAAATTAATAACAAAAGCTCGGAGCATATCCTCCAGATTTTGAATAGTCCGTTCGGACTAACCGTCCATTAGGGGATGAAATGTTGTGATCAAGTCCACCCATGTGCCCAACTCTCACTGAACTGATCTCTAGAAGTGTGAGGTAAACTGCGTACCCCGATCCAAAATGATAGACATGGGCACACCATTAAGGTAAACAATCTACTGAATATAAATCTCAGCAAACCTCTCAGAAGAATAGGAGATTGCCACAGGAATGAAATGTGATGACTTGGTAAACCTATCAATAATAACCCATATCGCATCAAACTTCTTTCGAGTCAATGGAAATCTCGTAACAAAATCCATGGTGATCCTCTCCCTTTCCACTCGGGAAGCTCAATCTTCTGATTTAATCCACCAGGCCTCTGATGTTCCTTTTTAATCTGCTGACAATTCAAACAACGAGCTACATATGCCATGATATTCTTCTTCATCCTACACCACCAATAATACTGCCGCAAGTCCTGATACATCTTCACGGTGCCCGAGTGAATAGAGTACTTGGAGCTATGGGCCTCCTCTAAAATCAACTCTCGAAGCCCACCCACATTGGGCACACAAACTCGCCCCTGCAATCTCATAACTCCATCTGCATCTAAGGTAACCTGCAAGGCACCTCCTCACTACACCATGTCTCTAAGGACACACAAATGGGGATTATCAAACTCCCGATAACGGATATGCTCCAATAATGAGAAAGGAGCGACCGTGCAAGCTAACACACAACTGCGCTGGAAAACATCCAGTCTCACGAACTAATTGGCTAAGGCCTAAACATCAAAAGCAAACGGCCTCTACTGGCTGGAATATAAGCAAGACTGCCCATACTAGTTGACTTCCTACTCAAAGCATTGGCCACTACATTGGCCTTCCCCAGATGATATAAAATAGTGACATCATAAGCTTTCAACAGCTCCAACCACCTCCTCTGCCTCAAATTCAACTCTTTTTTCTTGAACAAACTCTGAAGGCTCTTATGATTAGTGAACACCTCATATGCCACGCCATACAAATAGTGCCTCCAAATCTATAGGGCGTGGAAAATAGTGGCCACCTTTAAATCATGTACTGGATAGTTCTTCTCATGAATCTTCAACTACCTCAAAGCATCGGCTATAACCTTGCCCTCCTGGATCAACACTACACCAAGTCCAATACGGGTAAATAACAATAAACGGTATAAGGCCCATATCCAGTGGGCAAAACCAACACTAGTGCCATAGTCAGAGTTGTCTTGAGCTTATGAAAGCTCGCCTCACACTCGTCCAACCATCTAAATTGGGCACCCTTCTAGGTCAACATAGCCATCGAGTCTGAAATATAGGAAAATACCTCTACAAAATGATGGTAGTAGCCTGCTAACCCCAAGAAACTCCAAATCTATAAAGTTGATGTTGGTCTAGGCTAGTTCTTGACTACCTTTATCTTCTTCGGGTCCACCTGAATACCCTCAGCTGATACAGCATGGCCTAGAAAGGCAACTAAACTCACCCAGAACTCACACTTGGAGATCTTGGCAAATAACTAACTATCCCTCAAAGTCTGAAGAACCACTCTAAGGTGTTTCTCGTGCTCCTCCTGGCTGCGGGAGTACACAAAAATATCATCAATAAAGACTATCACGAACATGTCCAAATATGGCCTGAACACTCTATTCATCAACTCCATAAACATCTCTGGGGCATTGGTCAACCCAAATGACATGACCAAGAACTCATAATGCCCATACCGAGTACAAAAAGCTGTCTTAGGGACATTGGATGCCCTAATCCTCAAGTGGTGCTAGCCAGACCTCAAGTCAATCTTAGAAAATACCCTGGCACCCTGAAGCTGGTCGAAAAAATTGTCAATCCTTGGCATACTTATTCTTAATCATTACCTTGTTCAATTATCGGTAATCTATACACATTTGCATCAACCCATCCTTCTTCTTGACGAATAACACTAGCGTGCCCCAAGGCGAAACACTAGGTCTAATCAAACCCTTCTCTAGTAAATCTAGCAACTGGTCCTTTAATTTTTTCAGCTCCGGGGGTGGGGGGCATACGATATGGCGGGATAGAAATGAGCTGGGTTCCTAGAGCCAAATCAATACAGAAATCAATATCCCTGTTGGGTAGCATACCCAACAGGTCTGAAGGAAAAACATCTGGAAACTCCCGAACAATAGGCACAGAATCTATGGGAGGGACCTTAACACTGGAATCATGAACATAGGCCAAATAGGCCAGACACCCCTTCTCGTCCATATGTCGAGCCTTCACGTATAATATGACACTACGGGTAGAATGTCCTAGAGTCCTTCTCCACTCTAAGCGAGGCATATCCGGTAAGGCTAAAGTCACAGTCTTGGCATGGAAGTCCAAGATAGTGTGATAGGGTGATAACTAATCCATAACCAGGATGATATCAAAATCAACCATATCTAAGAGCAACAAGTCTACACGGGTCTCAAGATCCCCAATAACTACAACACATGAACAATGGACTCGGTCGACATGATAAGTCGCCTATCGGTGTAGACACGTATACAGGAATACCTAAAGCATCACTAGGCATGACCAAGCTTGGTGAGAAAATTGATGAGACATATGAATATGTAGACCCTGGATCAAATAGTACTGAAGCATCTCGATCACAAACTAGAACCATACCTATAATCACCGTATTTAAGGCCTTTTTCTCGATCCTAGCCTGAAGCGCATAACAACGGGGTTGGGCCTTACCACCCTAAAATGTATCCCTAGGTCGATCTGCTGCTAGCTGACCTACGCCCCTGGCGGTCTCAGCTCCACCTCTATAGCCTTTACCTCCATATTTTTGGCCTATACCTCCATCTCTGACTAGTTGGGGAGCATATGGTGCCTGAATCATACGACAAGGACCTGCTGAGAACTACCCAAACATTAGGACCATACCTAACAATATGCCTCGTATCGCCAAAAGTGCAACAAGCCCTCGGCGGGCGACCTTGGGTACTCTAAAGTGGATGTGCACTGATAGGTATTGATGGTGCACTGTGGGACTGCTCGTTAGAAAACTGCCCTCGAAAACCAAGATCACCTAGGGCACCCTGAGAAACCTGGAGGGCTGACTAGAAAGGCCTAGAAGGTTGACCCCTATCATAAGAATCCCTGCCTCCAGATGAGGCACCACTGAATCGTCCTGAGTGACGGGGTCTCTTGTCTGCTCTATAACCACCCTCTGCGAAAATACCATCCCGATCATCCAGGCCAGATTGGCCGCATCCTAAAAAGCGATACCACCTTCTGCCTCCCTTGCCATCTGGAGACGAATCGGCTAAATTAAACCATCAATAAATTTCCTCACCCTTTCCCTCTTAGTGGGGAGTATGACAAGAGCATGGCGAGCTAGATCGATAAGCCTGGTCTCATACTGAGTGACCGTCATAGAGCCTTGTCGGTGGTACTCAAACTGCCTCTGATAAGCATCCTTCTGAGTAATGAGGAGAAACTTCTCTAGAAACACCTTTGATAACTGATCCCAAGTCAATGACAGCAACCCTGCTGGTCTGGCTAGACATAAATCCCTCCACCAAGTCTTGACAGATCCAGATAAATGAAAGGCAGCAAAATCAAGTCTATTAGACTCCACAATGCCCATATTCCAAAGAACCTCGTGGCAGCTATATAAGATATATTGGGGGTCCTCAGAAGTAGCACCGCTGAAAGTTGTAGTGAAGAGCTTGGTGAATCTGTCCAGCCTCTACAAAGTATCTACAAACATAGCCGCCCCATCACCGGTCTGAGCTACTACCCCCGGCTGAATTGCCATAGTGTGCTTAACTACTGGAATCTGACCCTGGGGAGCTACCTGCTCCGGAGTACATGTAGCATGAGTTTGAGCTCCTCCTCCAGCCTGAGAAGTGGCCGGTGCTATAAGAAGTAATTCTGTTTGAGTGACGCTCTCCATGAGGCCTATTAACCGGAGCAAAGCGTCCTGAAGAACTGGGGTAGCAATAAACCCCTCTGGGACTTGAGCCGGGCCCACTAGAGCTATTGGGGCTGGGGCCGGAACCTCCTCATCAAAGCTAACCTGAGGCTCCATTGTTGGTGCTACTGTTCGAGGCTGAGCTCTGCCCCTACCTCGTCCTATAGCACGACCTCGTCCTCTGTCCCTAGCGGCAGCTACCTAGGCTCGAACTGCTGATCAGTATATGAGGAAGCGCGTGTTCTCGCCATCTGCGAGGAAATGAAGTAGAAGTTCAATTAGCATTGAGAAACCAAACTGCATGACAAAAAACAACAAATGAGAGATATTTCCTAACTTGGTAGCTTCTGAGGGACAAGTACAAACATCTCCCTACCGATTCCTCAGGCTTTACTAAGGTTGTCCGTGAGTTGTGGGACCTATGTAACCTAGTGCTCTTATACAAACTTGTCACGACCCAGATTTGCCACCCTCGGGAGTCGTGATAGCGCCTATTAATAGGAGCTCGGCAAGCCAACTTGATTAAATTTTTATTAAAACGTGTGCTCTTTTTTAACAGATAAAAACATTTAAAATAAAAAACAACAAAATTAAAATCATAAGCGGAAGTCTTAAATTTAGATATACTGTATAAAAATACGGAATCACAACATAAATCTCTTCCCCGGAACTGGAGTCACATACTCACAAACATCTAAGAAGTACTAAATACAAAGTCTGAAAGAACCATAAATTTGTTTATCTCGGGTACAATGAGATGATAGTCTAACATAAGGGAAAGAGGAGATGTCGGGCATGCGGACGCGTGCTAGGCTACCTCGAGTCTCTTTGGACAGAAAGTATGCTCTCATACTAGAACTGCTGCTGTTGATGCTGCTCAAAATACGGACCTGTGAAAATATGCATAGAGTGTAGCATTAGAACAACCGATCTCGTGTGCTGGTAAGTGTCTAGCCTAACCCCGATGAAGTAGAGACGGGGCTAGACTGGACACCACATAAACCTGTGCAGATGTATATACAAGTACAACAGAAAAATAGTAGAAACTAAATAATTTAAGTTGGGGAGGGGAGTATGCTTTAGGGGTAACAGGTACATACAGAATATTAGAAATAATGATACGTACATCTATAGTTTAACTTGTATCATTAATAACAAAAGACAAGGAAACTTTCATATTTAATTCAGCTTGTTTAAGGCGTGCAACCCGATCCCATTTCTCAACATCTTGCCGTACCACCTGCTCCCATTTCAATATCACTTGTGGTAGGCGTACCACCTACTCCCATTTCAATGTCACTTGTGGTACGCGTACCACCCGCTCCCTTTTCAATAACACTTGTGGTAGGCGTACCACCCGCTCCCTTTTCAGTATTACTTTCAACATATTTCACAACACAATCTTCGGCAAGGGAATAACCAAAACAATTCAAATATCCCAACAAGGGAAAGTCAGCTATAACCAATCCTATTCAACTTCTTCTTGATACAACTAATATCATTATTCAGCCGCAACTTTCATAGTTAAGCAAGGGTGCATAGTTATCAAAATTTAAAACTCACGGTCATGTTTGATACTGACGCATGGATACTCGTCACCATGCCCATATGTCGTACCCAACACAATACAACTAGCAAATAGGACTCAACTCATAATCCCTCAAGCTAGGGTTAAACCAAACACTTACCTCAAACTTCCACAGTCAGTTCAAACCTCAACAATTGCTTTCCCTCTCGAATTCGGCTCCAACTTAACCAAATCTATGAAATAATTATTTCATGTTATCAATATGTGCTAAGCAAATCAAATCCAATGTCTTATTATAGCTTTTTCATCAATTTACTCCAAAAGGTAAAAAGTGCCCCCACGCCCACATGATCAAAACCCGATGTTGGAATCAAAACCCAATCACCCATTCCCCCATGAACTCAAATATATAATTTATTTTAGAATCGAACCTCAAATTGAGGTCCAAAACCCCCAATTTTAGAAAACCTAGGTACAACCCAAAATTCCCAAATTTCCCCATTCAAATCTTTGTTTTGAAGTTGAAATTACGTTTAAAGATGTTAAGGATTAAAGAAAATGGCTTAGAAATCACTTACCAATCATTTTGGAGAAAATGAATCATTTGGAAAATCGCCTCTTATATTTTGGGTTTTGAAAAAGTGAAAAATAACTGAAAATCCCGACCTTATATACCTCCTGAAGATCCAGCGCGGACCGTGCAAAAGTGCACCGCGGCCGCGCTGAAGAATTGGAAAATTACCACTCTCTAAACCCTCCAGCGCGGACCGTACTGATTTGGAATGCGGCCACGCTGGTTGATCATAGAATTACTGACTCTCTGAACTTAGCCACGCGGACCGCGCATGGGTGACCGTGGCCGCATGGCTTCAACCGCGGACCGCACAAAGGCAACCGTGATCGTGCAACACACACCGTGGACCGCACTAAGGTGACCGCGGGCGCCTTGGGGCCTACAAATTCCCCGAACCTGCAACATCTGATTTTTTTTCTAAGTCTAAGCCCCCCCCCCCCGGGACCTACTCAAAACTCACCCGAGCCCTCGGAGCTCCAAACTGAACATATATGTAATCTCAAGGAAAATATCCTACGGACTCATCTGTGAGATCAAATAGCCCAAACAACATTGTAAACATCACATAAGGCCTCAAGACCCATGATTTATTTCAAATTTACATAAAACATCAAGTTTAGATTTATTAGTCCAAAATACGTCAAACAACATCCAGATTTAACCAAACTTTACAAAAAGTGCTTAAACCATTTATAAAACTTGTACTGGGCATCGAAATCAAAATATGATCCCGATACCACAGTCTATTAATCAACTTTTATTTTTCCACTTTCCTTAATTATTTTCAGAAAACAATTTTCACATAATAATTCACTTCTAGGACTTGGGACCTCGGAATTCGATTCCGGACATACACCCAAGTTCCATATTTTTTAATGGAGCCTCCGGGACAGTCAAATCACGGATCTATTTGTCCAAAATATTGACCAAAGTTAAACTTTATCAATTTTAGTATCAAGATTTAACATTTTTTTCACAAAATTCATATTTAAACTTTCCGGTTATGCGCCCGTACTACGCACACAAATTGAGGTAACCCTAAATGAGGTTCTCACGACCTCAGAAGTACAGAGTGAGTAGGAATACATGTGACGACCCTTTGGGTTGTCACACTTGAATTCTTAGTTTCTTGGTCTCCTTTTTGTCTATAGGAAGTGTGGCGTCCTGCAGGTATGCGATAATACGACTGTGCTAATCCCAAGTTAAGTTTATAGTTCTTACCTCGACTTGGTCTAGTGATGAGTGGAGGAGATAGACCTTATTTTTATCTCCAATTGTGATGCTTTTGGTGGTTGGGGCTAGTTCTCCCTCTACATTATGTGCTCATGGGATTTGGTAGAGCTAACATTCGTCGAACTTTGGCAGCAACTTGTAGATTTCGATCTGGTATTTTTACAATCTTTGTTCCTTGGTTTGGAAAGTCCTTATGACTTGATCGACTACGAGCTAGGAATCGCAGGACAGTTTTAACCATTTTGCTCCATATTTGAGTGTTATTCTTAGATCTGCAATTACTGCTCATATCCAACCTTATTGTTAGTCATATTCGGGCACCTTAGAGACTGATGAGTCATTTCACCTATTGGGACTTTGAGTAAGAGTCCCCGACCGTACCCTAATGCGTTGTATGAGCCACCTATGCATAGGACCCAAAGGACGAGGGAGGTTTGGATGACTTCCCTTTCGACTTTAGGCATTATTTTTGCATTGAAGTCAGGTACAAAGTCGGTGAGCACTTGTGACTTTATCGTTATTTGTAGGTGATACGTGATATTGTGCTCACTTAGCTGGATGGCCTATTTGGCTAGCCTTCCTAATAGTTTGGGTTAAGGTAAAATTCCTCTGAGAGGGAAGGCCGTGATGACCATAAAAATATGGTCTTAGCTTATGTGAAGCTATGACTAAGGCCGGAGCTAATTTTTTGAGGTGTGGGTATCTCGTCTTGGCATCAATGAGTTCTTTGCTAATGTAATAGATGTGAGATTGCAGATCTTTGTTTTTCACATTCAGACTGCCATTACAGCTATCTTGAATACATCTAGATAGACGAGGAGGTGCTCCTTAGGCTCGGGTTTTGAAAGCAAGGGCGAAGACGACAGGTATGCGTTTAGTTCTCGCAGTTCTTGGATGCATTCAAAAGTCCATTCAAGGTCTTTATCTTACTTAAGTAAGACAAAGAATTTGCGGCACCTATTCGAAAAATATGAGATGAATCTTTACAGGGAGACGAAGCGATTGGTCAACCTTTGGACTTTTTTATCGGTGGTCAAGTGTTCAGGTATCCCCTCAATGACTTTGATTTGGTCTGCATTGACCTTGATCCCTCTTTGTGATACTAGAAAACCCAAGAAATTTCCTAAGGCTACAACAAATGCGCATTTGTCCGACTTCAGCTTCATTCTGTATCGTTTGAGTATGTCGAAAGTGTTATAACCCATGTTATTGTACATGAAAGTGCACTGTAAGTCTGTTGATGTAAGCTCATAAATGAGATCCTCTTGGAAAGTATATAAAGTGGTTTAATGGTGTTACATCCTATATTTTTTATTTGCACGCCGGTGTTACATCCTATATTTTTTATTTGCACGCCTTTGAGAGTTAAAATTCAAGGATAAATTTTTATAAGGGTACATGTTGTTACACCTCGTACTTCACACGTTACTAGTATTATAGGATTATCTAATGTAAGCTCAAAAAGGCTGAAGTCTTTCTACAAAGAGAAGAAAGGTTTGCCGAAGCTTTAAGTAAGTTAAGGTGAATATGATACTTGTTAATCATTATTTAAATATTTTTAAAGCCATTATATGACTATATATGATGTTTGGTTATGAAATATAAAGTTTGAGAAAAATCGGATTTAAGTAGCGGAAAAACCGACTAAGGATTTCTCTTGTAATTGAGCTTTATGAGAAATAAATTTAGTGAGCTATATATGGTTTTTTGGGGCATATTATATATCAAATTGAAGGTCTTGGAATGTAGTTTCCTACACTCTTAACCGTTCGTTCATACGACATCTGGATAAAAAGATATAAGTGTTCGAAAAGGGGCCAATGAGACGGTGCCAAGTAGAACCTTTTGACTTTTCAACCAAAATGGATATTTATCTTCCTATGTCGTCTCTTTCTTAATAATTCCCGAGAAATCGACCAAATAAGACCCCTAAACTTCCCCTAAAGCTTTATCACAAGGTTTTCCAACAAGATTATCATCCGAGGTATGAAATCAAGAAGCAATAACGCAAGAACGATTCTCACGACGTAAGTATCGCTATATAGTCTCTCTTTTTCTTTGTAATTTGAGTTTTGGAAGGTTTTTTGAAGTTAATAAAAATTCCTAATTTCTGGTTTCAATATCTTAAATATCAATTAAGGTTGATTACTTTATTTCATAATATTTAGAACTCACGGGACGGTGATCGGAAGCCGTGAGTTCGAGTTTTTAATTTGTAATGGACTATTTTTCGGGCTGTTTCGTGTAGCTTTTGGGCTGTATATTTTGCTGCTATTTAATGGAGTTTTTGAATGATAAATGGTGTTGATAAATACCACATAATGGTAAAATGATGTATTATTCATTCTTTATAATATTTTTGGGGTGTTGGACACTACTATAGTCGTTATTTTTTGTATGAATTTATTGGAGTGTGTTGGGCTGTTGTAAGCTAAATATAACACGGATTTCAACTTGAATCTACTGTAGGAGGTAATTATATTATATTCCTACATGTGCTTAAGGTTATATTAATATCGGTTGAGTTAAATGTATGAACTAGAGATGAACTAGTGAATAAAGTTGCTAATTAAGAATAATTGGAGTTGTGGATCATTTTCTTTGTTATGGATATATGGTATAAGGCCGGAATTATTGATAAATGACTTCATTATCATGTTAATAATACTATTAAGTTAAAGTAAAAAGTTTATAAGGGATGATTTGGGGAATACGAATTTCAATTGGAGCTTGTCGCTCGTCGTAAAATAGTTATGACTTGTTGTTGTTTTATAGTGTCATGTTATTGATAATTATGTATTGCTAGATTTCTCTGATAATTATTGTTGGTATATGATATTGGAGGAGGATCTTGTTACAGGGGAGATGCTGCCCGAATTTATATAAACGAACTAGCTACAAGTTTATGTAGCGGACTTAGACTTTATTCAACACTGATTTTGAATCTCCTTGGGCAATGGTAGATTGAGTTGAATTGTTTTAAGAGTAGATTGTGAGGTATTAAGGACTCACCATGATTAATGTATGTTAAGGCATGTTTTTCTTTCCTTTGGCATGATCTAAAGTGATATGCACATAAACGTTACACTATCATAACGGATCTACTCCTAGAAACTAAGGTCTCCTATGTTGTTCTTTCCTTATAAAGTTATTTTTAGAAAGTATGTATGATCCTTGAATCCTATAAAAGCTCATATTGATGGTATGATATCCATAATATTAATCGAAGATTCAACGACCTTAAGTCACTCCGAAAGGTTTAGAATGTGATTTCATGAATCTAGCATGCATTAAATATAGTATCTATTTTACTCTACCGAGCCGCGCTATAGTTGGTCGGGTATGAAATCTATTGTGTAACCACTGATCAGTTGGATATACTAAGCTCCACGTGGCCGGGTACGATTCTACCAATCCTTATGATGGCCAGGTACATTTTTACCGAGTCCTCTTTGAGGCCGGGTACGATATGAAGTTGATGATGATGCCTATAAAGGTGTATGTTTTTAAAAGTTTATATATATATATATATATATATATATATATATATACACACACACACTATGCATTTCATGTCAATAGCCCCTAGAGGCACGCAGATGTTATAAGTTGTATCTCTTATATCTCTCCTTACATTACAGTTCTTGCTTATGCTTTCCTTCCTTACATACTCGTTACTTTATTTGTACTGACGCCCCTTTTGCCTGGGGACACTGTGTTTCATGCCCGCAGGTCCCGCTTTATAGGTTGACAGTCTTCCTAGAAGGCTATCAGCTCAACGGAGGTGTTGGTGCACTCCACTTGTTCCGGAGTTGCCTATTTGGTCAGTATGCTTTAGATATGTATGGATTGGTATGGTGGGACTTATACCGACCTTTATGATTTTTTGTAGTCTTAGAGGCTTGTAAATTAATGTCATATATATGAAAATTATATGGCCTTATCGGCATATGTTCATTGTATGAGTGATTACTTTGATTTTATAGTCATGTATGTCACATGTATAAGTTTTCATCATGTCAGATCGTCCAATATTTAGTATTCTCTTATATTTTATTTTTGTTATCTCATGATGACCTTTCTAGGCTATTTACACATAATTATGATATGGCAGATACATTATGTTAGTACTCGGTTGAGTAAGGTAACGGGTGCCCGTCGCGGCCCATCGGTTTGGGTCGTAACAGAAGTGGTATCAGAGCAGTTTTTCCCTAGGGAGTCTACAAGCAATGTCTAGTAGAGTCTTATTTATGGGTGTGTTGTGCACCACACTTATAAGCAGGAGGCTACAGGGCATTTAGGACTGTCACTATTTCTTTTTCTTCTAGATCGTGTGTTAGAGCTCAGTTGTAAGAATTCAAACTCCTAAATTTTATTTTATTTATAATATAGCAATACCTACATCCAGAAAAATAGTTGGTAAGAGATTGAATTTTTATGCGAAAGAGTTGAGTCAGAGGAACTCGATTTTTTTATCATGCTTATGATGAAATATCATGTCTTCAGAAGATCATATGGGTACTAAGATGTGTAAGCTTGTGGATAAGGAGCCTTAAGGCAAGAATATCTATCTACTCATATGGTAAAAACGAATAAGTGAATAGGAAAGTAGACACAAGTTTTAGCAAGTAAAACAGCAAGACGACGAAGGGTACTAAGAATTTAGGAAGATTATCAGCATTTACAATTCAGGCAGAGAAATGTAAGTATTAGTGTTATCTTCAATATTAACGGTTATATATACAATTGACCTCACCCATCTCAGTTCTGCCCTATGGAAGCTAACAAATATCGTTTATGAGAAAGAATGTGATATCAAGATTCATTTCGGGTTAGAGTAACCCAAAAAACAATTTATGGATGGATTGTTATCATTAACTAATGTTTCCTAACGATAGTGAAAATGTGGTAATATATCTTCTTGTGAGATACCCAGATGGTGAACTATAGAATTATACAGTCAGATATGAGTACTAGAACATTCAAAAATTTCAGACGATATCCAGTGGGATCCTAGAAGAGAAAAATATTTCCCTTAGTAAGGCTCGAGTCCTGAGAAAAAAAAAAAGAAAGAATGTTAGGCATTACGAAGAGCCGGTGAGATAAAGCAAGGTGAGTGAAAATAGAGAAAGAACTTTTTGATGAAGTTTTCAGAATAAAGTGATAAACAAAAAACTATTATCTGGAGAATAAGAAGATAGTAAATGAAGCATCATGAGTAAGATGTGATATATGGGTGATAATAGTAAATCCAAACATGACATAATTACAGAGTCTATAATCAAGTGATGAAAAATACAATAGGTGACAGGCATTGAGGCAATAAAAGAGTATAAGCCATAAAGTCATATCCTTATTTCGAGAAATGAGTTGGTGACTTCAATGTGATTACCAGGAGGAAAAGTTAGACCTCAGAGTAATAAAAATCAGTATGTGCTGGTGAACAAGACAAACCAAACATGAATTAGGGACTGAAGGATTTTATAATGGTTGATATCATGAGAATTTCAGAGATAACATTCCGGCAATAATAGAATGGACAACAAAATAATAACCTTTAAGGTTCATTTAGGAAAATGTTTCCCTAAAGCAAACACGTGGAGCAGAGTTAAGCTTAAGGGAGTAAGTGTGCCAGTTACACTAAGTGTCACCCTTGTGCATAAAAGATTTGATTATCCCCGATATAGATGGGTTACCGCAAGGCGAGTAAGATGTTAGTGAAGATGTGAAAAAATGGCAAGACGAAGAGGTAAGTATGGAATAGTAAAGGAGGGATGAGGTAAAAGGGTGAAAGGAATGAGATAGAATCTATTCAGATCCTATAGATATGATATGACTCTGGAACATTATGCAATCATGACACCGAAGAGAAGCGGTAAGGGTTGCGCACCCGGTGATATTGATAAATAAGTGCAAATGAACAATTGATACATAAGGAGCAAGCGCGAGAGGTAACTTAAGAAAAAGCAAATAACTAAAGAGAGATTACAAGGAATATAGATATGAGAATGGACCAACGAGTAGTTTGTAGTTGATTCAGGAAGAACCAAGTTATGGCTATACAAGAGGTTATAAGCAATTCAGCAGATCATGCAAGATAAACGTAATGAATCCTAAACTAGTGAACTTAATCTCGCAGATATAATGTAACCTTGAGAACTGTTCAGCTGGAAGTTGGGTTACCAAAGGTACCATATAAATGTTATGAAAATAATTGAGAGTACCACTAAGGAGATAATCAAAATTTGAGTTTAGAAGTAACCCTACAAGCATAAGGGCACGTAGGTATGTAACTAAGGATGTTCATAGGTGAGTAAGAACAACGAAAATTCCTTCGGGTATACGGTATAATAATATCGTAACTTTACAAGATCCAAAAGGTCTCCTTAAGTACTACAAAGAAAGAATAGCCGAGGAAATAAGGAAGAAGGCTTCAACTTAAGCATAACGATATAAAGAAGAAATGGTCTTATAACAACAGTCTCATTACAATATAGTATACACTCCATAAGAAAGTCGCACCTATCGTGATCAATGAACGGGAAGTAAGAAGTGATATTTGAGATCATATGAGTTATAGGAAATTCAAGTATTGGTGAGAAATAAGACAAGCCAAGTATTCATGCAACAAGTGGCATAACAACTAGGAAAAGTGATTGTTTACATTTAAAGAATGTTGAGAAGGCACGAAAGGAATTATTCAATCAATGATCCAGAGTTAATTACATTATGAGTACACTTAAGACTTTAGAGTTATATCCATGCAGCATATATGTTGACATTCATACAGCTATAGGAGACTTTGGTATAAGTTAAAAGAAAGAATTAAGTCCATGTCACCTATAAAGGCTTGAATTCTTAGAAGATTATATTATGGATGCTACATAGAGTCCACGAAAGGCTAATATAACAGCTAATACTCTAACCTAAAGATTGAAAGATATCCTAGACTTAATTAAAGGTTGAGAAGGAAGAGGAAGCTTGAAAGTTACATAATGAGTCTGATTGTTAGACTCGGATGATTATAGAAATCGTGACTCAAACCATAGAAGGAGCACTTTTAATAGCAGAGGTATAAGAGAGATAGTGCAACAATCATATTCTATAAAAGCTCTACAGCAAAGCAATTAAAAGAGTACCAGCCTCATAAGACGTTAATACGAAACTCCCACAAGATTGTGTATGCACTAGGGTTGCAAGTATTATAGTAGAGCGTTAAGGTATGGATATGAATTCCACCAATGTAGAAGGGAGGTTATGAAATCGATAGAAGATACTATGAAATATTTAAAGGTAAGTATGGATGTGAGTGAGAAGGTGACAATAATAGGCAAGGTCTTAGGATTAAACCCGTCAAAACAAGAGGGCTGATAATTTCCATGAGCTAGAGAAAGCTCGGTACACTTTGAAGGAACTCATAGGAGTCTAAGAACATGAGCAATTAGAATAGATGGAATACTGTCCTGGTAATAGAATAAGGGTATGATTGTGATATTTAAGAGAACGACGTTTGGGCCTTCAATTGAGTAATGATTTAAATAAAAGGGATTTCATGGATGGCACGGTATTAGAATACCCTCGTAATATGAATACATCGAGATGTTATGAAAATGCAGTTATTGAAGTATAGTATTGTCCCTAGGTGCATCAAGAAAATCACTTCAGATGTTCCCCGATGATACGTGAGCCTTAGTGATAATGTATTACATCCGAGGCGATGGTAGGAGTTAGTGAAAGACTATGATGTTTATATTTTAGATTATCCCGAGAAGGCGAATGTAGTAGTCAATACCATAAATCATAGATCAATGTATAGCCTATCATATTTATAGGCATAGAAGAGTGATATAGCTTGTGAGATTCATCTGCTAGCTAATCTTAGAATTCGATTACTAGATGCAGATGGTACCAGAGTTACCACTTAGGACATGGAAACCTACTCATTAGAAACTGAAGTGAAGGAATGCAGTATGAAGATCATATGCTAGATCATTATAGAGATACAACCTCTCAAAAGGAGAAGACCTTATTTGATATTATAGGAGATAGAGTCTTCACATATCGAGATCAATTATATGTTTCTAATGTGGTAGGGTGAGATGAAGTCCTCAGATATTAAGGTCGATTATATGTTCCTAATGTGGCAGGGTTGTGCCGGCGTGTTATGGGACAAGCAATGCGAAAGTAACCTAGAGTTGTGTAGCACACCTCGGTAATAATACCAATGATATAAAACGATATATAGCAATAGTCTTACATTAAGCAAAGTACCAAGCGAAGAGCTTAAGTATATCCATATATGCCCAAAGGGATATCTTGTCATATTCTATATATGTATTCACAAAGTGAAGCCAAGAGATTGGCCAAAAAAAATGCTGGAGGAAAAAGGAGAGAAGAGCCATGGATAAAAGGACATAGTCATATATGATACATCAGAGAAGGTAGTCGAAGTCACGAGATTGGAAGAATTCTGGCCATAATTTGCGAGGTGAGAATAAGACTAAAGGGGGGAATGCCCTGGTTTTTAAATTTAGTCACAGAACAATTACCTATATGAGAAAAGGACAATATTAAAGTATTCAGAAGAGCCACATGGTATAAGAATGAGAAGCACATCAGTCAATATTCATGGACGAATATTCAAAAGGGGAGAAAAATGTTACAACCTATGTTATTGTACATAAAAGTGCGTCGTAAGTCTGTTGATGTAAGCTCATAAATGAGATCCTCTTGGAAAGTATATAAAGTGGTTTAATGGTGTTACATCCTTTTTTTTTTTTTTGCAAGCCTTTGAGAGTTAAAATTCAAGGATAAATTTTTATAAGGGTACATGTTGTTACACCCCGTACTTCAGACGTTACTATCATTATAGGATTATCTAATGTATGCTCAAAAAGACTGAAGTCTTTCTACAAAGGTGCCCGTCGCAGCCCATCGGTTTGGGTCGTGACAGAAAGTTTCTTTCAAATGCTCGATGTGATCTTTTCCTTTGTTGGACTTGACTAGCGTGTCATCTAATTATACCTGCATTATTTTGTCGAGTTGGTCTTTGATATCTTTGTCACTAAAATTTGTTAAGTAGTTCATGCATTCTTTAGTCCAACAGGCATGACCCCGTAACAATACGTCTTTGGTGGGTGATGAACGTGGGTTTTTCCTTATCTTCTTCTTCCATAAGGATCTTATTATAGCATGAGTAAGCATCCCAGAATCTTAGTATCTCATGTCAGGCTATTGCATCGATGAGTTGGTCGATATATGGAAATGGGAATGAATTCTTCGAGCATGCTTTGTTCAAATATGTGAAATCCACGCACATCCGCCATTTTCCAATTCTTCTTTTTGACTATCACTACGTTAGGGACCCACTTGGGGTACTTCGATTCTCTGGTGGAACCATTTTCTAGCAGTTAGTTGTTAATAATTGACTGAATTTACCTGGTTCCAAAAGCTTGCACCCGATATATTTATTATTGTTGTAGTCGTTGAGATCCAATTGAATAGAGTTCAGGTCTTCTATGGTCGACCCAGTGGCTTCGACCATATCAGGGTCCTTGATGACATCTTCTATCTTATCTTGCTTTGACCTTGACTCTGCTTTTTTCTTTATCTTTTCCTTGTTGGGTGGTTATGATGTCTAAGGCAATGTGGTAGCATTCTCGTTATGTGCTTTATTTTCCACATATGCTCAATATCCCCCATATAGTTGGGAATCTAATCACTTGGTATAAGCTATAAGGGACAACTTTCATGGGATGTATCCATGGTCGTCCCACTATGGCATTGTACGAGGTGACTTGGTATATGATGTGGAACGTCTTCTCCAGAGCTATGTTACCGGACAAAATAAGGATTGTAGTTTCCCCGAATGTTCGTTCAACGGCATCGTTAAATCCAGCTAGTGTAATACAGCATGTCATTATCTTATCTTCGAGTCTCATTTTGGTCAGTACTCGGGGATGGATAATGCACATGCCGCTCTCGTCATCTACCATAATGTGTTTAACATAGGTATCTTCAATTTATAAAGTAATAATGAGGCATCATTATGATGAAAAGTCAAACTGTCAGTATCTGGCTTATCAAAGATGATACTTTCTTTGAGTTCATCATACCATTTGCGGAGTGATAGATTACTTGAGTTTGTGGGTAGTGGTGAAATTCACACTATTGATAGAGGCATCATCACCATCGCTGATAATCACATTAATGGTGCGGGCTGGTAAAGGCGGCTTTATAGGTTCTTGGTGTTCATGTCCTCTAGCAAAATTTGTTCATTACTTGTTGGTTAGTAGTTCTTTGAAGTGCCCATATCGCAACATGTTTACGAATTCTTTACTGAGGGCGATGCAATCTTTGGTTTTTTGTCCTCGTTCCTAGTGGAATTCACAAAGGGCATCAGATTTCCTGGTGTTCGGTCCGATCTCATCTTCGGCAGCCATTTCACTTTTGGTCCTAGCTTCTCCTACGCGTAAACTATCTATGTAAGTGACAAACAAAAATTATAAGTAGATAATAAGGGAGGCATACCTCATTCATTTCGATGAGTTCCCGTCCATGGCCTGGATGGGCCTTTTTCGTGGCAAAGGGTAGGTGTAGTAGTCGTCCTAATATACAATTGATGGCATTCCCTATTAGGTCGTATAATTGGATGATCTTGTGATGACCCGAAAGGTTATCTATAAATTTAATATTCATTTCTATGTTTCGTATAGTACCATTTAGCATTCCTAGACTTGCATGCACGGTCCATATATTTTTTTTGAAAAGCTTTTATGTGAAAGACTGATAACAATGGGAAATAACGCTTTAAAACTCTGACTTTGGCAACAATTTTAGCAAATGGACCCTTATCAGTATCTTTACAGTCTCGATAGGTCTGTATCATGATTGGGGCCTTGGGCGTACGTCCTAGATCAAATTCAGAAGTACCTAGCTTGAATTACCGTCATTTGACGAAAACTAGAAGCTTAAAGGCTTAAAGATTTTAAAGTTTGACCATAAATTAACATTTATTGATATCAGGCTCAAATTTGAATTACATAAGTTGGAATAGTGTCATTTCATTTGAGACTTACATGCAAAAATTTAGGTCATTATGGACTGTTTTGATATGTTTCGGCGCGAGTTTTAGAATTGAAATTTTCATAAATTCATTAAGAGCATGGGCAGATTGACAGGGCCAGACGATATTCCGGTGAAATTCTGGAAAAGTGCGGGGCGAGCAGGTTTGGAGTGGCTCACTAGGCTATTTAATATTATTTTTAAGACAAAGAAGATGCCCAAAGAATAGAGGTGGAGTACGATGGTTCTGCTGTATAAGAGCAAGGGTGATATCCAAAATTGCAATAACTATAGGGGTATCAAGTTGTTGAGTCACACTATTAAGGTTTGGAAGAGGGTGGTGAAGGCCAGGGTGAAGAGGTGCATGTCTATTTCCGAGAATCAGTTTGGATTCATGTTGGGGCGTTCGACTACGGAAGCGATTCATCTGGTAAGGAGATTAGTGGAGAAGTACAGGGAGAGGAAGAAGGATTTGCATATGGTGTTTATTGATCTTGAGAAAGCATAAGATAAAGTACAAAGGGAGGTCCTATGGAGGTGTTTGGAGGTTGATGGCATTCCAGTGGCGTACATTAGGGTGATTAAGGACATATATGATGATGCTAAGACTTGGGTGAGGACTGTGGGGGGTGACTCAAAGTATTTCCCTGTGGTGATGGGGTTGCACCAAAGATTGGCACTTAGCCTATTTTTATTTTCCTTGGCGATGGATGTACTATTGCGACACATCCAAGGGGAGGTGCCTTGTGCATGCTATTTGCCGATGATATAGTGTTGATTGATGAGACGCGTAGCGGAGTTAACTCGAGGTTGGAGGTTTGGAGACATACCTTGGAGTCTAAAGGTTTCAAACTAAGTAGAACCAAGACAGAATGCTTGGAGTGCAAATTCAGTGATGGGACTAATGATGCAGATGTAGAGGTTAAGTTTGATTCTCAAGTTGTCCCTAAGAGAGCGAGTTTTAAGTACCTCGGGTCTATTATCTAGGGTAACGGGGAGATTGAAGAAGATGTCGCACATCGCATCGAAGCGGGATGGATGAAGTAGAGGCTTGCTTTCGGTGTTTCGTGTGATAGGAATGTG
The DNA here is from genome assembly GCA_032618575.1 of Nicotiana noctiflora. Taxonomy (NCBI): domain Eukaryota; kingdom Viridiplantae; phylum Streptophyta; class Magnoliopsida; order Solanales; family Solanaceae; genus Nicotiana; species Nicotiana noctiflora. Next base: position 534,928 of record JASVEL010004667.1, read on the forward strand.
ACGCTAAGACTTAAGGGTATGTTTTATCGAGTGGTGGTTCTACCGGCTATGCTATATGGGACCGAGTGTTGGCCAGTCAAGAACTCCTATATGCAGAAGATGACAATAGCAGAGATGAGGATGTTGATATGGATGTGTGGGTGTACCAGGAGAGATAGGATTAAGAATGAAGCTATCCGGGACAAAGTGGGAATAGTCTCTGTGGAGGACAAGATGCGGGAGTCGAGGCTGAGATGGTTTGGACATGTTAAATGAAGAAGAATTGATGCTCCTGTTAGGAGATATGAGAGATTGGCTATGGAGAGTTTGAGAAGAGGTTGAGGTAGGCCTAAGAAGTACTAGGAAGAGGTGATTAGACACGATATGGTTTTATTTCAGCTCACTGAGGACATGACCATTTATAGGAGGTTGTGGAGGTCGATAATTAAGGTTGAAGGTCAGTAGATAGTTTATAATTGTTCACCATTAGTCTTAGTAGCATGCATGTCCCTTCATATTCTTCGCTTTCTATTACATTAGGTTGTTGTGTTGTCTCGGGTTTTTTTTTCCACTTTTTCTTCTTATCCTTCATGAGCCGAGGGTCTATTAGAAACAGTCTCTCTACCTCCATTAGGTAGGGATAAGGTATGCGTACAAACTACCTCCCCAGACCCTACCTATTGGGATCAAACTGGGTTTGTTGTTGTTCATTAAGTTCAAATCAAGGTGCGAATTATAGTTTTGATGTTGTTTGATGTGATTTGAAGCCTCGATTAAGTTTATGATGTTTTCAGACTTGTTGGTGTATTTGGTTGAGGTCCCTGGGGCCTCGTGTGGATTTCAGATAGTTAAAGGATCAAAATTTGAACTTAAGGAAAATCTAAAATTTGTCCTTCGGTGTAATGGCACCCGTGGATTTTTGACTGCAAGTGCGATCCAGAGGACACCAAAAGTTTAACTAAGAAGTCCCCATAGACAACGCCAAATTGTTTGACCACAAAATGCATATCTTGGTTCAATAATTAAATTTATGTAGCTAAGAGTTAATCTTAGCTAATAATAATATCCCTAGATGGACTTTTGAAAGAATCAACAAATATTATATGGGTTCGGTCGAATAATGGTAGCGACATGTTTTAAATATTCTAGAAAGCAAAACAATAATATAGCGTTCAATAACAATGAATGACAATAAATAATAATATTCCTCCTATTCTAGGTAAATAGGAGGAATGGTTCACCCAACAAATGATGGATTAAGTAGATGTTCTCGTGAAAATGATGAATGCCAGATAAATCCTTGAATATTCAAGTTATTCTCGGATATGATTGAAAAGTATGGACAAGAATCTTGGTAAAAATATGGTGTTTGTATCCTAGCAAGAGAGAGATGAATCTTTTAGTCAAAGTGTGTTCTTTACAAATGAATGTCACATGCCCCCTATCATTATCTCTTTGTTATTTATATGGGACATGGTCCTGAGAAACTATAATAGTACAAGTGGAGAGAATATCCACTACAATATTATCTGTAATGCCTATCTCGAAACTAGGCGTTACAGCTCTGTCAATGGTACTCGACCTCGTCCCTTATTGGCACCTCGACTATGGCTCTTGTTGATGACCGCCTTTGTTGACTACGACTCTTGTTGATTCTTCAACTACAGACTTTGCTGCTTCTTGGGCCATCTCGACAAATTACGACTTGACAATTCTTTCGTTAATGATATCTTGACTTAAATTCCAAAGGCAGATTTTAATTTATACAATAGTTCGTGGAAAACAGGAAGAGAAGGAAAATTAAAGATATCCCAGGGCGGAGAAAGAATATTATGTACGTGTTTAGATATAAAATATTAGGTATGGATTTAGATCAAATCAATATCTTTAGAAGTTTTGTATTTGTAATAGAAAATTAATTATATGTATATAAAATTTTAATAGTGAACCAAGTAACAAAGTTACAAATATGAATTCAGTGTCAAAAGCAAAATTCTGAAATTTTAAATTTTGGTTCCTGTCTTTGAAATTGAGCCTTATGACCTACTTACTACATATGTTGTCACGAAGAGACGATGTATAATCTGAGTATGAAACAACAAATAAAATAATTCTGGTAAGGAATTTTAGTAACTCACTTGGTTGGTTATCAAAATATTCACCTTATTGAGAAAACTTCGGCTTCACTTGCACCTCCCCGTTTCCTCTTTTCTTACCCGCTATGCAATTAAAAGATTAAAACAAATACTTTTGATAAAATTGAATTTATTTTAAATAAATTCTATGAATTCGTGGTTAAATTTCATAAATAGTCAAACAATTATAGGGTTTTTGCACGAAAACCATATACGTAACTTTGTTTTGTTACCTAAAGCCACAACACCAATGGTGGAAAAAAAGAAGTTACAACACTATCTTCTTGGTAACCAAATGGTCACAATAGCCAGAAAAATATAACTTTCATTGGACTTTTTTCTCACTTTTGTAGCTTTTTAAAATAAACATAAAAATAAAAATATATAAATTAAGATTCACCAATAAGCTAGCTAGATTATCTTCTTCGTTTTTCCACTAATTTTATCATGATATTAAATACAAAGAAAATAATGACAATAACCTTCATATTCTTCGTTTTATCAAGTTAAGAGACAAAGCTAAGTCACAAAATGAATCCAACTAAAGGTTACAAGTTTCCAACTTTACAATTTCTCGTTTCAATTTTCAAAGTTCTAAAAACTTTGCCTAATATTTTATGACTTTGAATAATCTACTCAAATTTTCTTACTAACAAATAATGTTTTTATAGCAAAATCGAAAGCAGTATATTGTAAAATATGGCTAATATTTTGTTAACTTAAAATAAATCTGCCAATATAAATATTACTAACAAATGTTTGGAGTAAAATTGGATGTTTTATGTTTTGTAAGTATATTGCACCGTCACGATCCCAACCCGGTCGTGATGACGCCCAACACACTACTAGGCAAGCCCGGCCATTCATAACAATTACCCTAAATTTAACCAAATAAGTAAAGACAGAACTATCCAAGTAATAGTCTGAAATACTGATATAATACGAAATATCTGACAAATATATCGAAACAGCCTAACTAGGACACGGTGTCACAGAACTATCCAAGTAATAGTCTTACATTTATATATGTTTGTTTTAATAAAAGATTATTAACATGTTAGTAGTTGTAAATATTTTTCCAGAATCTTGTGAAGAAGCAACTAAAGAACATGTTGAACACGTGAAAGATAAAGAAAATGTGCAACTGGAAGAAAAAGAAAATGCTGCGCACAGTATCTTAGCTGAGTTGTCTCTTGAAAAAACACAAGAAGTTAGTGTGGAGAAGACAGGTACTGATTGTGTCCTAAATATTATATTCATAATTGAAATTGTGTCTCTTCATTTGACGAGTTGCAGCAAACTAATATGTATATATATATATAGTGTCGCTAGTAGCGGAAAAAAAGAGGACACCAATGACGACGTTCTTAACAAATTTAAGAGGAAAAGAAAAAGATACATTATTGATTACAATGGTCCGTCATTTTCTCTTCTTACTCCTACTCCTCCAAGTACTCAAATGAAAATTGATGCGGCTTTAAATATTGAGGTTGAAGCAAATATTAAAGAAGAACTTGGGAGAGGTAAAAGGAACAAGAAGCTAAGTTGGCAATTGAAATCACCCTTTGATAAGGAGAGAAAAGCAGTAAGTTCCAAGGTAGACAATTAAAATACTCCAAAGAGTTCATGTTGGATAAAATCAACATATACTCATAGGTGTATTTTTTATTATGCCACATAAGATGAAAAATTAATGAAGAAATTCACTGTGTGGTTGGGCAAGAAGAAAAGGAGAGGTCGCAAAAAAGAGTAAATCTCTTAATGTGTTTCACTACATCCTTAAGTTCTATGATTATAAGACTAATTATAGGACTAACTATCTCGAATTTATAGATTCACCTTTAATACTTAAGGACCGCATGTCCTTAAGTTTTGAACTTGGAATTCAAAGTTAAGGACAGACAGTCCTTAAGTTCTAAACTTGAATCTATAAGTTAAGGATGAAGTATCCTTAACTTTTGAACGTCATACTCAAACTTAAGGACTTCCTGTCCTTAGCTTTTGAATTTTGAATTCAAAATTAAGGACAGACAGTCCTTAAGTTTTAAACTTGAATCTATAAGTTTAGGACCAAGTGTCATTAGCTTTTGAACTTCTAATTCATATTTAATGACTGGCTGTCGTTAATTTTTCAACATGAAAGGCTAAGTTTAGGATTAAATTCTAACTTGATATTTTCAAAATTTTCAGGGGTCAAATTGATTTATATGCTGATAATAATAGTGTGAGGAAAAATCGATACAAATTGTGCATATCAGTAGCAAAATGTTCTTCCTTGAGCTTTCAGATAGCAAATTTGTTCTTGATGATAAGGTTAGATAATTCACAAGGCATATATAATTTTTATTCTTAATTTATCATTTTTAAATTATTTTATGACTGATGTATTTATTTTATTTTTTGCCTTTTTATGAAGCATATTGACATTGCACTATATTATCTAAGAAAGAAGGAATGCTACCACCCTCGCGATCATCCTTTTCGATGCACAACTACTGACGTTCTTTTTTATAACTACATGGCACTTGTGTATAAAGATTTCAGTGAAGATGCTAGTGATGACTTTTGGTGTGCTGGTGATAATCAGTTATTTCTGACACCATATGTTTGGAGGGATGGCCGTAGATGTGGAATTTCTTGGACTGGGGTTGATAAATCTTTTTCCCGTGTTGCCTTCCTTCAGAAAATGATATAGATATGACACACTTTCTGTTCGGAGTATTGGACTTGAATCAGAAAAAGATTGATGTATACGATTCCATATACAGTGAGTCGTATGAGGGAGGAATGAACCACATGGAAATGTATGCACGGATGATCCCCCACTTGCTAAAGTTTGCACAGTTTGACAAACATCACAAGTCTTTTGGGAATGTCTTCAACAAATTTGATATACAATGGCAAAGATCACCACACCATATTGGATCGTACGTCTTGTTATTCGTTATATTATTTATACGTACTTAAGATGTTGTTGTCTAATTTACTGCATATCTTCCATTTCTCGCAGGACTGATTGTGGTGCATTCCTTATCAAATTTGTTGAGTTGCTGATGATTGGAAAAGACGTTCAACGGTTCCAACCTGAAGGCATTAAAGATTTTCGTAAACAACTTGCTGCTAATCTTTGGGCGCATGGTGAATGGAAAAGAATTTCTGGTTATGACACTCCACCAAAAAATATTGTTGATGATTATGAAAGTGAAAATGAAATTTTTTGTCCAAAGGAATTCTAAAGAAATTGTGGTGTTCTTTTGTATAAAATTGGTATAAAGGCTACATGCCCCTGAATTCTGTCTGTTTAGGATACTTCTGAAAATATTGTGCTAATTTGTGGAAAGGCACTTATATTTCGTTGGCGTAGTGTAATTTTTTATAACAACAATGCAAAATTAGTTATCAAGTATTTTTGGTACAACACTGTAAATTTGTGAAAAGGCACTTATCAAGGTATCTTGTTATTTATTTCGTTGTTTCTCTCAAGTATTTATTTGTCCATTAAGTTTGTTAGTATTAGTTCATGACAAAGTGTAAGAGAACTTTAAATTCAAAGTTAAGGAACAAATATCCTTAACTTTTGAACTTGAAACCCAAAGTTAAGGAATCCTTGTCCTTAGCATTTGAAAATGTAATTCAAACTTAAGGACTGGCTGTCCTTACCTTTTGAACTTGTCTTTTATACTTAAGGACTCGTGTAGTTAAGGACAAACAGTCTGTAAGTATAAGTAAAGGATCTCATGGTACTATAACTTAAGGATCGACAGTTATTAAGTTTTGAACATGGTACTACAACTTAAGGACCTCATGTCCTTAACTTTTGAAGTTGAAATTCAAAGTTAAGGATGACAGTCCTTGAGTTTTGAACATGGTATAATAACTTAAGGACCTCATGTCCTTAACTTTTGAACTTGAAATTCAAAGTTAAGGATGACAGTCCTTAAGTTTTGAACATGGTACTATAACTTAAAGACCTCATGTCATTAGCTTTTGAACTTGAAATTCAAAGTTAGGGACCGACAGTCCTTAAGTTTTGAACATGGAAGTTGAACTTACTGACTGTTGTTTGTAACTCTTAATTGTTGAACTCAAAAGAAATTAAAAGAAGTTTACAAGATAGAAATATTGAAAATCGAGACATCCTCTCAAATTAGAGTCAATAAACATAAGTGGATATATCTACTCTTCTCTATGCTTTCTTGAAAATGGATGGAGTGCTAGAGAATATATACATGTTGTTCTATTATGACCAATTCTTCTGCAACGACCACATTTGAATGTTATTTTTGATGGCTAGGTAGCAGGAATATGCCTTTTCTTTTGCGTCTACCTGGTGGCACTTAGAAATCTGGAGGCTTAACAATTTGTGACTTGACACTCTCGGGTACAATCCGAGAATCAGTATGTCTTACATGATGTAGTTGTCTTTCATATATTTTCAGCCAAGATTCCTATAAGTACCAGTGCGAACAAAAGTCGTACTTCTTGATGTTTCTCTTCTCGATAGCTGCAATTGCATGTATGCATGGTAATTCATCAAATTGAAATTGAAAATAATCACATGTTCTTTTTTTAAGTCCGCCAAGAAATTTATTCATTCTTCTTCAACTCTAGAACGCCAAGAATCAACATGGAAGACCTTCAGTTTTGAAAACTTATATGTGAGTACATTATGTTAAATCATAATATAAACATAGAATATAATACTTACATTCAAAGTAAATGCTAAATCTATTCTTTTCGTCAATTCATCCTCCACCCAACAAGAAACATCATAAAATGTTCCTTCTGTTTTATTTCTTCTTTCATAAAACCAATGTTGTAGCTTCAATTGAATAAAATCCATAATTCTTAGGATAGGCAGCTCGCTTGCTTCTAATAGGACTGAATTCATCGACTCAACTATGTTTGTTATGATCATGTCATATCTTCGTCATGGACAACAACAACGTGCCCATCTTTCCGGTGGTTCTTCCATCAAGTAGTCATAAGTCTTTTTATCTACATTTGCAATATCTGACATGTATACGTTAAATTCTTTGCGCGTGTATACTCTTGAAGCAGTTTGGAAAAGTTTTATGACCTCACTTTTCACCTTCCTTCGCTTTAGGTTCTTCTCCAAATGAAAGATGCAAATCCCATGATGGCTTTCAGGATATACCTTTGCAACGCCATTTGCAATAGCTTGATGCTTGTTTGATAAAAAAATCAAATTCTCACGGCTCCCAATTGCATTACGAAGCTAACTAAAGTACCACTCATAGGAATTGTTGTTTTCGGATTCTGCTATTCCAAAGGCTAATGGGAAAATTTTGTTATTTGCATCTTTTGAAACTGAAATCATTAAAACACCACGATATTTTGACTTCAAAGAAGTTGCGTCAATAGCAATCACTAGTCTACAATAATTCCAACCAGCTATTGATGATCCATATGCATAAAACATATAAAGAAACCTGAAAATACAATATAAAACAAGGTTAAAGTGTCTGAAGTTTAGGACAATCAGTCCTTAACTTACATTTATAAGTTATAAAGTTAAGGACATGCTGTCCTTAACGTTTTTTTCAAAGTTCAAAACTTAAGGACTGTAAGCCCATAACTTTTAATTACAAGTTCAAAACTTAAGGATAGGCAGTCCTCAACTTCTAGGTACAAATCAAAAGTTTACAAGGTTAAAGACAGCATGTCCTAAATTGTTTACCTGTTGTTGTCGTCTATCTTTATGTTAGTAGAAGTTCCCGGGTTTTTACTTGTCATCATATACAAGTATGAACCTAATAATTCATAATTTTCTTCGAGACTTCCTCTTATTAAAGCGGAAGCATGTTGAATAGCATGCCACACCTTGTGATATCCAATGTCTAGTCCATGCAATTTTTGCATCTCTGCCATGATAAAAGCTGGTGTAACTTCAAATCTTGGGTCCCGAAGATTGTCGATAATGTAACCACTAATCAACTTTGAAGTAACATGCCTTTGATATGCTTTCCTAGTGTTAACAGAGCAGTCATGCTTTTTCTCAATCTTTACTATCTTGAACAATGTTGAATCTTTAATTCTGAAAGCACGCACACACCAACAACATGTGACGACCCAGAGGGTCATCACTTATTTTCTCAATAATTTCAAGCTTCTGAGACCTTGAAACCCTCATTTATAATTGCCTCGATTTGCGTGTGCAGTCTAGGCGCGAAGCCAGAAAATATTTATGTTGAAATATATGAGTTATGTGAAAAAATTGAAGAATTTTGATATTAATATTGATATAGTTGACCCTGACCCGTGATTTGACGGTCTCAGAAAATCCGTAGAAAAATATGGAACTCGGGCGTATGGCCGGAATCAAAATCCGAGGTTCAGAACCCCGGTAAAAGAATTTTTCTGTTAAATTGTTTTCTGAAAATATTTAAGGAAAATGAAGCTGAAATTTGATCAAAAGGTAATGGTATCGGGCTCGTATTTTTGTTCTGACGCCCGGTATAGGTCATATATGTTGGTTAAGCGCTTCTTGTAAAGTTTGGTTGAAAATGGACGTCGTTTGACGTCTTTCGGCCTTAAATTGGAAATTTGGAAGTTTATGAAAAATTGAAAAATTCTTGAGTTTTAAGGCTCAATTCATTGATTTTGATGTTATTTTGGCGATTTGATCGCTCGAGCAAGTTCGTATGATATTTTTGAGTCAGTGTACATATTTGGTTTGGAGCCCCGAGGGCTCGGGTGAGTTTCGGATAGGTAACGGGGTGTTTTGGACTTAGAAAATCTGGTATTTTTGTTGTGTGCTGGTATCTGGTACGTTACTCTATGCGATCGCATAGAGTAAATTTTTGTTCTATGCGATCGCAATTAAAGCCCTGCGATCGCATAGCTCTGTATGTTCCTTCTATGCGATCGCACAGCTTCCTTCGCGATCGCATAGAGTAAATTTTGAGGCCCAGAAATCCTTCTATGCGATCGCATCCCAAGCCCTGCGATCGCATAGAGCAAAGTTCAGCCCCCCTCATTTTTCTTCTATGTGATCGCATTACTTCCCCTGTGATCGCATAGAGCAAATTTTAGCCCCCTTATTTTCTTCTATGGGATCGCGTTCCAAGCCCTGCGATCCCATAGAGCAATTTTCCGCCCAGTGATTTTAATACCAGAAACAGAAACAGAACGGGATTTTCATCCCCTTCTCAAAATTCTCTCTTCTCCAACACCATTTCTTGGCAATTCTTGGGCGATTTTCATCAAACTTGTAGGGTAAGTGATTCTTAACTCGTTTTCTTCATATTTCATCAATATTATTCAAATTCTTAGGCCTAAACATGTGTAAATGGGTAGAAAAATTAGAGAAATGAGTATAGTTAGGATTTTCAAAGAATTAGCGATCTAGACCTCGTTTTAGGGTCGAACTTAAGAACAAATTACATATTTGAACTCGTGAAAGGATGGGTGAATTTATTTTGGTTCGAACCTCATATTTCGATCATGTGGGCCCGGGGTCAATTTTTACTATTCCGGGCAGAATGTTGTAAAAATTATATTTGGCCATATGAACTAGTTTGTTAAGTAGTATTGATGATATTAAATCAATTATTTATAGATACGATTGAATTGCCAAATTCGAAAGGAAAAGGCATTGCTATGGATTGAATTGATCGTAAACTTTCGAGGTAAGTGTTTGATCTATCTAGCTGAGGCAATAGGAGTTGAGTTTATATGATAATTGTTATGTGTGGAGTCCGATGTATAGGCATGGTGATGAGTATCTATACGTTGGGGGTCGAGCATGACCGTGAGTCTTTAAATGGATTAAATTCCTATTAATCCTATGTGATTGTATGAGAGGAATTATATTGGTTTTATACTGGTAATATATACATATAATAAAATGGAATCGTGTGGTACGCCGACCACCTATATATAAAGAAATGGGATCGTGTGGCACGCCGCACTTATACATATAATAACAAGGAATCGTGTGGTACGCCGACCACTTATATATTATAAAATGGGAGCGAGTGGTACGCCTACCACAGTTTATATGATTGTTGCCATTGGCCATAGTTGCCGATAGCCTATATGAAATGGGAGCGAGTGGTACGCCGACCACAAAGTTTATATGATTGTTGGAATTGGCCGTAGTTGTCGGTAGCCTATATGAAATGGGAGCGAGTGGTACTCCAACCACAAAGTTATATGATTGTTGGCATTGGCCATGGTTGCCAGTAGCCTATTATTGAATTGGGAGCGCGTGGTATGCCTACCACAAGATACGAAATGAAAATGAATTGAGACATGAAAGTGAATTCTATTCCATTGTTCATATTATTTTTCTGATATTATATTCAGACATGAAAATGAATTGAGCATGTTCTTTTCCTTAAAAATATTCAATAATGTTTCCTGCTATTTTGTCGTATAGGTATATATATTTTTAACTGCATAGGTTTATGTGGGTGTCTGGTCCTAGCCTTGTCACTATTTCGCCGGGATAGGCCAGGCACTTACCAGCATATGGGGTTGGTTGTGCTAATGCTATACTCTATGCTCTTTTTGCGCAGATACAGGTTTCGGACAGCAGCAGCGACAGTAGTGTGATTGTTGATATTCCGGTCACCGAGACTTCAAGGTAGTATTGCATGCGTCCGCAGGACTCGTTGTCTCCTCTATATTTACTTTTTAGTCTGTTATCTCATGTATTCGAGATAAACAGTTTATATTTCTTTCAGACGGTTATGTGTATTATTCTTAGAAGTTCGTGAGTATTGTGACACCAGTTCTTGGGTAGTGTATCATGTTTGGGTTTCTGTATTGTATCCAGTAAAATTTGCTAAGTCTTTCGCTAAATTTATTTATTCCGCTGTAATTACAGAATTTTATTAAATGTTTTAAAAAGAGAGTTATAACCAATGGAAATGTAAGTAAGAGTTGGCTTGCCTAGCTTCCATTAGTAGGCACCATCATGACTCTCGATGGTGGTAAATCCGGGTCGTGACTACCTATCATCATTGCATGTCAACGAATATCTTGTTGAGCTTGATCTAAGAACCTTGAATTCAAAATGTCCTTTGATTGCTATATTCGAAAAACAGTTAATTATACTCTTCTTCTTGTCAAATACTATCCGACTTTTATTTCATCTAATGAAGCATTTTATCTTAATATCATAGTTGAGGATTCTTTTTGTTTCAAATTTGATCTTCGTCTAGTTATTTGAATACAGGTTTTGTCAGCAACTTCTTCAATTACCAGTGCACTCTCTAAGACTTGAATACCCAAAGCTTGTTCGTTGTCAATCTCTATAATGCTTTGTCCTTCTACTTGAATAGAACCAAATATTTGATGCACCTCTTCATTTAATGGTTGAGGTTCAACCATATCTATTTCAACTATCTGTTGACATCGCTCTTGATTGTCATGTTGAGTTTCTGTGTTGACATGTTCATTGCTTGTTGATGCAAAAACTCTTTCTGAAATATCAACTATGAAACGCCAACCCTTGAAGAGTGAATGAGTTTTTAGCAACTCTATACATGTGTGAAGATCTAAATCTTTGGATACAAGCATTCCTTTGCTCGTTCCAAGGTTGATATCAAACCATATCACTACTTCAAACTTTTCTCTATCCAATTCAATAAGCTCAAAAATCTGTTTAATGAAATTTTCAAACTGAATTGACTCACGTGCTAGGAAAAGCTTTGTTTGATGATCAAGATATTTATAGTCTTCAGTCCATCTACCACTAAAAGCAACTATTATGCATATTGTTTCCATCCTGCAAGTCAAGGGAATGGGAAACAGAGAACATACGTTATAAATCAATCTTTGTATAATTAAGAACATGCGTTCTGTAAGTGAAAGACCAATATAAGGACTGCGTTTCCTTAACATTTAAACATGGAATTAAAAGTTAAGGACTGTAATCCTTAACTTTTAATCCATAAATTAAAACTTAAGGACTGCCTGTCCTTAAAATTTAAATATGGAATTAAAAGTCAAAAAACTGCCAAGTCCTTAACATTCAAACATGGAATAAAAAGTTAAGGACTGACAGTCATTGACTTTTGAACCATAAATTAAAAGTTAAGGACTGTCTGTCCTTAACTTTTTATTCCATGGTTAAAATCAAAGGATTGCTTGTCCTTTAACATTTAAACATGGAATAAAAAGCTAAGGACAGCCAGTTTTTAACATTTAAACATGGAACTAAAAGTTAAGGGCTGTCAGTCCTTAACTTTTGAACAAGAAATTAAAAAATAGAATTTAAAATTCAAGCTACAGGAATTTGTATACAGAAGAGCAACAACAATTTGAAGGACATTGTCTCTTAAGTTTTTTAATTCAATTTGCAAAACGTGGCCAGTAGAATCAAAGTTAAGGGCATTGTGTTCTTAATTTTTGAATTCAATTTCCAAGATGAATACACTATATCCGGAATACAGAATTATCATAAGAGACGATGTCCTTAACTTTATTAATCCAGAAATTCAAAAAAAAAAACAAATATAATCAAATAAATACATATCTAAAAAAGTGTAACTATAGGGATATAAAAAACGATAGAAACACATGAAAGTGCAACTTACTATTTATCTGTCATATTTTGGATTAGAAAGCTGACTTTTGAAGTTAGAAGAAAAATGGTGTTCTTCAATTGATCGTCGTTGCTGCTGCTGCTTCTCGCTTTAGTTTATTTTGTGTAACTACCGGTTAGCATAGGTATAAGTTATACCATAAGGGTATTTTTGTCCAGTCATGTATAAATTTATTAAAGGAGTGGTTAAAATCTAAATACATTAAAAACGATGGTTTTAAAATAAAAGCCACTGCTTTTAGTGGCTATTTGCGTCGTTCGCCCCTAAATATCGCCTAAGTCCTTAGCCCAAAATATTTCTCACTTCTGAAATTCGAATACACTGATTCACTTAACCCTTCTGCGATTTTCTCTTTTGCGGTCCCGCTAACATTACCTCAAATATATTTCCCGATAAAATTTTAAAAAATGATGACACTGGCTCGATTTTTCACCGGCGAAAATATGTTATATCCATATATGGATCTACACAAATAAATCATTCAGTTTATAATAGGATTTAGATTTGCTTCTTCCCTTGAAAAAAGCAAATTATGAAGGTTATTGTGATTAATTTGTTTTTGTATTTTAAAGTATTAATTTTAATTTTAAAATCTATTTTGATAAAGCATATAAAAGAAACAAAGTTGCCCACTTTTTGTCCAACCAGGGATCTAAGCAAGCAAATAATACCCCTCTATCTCTTTTGGAACAACCGCCGAATGCCTTTTTGAAAATAGTCCATGACGATAAGATTGGCTCTCCTAAATCTAGGCTTGTATCTGCTACTGTATTTGCTAAGCTAGTTGAACTTGGGAACTCCTTTATCACTTGCAATCCTAACGTAAACAATACAATGGCAGTACCTATGGATAAGCCCAATAGGACTCTTGCTTTATGTAATAGAATTAGTTAATGAATGAAAAGTTCGTATCTATACCAAAAAAAAAAAAAGAACTTTCCAAAGAAGAAGTTAATAGCTCTTCATTTGTCCTTTTAGGTCATTTGTGTAAAAAAGATGAAAGAAATACGTAAAAAATTTCACTAGTAGAATCCGATTATTGTGACCATTTGGTTACCTAGGCCATAATTTTGTAATTTAAGTGACAAAACAAAGTTTTGTGACTGAAATTCAAAGTAAATTATAGTTGTGTGACCAGTTACAAAATTTATCTCTTAAATTAGCTCTTACTTCTTAAAATTTTCCATTTTAATTTAGATCAAGAATTTAGACGGGAGATTACTTTATTCCACGTTTTGTTAATTTTTTAAATTCAGAATTATTAATGTTAGAACGAATTTATATCACAACTATGGTATTATTCTATCCCACGTTTGAGATAGGATAATTGTAACCTCGGAATAAAATATTACAATAATAAAGATGCCATCCTTCAAGGCTCTTCCTCCAAAGTCCTTTAAAAATCAAATGTTAAATTTGAAAAAATGGTTTATCACAACTTATTTTGTATATACCAAACACATGTTTATATTATATACATTTATATTTCATTTGTCAGTCCAATGAACCAAACATCTATTAATAAAAATATATCCACTATATAATCTCGTTACTATTTGATCCTCGTATTATAATCCCATCATTATAATCTTAGGATAACTTAAAGGCGTAAGCAAAAAGTTTTATAAGCGGTATCGAAATATATAGAAGAAAAAGAATAAATAAATTTAGTTATCAAAACTTTAAACAAAAAATAGCTTTAGTACACAGTTTTGTCGAATCTTAAGTTAAAAAAGGTTTTGAGTTCAATTCTATTTGATATAATAATTTTTAACTTTAGAGGCTTTCTCAAATATTTACAAGAAATAAATATATTTATCCTACTTATCATTTTTTTCATAGTATTAATACATATATAAAGTTAAAAATTACGAGTATTTCTAGGTTGAATATTAGAGCGAGTAGTTCTGAGGCATCGCCAGTTTCTTCGACTCTTTCTTCTGTTCATAGCCCAAATCCTCCACCGCCTGAAAATGTAGATCTTCCACCACCTCGACATGCATATAGGATTAAAAGAATACGTATCATTGCTCAAGGGGAAGGGTAAGCTTAATCTTTTATGCTATTTTAATGTCTATCTTATATTTTAATAATTGAATTAACAATTTTGTAAATGTTTCTATCATTGTCTTGCAGATTTTACCCTTCTACACCGACTGCAAATGCAATTTGAACTGCAATTAGGCAGGTTTATAATGGTGCCTACCCGACTTGGGGGAGTATTCCACATAGTCAGCAGCAAGCAATGCTTAATGAGTTTATGGTATGAATACATTGTTTATAGGAAACTATATATCTAACTTTATTTATATACTAATGCTATATATTTTGACTGCAGAAAAGGTGCACAGGGAGCCCCGACGAAGATCATGTTATTAGAAACAATTTTAAAAAGAGGATTGGTCATCGATTATCTGACGCGTTCTCTGTTGCTCGGAAAAAAAGTAAAAGGCCTAGTTGGGTTCTACCAGATCATTGGGAAGAGCTTCTTAAATACTGGAACACTGATGATTTTAAAGAGAATAGCGAACAAGCAAAAGCCGCTCATAATTCTGAGAAGGGTGGCTCGTTGCACACTTGTGGTTCAGTGTCTATGGGGACTCACAAGAGGAGATTGGTACTTATTTAAAGATCTCAGTCTTGATCTTTTCTAACATTACTTGAATTTATTAACTCTTTGTTTCATTTGCAGGAAGCTGCTCTTAAGAGACCCGTGACACGTGATGAGGTTTGGAAGAAGACCCACACAAAAAGCAAAGTCGGGGAAGAAGCTTGGGTTGAGACACGGATTGAGGAGGCTTATGTAAGATCAAGTTTAACTTAAAATTCTTTTATAATGATTGTTTATATACTAAAATTCACTTTTAATGTAGAATCGGTATAAAGAAGCAGTGGAAGAGCTCGTTAGGAGCCAACAAACCGATGAGCAAGGCCAACCAATCATGCCATCGGAAGAAGAAACTCTCCCATTATGGTTGAATGTGGTTGGAGGCGTGTATAAGGGTAGAGCATACGGCCTTTCCTCAGAGCGCAATTTTTATCGCCTCACGTGTGGACTACAAGATATATACTTTTTTGGTTAATAAGCTCTTCTTTTTGTGAAATCCTTTTGTATTCCCAATCAAGTTCTTCTAATAATGTAACTGAAACTCTTTCACTTCTTTCTCATTTTCATATTCTTCTAGATGTAAGTAAATTTTACCAGGTATATATTAAGTTCATACACGATAGCGTTAGAGCACACGAACATACATTGTGTCATATATCAGGAGATATAGATATGGCTAATGTTTTTACACAAATAAAATTAATTTGTGTTTTTTATCTCATTTTTGGTTGGAATTTCTATTTGTAGTGATGAACTTGCTGAAAATTATGTCTGGACTGATTATAATTGTCCGTGATTAGTTAGTTGCAAATTTTGAGTAGATTTTGTGTTTCAGTTCTTTGGTTATTGTGCATCTTATATGGCTTGTTTAGTCATGGCTATATCTCATGTTTGGAATAAAATCTTTTGCAAGTTTCATTCAGTAATATGGAATAATATGGACGCAAATCTAAAATTGGTACTATTTGTTAATACAAACTTCTTGGACAAAAATATAACTGAAATCACAAAATAAACGAATTGACAATCAGTATTTATACCAAATAAACAAATGAATATAAATTTTTATCGCTTTATAGTTATCTGGTTTTAGTAAAGCAGATGAACACTATATGCTTCAAGTATTTAAATTCTTTAAAGCAGAAGTTGTTGATTTAATTGCGAAAAAAGATCAGCATCAGTGAAAATATATTATTTCCTCAAGTTTATACTAATTAACAGGAGGTACACGTGCAAAACACACGTATCTAGATACTAGTACTATTATATAGGCATATTATAGAATCTACGCAGTACTCCCATGATTGAATACAAACTTTTGCTGATAAGCATATTGTACGCTACAATTTTGATAGTGTAAATACCTTGAAATATTCCTATGTAAAAGGAGTAAAGCCAATTAGCGTGTAAAATGATAAAAAAAAAGTGATTGATTGAGCACCGGAGGAACAGTAAAGATGCTGCATGCATCTGATTTTTCTTGCTGCTTCTTTTATTTTTTATGTAAAGCAGTTTCTTTTATTGGGGAGTTCTGTCCACACCAACGCACTTGAAGCAATGTTTTAATTTTCCTAAGTTCTGTCAAGTGCAAGCTGAGTAGGTTGGTGAGCGGGAACTTACAGAAAGCTTAGATTTGAGATATTCATAATAGGCTTGGTAGTACTAATGGGAATCCTAATCTTTGTTACTGGTACTTACACATCTTTGGTAGATATAATACAATATTTTTAAACTTTTTAATTATTTCATTTCTTACTTCTGTGGTATCGTGATAGTTTGAATTTCATTTTATTTTAGTTTATTAGTAGCGATCACCCAAACTATACTGGCCTGTGGTTATTAAGGGTTGATGTTTCTTCCTCCAAAAATGATTCATCTGTTGGCTTTCTCCCAGTTAAAAGCTCCGGTAAAACAACTCCAAAGTTGTAAACATCTCCTTTTGATATTGCCTTGTGAAGTTTATATTTACCTAGTTGAAGTTTATGAAGTTAGGAGTTGAATTATTCAATTCTAACTCTTCGTGTATTTTTTTTACTTCTCTTTTGTGGATTACAAGGTATTGGGGCATCCGCCGCCGTGCAAAATGAGGACCTTGAAGAGATGAGGCAAATCATTCAACGGCTTTCTAGGGATTATTCTAATGAACGAGAAAAAAGAAAGCTTGAAGAGAAGATTAGAGATTCACTTAGGAATGACACTGAGTCCCTCAAGGCTGTGACGACCCGACCCGTCATCTCAGGTATTACCGTCCCATTTATCCCTTATTGTGCTGCATTATGTTTCATTATCAGTATTGGATGCGTTAGAATTTAATTGGAGTAATTTTGGTAAGAAATGAGACACTTAGTCTCTTTTAAGAAGAACTAAGTTAGAAAAGTCAACCGGATATTGAATTATGAGTAATAGGGCTCGGAATTGAATTCTGATGATTCAGTTAGCTTCGGGTGATGATTTAAGGCTTAGGAATGCAATCGGAAGTAATTTTGGAGGTCAGTGAAGAAGTTAGCCTATTTTGGCGAAGTTAGTATTTTGGCGATTTCTGGTTGGTAGGTGATATTTTGATCCGAGAGTCGGAATGGAATTTTGAGAGTTTCTGTAGCTCCGTTGGATAATTTTGGATATGTGTGTAAATTTTCAAGTCATTCGGACGTCGTTTGGTCGGGTCTTGATCTAAAGCGTGTTTTGGAAGCTTTTAGAAAAGTTAGGCTTGAATTCAATGTGAATTGACGGATTTGGTGTTGTTTGAGGCGTTTTGATGATTGGAACAAGTTTGAATAATATTTTAGGACTTGTTGATATATTTGGTTGAGGTTCCGAGGGCATTGGGTGGAGTTCGGGTGGTTATTGGAGTTTAACTTGGGCATTTCAAGAATGCCTCTATGTCGTTCTTCAAGGATAAGTGGTATCATATTATGCAAATGAACTACAAATTCAGTTTTATTGAAGCATTAGATCCGTATCGAAATTTAGGAGCGATAGCAAAAAGAATCATCCAATTCGGACATCGTATGAGAGAGTTATGCTCATTTTTGTGTCGGAAAAATTAATTGCCCGTTGCCAGCACCCAGGGTAGCGCGGGGCACCATCCATGGCACTGAGATTTTATCGGCTACTGGATCCAGCGCCACAGGCAGCACACTGTAACGACCCGGCCAGCCGTTTTTGAAATTTACGCCCCGATCCCCAATTTAACTGTTCCCCTAAGTTCATTTCTGCTATTGTAGTTTGCCAGGAGGTTCGGTTCTGGAATTGGAAGCGTTTTGGGACACTTAGTCCCTAAATGAGAGCTTTATAGTTGAAAAAATGGCACATATTCGGAACAGTATTAAGACGACCTCGGAATGGAGATCTGATGTTTTCATTAGCTCCGTTAGGTGATTTCGGGGTGGGGAGCGTGTTCGAAATGTATTTTGGAGGTCTGTAGCTCAATTTGGCTTGAAATGCCAAAGTTTGAAATTTTTGGAAATCCGATCGATAAGTGAAATTTTGATTCGGGCGATGGAATAGAATTCCGACAGTTGTAGTAGCTTCGTTAGGTGAATTTGGATATGTCTGCAAATTTTCAGGTCATTCGGACATCGTTTGGTCGGGTTTTCGATGGCATGTAGGTTTCGGAAGTTTTGGATGAAACTTAGGCTTGAATTCGCTTTGATTTGGTGATTTCCGTGTTTAAGGGTGTGTTTTTATGATTGGAACAAGTTTGTATCATGTTTTGGAGTTGGCTGGTAGTTTTCGTTGGGGTCCTGGGAGCCTCAGGGTGAATCCGGGGGTCAAAACGGACCAAAGAGTGCTGTTGGAAACTGCTGCAGTGTAGTAGAAAATTGCAAAACACTAGTGTTCTATGCGATCGCATAGCAATGGCTGCGGTCGCATAGAATAGGGAGTTGAAGGAATGCGATCGCAGGGCAGTGAATGCGATCGCGTAGAAGGATTTTGGATAGTTGTCAAATTGTTCTCTGCGATCGCAGAGTTTAGTATGCGATTGCGTAGTGTGGCAATATTGTTCATTGCTATCGCGGTTCATGGAATGCGATCGCATAGAGTCTTCTGGAAGCCGGAGAAAATTAATGATATGTGATCGCAGGCCTAAGGGTGCGATCGCGTAGTTCAGAATTTTTGTGCAATGCGATCGCATTGGAGGTGTTGCGATCGCATAGAGATAAATACCTGCCAGAAATATTAAAAATCAGAACAGTCTAGTCGCGACTCATTTACTCAAAACCCCCATTGTTGAGTTCTTAGAGAGCAAAGTGACGGGAAATTGTAGGGATTTCACCAGGTAATCATCGAAGGTAAGTTTTATGGCACAAATACGTAATTTTATCTTAAAATCTTCAACTATTTCACTGTAAATGGGAGAATTTATGAGGGGTTTTTGCCCTAAGTCTGGGTTATGATAAATCATCGATTTGAATAGGCAAACGGAGTCCGATTTTGGTAAATTTTATATGCATAGACTCGTGTTGAGATAAGGAACCCAAAAATATAACTTTCGTAATTTTTCGAGAAGCAAACCAAAATTCGGGTTTTGGCAACTTGTTGTTTTTGGTGTATTTCGAATTGTTTTGATTGGGTAATGCCCAATTGGCCTATTTTGATGTATTTTTGTTGATTTTGATCAGATACTACACCTGTGGAGGCCGATACTCGTGTCAAGAGAGTTGTCTCTTAGCGGTTTCGTACCGGAGTCGAGGTAAGTGGCTTGTCTAACCTCGTGTGGGGGAACCTTCTCCCCTAGGATATTATGTGTTAATTTAAATGCCTTGTACGCGAGGTAACGGGCGTGTACATGCGCAGATTGTTGGAAACCACCTTACTTGAACTGTTCAAATCGTGATATTTCTGTCATTTAGCTTGATATTTCTGTCATTTAGCTGATTAAATTGTAACATTTACCTAGTATTCGTTAGAAAAAAAGGTTAGATAGGATTATCTTTCTAAGTGCCTATTTGTCTTACTTGAACTTCTTGATAATTTGTTGATACTGGTTTTAGTGTAGTTATAGTTATGTATTTCATATTTCTCTGTGCTTTCCTTCTTATTGTTGTGTTTGTGGAATGCGGATTCGATTCTCGGAGATCCAAGGGTTGCGGGTTCGATTCTCGGAGACCCGGAGTTGTAGTGTTTGTGGAATGCGGGTTCAATTTTTGGAGTTCCAAGGGCTGCAGGTTCGATTTCCGGAGACCCAGAGTATATTGAGATATTGAGATGCGGACTCTGGGTTTGATTCCCGGATATCCTGAGCTATTGAGACACGAACTGCGGGTTCAATTCCCGGAGATCCTAAGATATTGAGGTACGGACTGCGGGTTCAATTCCCAAAGATCCTAGAGCTGCGGGTTCGATTCCCGAAGACCCAGAGATACTGATGTAGGGACTGCGGGTTCAATT
This sequence comes from Nicotiana noctiflora, assembly GCA_032618575.1. NCBI lineage: Eukaryota > Viridiplantae > Streptophyta > Magnoliopsida > Solanales > Solanaceae > Nicotiana > Nicotiana noctiflora. Next base: position 555,618 of record JASVEL010004667.1, read on the forward strand.
CCCGGGGATTCTGAGTTGTTGGATATAGAGAGGGACTGCGGGTTCAATTCCCGGGGATCTTGAGTTGTTGGATATAGAGAGGAACTGCGGGTTCAATTCTCGTAGATCTTGGACTTGTTAATTTGAATTTACGTTGTGTTAGTTACTCGTTGTTAGATTAATTATAGACGGTTGCAGTAATTAGCTTATCGTTGTTATTTCAGATTCATTCTTATTTAAACTGCTTATTATTGTTATTATCATTATGTTATTGTCTCTCGGTAGGGCCGTGACCTTCCTCGTCTTTAACGACCCGGTCGGTCATTTTTGAAATTTATGCCCCGATCCCCAATTCAACTGTCTCCCTAAGTTCATTTCTGCTATTGTGGTTTGCCGGGAGGGTCGCTTCTGGAATTTGGAGTGTTTTGGACACTTAGTCCCTAAATGAGAGCTTTTAGTTGAAAAATGGCTCGTATTCGGAACAGTGTTAAGACGACCTAGGAATGTAAATCATATGGTTCCATTAGCTCTGTTAGGTGATTTTGGGGTTGGGAGCGCGTTCGGAATGTATCCTGGAGGTCTGTAGCTCAATTAGGCTTGAAATGCCTAAGTTTGAAATTTTTGGAAATCCGATCGATAGGTGAGATTTTGATCAGGGGGTCGGAATGGAATTCCGACAATTTTTGTAGCTTCGTTATGTGATTTTGGATATGTCTGCAAATTTTCAGGTCATTCGGACATCGTTTGGTCCGAGTTTTGATTGAATGTGTAATTCGGAAAGTTTTAAGGAATTTAGGCTTGAATTCGATGTGAATTGTGGGTTTTGGTGTTGTTAGATGTGTTTTGAGGGTTGGAGCAAGTTCGAATAAGGTATTAGGATGTGTTGGTGTGATTGGATGAGGTTCTGGGGGCCTCGGGGTGTTTTCGGGTGGTTAAACGGGAGAAAAACATGGAAATTGCAGGTTGAAACAATTCTGGTTCTATTGTTTTCGCCCCTGCAAAAATAAGGGCGCAGAGGCGAGTCTGAAGGAGCGGACTAAGGAGCGCAGGAGATCTTGGGTTCGCAGAAGCAGGTCTTGTTCCGCTGAGGTAGTGTCGCTGGTGCGAACGGTGTGCCACAGAAGCGGTCTAGAGGCGGATTAGGGAGATCCGCAGGAGCGGAGGATCGATCGCCTAGGCGAGTCCGCAGAAGCAGACTCAATGTGATGACCCGGCCCGTCGTCACGGGAATTACCACCCCGTTATGTTGAAACTATATGTTTTATGGTTTTATATCGGTGTTAGAGTCTATCGGGTGAGTTAGGAGTGATTTGGATTGAAACTGAGGCATATAGCCTTTTTGAAGGTAACTTGAATGTGGAAAGTCAACCTGGAGTTGAAAATTTAGTTAGAGGGCTCGGAATCGGATTCTGATGATTCGGTTAGTTCTGGGAGGTGATTTGTGACTTAGGGGAGCGATCGGAATTGAATTTGGAGGCCCGGTGTAGAAATAGGCTTGAATTGGCTAAGGTTGAATTTTGGCGAAATCCGAACGGTAGGTGAGATTTTGATCCGGGGTCGGAATGGAATTTCGACAATTGCAGTAGCTCCGTTAGGTGATTTTGGATGTGCCTGCAAAATTTCAGGTCATTCGGACGTCGTTTGGTCGGGTTTTTGATCGAATGTGTAATTCGGAAAGTTTTAAAAAATTTAGGCTTGAATTCGATGTGAATTGTGGGTTTTGATGTTGTTAGACGTGTTTCGAGGATTGGAACAAGTTTGAATAAGGTATTAGGATGTGTTGGTGTGTTTGGATGAGGTCCCGGGGACCTCGGGGTATTTTCGGGTGCTTAAACGGAAGAAAACATGGATATTGCATGTTTGAAGATTGCTGGTTCTGTTGTTTTCGCTCCTGCGGAAATGGGAGCGCAGGAGCGAGTCCGCAGGAGCGGACATGGGAGCGTAGAAGCGCTGTTGATCGCTGAATCGGAGCTTGGCCCGCAGGGGCGGCACCGCTGGTGCGGAAGGTGAGCCACAGAAGCGGTCCAGGGTCATGAGGTGAAGGATCCGCTGAAGCGGAAGTGTTGCCGCTTAAGCGAGTTCGTAGAAGCGGACTCTTATTCGTAGAAGCGGGAAAACCCGCAGGGGCGGACATTGTTCCGCAGGAGCGGACGCGCAGAAGCGGTCCATGGCTCGCAGAAGCGGAATTGGCCAGTTAGGCCTGGGATTCACAGAAGCGACCAATTGGTCGCGGAAGTGGTATCGCAGAGGCGGAAATTGTCCGCAGAAGCGAAAATCGCAGAGGGTTTAATTATATTAGAAGTTAGAAATTTCAGAAACATTTCATACCATTTGGGGCTCGGCTTAAGAGGCGATTTGGGCGATTTTGAAGGGAAATTCAAGGTAATTCATCAGGTAATCAACTATGGACTCAAATTATGATTAGTATTGATAACATTATGCAATTATCTCATGAAATTGGAGGAATAAGGGGTATTTTATGGAGGTTTTAGCCCTAGGCTTGAATTTTAGAAAATTAAGGATTTGAATGGGCAAATGGAGTCCGAATTTGGTAAATTTTATATGCTTAGACTCGTGTTGAGACGAGGGTTCCGAATATGTGACTTTCATAATTTTTTGAGAAGCGTACCGAAAGTTGGGTTTTGGAAACTTTGTGGTTTTTGGTGTAAATTGAGTTGTTTTGACTGGGTATCATCCCATTGGCCTAATTTGATGTGTTTCTACTATATTTGATCAGATTCTACGCGTGCAGAGCTTGATTCTCGTGACAAGGGCATCGCGGACTAGTCGTCGAGCCGTATTGAGGTGAGTAATAGATGTGGGTGATGACCAGCGGGTTCGAAACCCTGGTATACCACTTTGTGACGTTGTATAGCGGCGAGACACGCACTCTCTTGTGAGTGCGGGGTCGATTGTGATTTGGGGACTATGGCTTAGTCCGACCTGTTGATGCTGCATTATGATATTGGTTATTCTTGAGCCGTTGAACCTCCTTCTCGGATGGTTGTCTATTATATAGTGATATTGGCTACTCTTGAGCCGTTGAACCTCCTTCTTGGACGGTTGAGTACATTTATGGGTTGTGAGCCAGTTATTGGGATCCTGCGAGGATCGTTATCATTGTCCTATGATATTGACATGCTAGTTTTACTACCAGTCCGTAGCTATTACTGTTATCATGATATTTCCAATCTCTGGAACCTGACATTTACTATTTTCAACTGAAAAATGATAAAAGAGTTTCAAAACTACTTTTGAGCCTGCGAGGTTGCATTTGCATATTAGCTGACTGGTAGTGGATCGGGATGCGCACCGCAGCGTGTATTCATGATATTGTGCTTGGGCTATAGGAGCCCCTCCGAAGTCTGAACCCCCACAGTGAGCACGGGTACCCAAATTTGGATCGGGCTACGCGTCGTAGCGGTCATTTCATGCATTGCATTACTTTTAGCTACATCTGCTAGCTGTTATACTATGTTGTTGATACTTGTTGGTTCTCTACTGTTGATATTGAATTGTTACAGGGCATTGGTTACACCTTTACATAGTGCTTTATTATTGATTTCTTATCTACGCTGTCTTACCCCTGTTTATTACCACTGAGTCTGGCAGTACTCATTTTTCTCCCTGCACCTTGTGTGCAGATCCAGGTACCTCTCAGCAGTCCTGATCCGGTAACTGTTCGAGGCGACTTCTGTAGGATAACCGAGGTAGCTGCAGCGTCCGCAGGACCTGACTTCCCTTCCATCTGTCTTTTGATTTCGTACTTCTATTTCTTTCAGCACTGAGTACCATGTAAAACACTATTACACTTATGTTATCTGTAGAGGCTCTTGACTCGTGACCCCTCGGTCTTTGGGGAGTTGTACTGTTTTGGGACTTGGTTCCCTGGTTTGGTATTTCTATAAATGTTGACTTATAAATTGTTATGCTTAAATGGGATAACGCGAGCTCATAGCTCCGTAATTGTTGTTGATTGGTTGGGCTGGCCTAGCAGTGTGTTGGGCGCCATCACGACCAGGTTTGGTGTCGTGACAGGTGCGTAGAAGCGGGAGATTTTGCAGGAGCGGTTATCCAATCGCGGAAGCAGACGCGCGGAAGCGGTCCTTTGCTCGCAGAAGCGGGATTGGCCGTCTAGGCCTAGGATTGCAGAAACGACCAGTTGGTCGCGGATATGGGCTCGCAGGAGCAGAATTTTGTCCGCAGAAGCGGAAATCATAGAAGGATTAATAATATTAGAAGATAGAAATTTCAGAACATTCTAAAACATTTAGGTCTCGGACTAAAGAGGTGATTTGGGCGATTTTGAAGGGAAATTCAAGGAGATTCTTCAGGTAATCAACTATAGACTCAAATTATGGTTTTATACTAATAATTATACAATTAACTCATGAAATTAGAGGAATTAAGGGTGTATTATGGATGTTTTTCACCCTAGGCTTGGATTATAGAAAACCAAGGATTTGAATGGGCAAATGGAGTCCGAATTTGGTAAATTTTATATGCTTAGACTCGTGTTGAGACGAGGGTTCCGAATATGTGACTTTTGTAATTTTTCGAGAAGCGTACCAAAATACGGGTTTTGGCAACTTTGTATTTTTGGGGTGTAAATTGAGTTGTTTTGATTGGGTATCATCCCATTGGCCTAAATTGATGTATTTCTATTGATTTTGATCAGATACTACACCTGTGGAGGCCGATATTCGTGGAAAGAGAGTCTTGTCTTAGAGGGTTCGTACCGGGTCGAGGTAAGTGGCTTGTCTAACCTCGTGTGGGGGAACCTTCACCCCTAGGATATTATGTGATAATTTAAATGCCTTGTACGCGAGGTGACGGGCATGTACATGCACAGGTTGTTGGAACTCACTTTACTTGAATTGTCCAATTCGTGATATTCCTGTTATTAGTTGATTAAATTGTGACATTTACCTGATATTCGCTAGGAAAGCATGATTAGGTAGGATTTGTTTGTCTAATTGCCTAATTGTCTTACTTGAACTTCTTGATAATTGTTGGCACTGGTTTTGATGAAGTTGTAGTTAAGCATATTATATTTTCTCTATGCGTTTCTTTTATTATTTGTGTTGGGGGACTGCGGGTTCGATTCCCAGAGATCCCAGGGTTGTGGGTTCGATTCCCAGAGACCTAGAGTTTATTGATATATTTATTGAGATATGGACTGCGGGTTCGATTCCCGGAGATCCTGAGATAATGAGACACATCCCGAGATATTGAGATACGGGCTGCGGGTTCGATTCTCGGAGACCTAGAGATACTGATATTGGGACTGTGGGTTAAATTCCCGTAGCTCCTGAGTTGTTGGATATAGAGAGGGATTGTGGGTTCAATTCCCACGGGTCCTGGACTTGTTGATTTGAGTTTATGTTGTGTTGGTTACTCGTAGTTAGCTAATCGTAGTCTGTTGTAGTAATTACTTTATTGTTGATTATTTTAGATTCATTCTTACTTATTCCTGCTTTTTTACTATTTTGATCATTATGTTATTGTTTCTCTCGGTAGGGACCTGACCTTCCTCGTCACTACTCCATCGAGGTTAGGCTTGGCACTTACTGAGTACCGTTGTGGTGTACTCATGCTACTCTTCTGCACACTTTTGTTGTGCAGATCCAGGTACATCAAGACAGGCTCATCCTGGGTGATTCAACAGCACATCCGGAGACTTCGAGGTATGATCTGCTACGTCCGCGATCCGGAGGCCCTCCTTCTGTTCTCATAGTGATAGTATTTATTTTCCCTCATCTCATTGTTTTTAGACACTCTTGATGTATAGAGATACAGTTGTACTTCCCTTTTTAGTCTGTGTTACCCGTGGGATTCCGGGTCTTGGTAGTATGCAATATGGTGTGGTTGATGAGTGTATGTGCCAAGCGGCACTTGTTACATTCCCTTTATATCATTTTTATGCTATTTTCTTATTTAATGTTCATGAACTTGTATATTCCGCATCGTGTTAGGCTTACCTGGTCGCGGAGACTGGGTGTAGTCATGACCGGTTCACGATTGGTGAACTAGGGTCGTGACAAGTTGGTATCAGAGCTCTAGGTTCATAGGAGTCACGGGACATAGATCGGTTACTTAGGGTCTCGCTGATCGATACGGAGACGTCTGTATTTATCTATGAGAGGTTATGTAACTGTTTAGGAAACTCTTCATTTCTTTTGGATTCCTTGTCGTGCGACATTTTTGGCACCAAATCTAAACTTTTGCTTTCTATTCTCTCACATATGGTGAGGACACGTGCTACTCGTGAGGATCAAGCACACGCGCCCTCTGCTGCCGCCGCCAGAGGCCGTGGCCGTGGTAGAGGACGAGGACGCGCCCGAGGTGTAGCCACAACACCCGCTCGCGCTGCCGATGAGGCACCACCGGTGGATCAGGTTGGAGCGGGTACCTGGTACTCCGACTACAGCTGCTACTACTCTAGCACTCCAGGAGATCCTGGCCCAGTTCATGAGCATGTATACTACTTTAGCTCAGGCGGGGTTGCTTCCTCTCACTGCAGGTACATCTCAGGCTGGGGGAGGGGCCAAGACTCCCGCAGCCGTTACACCTGAGCAGCGAGTGCCCGTGGGGCAGGTTCCAGAGGTTATTGTTATGCTCCCTGCCGCCCCATCACAGCCCGAAGGTGGGCCAGCTGCCTCTGAGGATGAGCAGCGTAGATTAGAGAGGTTCAAGAAATATCATCCTCCAGTGTTCAGTGGGTTGGCTACAGATGATGCATTGGGTTTTCTGGAGGAGTGTCATCGTATTCTTCGTACCATGGGGATAGTGAAGACCAGCGGGGTTTCCTTCACCGCTTTCCAGCTTCGTGGGGCCGCTTATAATTCGTGGCACACGTATGAGTTGGATAGTCCAGATGAGTATGCTTCATTGACCTGGACGCAGTTTTCTGATCTGTTTTTTAGGGAGTTTGTTCCCCAGAGCCTTAGGGATTCTTGGCGATTGGAGTTTGAGTGGTTGCGACACGGCTCCATGTCAGTATCGGAGTATGCTATAAGTTTCACCTGTCTCGCCAGGCATGCACCGGCTTTGGTAGCCACGGTCCGGGAGAGAGTGCGGAGATTTATTGAGGGTCTTATTCCGCCGATCCGGTCCAGCATAGCCAGGGAGTTGGGGACGGATATACCTTATCAGCAGGCGGTGAGCATTGCCAGGAGGATCGAGAGTATGCTCCCTAGAGAGCGGGGAGAGAGGGAGGCCAAGAGGTCTTGTGAGTCAGGCCATTTCTCTGGTGCCCGCACTTCAGTAGCCAATCGTTTTGGCAGGGGTTATTCTGGTTGTCTAATTCATTTAGCATTGCCAGCAGCTAGTAGTACTCCAGCTCTTCCAGCACCTCAGGAGCCTTATTATGCTCCCCCAGTTTCCAGTGTGCCTCATGCATAGAGTACCTTCAGGGGTCAGACTAGTGGGGGTGAGGCCAGTCAATCACAGCCACCGCGTCCTCCCAGAGCTTGTTTTGAGTGTGGGGATACTCGCCATCTGGTTAGGGAGTGCCCCAGGCATAGGAGAGGAGCACCTCCACAGTCTTCGCAGCCTCAGCGTGGTTCACAGGGTCAGCAGGCCATCATTCCAGCCCCAGCTGCCACTCCACCTGCCCAGCCAGCCAGGGGCGGGGATCAGGGTGCCAGAGGCCACCCTCGAGAGAGGGGTCAGGCCATATTTATGCTATTCCTGATCGCGCTGCAGCTGTTGCATCTGATTCTGTTATCACGGGTATTATTTTGGTTAGTCACAAAGAGGCATCGGTTCTATTTGATCCTGGTTCCACTTTTTCATATGTGTCCTCTTATTTTGCTTCACATCTGGGTGTGCCTCGGGATTCTTTGAGTGCCCTAATTTATGTTTCCACTCCGGTGGGAGATTTTTTAGCTGTGGACCGTATGTATCGGTCGTACTTGGTTACTATTTGTGGTTTTGAGACCAGAGCAGATCTATTGTTGCTCGGGATGGTCGATTTTGATATTATTCTGGGCATGGACTGGTTGTCGCCCCATTATGCTATTCTTGATTGTCACGCCAAGATCGTGACGCTGGCTATGCCAAGCATTCCACGTATTGAGTGGAGTGGTACTCTAGATCACACCCCCAGCCGTGTTATTTCCTTTCTCAAAGCTTAGCATATGGTTGAGAAGGGGTGTGCTGCTTATCTAGCTTATGTGCGGGATGTCAGTATTGACACTCATTCTATTGATTCCGTTCCAGTGGTACGTGATTTTGCTGATGTATTTCTAGCTGATCTCCAGGGCGTGCCGCCCGACAGAGATATTGATTTTGCTATTGACTTGTTGCCGGGCACTCAGCCCATTTCTATTCCACCGTACCGTATGGCTCCTCATGAGTTGAAGGAGTTGAAGGATCAGTTACAGAAGTTATTGGGTAAGGGTTTCATTCGACCTCGTGTTTCGCCTTGGGGTGCTCATGTGTTGTTTGTGAAGAAAAAGGACGGTTCTATGCGTATGTGTATTGACTATCATCAGTTGAACAAGGTTACAGTGAAGAACCGGTATCCTTTGCCTCGCATTGATGATTTGTTTGACTAGTTGCAGGACGCACAGCTGTTTTCTAAGATTGATTTGCACTCTGGTTATCATCAGCTGAAGATTCGGGAGCCAGATATCCCGAAGACCGCCTTCAGGACTCGGTATGGTCACTACGAGTTCCTCGTGATATCTTTTGGGTTGTGTAATGCCCCAACAGCCTTTATGCATTTGATGCACAGTGTGTTCAGGACATATATGGACTCATTCGTGATTGTTTTTATTGATGATATTCTAGTATATTCCCGGAGTCGGGAAGAGCACGAGCAGCATCTTAGGATAGTGCTTCAGACTCTGAGGGAGAGGCAGTTATATGCCAAGTTCTCTAAATGTGAATTCTGGCTGAGTTCTGTGGCATTTCTAGGGCACGTGGTGTCGAGCGATGGTATTCGAGTGGATCTGAGGAAGGTGAAGGCCGTGTAGAGTTGGTTCAGACACTCCTCAGCTGCTGAGATTCGCAGTTTCCTTGGTTTGGCGGGTTATTATCATCGTTTCGTAGAGGGGTTCTCTTCGATCACAGCACCTATGACCAGATTGACCCAAAAGGGTGCCCTTTTTCAGTGGACAGGGGAGTGTGAGGCGAGCTTTCAGAAGCTCAAGACAGCTTTGACTTCAGCCCCTAACTTGATGTTTCCTACAGGTTCGGGGTCCTATACAGTATATTGTGATGCCTCACGAGTTGGGCTCAGTGCGGTATTGATGCAGGACGGTAGGGTGATTGCCTACCCGTCCAGACAGTTGAAGGTACATGAGAAGAACTACCATGTTCATGAACTGGAGCAAGATGCCATTGTTCACGCCTTGAAGATTTGGCGTCATTACTTGTATGGGGTTCCTTGTGAGATCTACACCGATCACCGGAGCTTGCAGCACTTGCTTAAGCAGAAGGACCTGAATATGCGTCAGAGGAGATGGTTGGAGCTACTGAAGGACTATGATATTACTATTCTCTATCATCCGGGAAAGGCTAATGTAGTTGTCGATGCCTTGAGTCGCCGGACAGAGAGTTTGGGGAGTTTAGCATATCTACCAGCTTCGAAGAGGCCTATGGCGATGGATGTTCAGGCTTTAGCCAGACAGTTTGTTAGACTGGATCTTTCGGAGCCCAGCCGGGTTGTGGCTTGTGTGGTTTCTCGGTCTTCTCTATTTGACCGCATCGGGGAGCGTCAGTTCGACGACCCTCATTTGCTTGTCCTCCAGGATAGAGTTCAGTGTGGTGATGCTCGAGATGTTACCATTGGGGATGATGGAGTTATGAGGATGCAGGGGCGTATTTGTGTGCCCAATGTAGATGATCTTCGAGAGTTGACTCCAGCAGAGGCCCATAGTTCGCGGTATTCCATCCATCCGGGTGCTACGAAGATATATCAGGACTTGAGACAGCATTACTGGTGGAGGCGGATGAAGAGGGATATAGTTGATTATGTTTCTAGGTGCCTCAACCTGCCAGCAGGTGAAGTATGAGCATCAGCGTCCGAGTGGGTTAATGCAGCAGATTGAGATTCCATAGTGGAAATGGGAGCGCATCACCATGGACTTTGTATCTAGGCTTCCACGGACTGTTAGGAAGTTTGATTCCATTTGGGTTATTGTGGATCGGCTGACCAAGTCCGCCCATTTCATACCGGTGAGCACTACTTATTCATCAGAGTAGTTGTCGGAGATCTATATCAATGAGATAGTTCGGTTGCATGGTATTCCAGTTTCCATCATTTCATATAGAGGCACTCGGTTTACTTCACGGTTCTGGAGAGCCGTGTAGCAGGAGTTAGGTACTTGGATGAAGCTGAGCACAGCATTTCACCCCCAGACTGATGGCCAGTCCGAGCGCACTATTCAGATTTTGGAGGATATGCTATGTGCGTGTGTGATTGAGTTTGGAGGTTCATGGGATCATTTCTTTCTACTGGCAGAGTTTGCTTATAACAACAGCTACCAGTCCAGTATTCAGATGGCACCGTATGAGGCTCTGTATGGTAGGAGGTGCAGGTCTCCCGTGGGTTGGTTCGAGCCGGGAGAGGCCAGGTTACTAGGTACTGATATGGTTCAGGAGGCTATGGACAAGGTCAAGGTGATTCGGGACAGACTTCGTGCGGCCCAGTCTAGACAGAAGAGTTATGCGGACAAGAAGGTTCGCGATGTGGCTTTTATGGTGGGCGAGTGGGTTCTGCTTCGAGTCTCGCCCATGAAGGGCGTTATGAGGTTTGGAAAGAAGGGAAGCTGAGTCCTAGATTTATTCGTCCTTTTGAGATTTTGAGGCGTGTTGGGGAGGTTGCTTATGAGTTGGCCTTACCTCCAAGCCTAGCCGGAGTCCATCCTGTATTTTATGTCTCTATGCTCCGGAGATACCATGGTGACCCGTTGTATGTGTTGGATTTCACTTTTTTTCAGCTAGACGAGGATCTGTCTTATGTTGAGGAGCCAGCGGCCATTCTGGACAGGCAAATCAAGAAGCTAAGGTCAAAGAACATCGCTTCAGTAAAGGTTCAGTGGCGGAGTCAGTCGGTCGAGGAGGTGTCTTGGGAGACCGAGCAGGATATGCGCATCCAGTACCCTCATCTCTTCACCACTCCAAGTATGTTTTCTATGCTCATTCGAGGACAAACAAATCTTTAAGTGTGGGAAAATGTAACAACTCGGTCGGTCATTTTTGAAATTTACGCCCCGATCCCCAATTCAACTGTCTCCCTAAGTTCATTTCTGCTATTGTGGTTTGCCTGGAGGGTCGGTTCTGAAATTTGGAGTGTTTTGGACACTTAGTCCCTAAATGAGAGCTTTTAGTTGGAAAATGGCATGTATTCGGAACAGTGTTAAGACGACCTCGGAACGAAAATCCAATGGTTCCATTAGCTCCATTAGGTTATTTTGGGGTTGGGAGAGCATTCGGAATGTATCTTGGAGGTCTGTAGCTCAATTAGGCTTGAAATGCCGAAGTTTGAAATTTTTGGAAATCCAATCGATATGTGAGATTTTGATTCGGGGTCGGAATGGAATTGCAACAATTTCTGTAGCTTCGTTATGTGATTTTGGATATGTCTGCAAATTTTCAGGTCATTCGGACTTCGTTTGGTCGGGTTTTTTATTGAATGTGTAATTCGGAAAGTTTTAAGGAATTTAGGCTTGAATTCGATGTGAATTGTGGGTTTTGGTGTTGTTAGACGTGTTTTGAGGGTTGGATCAAGTTCGAATAAGGTATTAGGATGTGTTGGTGTGATTGGATGAGGTCCCGGGGGACTCAGGGTGTGTTCGGGTGGTTAAACGGGAGAAAAACATGGAAATTGCAGGTTGAAACAATTTTGGTTCTGTTGTTTTCGCCCCTACGGAAATAAGGGCGCAGAGGCGAGTCCACAGGAGCGGACTGAGGAGCGCATGAGCGGGTCTTAGTCCACTGAGGCGGTGTCGCTGGTGCGAACGGTGTGCCGCAGAAGCGGTCTAGAGGCGGATTAGGGAGATCCGCAGGAGCGGAGGATCGATCGCCTAGGCGAGTCCACAGAAGCGGACTCTCGTGCGCAGAAGCAGGAGATTTCACAGGAGCAGTTATCCAATCGCGGAAGCGGACGCGCAGAAACGGTCCTTTGCTCGCAGAAGCGGGATTGGCCGGATAGGCTTGGGATCGCAGAAGCGACCAGTTGGTCGTGGATACGGGCTCGCAGGAGCGGAATTTTGTCCACAGAAGCGGAAATCGCAGAAGGATTAATAATATCATAAGATAGAAATTTCAGAACATTCTAAAACATTTAGGGCTCGGACTAAAGAGACGATTTGGGCGATTTTGAAGGGAAATTCAAGGAGATTCTTCAGGTAATCAACTATGGACTCAAATTATAGTTTTATACTAATAATTATGCAATTAACTCATGAAATTAGAGGAATTAAGTGTGTATTATGGATGTTTTTCACCCTAGGCTTGGATTATAGAAAACCAAGGATTTGAATGGGCAAATGGAGTCCGAATTTGGTAAATTTTATATGCTTAGACTCGTGTTGAGATGAGGGTTCCGAATATGTGACTTTTGTAATTTTTCGAGAAGCGTACCAAAAGTCGGGCTTTGGCAAATTTATAGTTTTTGGGTGTAAATTGAGTTGTTTTGACTGGGTATCATCCCATTGGCCTAAATTGATGTATTTCTATTGATTTTGATCAGATACTACAGCTGTAGAGGCCGATATTCGTGGCAAGAGAGTTGTCTCTTAGTGGGTTCGTACCGGTCGAGGTAAGTGGCTTGTCTAACCTCGTGTGGGGGAACCTTCACCCCTAGGATATTATGTGATAATTTAAATTCCTTGTACGCGAGGTGACGGGCGTGTACATGCACAGGTTGTTGGGAATCACTTTACTTGAATTGTCCAATTCGTGATATTCCTGTTATTAGTTGATTAAATTGTGACATTTACCTGATATTCGCTAGGAAAGCATGATTATGTAGGATTTGTCTGTCTAATTGCCTAATTGTCTTACTTGAACTTCTTGATAATTGTTGGCACTAGTTTTGATGAAGTTGTAATTAAGTATGTTATATTTTCTCTGTGCGTTTCTTTTATTATTTGTGTTGGGGGACTGCGGGTTCGATTCCCGGAGATCCCAGGGCTGTGGGTTTGATTCCCAAAGACTCGGAGCGGTAATGTTTGTTGACTGCGTGTTCGATTCCCGGAGATCCAAGGGTTGGGGGTTCGATTCCTGGAGACCCGGAGTTTATTGATATATTTATTAAGATATGGACTGCGGGTTCGATTCCCGGAGACCTTGAGATATTGAGAATCCTGAGATATTGAGATACGGGCTTCGATTCCCGGAGACCCAGAGATACTGATATTGGGACTGCGGGTTAAATTCTCGTAGCTCCTGAGTTGTTGGATATAGAGAGGGACTGTGGGTTCAATTCCCACAAGTCCTGGACTTGTTGATTTGAGTTTATGTTGTGTTGGTTACTCGTAGTTAGAAAATCGTAGTCGGTTGTAGTAATTACTTTATTGTTGATTATTTCAGATTCATTCTTACTTATTCCTGCTTATTACTGTTTTGATCATTATGTTATTGTTTCTCTCGGTAGGGCACTGACCTTCCTCGTCACTAATCCATCGAGGTAGGCTTGGCACTTACTGAGTACCGCCATGGTGTACTCATGCTACTCTACTGTACACTTTTGTTGTGCAGATCCAGGTACATCAGGACAGGCTCATCCTAGGTGATTCAGCAGCACATCCGGAGACCTCGAGGTATGATCTGCTACGTCCGCGGATCCAGAGGCCCTCCTTCTGTTCTCATAGTGATAGTAGTTATTTTCCCTCATTTCATTGTTTTTAGACACTCTTGAGTACTTCCATTTTTAGTCTGTGTTACCTGTGGGATTCCGGGTCTTAGTAGTATATTATATGGTGTGGTTGATGAGTGTATGTGCCAAGTGGCACTTGTTACATTCCCTTTATATCATTTTTCTGCTATTTTCTTATTTAATGTTCATGAACTTGTATATTTCGCATCGTGTTGGGCTTACCAGGTCGCGGAGACTGGGTACCGTCATGACAGGTTCATGATTGGTAATCTAGGGTCGTGACATCGTCACTACTCCATCGAGGTTAGGCTTTGCACTTACTGAGTACCGTCGTGGTGTACTCATGTTACTCTTCTGCATACTTTTGTTGTGTAGATCCAGGTATATCAGATCAGGCATATTTTAGGTGATCTAGCAGCTCTTTAGGAGACTCGACGCATGATCTGCTACATCCGCAAATCCGGGGAGTCCCCTTCTATTCTCACTAGTGATAGTAGTTATTTCCCTTACTCTCGTTATATAGACATTCCTGATGTATAGAGCCACAGTTGTACTCTTTCTTAGTCGGTGCTGCCCGTGGGTTTCCGGGTCTTGGTAGTGTATTGCTTAATGTGTTTTGACGAAGTGTGTGTGCCGAGCGGCACTTATTATGTTTCATTTACATTATTCCATTGTTACCTTATCTTTTATTTCATAAAATTGTATATTCCGCATCGTGTTAGGCTTACCTAGTCGTGAAGACTGGGTGCCGTCATGACATGTTCACGATTGGTGAACTAGGGTCGTGACAAGTTGGTATCAGAGCTCTAGGTTCGTAGGAGTCACGGGACACAGACCGGTTACTTAGATTCTCGCTGATCCATACGAAGATGTCTGTATTTATCTACGAGGGGCTATGTAATTGTTAGGAAACTCTTCAATTCTTTGAATTCCTTATCTTGCGCCATTTATTGAGTTGGATCCTGGGTCATATGTTCTTTTGCATCCACTCGTGTATTGAAATTGCGCACTCGGTATCAAGTATGTGCCGATGGTTTGTGATGCTGCAGAGGGATTTCAAGGGAGTCAAGAACTTACTCAACCATTGTTACCGCGTGTCATCTATATCGATAATGCAAGAGAATTGAGAGATCTTCAATTGTGCACATGGGGGTGCACTAGGTTCTGAAATTCGGTTGATAGTACGGTCTTGAGAAGGTTTACTTAACTGCCTAATCGTCACAATAATGGTAGAATCACAAGGTGGATGTAGATCTAAAGATAGTTGGTGGTAATAAAGACTATATGGTTCATATGAGATATCTATTTAGCGAAGGATTCAGCCAGCAGAGATACTGGGGGAAATGAGTTTAACTGTCTTAACAAGGACATGTACCAAACGAATGTCTTGGGCTGTCTTATGATAAAGACGTACGAATGATAAAGGCTAGTATCATGGAATAGCGAGATGTATCTTATGGCTTCGTGCCAAGTGAAATGATTTCACCATCAACGATCAAATTATGGGTCATGTGGCATATCAGATTTGTCCTGCAATGTATTTATGTGCTATTCAAAAGTTCTCTGAAACTTGCTGATGAGTAAGAGTTGAGATTTGTATGGTGTGAAGTTGGGACTTTTGATGTTCCTATGTCCGTAATAATTCTACATTTCATTATCAGCATAAAAAGCTTCGACAAAGGCTACATGGTGATTCGTAGGGGTGTGAGAATCACAGTATGTTTTAAGCTGTTGTTGGTAGAGAATGCTCGGTGCATGGAGCAGAATGATGTTTGGTTGTATTGGAATGAGGTCATACCTTATGGTGTTAGAGTGCTCATAGGGCACAGGTGGTTATGTTTGTTGAATCAAGTGAATTGCAGTTGAATAAGAGTAGATGACTTGAGCGAATGTTTCTAATATGTTCGAGAGTCGTGTAATAGTGGCTTTGACCTAAGTGGGAGAGTCCCACCACTTATGATTTGGGTCGCATGGCTAATTACCTGCATGAATTCTGGGTATTAGCGTATTAATGGGTTATTGCAGCTATGGAAAAGGACCATGAGTGGTAATTTAAGTATATGAATTGTTGAATGCATGTTATGGTTAGCCTTACTGACTCATGTTCAAACTTGAGGGAAGATTCATAATTTATGCCTCGTATAGGTGCATGCTTCGTGGGAAGTGATTCCGCAGGGTGCTTTATCGAGAGGGTATTCATATGTTATAAAATTCAGTAGAGTTGGCTGCTTACTGGGACAAGTTAGAGCCGGATGGCTCTCAATAGTGGTCCTAGTGAATTCAAGAGGTAAAGTGTGGTGCCTGATAAATTCTGAGTCTATAAGTATAGTTGAGGCTCAAGCTTTTGAAGCAACTTATGAAGAAAAGCACAAAATGTTCTATGATGTTATGACTTGTGGTGTAGCATTTGAGAGACATGAAATGGTCGTCGATTTTGAGACAGCATGGCCTCATGATTAAGGTCACTCGGGGTGAGTGCGGTTGGAATAAGTTAGGTATTGAAGGGGGATATTAACATTTCTAAGGCAATCAAGGATAAATTGGAAGGAAATAGATTGATTAGCCATAGTTGAGTTGGCATATTGGTGTCAGTGATCGGTCCATGCAGCGTGATCGAGTTATGCATGTGATTTGTTGCGGTGCATTTGAGGCTGGTCGACTGCAGTGATTGTTGTTATACTGAAGTATTCTTCTGTTAGGGCCTGTTATGAGTAGGCGTATCTTGGAAAGGGTTATGATGGCTTGGACCACTACTTAGAGATTGGCATATTCGATGGTTATGAGAATTCGTCGTATGTTGTTATAGTTCTCCTGTAGTGAGTTAAATGGAAAGTCTTATGTGATGAAGTATTAGCCTATCGTCAGTTTTAGAGCTATGATGGAAATCGTGTCTATCGTATATCGGCACGTGAGGTGCAGTGAGTAGTATGAAATTTGAAGTAAGGACCAAGGTCGCAGTTTGGTCAATGAATGTGATATAAAGAGCTCGGATGAGCAGCAAAGGAGTTTCAGTGTTTTGAGTAAGATGGGTATTAACGTCAGTATCACTTGAGATCGGTGTTCTGTGAGAAAGGCTTTGCATCCCGGTTAGGGACTCCTGATCGCTTTTCAGTGTTAGTGCAACCGGTGGTTTGAATGTGCAGGCCCATTAATTATTCGGAAGATGGTGGGAGCTTGTCCCACAAGAAGATTGTATAGGTGTGACATGTAGTCACTTGATTGGTTAGAAATTGAAACCAAGTATGAGGATTTTGGTGATATCATCCATTTGAGAATTTATGCCTGGAGGGCACTCTGCTTATTGGGTTATATACCTGTGAAATATTATTGGCTTAGCTTGGCATGACCAGGATAGACTTAAGGTCGGTGGATAGATTTAAATGTGGAAGTGAGCCTTGCGTCAGGCCATTTGTGTTTCTTCCAGCAATGTGCCCTTTATGGAAGGGTAGTCGCGGTCTTATTTCGTGGTAATTCATGTAAAGATATATTGCGCCGTATGAGTTGTGAGACGGCTTGGTAAATTCCTTATATGTTGAGGTTCCGCTCGGCGGTGATGCTATACGAGCACGATGGCTCTTAAGACTTAGATTATGTATCACACCTCAGTTGTGCTTGAGTATGTATCCTATAGCGCTATATGTTTCCTTGTGAATGATATCATGCACTTTAGTGTGCTTATGATCGATATTCAGTATTTTGATGTGATGAGCTATTCAGCTCGACGTATGGCTCCTTGTGTGAGTTTTATATATGGGTCGGGTGGCACGCCGCCATGGTTATATTGTTTGGATCGGGTGGCACACCTCCATGGGTATACTGTTTGGATTGGGTGGCACGCCGCCATGGTTATATTGTTTGGATCGGGTGGCACGCCACCATGGGTATATTGTTTGGATCGAGTTGCACGCCGCAACAGTGTGATGTTATTTTAGTGCCCATATTTGCTTTTATGTGTTCTGTTTCCTATTTTCTGAAGAAGTCCATGTCAGTGTGCGAGTTGAATAGTTCTTTCTAGAGTTCGCCTTCCTTTTTTATCACGTACGAATTAGTAGCCTACTGGCACATTGTGTCATCTTGCAGGACTTTTGATTATGTCTGAGGTGGCTTATCGCCTGAGCAGTTCGTACTGGGTGAGATGAGGTTGGGATTTGGGGTCAGTGCAAACTAATTATATGAAGTATATTATAGAGAAAAAGATCATTCTCTGGTTTAGGACAAAGTAATGGATCTTGTCGGGAGTATAGACCCAATGAATTGTTGATTCAGTAGTTAGTTATGGATATCGGCACATCTCTTCAGTCATGTCAGTATTGTAAAAGTTAGAACAAGACCTATGTAGATCATGAGGTGCAAAGGGAGCGTCTGATTCGTTAATTTTTGGCTGATTTGGTCATAAAGTATTATCGTGGTCCTGTGGATTTTGTGTTGCAAGGTAAGAATCCTGCAAAGTTATGCGGTCATGTTTGAGGACGGCGTGTGAGGAATAATTGAGTGATCTCTTGATGAAAGACATGCCTGATATAAAATTCTGGATGTTGGAATTAGGCTCTAAGACTTAATTGATTTGAACAAAAGGGAATATCTTCAGATTATATCAGACTAATGTGCTCAGCTGAGTTCGAGATTCATTGTCCCTTTGAGATTTTGAGGCATGTTGGGGAGGTTGCTTATGAGCTGGCCTTACCTCCCAGCCTAGTAGGAGTCATCCCGTATTTCATATCCCTATGCTCCGGAGATACCATGGTGAACCGTCGCACGTGTTGGATTTCACTTCTGTTCATCTAGACAAGGATCTGTCTTATGTTGAGGAGCCAGTGGCCATTCTGGACAGGCAAATCAGGAAGCTAAGGTTAAAGAACATTGCTTTAGTAAAGGTCCAGTGGCGAGGTCAGCCAGCCGAGGATGGTACATGGGAGACCGAGCAGGATATGCCCAGCCAATACCCTCATCTCTTCACCACTCCAGGTATGTTTTCTATGCTCGTTCGAGGACGAACAAATCTTTTAAGTGTGGGAAGATGTAACGACTCGGCCGGTCGTTTTTTATATTTATGCCCCGATCTCCAATTTAACTGTTCCCCTAAGTTCATTTCTGCTATTGTAGTTTGTCGGGAGGTTCGGTTCTGGAATTGGAAGCGTTTTGCGACACTTAGTCCCTAAATGAGAGCTTTATAGTTGAAAAAAAGTCCATATTCGAAACATTGTTAAGACGACCTCGGAATGGAGATCTGATGGTTCCATTAGCTCCGTTAGGTGATTTCGGGGTTGGGAGCGCTTTCCGAATGTATTTTGGAGGCCTGTAGCTCAATTTGGCTTGAAATGCCGAAGTTTGAAATTTTTGGAAATACGATCGATAGGTGAGATTTTGATCCGGGTGTAGGAATGGAATTCCGACATTTGTAATAGCTTTGTTAGGTGAATTTGGATATGTCTGCAAATTTTCAGGTCATTCAGACATCATTTGGTCGGGTTTTCGATGGCATGTAGATTTCGGAAGTTTTGGATGAAACTTAGGCTTGAATTTGCTTTGATTTGGTTATTTCTGTGTTTAAGGGTGTGTTTTTATGATTGGAACAAGTTTGTATCATGTTTTGGAGTTGGCTGGTGGTTTTTGTTGGGGTCCCGGGAGCCTCGGGATGAATCCGGGGGTCCAAACGGACCAAAGAGTGTTGTTGGGAACTGCTGTAGTGCAGCAGAAAATTGCAGAACACTAATATTCTATGCGATCGTATAGCATGGGCTGCGATCGCATAGAAGAGGTAGTTGAAGGAATGTGATCGCAGGGCAGTGAACACGATCGTGTAGAAGGATTTTGGATAGTTGTCAAATTGTTCTTTGCGATCGCAGAGTTTAGTATGCGATCACGTAGTGTGGCAATATTGTTCACTGTGATTGCGGTTCATGGAATGCGATCGCATAGAGTCTTCTGGGAGCCGGAGAAAATTAATGATATGCGATCGCAGGCCTAAGGGTGCGATCGCGTAGCTCGAAATTTTTGTGCAATGCGATCGCATTGGAGGTGTCGCGATCGCATAGAGATAAATACCTACCAGAAATATTAAAAATCAGAACAGTCCAGTCGTGACTCATTTACTCAAAACCCCCATTGTTGAGTTCTTAGAGAGCAAAGTGACGGGAAATTGTAGGGATTTCACCGGGTAATCATCGGAGGTAAGTTTTATGGCACAAATACGTGATTTTATCTTAGAATCTTCAATTATTTAACTATAAATGTGAGAATTTATGAGGGATTTTTGCCCTAAGCCTGGGTTATGGTAAATCATCAATTTGAAAGGGCAAACGGATTCAGATTTTGGTAAATTTTATGTGCATAGACTCGTGTTGAGATAAAGAACCCAAAAATGTAACTTTCGTAATTTTTCGAGAAGCGTACCGAAAGTCGGGTTTTGGCAACTTGTTAATTTTGGTGTATTTCGAATTATTTCGATTGGGTAATGCCCAATTGGCCTATTTTGATGTATTTCTATTGATTTTGATCAGATACTACACCTGTGGAGGCCGATACTCGTGGCAAGAGAGTTGTCTCTTAGCGGTTTCGTACCGGTGTCGAGGTAAGTGGCTTGTCTAACCTCGTGCGGGGGAACCTTCTCCCCTAGGATATTATGTGTTAATTTAAATGCCTTGTACGCGAGGTGACAGGCGTGTACATGTGCAGATTGTTGGAAACCACCTTATTTGAACTGTTCAAATCGTGATATTTCTGTCATTTAGCTTGATATTTCTGTTATTTAGCAGATTAAATTGTAACATTTACCTGGTATTCGTTAGAAAAGCATGGTTAGATAGGATTATCTGTCTAAGTGCCTATTTGTCTTACTTGAACTTCTTGATAATTTGTTGATACTGGTTTTAGTGTAACTGTAGTTATGTATTTCATATTTCTCTATGCTTTCCTTCTTATTGTTGTGTTTGTGGACTGCGGGTTCAATTCCCGGAGATCCAAGGGCTACGGGTTCGATTCCTGGAGACCCGGAGTTGTAGTGTTTGTGGACTGCGGGTTCAATTCCCGGAGATCCAAGGGCTGCGGGTTCGATTCCCGAAGACCCGGAGTATATTGAGATATTGAGATGGACTGCGGGTTCGATTCCCGGAGATCCTGAGCTATTGAGACACGAACTACAAGTTCAATTCCCGGAGATCCTAAGATATTGAGGTACGGACTGCGTGTTCAATTCCCGAAGATCGTAAGGCTGCGGGTTCGATTCCCGGAGACCCAGAGATACTGATGTAGGGACTGCGGGTTCAATTCCTGGGGATCCTGAGTTGTTGGATATAGAGAGGAACTGCGGGTTCAATTCCCGTAGATCCTGGACTTGTTAATTTGAATTTACATTATGTTGGTTACTCGTTGTTAGATTAATTGTAGACGGTTGCAGTAATTACCTTATCGTTGTTATTTCAGACTCATTCTTATTTAAACTACTTATTATTGTTATTATCATTATGTTATTGTCTCTCGGTAGGGCCCCGACCTTCCTCGTCACTACTCCATCGAGGTTAGGCTTGGCACTTACTGAGTACCGCCGTGGTGTACTCATGTTACTCTTCTGCACACTTTTGTTGTGCAGATCCAGGTATATCACATCAGGCTCATTTCAGGTGATCTAGCAGCTCTTCAGGAGACTCGAGGCATGATCTGCTACGTCCGCGGATCCGGGGAGTCCCCTTCTATTCTCACTAGTGATAGTAGTTATTTCCCTTACTCTCGTTGTATAGACATTCCTGATGTATAGAATCATAGTTGTACTCTTTCTTAGTCTGTGTTGCATGTGAGTTTCCGGGTCTTGGTAGTAAGTTGCTTAGTGTGTTTTGGCGAAGTGTATGTGCCGAGCGGAAATTATTACTTTTCATTTACATTATTCCACTGTTACCTTATCTTTTATTTCATGAAATTGTATATTCCGCATCGTGTTAGGCTTACCTAGTCACAAAGGCTGGGTGCTGTCATGACAGGTTCACGATTGGTGAACTAGGGTCGTGACACGCACGGCCACCTGGGGCGCCCGAATGGTAAAATACTATAAATCGGGGGTTTCGGCCATTTTTATATTTTTTGAGGTATGGAGCTCGGTTTGGGCAATTTTCAGAGGAAAACTTCACCACAAAACTTGGGGGATAAGTGTTCTTAACTCCCTTGTGATTATATTCCATGAATTAATCTTCATTTTGGAGGGTAGATTCTTGATATTTCAATAGAAATGGAGGAATTTTCTAAACTTCTATAAAATGTATTTTCAAGATTTGAACATCGATCCAGAGTCGGATTTTGGTAAAATTGGTATGGTTGAACTCGTATCGGAATGGGTTGTCGGATTTTATAAGTTTTGCCGGATTCCGAGATATGGTCCCCATGAATTTGTGTTAATTTCAGATTTTTGTTAGAAAAGTAGTATCTTCACATGGAATTAATTCCTATATTAGTATTGACTGAATTGAATTAACTATGACTAGATTCGGATGGATTGGAGGACGATTCGAGGGGAAAAGGCATTTCAGAGTAGGATTTCGCCGATCGAGCTCGGTAATACTTGTAAATGATGTCCTGAGGGTTTGTAAACCCCGGACTTGCACATCCTAGTGTTGTATTGAGGTGACTTACACGCCGGATAACGGGCGTGGGGTAGAGCACCATTGGGAATTGTGACTTGGTCCGTCCCGTTTAATAAAAATACTACCTAATTGCTTGAAATTGAATTGACACCCTAATAAAGATATTAATTATAATGAATTGGACTGATTATCATATTTCGGGATTCGTGTCGAATATTTGAATCATTCATGGATTGGTATCACTATCTTGATAATATTGTGCATAGTTTCATCTCAGTCTAAGGTTTTAAAATGGTATTTTGCTACTCAGCATTTTTATAAGATTTGAAAAACTTAAACAAGGATTTGATGATATTTTAGCTGTGAGCTAATATGACAATGTTGCCCAAGGGGCTTATATGCATTCATGACTATGCATGGATCGGGTTGCACGCCGCAGCATGAGTGATATTGATATTGCGCTTGGGATGTAGGAGCCCCTCCGGAGTTTGAACCCCCATAGTGAGCGCGGGCGCCTTTGCATGGATCGGGTTGTACGCCACAGCGTCATATGCATTGCATTGCATACATACATTGGCTTTACTTGTACTATGTGGCATAACATTTAGCACTCATACATTATTGGCATACATGTGTTATCTGCCTTATTGACCAGATACCCCGGTGGAAATTGTTAAGGAGTGCTGAGCCCAAGGGGCTGATTTGAGTGCAGACTTGCACTGTTTGATGTTGTACCCAGGTATTGAACTGTTAATAATGAAAGAAAGAGTTGTTGAAAAGAGATTTCAAAATCTCCTTAGAGATGTTATGAAGGAATACCATGAAAGTGTACTGTTGTTTAAAAGATGATTCTTTATTTTATAGCATGAGATAGTGCTTTGTGTGGTTTTCTTTTCCCTACCACTGAGTTGGAAGTACTCACTCGACTCCCTGTACCATGTGTGCAGATTCAGGTACTTGGAAGCTTAGCTGAGCTTGGAGCTAGTCTAAAGCTCCGTTTGGGATCGTCGAGGTAGCTGTCTGGCGTCCGCAGGACCCGACATTTTCCCTTATTACTCTATTATTTTGTTTATTCCGCGTACTCTCAAACTTGTAAAGTTATTTACAGTATTGACAAATATTCTTATAGAGGCTCTTGGCTCGTGACCCGAGATCTTCGGGAAGTTATGTTGTATTTTAGGAGATTTTGGGATGTTTTTATAACCATCAGTTTTGTTTTGTTTTCCTTCACCGTTAATGACTTAAAATAAATAATTTTGAGCTATAAGCTCGGGTTAAGAGTGTACTTGGTGGGGCTTGCCTACCCGTTGGGTTGGGCGCCATCACGATCTGGTTTGGGGTCGTGACAAAGGCTCAAGTGAATCACTTAATTGGCTTGCCCCGCTCTCCACCAAAAAGCCACATTTATGAAGAGGATGAAAGTTATGAAAATAATACAAATGATGAAGAAGATTAGGGGGAACCCGAAGATGAGTGATTTTATGTTTGGTTGGATTATTGTTTAGTTGGATGTTAACTTTGAATGTTACATTTTGATATTTGGTTAGATAGTCTTGATGATTGATGGGATGATTTGGATATTTGGATGTTTGATGGGATGATTTGGATGCTTATATATCGTCTATAAAGTTTTTTTTTCTTGTTAAGTTGAGTTTTATTGTGGTTGCATCTTAGTTTGTACTGTAATATTCTGTTGGCAGGTGGTGCAACAAAAAATAGGCACTACCTGCCAAAAATATACCAGATTTACCGAGGGACTTACCGACAGAGTCTGTCGGAACAATTATTCATTAATTAGTGAGGGAGTTTGTCGGTATGGTTGAACCAAATTGTCAGATTTTTGTTGAAAATACCGACGGATAGCCATCGAAAATAAATTTATTTGTATTTTTAATTTCTATATTACTAAATTAAAATTCTAAACATATCAATAGTGTCCGTCGATATTATTAAATTATTATTTTTAATTTACCGATGGATTTCCATCGGTATTATTATTATTATTATTATTATTATTATTATTATTATTATTATTATTATTATTATTATTATTATTATTATTTTATAATATACCAATGGATATCTATCGGTAAGTAAACTTATTTGACCATCTGTCATCAACAATGAACCGATGGCTTTTCGATGGGGTCCGTCGGTAAGTTACCGACGGATTCCATCAGTATATTTTACCGAGGAAGAATTTAGCTACCAACCACTTACCGATGGACTTCCTTCGGTAAAGCCTTGTTACCGACGGATATCCGTCGGTAATTTGCGTCGGTAAACAGGTGATTTTTAGTAGTGAAAACAGTATTGCGTGATACCGCTATGTTGAACATGCGCCCCATCCGCCCCTGAGATAACTTATTTTCCGAGCAAACAACCCCTACAAGATTTGTCAACTTTCTCAACTTTGTATTTATTGCTTTCACTTCATAGGAAAGAAATGTTCGAGTAGCAATTAATAAGAGGTAGCTAGTTTACATGAAGAAGCAAGAAGGTACAGTCCCTCATAAAAGTAATGCATCACCATCACATTATATTCTTGCTTCAATAAGTTAAACTGATCTATCATCTTTAGTGGGTCGATCGAACATAAAAAGAAAATCAACCAGTTGAATGGTATAAGGGCAAAGTCTTTAGTTATTAATCATAGTTATGCTATAATGGTGAATATAATCTGGTTAGGTTAGGTGTGAAATAAGGATTGAGAGAACGTTTAACCTATTTGTTGTGAAAGACATTAATTCTGATAAAAAAAGAAAGAGACACATTAATAATGTTTCCTTTTACAGCTCATTTGCCTTCAAAATCAATTCATACAAATGGAACATATATCATCGTGCTAGACAAAGACAATGAGACATCATCCTCTAGAGGATGTTTCGTCTCTTGTTCCTAAAATGTATTTTCTGTGATTTCCAGCCTCTTTTTATTAACATGTACAATTATTGAGTACAGTCAAACATCTCATAACAATCTCGTTTGTTTTAAATATTTTTAGATGTTATAGTGAAGTGCTATATACAAAACATATATTATAACATAATATGAAAATTGATTCCGGAAAAGTTTAGCTTTTCTAATGAAGTGTTAATTATTATATAGGGATGTTGTTATATAGATGTCTAGCTGTAAATGTTTGTAACGTATCACTATATCGAGTTGACATAATATGGGACTGAGTTATTTTTTAAATAGTAATGTCGGGGTCCATTTATATACACCTCAATTAGTCCACCAAATATCTGCAAGCTCTCGCTAATACAATTATAGGGTAAATTTTATCTTTCAAAGCTTTGGTAAAATTTAAATGAGAATAATTATGACATTTCAATAAAAATTTAAAGGTCGGGATCAGTTTATGACCTAAATTGATGCACCAAATATTTGTAACCTCTCACTAATACAATTATCGGGTAACTTTAATTTAGTTTATCAAAGCTTTGATAAAAATTTAAAAGTGAACATATATAATGCACCTAGTGTGGTCATTGTTGTGATTCAAACAATTTTCTTTTGTACTTCCCTCACTTTAAAAATTAATGTCGATATTCGACATTTGATATAGTCGAAAGACTCAAAACATCTAATTTCAAAGTGGAACCAAATTCGTTTTTATAGTTACATGTTAATTAAAAGCTATACAAAAGTACTATTACTGGTAATTTTTATGATAAAAATACTCGTAATAAAAAGGAAAAAAAACGAATTGTAAAGCAATGACGACACAAAAATAGAAATATTAAAGTATTAATTCCAACAAATTTAAAGAACTTACAAGATGTTTCTATTAATAATAAGCTAGAGATTTTCGTGGAAATTCATATTTATTTTTATTGTTATTATTATTTATTATTATTATTCATATTATTTCAACTATTACTAAAAAAGATCTGCATATATGCACTATATTTTAGCATCCGCGTGTGTTAGATAGATGTGTTATGGTGGATCATAAAATAATTACGTAATGTCGCAGTTGGTGGCTTGGGGTGCACCCGTGGCCTAATTTCTTAAAAGCAAACTCTACATTAGAGATTAATATATATTGATTTGTTTACAAAGTGTCATATTTTCCTATGTCGTGTAGTTGTCTCTAAGACTAATGATTGGGTGTGATAGAGGCGGATCCAGGATTTTAAGTTTATGGGTTCCTATCGTAATTTTAAATTAATATACAATAATTACTGAGTTCCCAAATAGATATTTATGGATATTTCATCATTTTTTTTAACAAAAATATAGAGTTTACGCAAAAGTTACTGAATTTCCGGGAACCCGATAACTACACCCTAGATCCTCCCATGTGGTGCGAAATATAAAAGAAATCTCAAGTCAATCCATAAGTTTCCAAATTAGATCATCATTAGATATGAAACATACTTGGTCATTTTTGTATTAATAACAAAACAATACAATATACTTATTATTATATTAATAACAAAGGAAGTAGTGGCCCTCGACTTAGCTTTAATTTAAATTATTGGTACGCAGGTTCAAATCAAATCAAATGTCTTTCAAGGTAATAGTAGCGATTTTGGCGCCTTTCAACTTTCAATTAGACCACTTATCTAAACTTTTTCCCTTGCTTTTTGCTAGTTCTATGTGAAAAGCCCCTGCAGCTACAATTATTGTCAAACCAGAACATTTTACTCTGTTTTTTTTAAGAAAAGAAACATTTTAATAAACATCTGGCCTTTTATTATGTCAATGTCAATTTAAATTTGTGTTTAGTTTACTTGTTGACCCAAATAAATTAAGTGGCCGTTTGCACATAAGAATTGTAAAATTTAAAAAAGAAAAAATCAAATGAAAATGGTATTTGAAAATTAGAGTTATGTTTGGACATGAATATAATTGGGCTATTTTTGAAGTTTTATGAGTGATCTGAGTGAAAATTTAGAAAAACAGCTTTTTGGTATTTTTCATATTTTTGAAAATTTCCAAAATGCATCGTCAAGTGAGAATTAAAATTTTTATGACCAAAAGTTGTAAGTGAAATTTTTTTGACAAAAAGTAAAAATTTCTTATGTCCATACGAGCCCTAAGTTTCATTTAATTTGCATGGTTACCGCATTGGGGTCCAAATAAATAGCACATTGGGGCTAGTGAGGAAGCCGTAATGTGTATTTTTAGTTGGGAGTTTTACCTCCAATAGTGTGACGACCCAAAGGGTCATCACTTATTTAATTAATCATTTCGAGCTTCTGAGGCATTGAAAACCTCATTCTATGTTGCCTCGATTTGCGTGCACAATCCGGGCACAAAGCTGAAAAATAATTATGTTGAAATATGTGAAATATGTGAAAAAGTAGAAGAACTTTGATATTAATATTGATATGGTTGACTTTGGTCAACATTTTTGGTAAACGGACCCGGATCCGTGATTTGACTATTTCAGAAAATCCGTAGAAAAATATGGAACTTGGGCGTATGCCCGGAATTGAAATCCGAGGTCTAGAACCCCGGTAAAAGAATTTTTCTGTTAAATTGTTTTTCTGAAAATGTTTAAGGAAAATGAAACTGATTTTTGATTAAAAAGTACTGGTATCGGGCTCGTATTTTGGTTCCGACGCCCGGTACAGGTCATATATATTGGTTAAGCGCTTCCTGTAAAGTTTGGTTGAAAACGGACGTCGTTTGACGTGTTTCGGCCTTAAATTGGAAAGTTTGGAAGTTATGAAATTTTGAAAGAATTCTTGAGATTTAAGGCTAAATTCCTTGATAATGATGTTATTTTGGAGATTTGATCGCGCGAGCAAGTTCGTATGATGTTTTTGAGTTAGTGTACATACTTGGTTTGAATCCCCGAGGGCTCGGGTGAGTTTCGGATAGGTAACGGGGTGGTTTGAACTTGAAAATTTCAGCAGAAACTCTGCAATTTTTGCACAGAGATTTTCTTCTATGCGATCGCATAGTTGTAGCTGCGATCGCATAGAGCAAAGATCAGAGGTCCCAAAAATCCTTCTGTGTGATCGCAATAGAGCCCATGCGATCGCATAACTTCCACTTTTCCTCCTATGCGATCGCATAATATCCTTCGCGATCGCATAGAGTAAGACTGAGGCCCAGAATTTCCTTCTATGCGATCGCGTACCATTCCTGCGATCGCATAGAGTAATTTCATTTCATCCATTTCCTTCTATGCGATCGCATTAGTCCTCCGCGATCGCATAGAGCAATTTTGTTGTCCCCTTATTTTCTTCTATGCGATCGCATCACAGGCCCTGCGATCGCATAGAGTAAATTCGCCCAGTGATTTTAAGTTCTGCAAAAATAGAACAGACGGGATAAAATCCCATTTCTCTCAACTCTCTCTTCTCCAAACAGCTTATTGGGGCGATTCTTGGGCGATTTTCATCAAAACTTCTTGGGTAAGTGATTCTTAACTCTTTTTCTTCATTTTTCATCAACATCAATCAAATCCTTAGGCTTAAACATGTATAAATTGGTTGAAAATTTGAGAAATGGGTATAGTTAGGGCTTTCAAAGAATTTGCGATTTAGACCTCGTTTTGGAGTCGAACTTAAGAACAAATTGTATATTTGAACTCATGGAAGATTGGGTGAACTTATTTTGGTTCGAAACTTGAGTTTCGATTATGTGGGCTCGGGGTCGGTTTTTACTATTCCGGGCAGAATGTTGTAAAAAACCATATTTAGCAATATGAACTAGTTTGTTAAGTAGAATTGATGATATTAAATCAATTGTGTATAGATACGATTGGATTGGAGTCAAATTCAAAAGGAAAAGGCATTGCTACGGATTGAATCGTTCGTAAACTTTCGAGGTAAGTGTTTGTTCTATCCTAGCTTGAGGGAATAGGATTATGTGTTATGTGTTATGTGATCGAGTGTGGTGTATGGGCTGTGGTGACGAGCATCCATACACTGGCGTCTAGTATGACCGTGAGTCGTTGGAAAATAATTATTTGAGATATATTACAGATGAATTGTTATGGTTCTTCCTTGTTGGGACTTGTTGTGAAGAAAATTATTGATTGCCCTTGATGGGACGGTTTATGAATTACTGTTTCTTCCTTTGCCCTTAACCGTGATTGTTATTTGGGTGAGGAAGAGAGATAATGCACGAAGGGTGATGCCGTGCCATGTTTATTTATTTATGCACGAAGGTTAATGCCGTGCCATGTTTATTATTGATTATGCACGAAGGATCATGCCGTGCCATGTTTATTATTGATTATGCACGAAGGATCATGTCGTGCCCTATTATTGATTATGCACGAAGGATCATGCCGTGCCTTATTATTGAACCATGTACGAAGGATCATGCCGTACTATGGATGTGAGGATGAGAGTAAAAGCACGAAGGGTGATGCCGTGCAACCGCTTGCTATTTCTTGAAGTGATATTACTTGTGTTTACATTATACTTTGTTTTTCCTTGTGAAATTATTAATTGTGATTAATTGTTGAATTCTTTAAGGTATTCCTTATTTTGTTAATACTTGATTATTTCTTGTTATTTTGTGGTACACATATATATATATATATTGAATTGCACGGGTTTATGTGAGTGTCTGTCCTAGGCTTGTCACTACTTCGCCGGGATAGGCCAGGCACTTACCAGCACATGGGGTCGGTTGTGCTGATGCTACACTTCTGTGCGTTTTTGCACAGGTCCAGGTTACGATCAGGAGCAGCAGCAGCAGTAAATAGATTGCGTGGGAGTTGATCATATTTGAGACCGAGGTAGCTTGCGGACGTCCGCAGGCCCGGCGTCTCTCTCTTTATTTATGTTATTAGCTGGAGTCTCTTTGTTCCGAGACAAACAGAATTGTGTTATATTTCTTCAGACTTTTATGTGTAGTATTCCATAGTAGTTTGTGAGTTGGTGACTCCACGTCTTGGGTAGAGGATTTTAGTATGATTTTTACCTTGTGAATTGTTATTTCCATTTTGATTAAACATTCCGCATTTATTTAATTAAAATTGTGTTAAAAACAGGATAGTATGAATACAGTGGCTTGCCTAGCTACCACGAGTAGGCGCCATCACGATCCCGATGTTGGGGAAAATCCGGGTCGTGACAAGTTGGTATCAGAGCTCTAGGTTACATAGGTCTCACCACTCACGAACAAGCTTAGTAGAGTTTGAGAGGTAGGTACGGAGACGTCCGTACTTGTCCTCCAAAGTCTATTGAGTTAGGAAAGAGTCTCTCATTTGTTCTTTCTTGTCGTGCGACTTGTTCCTCAATTACCGATTGAATTTCTATTCTGTCCTTTCGCAGATGGTGAGGACACGCGCTTCTTCGTCCGCTGACCAGCAGCCCGAGCCCCAGGCAGCTCCCGTGAGGGGCAGGGGCCGAGGCCGTATCAGAGGCCGTGGTAGGGGTAGAGCTCAGCCCCAGGCAGCTACCCCAGAGGTGGAGCCCCATATTGAGATTGACGAGGAGGTTCCGATTCCAGCAGCTCCAGTGGGCCCAGCTCAGGTCCCAGGAGAGGCTTTAATTACCCCAGATCTCCGGGATGCCTTGATCAGAATAGCGGGATTCATGGACAGCATTGCCAGAGCGGGTTTATTATCAGTTGCCCCAGCTACTTCTCAGGCTGGAGGAGGGGCCCAGACTCCTATTGCTCATACTCCGGAGCCGGTAGCTCCTCAGCCTCAGGCACCAGTAATTCAGCCAGCTGTGGCCACTCAGTCAGGTACCACAGCTCATGCCGGTGATGGAGCGGCCATGACTTTCGATTCGTTATGGAGGCTTGATCGGTTCTCCAAGCTATTTACCACTACATTCAGTGGAGCCGCATCAGAGGACCCTCAGGACTTTTTATTCAGTTGCCGTGAGATTCTCAAGACTATGGGGATCGTGGAGACAAACGGAGTTGACTTCTGTACCTTCAGACTTGCAGGATCCGCCAAGACTTGGTGGAGAGATTATTGCTTGACTCGACCAGCAGGGTCCCCAGCTTTATCATGGGACCGGTTTGCGGAACTATTTATGGAGAAGTTTCTCCCTGCTACTCAGAGGGATGTACTTCGGAGGCAGTTTGAGCGCCTCCACCAGGGCACTATGACAGTTACACAGTATGAGACGAGATTTATCGACTTGGCTCGTCATGCAGTAGTGATACTTCCCACCGAGCGGGAGAGGGTCCGCAAGTTTATAGATGGGCTTAATCATCCGATTAGACTCCAGATGGCTATGGGCGTAGGGAGTGACATATCATTTCAGGAGGCAGCCAATGCAGCACGCAGAGTTGAGATGGCTCTTGCTAGGGAGGCGGTTATTCTTCAGATAAGAGGCCTCGTCATTCAGGCAGGTTTGGTGGTTCTTCCTCTGGTAGCAGAGAATCCTTTGATAGAGGCCAGTCCTCCAGGCCTTTTCATTCCGCCCTTCAGGCTTCACAGGGTGGATCAAGTGATCGTGGTTCTCGGGGGCATTATTCAGACCAGTCTCCTATTAATGCTCAGCCTCTTCAGAGTGTTCGTGGAGGCCATTCAGGTCGTCAGGGCCAGCAGCCCTATCAGTCTAAGAGTTGCTACGGTTGTGGTGACCCGGGTCATTTTATCAGGAATTGCCCTCTAGCAGCGGGCAACTCTCAGCAGCGAGGTCCTCGTCCTATGATTCAGGCCCCAGCTGACCCTCAGCCTGCCCAGCCAGCCAGAGGCGGGGGTAGAGATTATAGAGGTGGAGGTCGAGACCGTAGAGGTGGAGACCGTCCAGCGAGAGGTAGAGGTCAGCCGGTTGATGGTCGTCCTAGAGACGTAGCTCAGAGGGGAGGTGCAGATCCCCGATTCTATGCTTTACCAGCCAGGCCAGAGGCAGAGGCATCAGATGCTGTGATTACAGGTACTATTCTTGTGTGTGACAGAGGTGCTTCAGTATTATTTGACCCTGGATCTACCTATTCCTATGTGTCTTCCTACTTCGCACCGTATTTGGTTGTGCCCAGCTATGCTCTGGATATTCCAGTTTATGTGGCTACACCAGTGGGTGACTCCATTGTAGTCGATCGGGTGCATCATTCGTGCGTAGTTATATTTGGGGGTCTTGAGACCCGTGTTGATCTGTTGCTTTTGGATATGGTAGATTTTGATGTCATATTGGGGATGGACTGGTTGTCCCCATACCATGCTATTCTTGATTGCCATGCTAAGACCGTGACCTTAGCCTTGCCAGAATCACCCCGATTAGAGTGGAAGGGTACCTCAAGCCACTCCGTTCGCACTGTTATTTCTTATGTTAAGGCTCGACGTATGGTCGAGAAGGGTGTCTAGCTTATTTGGCTTATGTTCGTGATTCCAGCGCAGAAGTTCCTTCCATTGAGTCGGTCCCTATTGCACGGGAGTTTCCGAAGGTTTTTCCTTCAGACCTGCCGGGCATGCCACCCGACAGGGATATTGATTTCTGTATTGATCTGGCACCGGGTACTCGGCCCATCTCTATTCCACCCTATCGTATGGCCCCGCCGGAACTAAAAGAGTTGAAAGATCAGTTGCAGGATCTTCTTGAGAAGGGCTTTATCAGGCCCAGTGTTTCTCCCTGGGGAGCACCTGTATTATTTGTAAAGAAGAAGGATGGCTCGATGCGGATGTGTATTGATTACCGGCAGTTAAACAAGGTGACTATCAAAAATAAATATCCACTGTCGAGGATTGATGATTTGTTTGACCAACTCCGGGGAGCGAGGGTATTCTCTAAGATAGACTTGAGATCAGGCTACCATCAGCTGAAGATCAGGGCGGCTGACATTCCTAAGACAGCCTTTCGCTCTAGATATGGGCATTATGAGTTCTTGGTCATGTCCTTCGGGTTGACCAATGCCCCAACAGCATTCATGGAGTTGATGAATCGGGTATTCAGGCCTTACTTAGATCTGTTCGTGATAGTATTCATAGATGACATCCTGGTATACTCCCGCAGCCGGGAAGAGCACGAGCAGCACCTCAGAGTGGTTCTTCAGACTCTGAAAGATAACCAGATATGCCAAATTTTCTAAATGTGAGTTCTAGCTGAGTTCGGTAGCATTTCTGGGTCACATTGTATCGGTGGAAGGTATTCGGGTAGACCCAAAGAAGATTGAGGCAGTCCAGAATTGGCCTCGACCAGCTTCAGTGACCTGAGATCCGGAGTTTCTTGGGATTAGCAGGTTACTACCGTCGTTTTGTAGAGGGGTTTTCTTCTATTGCGGCCCCGATGACCAGGTTGACCCAGAAGGGTGTCCAGTTTCAGTGGTCAGAGGAGTGTGAGGCGAGCTTTCAGAAGCTCAAGACGGCCTTGACCACCGCACCGGTGTTGGTACTACCTACAGGTACAGGGCCTTATACGGTTTATTGTGACGCATCTCGTACAGGGCTTGGAGCGGTATTGATGCAGGATGGTAAGGTTATCGCTTATGCTTCGAGGCAGTTAAAGATACATGAGAAGAATTATCCAGTTCATGATCTTGAGTTAGCAGCAGTGGTTCATGCCTTAAAGATCTGGAGGCATTATCTATATGGTGTGACATGTGAGGTGTACACTGATCACAAAAGCCTACAATACTTGTTCAAACAGAAGGAGTTGAATCTACGACAGCGGAGATGGTTAGAGTTGCTAAAAGACTATGATGTTACGATATTATATCACCCATGTAAGGCCAATGTGGTGGCCGATGCATTGAGTAGAAAGTATGCCAGCATGGGTAGTCTTGCATATATTCCGGTCAATAGGAGACCATTAGCTCTAGATGTCCAGGCCTTAGCCAACCGGTTCGTGAGATTAGATATTTCTGAGCCTAGCAGAGTGTTAGCCTGCACGGTCGCTCGTTCTTCTTTATTAGAGCGTATTCGTGAGAGGCAATTTGATGATCCTCATTTGCGTGAGTTGAGAGATACAATACAGCGGGGAGGTGCCACACAGGTAAATCTAGATGATGATGGGGTATTGAAATTGCAGGGTCGAGTTTGTGTGCCCAATGTCGAAGGAATTCGAGAGTTGATCTTAGCAGAGGCCCACAGTTCGCGGTATTCTATTCACCCAGGCGCCGCGAAGATGTACCAGGACTTACGGCAACACTATTGGTGGCGCAGAATGAAGAAAGATATTGTTGCGTATGTCGCTCGGTGTCTAAATTGTCAGCAGGTGAAATATGAGCACCAGAGACCTGGTGGTGTGTTCCGGAGGATTGAAATTCCCGAGTGGAAATGGGAGCGGATCACTATGGACTTCGTTACTGGACTTCCTTTGACTCGGAGGAAATTTGATGCTATTTGGGTCATTGTTGATAGGTTGACCAAGTCAGCACACTTTATTCCAATATCTGTCTCCTACTCGTCGGAGAGGTTAGCGGAGGTTTACATTAGGGAGATTGTTCGTCTCCATGGAGTGCCAGTATCTATTATCTCTGATCGGGGTACGCAGTTTACCTCGCGGTTCTGGAGAGCGGTCCAGCGGGAGTTAGGCACTCAGGTTCAGTTGAGTACAGCATTTCATCCTCAGACGGATGGCCAGTCCGAGAGGACTATTCGGATTCTTGAGGACATGCTTCGAGCCTGTGTTATTGATTTCGGAGGCTCGTGGGATCAGTTTCTACCATTAGCAGAGTTCGCCTACAATAACAGTTACCAATCTAGCATCCAGATGGCTCCGTATGAGGCGTTGTATGGTAGGCGATGTCGATCACCGGTCGGATGGTTTGAATCGGGAGAGGCTCGGTTATTGGGTACAGACTTAGTTCAGGAGGCCTTAGATAAGGTCAAGACTATTCAGGAGAGATTGCGTTCAGCTCGGTCTAGGCAAAAGACTTATGCGGATCGTAAGGTTCGAGATGTAGATTTCATGGTTGGTGAACGAGTATTGCTCCGGGTGTCGCCTATGAAGGGCGTGATGAGGTTTGGGAAGAAGGGCAAGCTCGGCCCTAGGTATATTGGTCCATTTGAGATTCTAGACAGAGTGGGAGGGGTGGCTTACAGATTAGCTTTGCCGCCTAGCTTATCAGCCGTGCATCCAGTTTTTCATGTATCTATGCTTCGGAGATACCACGGCGATCCCACACATGTGTTAGACTTCAGTACTGTCCAATTGGACAATGATCTATCTTACGAGGAGGAGCCGGTAGCCGTTCTAGACCGGCAGGTTCGACAGTTGAGGTCGAAGAGTTATCCTTCTGTGCGTGTTCAGTGGAGAGGTCAGCCTCCTGAGGCATCGACCTGGGAGTCCGAGTCTGATATGCGGAGCCGTTACCCATACTTGTTTCCTGACTCAGGTACTTCTTTCTTTTGTCCGTTCGAGGACGAACGGTTGTTTTAGAGGTGGAGATTGTGATGACCCAAAGGGTCATCACTTATTTAATTAATCATTTCGAGCTTCGAGGCATTGAAAACCTCATTCTATGTTGCCTCGATTTGCGTGCACAGTCCGGGCACAAAGCTGAAAAATAATTATGTTGAAATATGTGAAATATGTGAAAAAGTAGAAGAACTTTGATATTAATATTGATATGGTTGACTTTGGTCAACATTTTTGGTAAACGGACCCGGATCCGTGATTTGACTATTTCAGAAAATCCGTAGAAAAATATGGAACTTGGGCATATGTCCGGAATTGAAATCCGAGGTCTAGAACCCGGTAAAAGAATTTTTCTGTTAAATTGTTTTCTGAAAATGTTTAAGGAAAATGAAACTGAATTTTTATTAAAAAGTACTGGTATCGGGCTCGTATTTTGGTTCCGACGCCCGGTACAGGTCATATATATTGGTTAAGCGCTTTCTGTAAAGTTTGGTTGAAAACGGACGTCGGTTGACGTGTTTCGGCCTTAAATTGGAAAGTTTGGAAGTTATGAAATTTTGAAAGAATTCTTGAGATTTAAGGCTAAATTCCTTGATAATGATGTTATTTTGGTGATTTGATCGCGCGAGCAAGTTCGTATGATGTTTTTGAGTCAGTGTACATACTTGGTTTGAATCCCCGAGGGCTCGGGTGAGTTTCGGATAGGTAACGGGGTGGTTTGAACTTGAAAATTTCAGCAGAAACTCTGCAATTTTTGCACAGAGATTTTCTTCTATGCGATCGCATAGTTGTAGCTGCGATCGCATAGAGCAAAGATCAGAGGTCCCAAAAATCCTTCTGTGCGATCGCAATAGAGCCCATGCGATCGCATAACTTCCACTTTTCCTCCTATGCGATCGCATAATATCCTTCGCGATCGCATAGAGTAAGACTGAGGCCCAGAATTTCCTTCTATGCGATCGCGTACCATTCCCTGCGATCGCATAGAGTAATTTCAATTCATCCATTTCCTTCTATGCGATCGCATTAGTCCTCCGCGATCGCATAGAGCAATTTTGCTGTCCCCTTATTTTCTTCTATGCGATCGCATCACAGGCCCTGCGATCGCATAGAGTAAATTTGCCCAGTGATTTTAAGTTCTGCAAAAACAGAACAGACGGGATAAAATCCCATTTCTCTCAACTCTCTCTTCTCCAAACAGCTTATTGGGGCGATTCTTGGGCGATTTTCATCAAAACTTCTTGGGTAAGTGATTCTTAACTCTTTTTCTTCATTTTTCATCAACATCAATCAAATCCTTAGGCTTAAACATGTATAAATTGGTTGAAAATTTGAGAAATGGGTATAGTTAGGGCTTTCAAAGAATTTGCGATTTAGACCTCGTTTTGGAGTCGAACTTAAGAACAAATTGTATATTTGAACTCATGGAAGATTGGGTGAACTTATTTTGGTTCGAAACTTGAGTTTCGATTATGTGGGCTCGGGGTCGGTTTTTACTATTCCGGGCAGAATGTTGTAAAAAACCATATTTAGCAATATGAACTAGTTTGTTAAGTAGAATTGATAATATTAAATCAATTGTGTATAGATACGATTGGATTGGAGTCAAATTCAAAAGGAAAAGGCATTGCTACGGATTGAATCGTTCGTAAACTTTCGAGGTAAGTGTTTGTTCTATCCTAGCTTGAGGGAATAGGATTATGTGTTATGTGTTATGTGTTATGTGATCGAGTGCGGTGTATGGGCTGTGGTGACGAGCATCCATACACTGGCGTCTAGTATGACCGTGAGTCGTTGGAAAAATGATTATTTGAGATATATTACAGATGAATTGTTATGGTTCTTCCTTGTTGGGACTTGTTGTGAAGAAAATTATTGATTGCCCTTGATGGGACGGTTTATGAATTACTGTTTCTTCCTTTGCCCTTAACCGTGATTGTTATTTGGGTGAGGAAGAGAGATAATGCACGAAGGGTGATGCCGTGCCATGTTTATTTATTTATGCACGAAGGTTAATGCCGTGCCATGTTTATTATTGATTATGCACGAAGGATCATGCCGTGCCATGTTTATTATTGATTATGCACGAAGGATCATGCCGTGCCCTATTATTGATTATGCACGAAGGATCATGCCGTGCCATGTTTATTATTGATTATGCACGAAGGATCATGCCGTGCCCTATTATTGATTATGCACGAAGGATCATGCCGTGCCCTGTTATTGAACCATGTACGAAGGATCATGCCGTACTATGGATGTGAGAATGAGAGTAAAAGCACGAAGGGTGATGCCGTGCAACTGCTTGCTATTTCTTGAAGTGATATTACTTGTGTTTACATTATACTTTGTTTTCCTTGTGAAATTATTAACTGTGATTAATTGTTGAATTCTTTAAGGTATTCCTTATTTTGTTAATACTTGATTATTTCTTGTTATTTTGTGGTACACATATATATATATATATATTGAATTGCACGGGTTTATGTGAGTGTCTGTCCTAGGCTTGTCACTACTTCGCCGGGATAGGCCAGGCACTTACCAGCACATGGGGTCGGTTGTGCTGATGCTACACTTCTGTGTGTTTTTGCACAGGTCCAGGTTACGATCAGGAGCAGCAGCAGCAGTAAATAGATTGCGTGGGAGTTGATCATATTTGAGACCGAGGTAGCTTGCAGACGTCCGCAGGCCCGGCGTCTCTTTCTTTATTTATGTTATTAGCTGTAGTCTCTTTGTTCGAGACAAACAGAATTGTGTTATATTTCTTCAGACTTTTATGTGTAGTATTCCATAGTAGTTTGTGAGTTGGTGACTCCACGTCTTGGGTAGAGGATTTTAGTATGATTTTTACCTTGTGAATTGTTATTTCCATTTTGATTAAACATTCCGCATTTATTTAATTAAAATTGTGTTAAAAACAGGATATTATGAATACAGTGGCTTGCCTAGCTACCACGAGTAGGCGCCATCACGATCCCGATGTTGGGGGAAAATCCGGGTCGTGACAAATAGCAAATATTTATACGTTATTTATTATAAATAAACACCGTTTTATAAAATCTTATCATATAGCTATCTTTTAGGTTTTACACCAATTATGTGTTTATGTTCAGTTCATACTGTTACGCCATTAAATACGTTTGTGAAATATTTTTCTCTCTCATACTTTCTATTCATTCTCTTCCAATAACATGTCTATTGTGTACAATTTCATTAAACGCATATTCTCTCTCCACTATTTCTCTCCTAACCCAGTATCTTCCCCACGAATACAATCTCCATTAGCAACTGATTCATCTTCATTCCCTCTCTCAAATTTCAAATTTGTTTGACCAAAAAATTTAGGGTAAGTGTTAAACTTGTTAGTTTTTCACTAGACACGTATTATTTTGTATATTTGTACCTTTTTTTTATTGAAACAATTACCATTGCTAACCTTTTACAGAAAATTGAGATTTTCTTCTTTAATGGCTGATTCAACTCCTTACAAAAGGGTTATCCGAAGTATACCGACCAAAGCACTCAATTTCGAAGGGTCATCTTTCGATTTGCAAATCACTCAAGCGGAACATGTATTTGCAGGTCCAGCAGCAAATACAATTGCGGAAAAGAGAACAAAAACATGCAATGGCACATCGAAACAAGCCCAATTTCAGAAATTTCTGAAAGAATCAACATTTTCACTGTTTGTATTTAGATGTATTCAGATATATTTGGATGTATTTAGATGACTTTCGTTGTTGTATTTATGAATGTCTTATGTATTTCAAATATACATCTGTATTTTACTGATAAATAGTTATTATAGTAACTTTCACTATTTATTTTTAATGTATTTAGTTGTATTCAGATGTATTTAGATGTATTTACAAGACTTTCACTGTTGTACTTATGAATATGTTATGTATTCCAAGTACATGTATTATTCTAAAATGAGTATGTTTTGAAAATCTACAGAATGATAACAACCAAAAAGGAGGGATTGAAAATCTAGAGATTGCTCTGTTTTGTTGTCTTTTTCGGCTGGAAAATCTTTTTCTTTAACGTGAAATATAGATTGTGCGTGTTATAATTGAGTTAGTTAAGTTATATTAGGAGTCTATCGTGTTAATTGATTCACTTACTATTTTAAACAATTGAAATGACTATTTTTATGCAGTTTACGCTAATGTATTCACAAATACAACTCACGAATACAGTCAAATGTAATCGAATACAACCATTGCTTAGCTGGATTTCCTTGTTTTACGTCGAGTTTTACTACTGTATTTATGAATACAGTAGCTTAAATACATCGAATACACTCTATAATAACTGAAAATATAATTGTAGGAAGTAATTTAGTAAATGGTAGCTATAGCTAGCTAATTACCACTAAATAATTGTGAGGCCCCAAAGGGTCATCACTTGTTTTAAATTAAATTTTATGTTTCCGAGTCCTTAAAAACCTCATTTAGAGTTAACTCGAATTGCGTGCGCAGTTCGGATCATAGCCGGAAAGTTTAAATATAAAAATCTGTGAAACATAATAAAATTTAGTTATAAAATAAGCTAATTTGACTTCGATCGATGTTTTAGGTAAATAAACTCGGACCCATGATTTGACGGGTCCGGAGGGTCCGTAGGAAAATATGGTGCTTGGGCGTATGCCTAGAATCGAATTCCGAGATCCCAAGCCCGAGAAGTGAATTTTTAAGTAAAATTATTTTCTGAAATTGTTTAAGGAAATTTGAAATGAAATCTAATTAGAACACGGAGGTATTGGGCTCGTATTTTGGTTCCGGCGCCTGGTACATATCTTATATATGGTTTAATTCATTTTTGAAAATTTGGTTAAAAACGAATATCATTTGACGTGATTTGGACCTTAAATACAAATTTAATGTTCAAAGAAGTTTTGAGAAATTTCATTGGTCTTGAGGTATAATTCGATATTCATGATGTTATTTTGGTGATATGAGTACATGCATAAGTCCATAGGATATTTTTGAGGTTGTGTGTATATTTGGTTTGGAGCCCCGAGGGCTCGGGTGAGTTTTGAAAAGGCCACGGGTGCATTTTGAACTTGAGAAATAGCTATGCGAAGCCAGTCTCACAAATGCGAGCCATGCATCGCAAATGCGGGAGTTGGCCTGGGCAGCCTTCTTCGCAAATGCAAAGTAGCCGTCGCAAATGCGTTGGCCGCCTGAATCCTCTATGATCCCAAATGCGATATCTTCTTCGCAAATGCGAAACTTTGGGATTTTTGAAGGGTTTGCAAATGCGAACCCTTTTTCGCACTTCCCATATAAGCAAAGGTCGAGGTTCACAATTGCGAACCCCAGTTCGTAATACCCACATCCGAGCCTGCAATTGTTTTTATACTTAGCCAATTTTGAACCCATTTTTCATATTCTCTCAAATACAAACACACTTCGGCCATATTTTCAAGAATTCCTTCTTCTCCAAATCAATTCTTAGTCGTTTTAAACTATTTTTCTTCAATTCTTAACATCTTTTAAAATGATTTCAACTTAAAATCAAAGATTTTCGTGGGGAAAATTTGGTGTTTTGGGTAGAATCTAGATTTTTTAAAAATTGGGGATTTGGACCTCGAATTGAGGTCATTTCAAAACAAATTATATATTTGGGATTGTGGGGGAATGGGTAATCGAATTTTGGTTCGAACCTCGGATTTTTACCAAGTGGGCCCTGGGGAAATTTTTGACTTTTTGAGTAAAACTTTGAAAACCTCATCTTCATGCATTGGGGTCATTCATTTAGCGTTTATTGATATAATTAAGTAATTTGTGACTAGATACAAACGAATCAGTAGTGGGATCAAGGAGTAAAGCTATAATTGAACATTGAGTGTTGTTCGTGGCATCGAGGTAAGTGTCCAGCCTAAACCTTAGATTGAGGGATTAAGAGTTGTGTCCTATTTGCTAATTACTTCTTGTTGAGTACGATGTATATGCATGGTGATGAGTATCTATACATTGGTGTCGAGCATGACCACGAGTCTTAAATCGATACTTGTTGTGTTCTTAAATGATACTATGGATGCTTTAATTGGCAAATTCTTGATATTGAGCAAAGACTTAGTTTATTATCGTGGGATTTACTTGTGATTGAGTATTGGTATTAATTGAGCTGAGTAGGAGTTGAGTTAAAATTGGGGATTGATGATTCTCCCTTGCCGGGATGCTTGTTTTGATATTGTTATTTCCTTGTTGGGAAGTTATTATATTGATTTATTTCCTTGCCGGAAATTTATTGTGATTTTGTGTTGGCTTGTAATG
Organism: Nicotiana noctiflora; assembly: GCA_032618575.1. Taxonomy (NCBI): domain Eukaryota; kingdom Viridiplantae; phylum Streptophyta; class Magnoliopsida; order Solanales; family Solanaceae; genus Nicotiana; species Nicotiana noctiflora. The sequence goes on from JASVEL010004667.1 coordinate 597,517, forward strand.
GAAGTGGGTGGTACGCCTACAATAAGTTATAATTAAATGGAAGCGGGTGGTATGCTTACCACAGGTTATAGTGAAATGAGAGAGGGTGGTACGTCTACCACGAGTTATAATAAAAAGGGAGCGGGTGGTACGCCTACCACTAGATTTGATGAACTGGGAGTGGGTGGCACGCCTACCACAAGATATAAGAAGTGGATCGGGTTGCACGCCTACAACAAGATGTGAACTGAAAGTGAAATCTGCACTTTATTTTCCTTATCCGTGTTAGAAGTTAAATTATTGATTTTCTTATTATTCTCTTTTGATTTATCCTATCTGGTATCCCCCAAGATGTTTTCCCTCCCCAGATTTAATTGTTTATTTATGTCTATCTTTCTGTTGTATGTGTGTGTGTGTGTGTATATATATATATATATATATATATATATATATATATATATATATATATATATATATATATATATATAAAACACGCTTCGTTGTAGTCTGGTCCTAGCCTCGTCACTACCTCACCGGGGTTAGGCCAGGCACTTACCAGCATGGGGTTGGTTGTAATGATGCTACACTCTGCACTTATGTGTAGATACCGAAGCAGCATTTGGTCAGCATCAGTAGTTCGGGAGCCAACCTTCAGTCCACCGAAATACCGAGGTAGCCTTACAAGCGTCCGCAGGTCCGACGTCTCCTCTATCCCTTATTATGTTATATTATCTCTTGTATTCAAGACATGTAATATTACTTTCTTTCAAACAGTTGTATATAGTAATCTTAGTAGTCCGTGAATGTTAAAATAAAGGCTTTAATGACCTGTATTGCATTGCTTTTGCATGCCAAAAGGTGTATCCATGTAGTTTTGCTAAAGTCATCAACCATAGTGATAAAATACTTATAGTTATCATGAGTGGTGGTGTGATAAGGTACCCCAAAGGTCCACATGAACAATTCAAAAACACCACTAGAAATACTGGTTCTTTGAGGAAAGGGGTCTGGCTATAGGACATATTGAACACACAAAAGGTTGTTTAGAAGAAAAGGTTGCATGTATAGATGCTATTCCCTTCACTTTCACAAAGGGCACATGTCCAAGTCTATTTTGCCGCAGAATATCATTCTCATGAGATGTATGGGAATTCAGAGAAACATAATTTCTGACTTTATGCACAGATGAAAGAACATTTACATCAATGCTACTACTAACATATGTTGTTTTGTTTAAAAGGGGATTATATACACGTGGAAAGTAAGCATCTTGGACATCACATGGGTGAGAGGACAAGCAAAGAACATAAAACTTGGATGTAGTTGAAGAAGAACTAGTATCTTTGTTTTTCAAGCATTGAGAGCACAAGAGGTAAAGTCCATTCTTCACTCTACCAATCTCCAGAGGCCTTTTCAGAGAAGGGGCCTGCACCATACAAATACTATCAGTGAAGAATGTAATTCCTTTGAGGTGTGGAGTCAATAAATGAATAGAAATGAGATTGTACTTAAAAGAAGGAACAAAATGGACTTTGTGTAGCACAATCCTAGGTGAAAGCTTCACACTTCCAACGTCTGTCACTTTAACTTTGTAGCCATTAGGTAATATGACTAATAGGGGATAAGATAAGACAATGATATCACACATGGAGAATCTATTGAATGTCATGTGGTTTGAGGCTCCAAAGTCTAGTATCCATGTATCAGCATTAGATTTAAAGCACCTACATGACAATTTACCAAAATCAATTGAAGAGGTATAGACTACAATGCATACAAAGTTGACAGTTCAGAACTCAAGTTTAAGTTGTTGGGATCCTCCCATCCACTACTGGCTTTGAAGTGCTGTAACGAACTCATGAGTTGACCATATTGTTCTTTGGTGAAACTCATTCCCTAACTCTCATTGTGATGCTCATTCTCATCTCAATTGTTAGTCATCTTGCCAGTTGAAGGACCATAAACATTTGCCACTGCTCTTTTTCCTCTATTGAACCTGAAACTTTGATTAGGATTTTGAAAATTCTGATTAGCTCCTTGAAATCTCTAATTGTTGTTTTGGAAAGATTGGTTAGAGTTTTGGGATCCTTGAGTGCATACATGAAGTTTATAGTATTTATCTTTGGTATGTCCTGGCCTCCTACAATACTCACACACATGACAAGGTCTTTTATTGGATGTGTAGTTGTTTCCTGGGTCATAATTGGTCTTGAAAGTAGGCTGCTTAGTAGCATTGACATTCAAAGAGATAGACTCGAACATAAATTTATTTCTAGGCCCGATCTCTCTTTGCTTTTTCTCTTGAATCATAGGGAGAAGGCTTGGGCCAAAGATGACAGGGGACTCATCATGAGAATGCTTCCCCTTACTATAGTGTACACTTCATTAATCCCCATAAGGAACTGGATTAATCAACTATCTTGATAAGTTTTGTGCATGGTCTTCTTGTCTTCACAAGTGCAATTGCAACTGCATTGTGTTTTTGCACTTAAAGTGCTAAAATCT